>BQMB01001448.1:680000-1422500 GCA_027943415.1 Closterium sp. NIES-67 | reverse complement strand
TTTTTCCCCTTGCCCTTCCGCTGTTTCCCTTTATTTTTCGTCACCAGCGTCACCAGCCGATCACGCTTCACACTCTCTCGATTCTCCCTCTCGTGTACAGTGGACGCTTCTTCCTCTAACCTTTCCTCCCTCCTGCCAAAAACATCCCCCCCTTCTGCTTCAACACCATTCCTCGTAGCCCCTAGGCGCTCTTGAGTCGACTCAAGAGCCTCCTCCTCCCCATCCTCCTCCCCTGTAATAGTCCTTATTGAATCCACCCCCCTCATGCCTCCACTACCGCCATCATTATCACTAAGACCTCCTGCCTCTAGCAATCTCCTGCCCCTGCCCCACCGTATGCTCCCCTGCCCCCAGGCTAACAAGCCGCCTCTCACACTGCCCGCTGCAACGCCTGCTTGTCTACTCTCTCCTGCTCCGGCTGCTGCTTCAGCTGCTGCTGCTGCTGCTGCCTCATCTGATGCTGCTCGTGCTACAGCCACTGCTGTTGCTGTTGTCACTGCCACCTTTGCGCCCGCATCTAGGCTTGCAGGTGGATCAGTGCCTGGTGTTGCTGCTGCCGTTGCTGGTAGCGGTGTGCGCGTTTGCATTCTTTCAAGCATGCCGGCTTGTTCCTTGTGCTCCTGGACCTGCTTCTTCACCCTATTAATGTGCTCCAGCGCCTGTCTTAGGCACAGAGCAGCCGCAGAAGCAACACTCTCGAGCCTGCAGCAAGGGGGGAGGGGGAAGAGATGGGAGGGGGAAGAGGTGGGAGGGGGAAGAGAGGGGAGGGGGAAGAGAGGGGAGGGGGAAGAGAGGGGAGGGGGAAGAGAAGGGAGGGGGAAGAGAGGGGAAGGGGAAGAGAGGGGAGGGGGAAGAGAGGGGAGGGGGAAGAGATGGGAGGAGGAAGAGATGGGAGGAGGAAGAGAGGGGAGGGGTAAGAGATGGGAGGTGGAAGAGATGGAGGGGGGAGAGAGGGGAGGGGGGAGAGAGGGGAGGGGGAAGAGAGGGGAGGGGGAAGAGAGGGGAGAGGGAAGAGAGGGGAGGGGGAAGAGAGGGGAGAACAAAGGGTAAGCCTCCCTTGAGGCACAGAGCAGCTGCAGAAGCAACACCCTCGAAACTGCAGCAAGGGGGGGAGGGGATGTAGTGTAGAGCAGAGTAGCAGACAAAGGAAGACGGGGGGGTGGAGAAGCAGGGGAATGAGCAGACGGTGCTCCAGGGAACGGGCTGTGGTATTAGTAATTGAGGTTTGAAACGTCTCAGAACTCGATTACTATCACGCAGAGCGTGCTCCAGGGAGCGGGCTGTGGTTGAAAGGAATCAGAGACAACATAGAGCCGTGGCAGTGGCAGCAGGCAGCAGGCAGCAGGCAGCAGACACTCACCAGCAGGCAGCAGGCAGCAGGCATTTACCAGCAGGCAGCAGGCAGCGGGCACTTACCAGCAGGCAGCAGGCAGCGGGCATTTACCAGCAGGAAATCACGAGCAATCTGTAGACTGTATACAGCACCACGCACCCGCCACGCAGGCTGAGTGGGAATGACCACGTCTGCATCTCGTTCTTTCCACTCCCCAGAGCAATCGTCCTCACTGCTGGCGTGGGCAGCAGCAGCACTCGGGCAATCTCCCCAAAGAGGTTGGGGCGGGAGTGCGGGTCCCAGGGCACGCCCATGTCAGCTTGTGCCCACATGTCGTACCCACCTTTCATGGCCCCAGACTCAAACGCACCCACCTTTCATGGCCCCAGACTCAAACGCCATGCCTCAAGAGAATGACCACATCTGCATCCCTCCCTCCGCTCCCCAGCGCCCACTGCACAGCATCCCTCACTGCTGGCGTGGGCAGCAGCAGCAGGAAAGCATGTGCGCACACCACACCCGCGTCTCAAGCCATCAGACTCACCCCCCATGCCGAAAGTGTATGACCACGTCGGCATCTCTCCCCCCCGACCCCAGCGCCCACTGCACAGCATCCCTCACTGCTGGCGTGGGCAGCAGCAGCACTCGGGCAATCTCCCCAAAGAGGTTAGGGCGGGAATGGGGATCCCAGGGCACGCCCATGATGGCCTGCGCCCTCTCCCGCATGGACGGGTGGACGTTCTTCAGAAACGTCTGGATGGGCACTGAGTCCAGCGCGTCGTCAAGACTGGGGGGTGGGAGGTGGGAGAAGTGGAGAAAGTGGTGAAAGTGGGGGAGAAGTATGGAAGTATGAAGCTTGTGCTCTTGCTCGCATTGAGTCTTTTGAGTCGACTCAAAAGACGCCCATGATAGCTTGTGCTCTTGCTCTCATTGAGGGGTGGAGGTGCTTGAGGGACGTCTGGATGGGCACTCAGTCTAGAGCACTGTCAAGACTGCGGGAAGGGGCAGGGTAAGTGGGGAAAGGGGGGGATGGAGTCAGAGGCAAGGAGTGAAATGGGCTATCCCCAGCCCTTTAGTGGCACAAACAAAGGGGTGAGCCTTTCTTCAGAGAGTCTTTCATCTTTGTAGGCATGAGAGAGTCCAGAAGGTACAGTGCTCAGTCGTTTCTTGGGAATTCTGACTAACTGGCCTTGTTTGTGAGGCTTTCATGAGAGATCCAGGCAGGTACAGAGCGCAGCACGCTGCCGCACACATGCGCAAGGGCATCCCCCCTCTCCCGCCGCCTTTCCCCCTTCTCCACACACCCCCCAGCACGCACACGCACACTCTCACCATATGATGGGCTCTTTCCACGTGGACCAATTGTCACACAGCGTGCGCGACCTCGCCCGATTGCGAACGAGTCGGTCCTCAGCACCAGTGACCACCCGTACCAGCGACTCCAGTATGTTTTTCCCAGTACAAGAGCAAACACACAGACACACACTCACCAGACAATGGGCTCCGTCCACACCAGCCAATCATCACATAGCGTGCGTGATCTCGCCCGGTTGGCAAACGAGTCAGTCCGCAGCACCAGCGGGCGCCCGTGCTCCTCCTCACAGCGATGCTGCTGCCACAGCAGCCGCAGGTCCAGCATGGAGAACACCTCGGGAGAGAACGCCAGGTACTCTTTCCACAGGCGCTGCCCCACAGTCTTGTTGTTCTCTAGCACTGGGCGCGTGCCACTGACAGGACGAGGCGAGAGGAAAGGGGAAAAGAGAGTGGGAGAGAGGCCATCGTCTGTCCTGAGCACCAGCAATCGCCCGCACCACTCCTCACACGTGTGCTGCTGCCACAGCAGGTGCAGGTCCAGCATGGAGAACACCTCTGGGGTAAAGGCGACGTATTCTTTCCACAGGCGCTGGCCCACTGTCTTGTTGCTCTTCAGCACTGGGCGTGTGCCGCTGGTACGGCAGGAGGAAGGGGGGGGGAGGCAATGGGGAGATAGGAACGGGTGAGGGGACAGGGCAAAAAAGAGTGGAAAGAGAGACACAAGTATGTCCACGGCACCAATGGGCATCCGTTCCGCTGCTGCTGCCACAGGAGCCTCAGCTGGGGCATGGAGAACACCTCAGCCCGGGGGTAAAGGCTAGAACCTCTTTCCATAGCCGATGGCCCACGGTCTGGTTGGTTTCCAACACAGGGCGTGTGCCGCTGATTGGACAAAGGGGAAGTGCAGGGGGAAGGTGAGAGGGAAAGACAGTTGAGAGCGGTGAGGGAAAGATGGGGCCGAACGGAGGTTCAGGTCCTCCTCAGAACCAGCGGGCGCCCGTACCGCTGCTCCAACCCGTGCTGCTGCCACAGGAGCCTCAGCTCGAGCATGTATTACACCTTGGGGGTAAAGGCTAAATACTCTTTCCATAACCGATGGCCCGTGGTTTGCTGTCCAACACAGGGGGACGAGAGAGGGAAGGGGGGGCAGTGGAGCCACAGGTGGCGTGTAACAGTGAATCGAGGTGCCAGTCGACTCCAGAGTCACTTCGTGCGCAGCTGATACTGAAAGCGGGGGGGCGAGAGAAGGAATGCCAGAAGTGGCACAGCAGAGGCCTCAGCCCGAGCATCGACAGCTCCTCGGGGGAGAGAGCTAAATACTCCTTCCATAACCGCTGGCCCACAGTCTTGTTACTCTCTAGCACAGGGCGCGTGCCACTGATAGGGCAGGGGGGCGAAAGGAGGAAGTGGGGGGGCAGGAAGGGGGCACAGGAGACTCGGCTCGAGCATCGACAACACCTCGGGGGAGAAAGCTAAATACTCCTTCCATAACCGTTGGCCCACCACAGTCTTATTGGTCTCCAGCACAGGGCGTTGCCCGCTGATAGAGTGGGTGGGTGGGAGATGAGGATGTGGGGAGAAAGTGCGCCACAGGTGCCTCACCACACCCACCACACCCACCACACCCAACCAAACCGCTCCAGACCGCACCACACAGCAGCACCACATCAGTCGCTAATTCTCGCCCACAAAAAAGGAGCGGTTGAGCAAGAGGGCCATAGCAGGAGCCATAACTACCTTGAACAGGTTGTTGCCCAGCCCCTCTTGCTTGCCACACCACACAGCACACACCAGTACCACACCACACACCTCACCCCACCAAACAGCAGCGCCATATCACTCATTAGTTCTCACCCACGATAATGGAGCGGTTGAGCATCAATGCAAGGGCGGGCAGAGAAAGGAACTTGTACAGGATTTTGCCCTGCCCCTCGTGCTTGCCACACCACACAGCACCACAGCACACACCAGGGCCACACCACACCAGCACCGCACCACACAACACACACTGATACCGCACAGGTTGGCAACTCACTAGTTCTCGCCCACGATAATGGAGAGCATGAGTGCAAGAGCCGGGCCCGTGAGGATCTTGAACAGGTTGTTGCCCAGCCCCTCGTGCTTGCCACACCACACAGCACACACCAGTACCACACCACACACCTCACCCACCAAACAGCAGCACCATATCACTCACTAGTTCTCGCCCACGATAATGGAGCGGTTGAGCATGAGTGCAAGAGCCGGGCCTGTGAGGATCTTATACAGATTGTTGCCCAGTCCCTCGTGCTTGCCGTATCCCAGCACGAAACCCCTCTGGCAGAACTCGTGCGAGGGCAGCGCTCGCACAGCAGAGGCACCTGGAGGCCGGAGCAGAAGGGGGGGAGGAGAGGAGGGGAGTGGGTGGCGGTGTGAGGTTCTTATACAGGCTGTTGATGGCCAGCCAGCCAGCCCCTCGTTTCTACCATAGCCTAGCACTAATCACAATCTTCACTGGACTCAGGGGGGGTACCTGGAGAAGATAGCACGCACAGCGGAGACACCTGGAGGAAGGGACGAGGTGCGAGTGGGGAGGCACGAATTTCTAAGGCGGCTAAAAAATCGAGGTAGGGTAGGAGGAACGAGGCGCGAGTGAAGAGGGAGCGTTTCAGGGGCGCCCGCCAGGGCGCTGGGTGGTTGAGTGGTTCTTCCGCACCCCTGAAACGCCCCAGCGCCCGCCAGGGCAACTCGAGTGTGCAAGCAGGGCTCCCTTAGTCTGCAACGAAAAGGGCTTGCAACACCATATAGCAGCCTTGAAGGGCCCTGCTTGCACACTTGTGTCGCAAGCCCTTTTCGTTGCAGACTAAGGGAGACCTGCTTGCACACTCGCGTTGCGTACCAACGGGCTGCTCTCAGGGAGAAGGCCTCCACCCTCACCAACCCTATCACCCACCGTGCACTGCCAGGTGTTGCTCGATCATTCGCCGCAGCCTCAGGCTCGCCTGGTCGGTGCTGCCAGCTGTCATCTCGCCCATCTCCGCCACGTCAGCGCACGCCTTGCTGGGCGCCCACCGGGGCTCGGGAGGGTCGAATGGTACCTCTGTTGCGTTGGGCCCAAGTGCCTTGGGACGTGCTTTGGATCTGGATGAGGAGTGGTGCCTCTTCTGCTTTTTGCTTCTTGACTTCGTCTTTGACTTGGCCTTTGCTCTCCCCTGTAGCTTTCCCAGACCTAACTTCTGATTGGCTGCCTCGCCTCGGATCGACAGCTTGACCGAATCAGCTGAACCCCTATCCTCCCTTTCCTCTTCCCTTGCCTCCCTTTGTTCCTCCCTTTCCGCCTCCCTTTCCTCCTCCCTGTCCTCCCCTCCCGTCTCCTCCCCTCCTCCAGCCACTCCTTTCAAGTCAACAAGACTGCTCAGATCACCCATGCTGCGACTGCCGCCAGCTTTCGCCCCAAACCCCGCCTCCTCCAAGTCTTCCTCCAGGCCATCCTCCAGCTCCTCATCGGTTTCCCCCTCTTCGATTGCCTCCTTATCGATTCCCTCCTTATTGATTCCTTCCTTATTGATTCCCTCCTTATTGATTCCTTCCTTATTGATTCCCTCCTTATTGATTCCCTCCTTATTGATTCCTTCCTTATTGATTCCCTCCTTATTGATTCCCTCCTTATTGATTCCCTCCTTATTGATTCCTTCCTTATTGATTCCCTCCTTATTGATTCCCTCCTTATTGATTCCCTCCTTATTGATTCCCTCCTCGTCGGTTTCCTCCTCGGATCCTGTCCCAGCCACAACACCACTGCTTCTCGCCCCAAATCCAGCCTCCCCCAGGCCCTCCTCCATGCCATCCCCGGTGTACCCCTCGCTCTCCTCCTCTCCCCCGCCATCACCGCCATCACCGCCATCACCGCCATCACCGCCATCACCGCCATCACCGCCATCACCGCCATCACTGTCATCACCGCCATCACTGTCATCATCTATCAACGTATCCTCTTTTCCCTTTTCCCAATCCTCGTCCTCCGCTTCACCACCACCCTCCTCCTCCTCCTCTTCGTCTCCCTCTTCCTCCACATCCCACTCTTCCACCTCCCGTTCCTCCCTCGCCTCCTTCCTCTCCTCCCCCTCAACCATCTTCCCTCCTCCCCAGTCTACCTCCTCTACCTCCTCCCCTTCCTTCTCATCATCACCCACTCCCTCATACTCTCTCTCGCCCGGCCCATCCTCTCCCTCCTCCCCCACATCCCCTCCTTCCTGCGCCGCACCCCCCTCTCCCTCTCTCTTACTATCACTCTCCTCCCCACCCCTCTTCTCTCGTTCCTCCCTCTCTTCATCATCCTCACTCTCCCCGAGCTTCTCATCGCTTCCCTTCACAACAGTAATCTCTGACCCTTCCACCCCTTCTCTTCCTTCTCCGTCTCCTCGATCCTCCTCCCCATCTTCCCCTAGTCTCTCCTTTCTTTCTTCTTCTCCCTCCTCCCCTCCTCCCTCCTCTTTCCCTTCCTCCCCTGCGTTCGCCTCCTGATCACCCCTCTCATCCCTTTCCTCCCCTTCCCCCCCTCCCCCCCCTCCCCCTCCTCCCCCCCTCCCTCATCCTCCTCCCCCTCCTGCACTCCCTCCTCGTTCTCCCCATCCTGCCTGCCTCCAACCGTACCCCTTCCCTCCGCAACTCCCCCTTCCTCCCCACCTTCCCCTTCCCCCCCATCTCCCCCTTCCCCCCAAATTCCCCTTCCCCCTCAACTCCCCCGTCCCCCTGGGTACTCCCCCCTTTGCCAGGCCCGGGCGGCCGCGCGCGAGTCCTCCCATGCGGCATCTCCCCCCCCTGCCATTCACCCTCCAGCATAACGCCAACCATTGCGAGCTGCTCCTCCCGCCCATCCTCATCCCAACTCCCGCCCTCCCTGCTTTCCCCGCCCTCATTCTCTCCCCCATGCTCGCGCGCTTGCTCTCTCTCGCGCGCTTGCTCTCTCCCCCGGCCGCCAGTCGCAGCGACGCTCCGCTCGCCCTCCTGTCCCCCCTCGCCGTCTTGATTCCCCTCGCGCTCCGATCCGTCTCGCACCTCTAGACTCCGTTCAGGTGACAATTTCTCGATTTGATCCCCTCCATATTCTCCCTCCGCCTGCCTTCTTTCGGTGCTCAATCCCCCCGTTTGTCTGTCTCCCCCACTCTCCTGGACACCCGCTGGTGGCCATCTCGTTTTAATCTCGGCCGTTGGATTTGCAAGGCGATCTCCGCCGAGGTTGCTGATGTAACCCTCGTTTTGCGGGCTGTTGAGCCCGGATTCCGTTAGAGTCACACTGCCCTGCTCGTCCCGTCCCCCCTGAATTTCGTCGCCTACAGTCACATCTGACAGCTTCGCAATGTGGTTACCCGGTTCTTGGAGTTTCGTGTGCCCGAGCAGATGGAAAACGAACGCTGCGAAGAAAATCGCAGACCATGTGACTATAGTGAGTTTGTTACTACAAAGATTCGAGAAGCACCCTCGGTGCTGCTGTCTTGTCTTACTGTGTGAATTCGGGTGAACGTACGGAAGCGTGTGCGACGGAGCGTGCGAACGTGTGTGCGACGGACTCTGCGACAGACTGTGCGAGTGAGCGTTCGGGGGTGAGCGTAGGTGAGTGCAAGGGAGTAACTGTGACTGTGGCTGAGTGTGACGCTCTTGACGGATCTTCGGGTCCTTCACCGCAGCCAGACCCATGTGACTGTATCGAGCGGCGCACTAGACGCGAGGACGAGAACGTACCCGAAATAATAGATACCATAGACGCAATAGGGCGTTATGAACTTATAGACGGATCCATGCTCGCCTCATAAGACGGAAGCCGTCTAGTTGGCTAGAAACTTTTGGGTGAGTCGGCTCGGACCAATGGCCAGCCATCGTCAACTTCTAGGCGATCCCATGAAACAATCCATCCAAACGTTATCATTTCCCGAGCGCTGCATCTCTCGGGAAGAAAATGCATGAACGCCATAGGAGCACAAACAGCAAGCAAGCCTCGCCACTGGCTTGTCCGGGCCGGGCTGGACAAAGGGGATGGATGGCCAGCGGCCAGTTCCCAAGGCTCGGCGGCAATGGGAAGTTCCCAGGGCTGAAAATGGCTCTGCTGGTGCGGGCATGTCCTGCCAAATACAGGTTTCTGATTCGGTGGAACTTTGCCGCGGCAGTTCGGCTCGGGACGAGCCACAAGTCGTCCGTGACTGATGCGTCTGGTGGTTTGCATCCGACGAAGTTACTCTGCCTTGGGGTTGCCGAGCCGAGCTCAACAAAGCCTTTTTCGTCAGCATGCACCACGGTGTCGTGAAATTCGGGCTGAGTCGGGGATGGGTAGATTCCATGAAACGTGACGTGCTGTCAGGCCTCACGACCATCGCATGGGTGCTTGGCGAAAAGTGCAGGAGGTGATCCTGATGGGACGCGATTCGCACCTCGGAAATACATTACACGAGAGGCAAGTTACAGATCAGTATTGTTATGAATGAACAAGCAGAGTAGCGCGGAAATTAATAACGAAATGTTCAATCACTGAATGACGATAAAAGGAATGGCAAGCCAAGATATAGGAACACCAAAGCTAGTCTAACCATGTGATGGGGACGTTTGGGAAAGATATCAAAGGGCCGTGAAGTGACAAAGCGAGGCCCGGAGAACTCTCGAAGGTCGAACTAGAAGGTATGGAGAAGGTGATGCGCTTCTGTCAGAAAGGTCTGGAACAGTCCCGAGGCTTCGTGTGTGTTCGAGCGTACGCGATAGCAGTACTGCTCGGTAAGGAATGGAAAATTCCTTACACCACCCCCCTCCCTTAGCGAAGGTGATCTATATCAGCCACGTGCTTGCGGTCCAAATAATTCGCAAGTATTGAATGTGACTGTATCTGGTCCGAGGGCACCCACGTGTCGTCCTCACTAATACGATTGGTCCATCGTATCACAAAGTCAACGTGTCGTCCTTGACCGTCGACACGAATCCGATGGCTCAAAATCTTCGAAGGCTCGATGGTCGTCTCGGCTGGTGGCCGTACATCTGGGACCAATCGTTGTCGGGTGATGTCCGACGTGTCAAGAACGAAGGGTCGCAGCAGACTCACGTAGAACTTGTTGTGAATACGCCAGTCATCAGGTAGGCGCAACTGGGCGGTCACCAGCGTCACCATCTTCATGATCTTGAATGGGCCACAGAAGCGTGGTCGTAATTTCGTCGGTAGTGGCAGTCGTAAATTCATGGTGTCCAAAAGGACTAGTTGCCCGGCTACCATTGCAATATCCCGTCGATGCAAATCAGCATACCGTCGGGCAGTAGCGTTCGCCTTGCGAATAAGTTCGACAGCTTTGTCTCGGGCAGTCTGTAATTCTTCGACGAACTGCTGCAATCGTGGTACTTGACTCTCAACGTTGGTGGAGACTGGTACTGTAGGGTCCATCCCGTAATTGAGATAAAACGGGGAGTGATTAGTCGTAGCCGAGGGCGCATTGTTGTAGGAAAATTCCAACATGGGCAGCACGTCCTCCCATTTTTTCCGGTCGGGGCAGTTTGTCCGAATCAGCTGCTCTATTGTTTGATTTGTCCTTTCAGTCTGGCCGTCCGTTAGGGGATGATACGCCGATGAAAACTGCAGGCGCGTGCCGTACCGAGCCCACGTGTCCTGCCAGAATTTCGACGTGAACTTCGGATCTCGATCGCCAATGATTGCTGCTGGTATCCCGTATAGGCGAACGACGGTCGAGATGAACAGGCGCGCGGTTTCTTTGGCTATGATGGTTGTGCGACATGGTGCGAAATGCGCCATTTTCGTCAATCGGTCGACGACAACCAAAACTGCGTCGTTTCCGCTGGGTCCGGCCGGTAGTCCCGTAACGAAATCCATGGTTACGTGTTGCCATGGGCGTTGAGGTGGCTCGAGGGGCTGCAACGGTCCTGTAGGTCGCTGGTGTGATGACTTCATTCGCTGGCAGATTGGACACGCGGCCACGTAACGCTGCACGTCCGTCACCATATCTGGCCAGTAATAAAACCGCTGCAACGCCTTCAGAGTTTTATCAACCCCGAAATGTCCCGATAAATTCGAATCGTGGACTTCTTGAATTAGTAATTCGCGAAGTAGACGATAACTTGGGACCTAAATGTCAAACATGTGTATTTGTCATGTTTGTATAGACTGTATAGGGTAGCCTCTTAGAGGGTACAACACTTAGGTATATCTGTGTGTACCCTCTCTCTAATATCATTAACTTCTTCAATTTATGATATGGTATCACGCGTAGGTAGGATCCCCCCCCCCTCCACCTACCGCTTCCGCTCGCCCCCCTAGCCCCGTCGCGACCCCCCCTAGCCCCGTCGCGCCCCTTCCTGGGACCCGTCGCGCCCCTCCCTGGGCCCCGTCACACCCCTTCCTGGGCCCCGTCGCGCCCCTCCCAGGCCCTGTCGCGCCCCTCCTGGGCCCCGTAGCGCCCCTCCTGGGCCCCGTCGCGCTCCTCCTAGGCCCCGTAACGCCCCTCCTGGGCCTCGTCGCGCCCCTCCTGGGCTCCGTAGCGCCCCTCCTGGGCCCCGTCGCGCCCCTCCCAGGCCCCGTCGCGCCCCTCCTGGGCCCCGTAGCGCCCCTCCTGGGCCCCGTAGCGCCCCTCCTGGGCCCCGTCGCGCCCTTTCTGGGCCCTGTAGCGCCCCTCCTGGGCCCCGTCACGCCCCTCCCAGGCCCCGTAGCGCCCCTCCTGGGTCCCGTCGCGCCCCTCCCAGGCCCCGTAGCGCCCCTCCTGGGTCCCGTCGCGCCCCTCCTGGGCCCCGTAGCGCCCCTCCTGGGCCCCGTCGCGCCCCTCCCAGGCCCCGTAGCGCCCCTCCTGGGCCCCGTCGCGCCCTTCCTGGGCCCTGTAGCGCCCCTCCTGGGCCCCGTCGCGCCCCTCCCAGGCCTCGTCGCGCCCCTCCTGGGCTCCGTAGCGCCCCTCCTGGGCCCCGTCGCGCCCCTCCTGGGACCCGTAGCGCCCCTCCTGGGCCCCGTCGCGCCCCTCCTGGGCCCCTGCAGCGCCCCTCCTGGGCCCCCCGTCGCACTCGCCTGGCCCCGTCGCACCAGCCCGGCCCCGTCCTGCTCGCCCGGCCCCGTCGCACCCGCCCGGCCCCGTCGCACCCTGCCCGGCCCCGTCGCAGCCGCCCGGCCCCGTCGCACCAGCCCGGCCCCGTCGCGCCCGCCCGGCCCTGTCGCACCGGCCCGGCCCTGTCGCCCCCGCCCGGCCCCGTCGCGCTCGGCCGGCCCCGTCGCCCCGGCCCGGCCCTGTCGCACCAGCCCGGCCCCGTCGCGCCCGCCCGGCCTCGTCGCGCCCGCCCGGCCCCGTCGTCCTCGCCCGGCCCGGTCGCACCTGCCTGGCCCCGCTGCCCCGGCCCCGTCCTCCTCATTGGTACGGTTCCCCCCCACCCCGCCCTGCACTGCCCTGCATCGTACCGCCACACACCACACTGTACTGCCTTACACCGCACTGCACCGCGCTGCACCGCACTGCACCGCACTGCACCGCACTGTACCGCACTGCACTGCACTGCACCGCCCTGCACCGCACTGGACTGTTCCTGATGGCGGCGGAGCTTCGCTTCGACGCTGAAGGTCAGCCCCTAGAGTTCGAGGCGTGGCTTGCCGACCTCCGCCGCCAACTCACTGGCCAGCGGCAGGATGGTGAACCGCTTTCCGCACACCTTGACGGTACGCTTCCCTGCCCAGACCCCCCTGCTATTCTGCCCGCTGACCCCACACCCACTGAGCGTGAGTCTACTGCTGACACTGCCCGTGCGCGCTCTGTCTGGCTTTCTCGCGATGCTGTTGCCCAGCTTGCCATTAGCAACGCCCTCCCCCCGTCCGAGCGTCCTCGCTTTAGGTCCCTCACTACTGCTCAGGCATACTTAGATGCTGTCATCAAGCGCTATTCCACCCCTCCGGCTGCCTCGGTGGGTCGCCTGATCCTCCCGATGCTCTTTCCTGACCTTGCTTCTTTCCCCACTGTCTCTGACCTCGCTGCCCACCTGCGCTCGATAGAGGAGACCTGGCGCGCCGCTTGCACTGACGCACAGCTTAGAGCCCACCAGCCGCCCATTACCTCTACCCTCTACCTGCTTGCCACCCGCCTCCCTGACCGCCTTGCTGTCGCCCGCGACCGCTTCCTTAGCCTTCACCCCGCCGACCTCACCCTCACTGACTTTGTAGACACCCTGACTGTGATAGAGACCCGTCACCGCTCCATCGCCCAGGCGAGCGGTGTCGTGCCTGTCCCTATCTTTCAGGGTTGTGCCCCCGCCCAGTGTACCTTCTCCGACGGCTCTGTCGCAGTGGCTGAGACTGCTGCTGCAGCGCAGTTTCGTTCGGGGAAGGGCCGCCGCCCCAAGGTTGGGCGCGGCGGAGGCGGAGGCGGGGGTGCGGGAGGGGGTAGTGGTGGGGTCGGGTCGTCTGGTGCTGGAGCGGACGAGGGGACCCTGCCCAAACCAGCTGAGCCGCCGCCCCTGCAGTTGCAGCAGCCGCAGCAGTCGCTGCAGTCGCAGCCGTCGCAGACGCGGCAGACGAGTGTCCTCCCGCCCGGGTGGCCCGGCGCTGGCGGTGGCCGGGCGCGTGGTGGTGTGTCGAGTGGTAGCTCTGGCGGCGGGCGCTGTCAGTACCAGATCCAGACCGGTCCTCGCCGCGGCTTCATTTGCGGTAAGATCGGTCACTCCACTCCCCGCTGTTTTCGTCGCCTGGACGACCTCTTTCGTCAGCGCTTTGGCCCGTCGCCAGACCTCCCGGACTGGCACGGTTTGCTTAGTCGTAAGATTCAGATCTTTGATATGGACATGGATGCCATTGTTTCTGCTCCGCATGTGATGTATGCTCATGACTCTAGTGTGCTTCCCGCTTATTACTCACTGTTGCCTAGTGTAGGTGTGCCTAGTGTACCCTCCCCTGCTGCGTCAGGCGTAGGATCCTCTGCTTTGTGTAGTCTTGGTGCTTCCGCCGTCGTTCCGTCGCCAGACGCCTCTGCTTCGCTTTCCTTCACCTTGGTCTCTGGCGCTTCTCGGTGTTTCTTCCGCGACTCCACCACCCTGACGCCGCTTCCCGTCCCTGCTGCCGTTTCTCTCGCTGACCCCTCTAGCGGTCCGGTAGTCGCCCGCAGTTCCACCACCCTTCCCTGTCCGGCGGTTCCTTTGGGCTCTCTTAAAGGTCTGCATATCCCCTCGTTCTCCAGGAACCTAGTTGGTGTCGGCTGCCTCCAGGACCTTGGCGTCACCACTACGTTCCCTGGTCACGAGCAGTATGCTGTCTGTACTGAGGCCGCCACTGGTGCCCCCCTGTCCACGTTCCCCCGAGACCCGGTGTCCGGCCTGTTCACTCTGGACACCGTGACCCCCCCGGCTGGGGCCCCCCCTCAGGTGGTTGCGTCTACCCAGGTTGCTGCTGCCTGCTCCTGTCGGTCCCTCACTCACCCGACTCTCCTTTGGCACCACCGCCTAGGTCACCCTGCGCTCCCGCGTCTGCGTCACATGTCCCAGCACGGTCTTGTCCTTGGTCTCCCCGGTTCTCTCCCCGCGTTTCCCTCCTCCCCCGCCCCCCCTTGCACGCCTTGTGTCGAGGGTCGGCTTCGCCGTGCCCCTCACTCCTCCTCGTTTCCCCCTACCGCCGCGCCGCTGCAGACCCTGCACCTGGACGTCTGGGGCCCCGCCCCCGTCCCTGGGCCGCGTCGAGAGCGCTACTTCCTTGTGCTCGTCGACGACTTCACTCGTTACACCACAGTCTTTCCCCTGGAGCGCAAGGCCGACGTGCCTGGTGCTCTCATCCACTGGCTTGTCTCTGCGCGTGTCCACCGCGGTCTCCCTGTCTTGCGTCTTCACTCAGACCGTGGTGGCGAGTTTGCCTCAGGTGTCCTTGGTCGCTTTTGTCGTGCGGAGGGCATCACCCAGACGTTCACCCTACCGGACTCCCCACAGCAGAATGGGGTCGCTGAGCGACGCATCGGTTTGGTCATGGAGGTGGCTCGCACCTCCATGATCCATGCCGGTGCACCCCATTTTCTGTGGCCGTTCGCTGTGCGCTACACTTCTCACCAGCTTAACTTGTGGCCGCACCCTCAGCAGCCGCAGGTTTCGCCGACCCGTCTTTGGACTGGGTCTCCTGGTGACGCGTCTGCGTTCCACGTCTGGGGCTGCCTTGCTCACGTCCGTGCCGGAGGCACGGACAAGCTCACTGCCCGCACCCTTCCCTGCGTCTTCCTCGGTTTTCCCCTTGACGCGTCCGACTGGCACTTTTACCACCCGCCGTCTCACCGCTTCTTTCACTCTCGTGACGTCACCTTTGACGAGTCCGTCTCCTACTACCGTCGCTTCCCCCACCGTGGTCCCCCGGTTACTCCCCCCGTGTTCCTGGTCCCTCCTTCCCCGGTAGTCCCTGCCCCTCCTCCTCCTCCTCCCCGTCCCGCCCCCTCTGGTGTGTCCCACGTCACCCCCCTTCCGTCGGTGGACCCGGTTGAGGAGTCTTCTGACTCTGGTGGCCCTCCTGTGCAGTCCTCGCCGGCTGCCCCTCCCCTGGCGTCCCCTTCCCAGTCCCCTCCTCCACCGCCTCTGCCGCCGCTGCAGCCATCGTTGCCGTCGCCGCCGCCACCGCCGCTGCCGTCGCAGCACCCGTTCGCTGACTCTGGGGGTGCTCGTCCCGGTAGCCCTGGGGGTGGTCCCTCTGGGGGTTCTGGTGTGGAGAGTGTCGGGGGTAGCTGAGGAGCAGCTAGCGGTCCCGGTGTCGCCGTTGTGCCGCCACAGCAGCAGTCCCCGCCGGTGTCAGCCCTTCGCCTGCTCGGCCTGCCGTCCCCCGACCCTGCGTCTGTTCCTCCCCGACCGTCTCCTCCTCTTCCTGTCTACGGCCCTGTTTTCCCTCCGCCGGACTCGTCCCCGGCTCATCTCCCCCCTCGTTCCCCTCCTGCGTCCCCTCCTCTGTCTGCTGACCCGACTCCTCCGTCGCACGTCTGGTCTCACCGTCCCTCCCGTGCTCGTCCTGCCTCGCCTGTCCTGCGCTCCCACCCTATGTTGCTTCGTTCCCACGCGTCTCGTCCTCCCCTTCTGCCGTCGCCTCCTCCTTCCTCCCTTGTTGTTGCACCCCCCCCGCTGTCTGACTACCTTCGTGCCGCTCGTCCTCTTGTTCCTCGCGTCCTTGCCTCTCTCGTTACTGACCCGTCTGTTCCGGCCTCGTGCCTTGACGCCCTTGTCGCTGCTGTCGCTGACTTCGCCTCTTCCCGCCGCCTTGACTACGCCTCCGCTCTGGTCTCTGACCCTGCCTGTCCTCCGTCTGTCGGGGGTGCTCCTGCCCTTGGCAGTGACGTCCTGGAGGACCGCCAGTTCGAGCTTGCTTTCCTCTCCGAGGCTGCTCCCCATCTCTGTTCCATGCTGCTAGTCCCTGAGGGTGACCCAGACGCTTTTGACATCCCGACCCCTCGCACTTACGCTGAGGCGAGCTCGGGACCCTGGGCCTCGCAGTGGATAGCTGCCATGGAGCAGGAGATGGCATCTTGGAGATCCACCGGCACCTTCGTCGACGCAGTTCCCCCGCCTGGGGTGAACGTAGTCGATGGCCGCTGGCTCTTCAAGGTGAAGCGCCCTCCTGGAGAGCCGCCTGTGTTCAAGGCGTGCTACGTGGCTAGAGGCTTCAGTCAGCGCGAGGGGGTGGACTTCTTCCAGACCTTCGCTCCGACCCCGAAGATGACTACTCTTCGGGTTCTGTTACACCTAGCTGCTTAGCGTGACTACGAGCTTCACTCCCTCGACTTCTCCACTGCCTTCCTTCAGGGCAGCCTACATGAGCAGGTCTACCTACGTCGCCCTCCGGGCTTTACTGGCACCTTCCCTCCTGGGACCCAGTGGCTCCTGCGGCGCCCCGTCTACGGCCTGCGCCAGGCTCCCCGTGAGTGGCACGACACTCTGCGTGCTACGCTTGCTGACCTGCAGTTCTTTCCGTCTTCCGCAGACCCTTCCCTCTTCGTTCGTGCTGGCCAGACTCCGTTCTACATCCTTGTTTACGTCGACGACCTGGTCTTTGCCACAGCAGACAGGGACGCACTGGCCTCCGTGAAGGCAGAGCTGCTGAAGAGACACACGTGCACTGACCTTGGAGAACTGCGCCGTTACCTTGGCTTGCAGATCTCCAGGGACAGAGCTGCGCGCACCATCACCCTGACTCAGTCACACTTGGTGCGCCAGGTCCTTGAGAGGTTCAGCCTTCAGTTCTCCTCTGC
Organism: Closterium sp. NIES-67; assembly: GCA_027943415.1. NCBI lineage: Eukaryota > Viridiplantae > Streptophyta > Zygnematophyceae > Desmidiales > Closteriaceae > Closterium > Closterium sp. NIES-67. The sequence continues at coordinate 1,405,661 of BQMB01001448.1, read as the reverse complement.
ACAGCCCACCCCTCTGCCTGTAGACCACAGGCTCTCCGCTCCAGTGTCTGAGGAGTTGGTAGAGCCCAGCGGCCCCTACGCAGAGCTGGTGGGTTGCCTCATGTACCTGATGACTTGCACTCGCCCAGATCTCGCATACCCTCTCAGCATCCTGGCTCGTTTTGTGGCCACAGGCAGACACCGACCGCAGCACTGGTCTGCCGCTAAGAGGGTTCTGCGTTATCTTGCTAGTACATCGGGCATGGGGTTAGTGCTAGGAGGACGCAGGCCAGTGGTCCTTACCGGACACACAGACGCTTCGTGGGCAGACGACGCTGAGACACTCAGGTCTACCCAGGGCTACTGCTTCAGCCTTGGCTCAGGTGCCGTCTCGTGGAGAGCTACTCGCTCCTCGTCTGTGGCGCAGTCCAGCTGTGAGGCTGAGATCTACGCTGGTGCCATGGCGGCACAGGAGCTCCGCTGGCTGACCTTCTTGCTTACTGACTTAGGTGAGCGGCCTAGCTCTGCCCCAGTCCTGTTCGCTTACAACAGGGCCATGATCCTCCTGTGTCAGGAGCCTCGGCTTGAGGGCAGAGCAAAGCATATCCAGCTGCGGTACTTCCTCCTGCGCGAGCTACAGCAGCGCCGCCAGGCCCGCGTAGTTCACTTGGCCTCAGGTGCCAACACGGCTGATATCTTTACGAAGGCGCTTGCGCCTAAAGATCATCAGCGGCACTGTGTACAGCGTGGTCTAGTTCCTGTAGCCTCTCACTTGCTAGGACCTTGACTTTGTACTGTCCTTTATATGTATACTCAGACTGGACTTGTGTCCTCTCCCAGTGGCTGGACTAGTAGTGCCGCCCTGCTCTTGTTCTTGCCTTGTCTGTACTCCTTCTGACTGGTCTCTCAGACCCTTGTCTCAGAGGTTGGACTAGTAGTGCCGCCCTGAGCTGCTTGTTTAGGACATTCCCCTATGCAGTCTAGGGGGTGTGTCTAACACGTGTATTTGTCATATTTGTATAGACTGTGTAGGGTAGCCTCTTAGAGGGTACAACACTTAGGTATATCTGTGTGTACCCTCTCTCTAATATCATTCACTTCTTCAATTTATGATACTAAATTCGATCTGTTCCGCTTCGTAAGTAATAGACGCCTTTCCGTGTAGTGATTGGGAGATGGCCGTCGTTTACGAAGAAGGGGTCAGTCGAATACCCGTGGGTAAATAGTCCACTCAGTAGCGGGTTGCTCTGGGTGACTAGTACTGCTGCGAGTTGGGCAGATGGTCTGGAAAGGGCGCCGGCAATATTGTTTTGCGCCTTTTTTATACGTAATCTTGTACGTGAAGTTGGACTCCAGATAGTCCAACCAGCGTATCTGCCGTGGGTTGAGATTCGGCTGCGCTCTCACGTACTGTAGAGATTTGTGATCGGTTCACACCGTCACGTCTGCTCCAGTCAGGTAGCACCTCTAGATTTTGAACGCGTGGACAATCGCCAGCATCTCCTTGTCGTGTACCGGGCAGTTGCGCTCAGCAGATTGCATTTTCCGAGATTCGTACGCGATTGGTTGAAGACCGTTGCCAAAATCTTGCATGAGCACTGCTCCGATGGCGATGTCACTTGCGTCGGTGATGACTTCGAAGGGCCATTCCGGGTCAGCGATGCGAAGTACTGGTGGCGACATTAAAAGAGTTTTTAATGTCTCGAACGCAGCTTGCTGCTTCTCCCCCCACTCGTAAAAAGTCCCCTTCTGCAGTAGGTCAGTTAGAGGTCCAGTTAACCCCGCCATGTTGGGTATAAACCGCCGCACATAATTCACGAAACCCAGAAATGATTGCAGCTGTTGCAGATTTGTTGGCTGTTTTCCACTCCTGAATGGCCCGGAGTTTTTTCGGGTCTATCCGAATCCCCTCCTTAGAGATCACATGCCCCAGGAACTCCAGTTCTTGTTTTAAAAACTCGCACTTGGAGCCCTTGGTGATGAGACGATGCTGCTACAACCGCTGAAAAACTGTGTTCAAATCACTTAAATGTTGCTCCCAGGTCTTGCTGTAGATCAGGATGTCGTCCAGGTTAATTATCACACATTTGTCGAGTAGATCGCGGAACACCCCGTTCATGGTGAGCTGGAACGTCGAGGGGGCGTTCGTTAATCCAAACGGCATTACCGTGTATTCGTAACTCCCGTAGCGAGTACGAAACGTGGTCTTGTGGCAGTCGTCAGCGAACACCCGAATTTGATGGTAACCACCGCGAAGGCCGATCTTCGAAAAATAGCGAGCTCCGCGAAGGTTGTCGATCAGTTCATCCGTACGTTGGATTAGGTAGCGCGATTTTATCGTTACCTGATTAAGGGCACGATAGTCCGTACACATGTGAAGTCCGCCATCCTTTTTTAGGGTGAACAGGATCGGTGCTGCGAACGGGGACGTGCTTGGCCGAATGAACCCTTTCGCCAGCAGGTAGTCCAACTGGTGCCGTAATTCCTATAGCTCCGGCTGAGTCAGGCGCCATTGCGTGCGTATAGTAGGCTGCGCGCCGGGCTCCAACTCGATCTTGTGGTCCTGGGGTCGTTCGGGTGGCAGTCCACTTGGCAAGTCGTCCGGGAAAATCTCAGGATATTCCCGAATGATTTTCGCCAAGTCATCCGGGACCGAAGCGCAAAGTTTATTGATGTCGGTTGCCTCATTCTGCTCTGTCGATTCGGTTAGATGGACGGCGTATAAATCCGCTCCATTCTTGACTGCTCGGTTGAGGCACACCGCGTTGACTCGTGTCGACGTTGTCTCTTCTTTCGGCCACGTGCACTTCACTGTGCACTCGCCTGTTGTCCAATCGATCTGCGGATTGAATCTTCGCAGCCAATTGCGTCCCAATAGCACGTCGTAGCCGTCGAGCGTTGTCGCCAGCATCGGCGCGCTGAAACCAAAATCTTCGCCACACTTCATTCGAACGACGGGTACTTTGTCGCGTATCGCCAGCGGGGTGCCGTCCACCAATCGCGCGTCGATTTTAGGCAAACACCTCTCCAGCGTCAGGTGTAGTCGTCGTGCTATCTCTCGATTTATCAGGCTGTGGCTCGCGCCTCCGTCGATGAATATTTTTATTTTTCTTCCGTTGAGTCGTCCCTCCGCCAGTACAGGGTGGTCCACTGGGTAATCCCCCTTATTCAGCCGGGAGCGGTTGATCGCATGTGTCGGAACCACTACTCGGTGGGGATGGTGTTTTTCGGGCGCTATTGATGATTGGCGTTTCCCAACCTGCCTTCGTCATTCTTCTTTATCTGCTTCTTTCGGGGGCAATCATGAGATTGGTGACCCGGCTGGTGGCAGTTGAAACATTGTCCCTTGCGAAAGTCTTCCATGTGCTCCTTCGCCACTACGCTGTGAATCGTGGGCCGTGGATCCTGGCCACGAAAACGATTTCCCTCCCGGGAACCCGCTCTCGCATACGTCCGATGTGCGTCGAAGTTGTCTGCGATCCGGACGGCTTCGTGAAACGTCGCTGGTAGTCGCAGCCGGACCTCGCATTTAATGTCTTGCTTCAAACCCGAAATGAATCGAGCTTTCTTCTCGGAGTCATGCATGTCGGTGATTTGATCGCATCGCGTAATCCTGGACAGAACTCCACTGGCGCCAGTTGTCCAGCTTCGTGCGTGCGTTGTCCGAGGCGAATATTGGCTCAAATCGTTCATGCAGAGCTATACCCCAAGCCTTCCACGTGCGAATCTTGGTCGATCCAAAAATCGCGGTTGACCCTTGGGCAACAGACCCCTGGGTGTCGCCTGCTGAAAACTCCCCCTCCTGTAGTGTGTATCGCCACCAATCGAGCGCAGGTCCCCGCAGTAGTGATACAGCCAGCCGAATTTTTAAATCGTCAGCTGTGATCCCAGCGGCATTAAAGTAAAGTTCCGCCGAAAATAACCAGCCCGTAAAAGTAGTATTCTTATCTGTGGGGTTGAACGGGGGCGGCATTGTCGGTTTTATTGTCGCTGTCGTCACGATCGGCTCAAACACCGGTGCGGCTGCTGCTGCTGTTGCTGCTTCGGCTACTGCTCGTGCTGCCACGTCAGCTGCTGCGGCGGCTTCACTGTCCTTGCGCTCCTGTAACACCTCACGTGCGATTTCGTCCAAGACGGTTTCGACACGTCCGGTGCTGGCGACCTCCTCTTGGGCGGCAGTTTTCTTATGTGAATCCTCTCGCGCCTGGCGTAACTCGGCAACTTCTGCACGAAGTCGCTCGTTGTCCTCCAGCACTGTAGCCATGCGTGTGTTCATGGCGTTGAACTGCTCCCGAAGCTCGTTGAACTGAGCTTGGTCCATTTGGCGAATGCTCCGCCGGGGCAGGGGGAAATCCATAATGTGCCTGTACTCAGGTAAGCGCAAACGCTATCGTAGTTGGGCGAATTAATCAGTCTAATTCGCGAGCAACCGCTTTGCAGCTTACGTGAGGGACTTATCCCCCCCCCCCCCAAAAATCAACTCACGAAAACGGGTGAGCGAGGAAAGTGGCTCTGAATACCAGGTGTTATGAATGAACAAGCAAAGTAGCGCGGAAATGAATAACAAAATGTTCAATCACTGAATGACGATACAAGGAATGGCAAGCCAAGATATAGGAACACCAGAGCTAGTCTAACCATGCAATGGGGAGGTTCGGGAAAGAGATCGAAGGGCCGCGAAGTGACGAAGCGAGGCCCGGAGAACTCCCGAAGGTCGAACTAGAAGGTATGGAGAAGCCGAGGCGGTTCTGTCAGAAAGGTCTGGAACAGTCCCGAGGCTTCAGGTGTGTTCGAGGGTACGCGATAGTAGTACTGCTCGGTAAGGAATGGAAAATTCCTTACAAGTATGAATAGAGAAAAAATCAGTATAACAACAATATTTGTTGAGTGTTTAAAGCCCCTGGCTAAAAACACAAAGCAGGGGCTCACTTGAAATTTGCCCCCCCCCCCCCCCCCCCCCCCCCTTTTTAATTTTTATTTTATTTTTTTAATGGCAGTAAGATTTTCCTGCTTTTGGCTGTGAACAAAATATGAACACAACAAAAGCCTTAATCAAGAAGGAACGAGGTCAGCCATTGACATGCAGGCACAGTGTCGGCGACGCCCAAAGTTGCGGCACGACTAAACCTCCCTCGTCGTCGAGCCTAGCCCAACGACCACTTTGCTTTTGGTGCGGTGCATCAAACTGAAAGAATGACTAGAATGTGAGAGTACAAGGCATTATAATCTAGGGGGCTGTACTCTCTAAGGCACAACCCTATATGGTCTACAACATCACACACAAATGTGTTTGACACACCCCCTAGACTGGATAGGGGCAGTGTCTGTTGAGAGACAAGCAGCTCAGGGTGGCACTACTAGTCCAACCTCTGAGGCAAGGGTCTAAAGACCAGTCAAACAAGTACAAACCAAGGCAAGAGCAAGACCAGGGCGGCACTACTAGTCCAGCTACAGGGAGAGGCCACAAGGCCAGTCAGGGTAAAATATATACAGAGGCGGAAAAATTTGCCCGGATGTTTGGCACTTTGAAACATATCGCTTTGGCACACTTGTTTCGGATATAGTAACACCATTTTTTTCCCGTCCTGTTACAAGGTTTTCGACTTCTGCTTCAACCGCTTCTTGCTTGGCGCGATTGTGATACAACCGAAAAGCGGGGTTGAAATTTACTCGTCGGCACTCGATGCGGACATTTCATACCGGCCAACAGACTAGATCTATTTTCGCCCGTCACTCGGTGTGCACATCGTCACACGCAACAGCTGCTAGTCTAGGAGTTAGTCCTGAAGCGAACATACGACCACATCACCATGAAGCCGGTAAATGACAAGAAGCGCGCGCGAATCATAAGCATGTTGCGTGCGGGGCATTCGACTAGGAAAATAGCCAAAGTTCTTGGCATAGGCAAGAGCACCGTGCACGATTACGCTCTGAAAGTGGCTGCCGAGACTAGTCGCGAGGAGGTGCGACCTACGATGCCAACGGCCGGCCGCCCCCGCTTAATCACAACCCGACTCCAGCGCGGAATAATACGAGCGATTACAAGGGGCGAGGCGAAAAGCAGTGTAGACGCGGCAAAGATGTTGGAGAAGCATGATCTGGCCGTAGGCGCGAAGACCGTGAGGAACTCGTTACGATCCGCGGGCTTGATCGCCGTGCAGTAGCCCAAGAAATCCAGGCTCTCATCGAAAAAGATACGAGATCGTCTCGATTTCGAGAGGTCGCATGCCGACTGGACGCTGGAGGACTGGAAGCGGGTGATTTCGTCTGACGAGACGAAGATAAACCGCTTCTGCTCTGACGGACGTGCGTACGCCTGGATTCGAGAGGGCACCAGCCTTCGGAGCCATCAAGTCCAACAGACAGTTAAGCATGGGGGCGGTTCTGTGATGGTGTGGGGTTGCATGACATATGAGGGGGTAGGGTTCATGTGCAAGATAGATGGCAGGATGGATGGGCCACTGTATCGCAGCATCTTGCAAGATGAGCTCAAACAGACGATAGATTTTTTCAAGCTTCCCCCTCAGAGGTCATTTTCCAGCATGACAATGATCCCAAGCACAGGTCTCGTCTAGTCCAAGACTGGCTTGCGGAGCAGGAGTACGCGGTGCTGGAATGGATGTCGTGCTCCCCGGACCTTAACCCGATTGAGCACATGTGGGCACACTTGAGTACGAAAAGCCGCCAGGTGGAATGCTGGAGCTGTGGGAGAGGGTGCAGGAGGAATGGGACAAGATACCGGCGGAGGTGTGTGCAAATCTTATCGACAGCATGCCGAGGAGGATCAAGGCAGTGATTCGCGCGAAGGGACGATGGACTATGTACTAGTTTTCTAAGAATCTAGTTTGCTATTTGTCTTCGGTACAAATTGTCCAGATGTTCTCTAATGATATGCTTACTTGTTTAGGGACCATGTGTGGTACTAGTCTGCTGTTTGTCGACTTGAATGAGTGCTCTAACTAAACTTCTCAACGTGTATGCAAACCATACATTAAGGCTTAATGTTTACGCCGCTGCACTCATCAAAATGCCAAAAAAGACTGAACATGTGGACAATTTTTTCCGCCACTGTATAAAGGTCTGTACATAATCAAGGCCCTAGCAAGTGAGAGCCTACAGGAACGAGACCAAGCTGTACACAGTGCCGCTGATGATCTTTAGGCGAAAGCGCCTTCGTAAAGATATCAGCTGTGTTGGCACCGGAGGCCAAGTGTACTACTCGAGCCTCGCGGCGCTGCTGTAGTTCGCGCAGGAGGAAGTTCCGCAACTGGATGTGCTTCGCTCTGCCCTCAAATCGAGGCTCTCAACACAGGATGATCATGGACCGATGTACTTGCTAGATAACGCAAAACCCTCTTAGAGGCCGACCAGTGCTGTGGTCGGTGTCTGCCTGTGGCCACAAAGCGAGCAATGATGCTAAGAGGGTATGCGAGATCTGGACGAGTGCAAGTCATTAGGTACATGAGGCAACCCACCAGCTCTGCGGAAGGACCACTGGGCTCTACTGACTCCTCAAGAACAGGAGCAGAGAGCCTGTGATCTACTGGCAGAGGTGTGGGCTGTGCGGAGGAGAACTGAAGGCCGAACCTCTGAAGGACCTAGCGCACCAAGTGTGACTGGGTGAGAGTGATGGTGCGCGCTGCTCTGTCCCTGGAGATATGGAGGCCAAGGTAGTGGCGTAGCTCTCCTAGGTCAGTGCAGGTGTGTCTCTTCAGCAGTTCTGCCTTCACAGAGGCCAATGCGTCCCTGTCTGCAGTGGCGAAGTCCAGATGGTCTACGTAAACAAGGATGTAGAACGGGGTCTGGCCAGCACGAACGAGAGCGAGGGGTCTGCAGAGGACGGAAAGAACTGCAGGTCAGCAAGGGTAGCAAGCAGTGTGTCGTGCCACTCACAGGGCGCCTGTCGCAAGCCATAGACTGGGCGCCGCAGTAGCCACTGGGTCTTAGGAGGGAAGGTATAGTACCACGGAAGCCCTGAGGGCAGCGCAGGTAGACCTGCTCGTGTAGGCTGCCCTGAAAAAACGCAGTGGAGAAGTCGAGGGAGTGTAACTCGTAGTCACGCTGTGCTGCTACGTGTAGTAGCACCCGAAGCGTAGTCATCTTCGGGGTCGGGGCGAAGGTCTGAAAGAAGTCCACCCTTTCACGCTGACTGAAGCCTTTAGCCACGTAGTGCGCCTTGAACACATGCGGCTCTCCAGGGGGGCGCTTCACCTTGAAGAGCCACCAGCCATCGACTACGTTCACCCAAGATGCCATCTCCTTCTCCATGGCCGCTATCCACTGAGAGGCCCAGGGTCCCGAGGTCGCCTCAGCGTAAGTGCGAGGGTTCGGGATGTCGAAAGCGTCTGGGTCACCTTCAGGGACTAGCAGCATGGAACAGAGATGGGGAGCAGCCTCGGATAGGAAAGCAAGCTCGTACTGCCGGTCCTCCAGGACGTCACTGCCGTGGGTAGGAGCACCCCCGACAAACGGAGGACGAGCAGGGTCAGAGACCAGAGTAGTGATGTAGTCAAGGCGGCAGGTAGAGGCGAAGTCAGCGACCGCAGCGACAAGGGCGTCAAGATGCAAACAGGAACAGACGGGTCGGTAACGAGAGAGGCAAGGACCCGAGGAACAAGAGGACGAGCTGCACGAAGGTAGTCAGACAGAGGGGGAGGGGTGAAAACAAGGGAGGACGGAGGAGGCGACGGCAGGAGGGGAGGACGAGATGCGTGGGAATGGAGCAACATAGGGTGAGAGCGCGGAACAGGAGAGTCAGGACGAGCACGAGAGGGACGGCGGGACCAGACGTAAGACGGAGGTGTCGGGTCAGGAGACAGAGGAGGAGACACAGGAGGAGAACGCAGGGGAAAACGAGCCGGAGACAAGTCCAGAGGAGGGAACACGGGGCCGTAGATAGGAAGGGGAGCAGACGGTGGAGGAGGCACAGACGCGCGCTCAGGGGATGGAAGGCCAAGCAGGTGAAGGGCCGACACCGGTGGCGACTACTGCTGCGGCCGCACGACGGCGACACCGGGATTGTCAGCTGCTCCACGGCAAACCCCGGAACACTCCACTCCAGCACCCGAGAATCATGAACCTCTCCAGCAATGGTACCACCCCTAGGCCCGCCAGGACAAGCCACGACAGGAACCCTAGGACGAGCACCCTCCTCAACGCCAGCACCCCCAGGGTCGACGAACTGCTGCTGCTGCGGCTGCGATGACGGCTGCGGCGACTGCGGCTGCGACGACGGCTGCGGCGACTGCGGCTGCGACGACGGCTGCGGCGACTGCGGCTGCGACGACGGCTGCGGCGGCGGCTGCTGCTGTGACGATAGAGGAGGAAATACCGTGGGAAGGGCGGCGGCGAGGATTGCGCCGCACGGCCACTAGAGTCAGCAGACTCCTTGACATGGACAACCGACGGGAGGAGCACCAGACGGGGCAGGGCAAGGAGGGGGAGGAGCAGGGGCGACCGGGGGAGGGGGAACGAGGAACAGGGGGGGAGTAACCGGGGGACCACGATGGGGAAAGCGGTGGTAGAAGGAGACGATTTCATGTTGAATGTTATCTCTGAGACTAGCCACGCTGAGGGGTGGCTAGACTCATCGCAAGAGTGAAAGAAACGGTGAGATAGCTGGTGGTAGAAGTGCCAGTTCGACGAGTCGAGGGAGAAACCGAGGAAGACACAAGGGACGGTATGGGTAGTAAGCTTGTTAGCGCCAGAGGCACGAACGTGAGCAAGGCAGCCCCAGACGTGGAATGCAGACGCGTCACCAGGGGACTTGGTCCAAAGAAGGGTCGGCAAAACCTGCGGCTGCTGGGGGTGCGGCCTCAAGTTAAGCTGGTGAGCGGCGTAGCGAACGGCGAACAACCACAGAAAATGGGGTGCACCGGCATGGATCATGGAGGTACGAGCCACCTCCATGACTAAACCGATGCATCGCTCAGCGACCCCATTCTGCTGTGGGGAGTCTGGCAGGGTGAACGTCTGGGTGATGCCCTCCGCACGACAGAAACGACCAAGGACGCCTGAGACAAACTCGCCACCACGGTCGGAGTGAAGACGCAAGACAGGGAGACCGCGGTGGACACGTGCAGAGACCAGCCACGGGATAAGAACGTCAGGCATGTCGGCCTTCCACTCCAAGGGAAAGACCATGGTGTACGGCGTGTAGTCGTCGACAAGCATGAGGAAGTAGCGCTCTCGACGCGGCCCATGGACGGGGGCGGGGCCCTAGACGTCCATGTGCAGGGTCTGTAGCGGTGTGGCGGTGGGGGGGAACGAGGAGGAGTGAGGGGCACGGCCGAGCCGGCCCTCAATGCAGGGCGTGCACAGCAGTGCTGGGGAGGAGGGCAACTCAGGGAATGACTCTGGGATACCTAGGACAAGACCGTGCTAAGACATGTAATGCAGACGTTGGAGTGCGGGGTGACCTAGACGGTGGTGCCACAGAAGTGTCGGATGAGTAAGGGACCGACACGAGCAGGCCGCAGCAACCTGGGTAGACGCATCCACCTGGGGAGATGTTCCAACCGGGGGGGGGGGCGCGGTGTCCAGCCTGAACAGGCTAGACACTGGGTCCCGGGGGAACGTGGTGAGGGGAGCACCAGTGGCGGCCTCGGTACAGACAGCGTACCGCTCGTGACCAGGAAACGTAGTGGTGACGCCAAGGTCCTGGAGGCAGCCGACACCAACTAGGTTCCTAGAGAACGAGGGGATGTGCAGGCCTGTAAGAGAGTCCGAAGGAACCGTCTGACAGGGAAAGGTGGTGGAGCTACGGTCGACTACTGGACCTGAGGAGGGGTGGGCAAGGGAAACTGCGGCGGGAGCGGCAAGCGGCGTCAGTGTAGTGGAGTCGCGAAAGAAAAACCGAGAAGAGCCAGAGTCTAGGGTAAAGGAGAGCACAGCAGTGGCAGCCGGGGTCGGAGTGGCGAGGGAGGAGCCAAGACTAAACAAGGCAGGGAATCCTATGCCTGACGCAGCAGGGGAGGCTAGAGTAGGCGCACCTACACTAGGCAACAAGGGGTAGTAGGAACTAGTCACACTAGAGTCATCGACATACAGCACATACAAATCAGAGCTAGTCTCATCCATGTCCATATCAAAGATCTGAACACTACGGTGAAGCAAGCTGTGCCAGTCGGGGAGGTCAGGCGACAGGCCGAAGCGAAGACGAAACAGGTCGTCCAGGCGACGAAATCAGCAGGCGGGGGTGTGACCGATCTTACCGCACACGCAGCCGCGGCGAGGACCGGTCTGGAGCTGGTACTGACAGCGCCCGTCACCCGAACTACCACCCGACGGCACACTGCGCACACGACCACCATGTCCACCGCCACCACCAGCACCAGGCCACCTGGGAGGGAGACCACCAGCCCGTCGCTTCTGCTGCTGCTGCTGCTGCTGCGGCGCCTGCTGCTGCTGCTGCTGCTGGTCCTGTTGCTCGGAGGCACCAGCCCCAGTCCCCTCGTCCGTACTACCAGCGGGCGGCCTGGCTCCACCACCTCCTCTATCCCCTCCTCCACTATTGCCGCCGCGCCCATCCTTGGGGCGACGACCCTTCCCCAGACGGAACTGCGCTGCGGTGGCTGTCGTCACAGCAAGCGCTGTGTTAGCGAGAGCAGGAGAAGCGTCAGAGACGGTACACTGAGCGGGGACACAACCCTGAAAGATAGTGACCGGCACAGTACCGCTAGACTGGGCGATAGAGCGCTGGCGGGTATCTATGGCAGACAGGGTGTCGACAAAGTCAGTGAGGGTGAGGTCAGCGGGGTGGAGACTAACGTAGTGATCGCGGGCGGTAGCAAGGCAGTCTGGAAGGCGAGTGGCAAGCAGGTAAAGGGTAGAGCAGATGGGTGGCTGAAAGACATGAAGCTGGGACTCAGTGCAGGCAGCGCGCTAAGTCCCGTCTAGCGTGCGCAGGTGGGCGGCCAGGCTAGCGACCGTGGGGAAAGATGCGAGATCGGGAAAGTGCATGGGCAGGATCAGACGACCGACTGAGGCAGCGGGTGGGGTAGAGTAGCGCGCGACAACAGCCTCGAGGAACTCATGTGCAGTCCTGACTGACCGAAATCGTGGGCGCTCAGACAGGGGGAGGGCATGACTGATCGCGAGCTGTGCGACTGCATCACGCGACAACCAGACTGAGCGGGCAAGGGCGGCAGTGGCAGTGGACTCACGATCAGCAGATGAGGGGTCAGCGGGCAGGGCAGCAGGGGGGTCAGGGCAGGGGAGCATACCAACGAGGTGGACAGCCAAGGAGTAGCCATCCTGCCGCTGACCAGTGAGGTGATGGCGGAGGTCGACGAGCCACGTGTCAAACTCGTCTGGCTGGCCCTCCTCGTCGAAGCGCAGCACCGAGTCTACCATCTGGGTCGGTGCGACGGCAGAAGGGGGGGGCAGTACAGTGCAAAGTGGTACAATGCGGTACAGTGCGGTGCAAGGCGGTACATTGCGATGCGGGGTCAGCGTGGCCCGGGTGGAAAGCGAGGCTGCCTGGGCGACGGGGCCGACGCGGCGACAGGGTCGGCTAGGTGACGGGGCCAGCTACCCGGCGGAGTCGGCTTGGCGTGGTCGGCTACGCGACAGGGTCGGCTTCGGGACGGGGCCGGATAGGGGAACGGGCCGGCGGCGGGACGGGGCCGGCTACGGGGACGGGGCCGCGAGTCGACGGGGCCAAGGGGTCGCTATGGGACGGGGCCGTGGAGCCGCTAGGGGACGGGACCGCGGGGCCGCTGGTCGACGGGGCCGAGGGACCGCTAGGGGACGGGGCTGCAGGGCCGCTAGGGGACCTGGCTGCGGAGCTGCTGGTCGACGTGGCCGAGGGGCCGCTAGGGGACGGGGTCGCAGGGCTGCTAGGGGACGGGGCCGCGGGGCCGCTAGAGGACGGGGCCGTGGGGCCGCTGGTCGACGGGGCCGAGGGGCCTCTAGGGGACGGGGCCGCGAGGCCGCTAGGGGACGGGGCCGCGGGGCTGCTGGTCGACGGGGCCGAGGGGCCGCTAGGGAACGGGGCCGCGGGGCCGCTAGGGGACGGGGCCGCGGGGCCGCTGGTCGACGGGGCTGAGGGGCTGCTTGGGGACGGGGCCGCAGGGCCGCTAGGGGACGGGGCCGTGGGGCCGCTGGTCGACGGGGCCGAGGGGCCGCTAGGGGACGGGGCCGCAGGGCCGCTAGGAGACGGGGCCGCGGGGCCGCTGGTTGACGGGGCTGAGGGGCCGCTAGGGGACGGGGCCGCGGGCCCGCTGGTCGACGGGGCCGAGGGGCCGCTAGGGGACGGGGCCGCGTGGCCGCTAGGTGACGGGGTAGGCGAGACGGCTAGGACCTACGGCGGAAGCGCTGGTGGGCGAAGGGGACCTAACCTACTCATGATACCATATAAAACTGAAAGAATGACTAGAATGTGAGACTACAAGGCATTATAACCTAGGGGGCTGTACTCTCTAAGGCACAACCCTATATGGTCTACAACATCACACACAAATGTGTTTGACACGGTGTACCCCCTAGTTGTTTTCCTTGAACGTACTGTTTTAGGCAGCAGAGTAACGCGATAGGAGCCGTAACTAACGCCTCCAGGCGATATTCCGGCAAGGAATGCGGGTTAGACTCTCGGCACGGCGCCTTTGTCAAACAAGCGTGCGATACAAGGGCCGCGACAAGAAGAAAAATCGAATGTTCGCCCTCAAATCGTATGCGATGCCCACCCTTCCGTCGCGTTACGCTCCCCTCCCCAATCTCCCATCGCACTCTCGTCCCTCCCCCCTCCACCCTCGCAAAACGTTACTCTCCCCATTTCCCGTCGCGGTACTTCCCAAGCTTCTCTATCGGCGCTTTACGGGCTCCCGCTCTCATCCCACTCTAAGCCGCTCCCCTCTCTTCCCCGCTTCCCGCCGCTTGCGGCCCCTTGCCTCCCGCATGCCGCTTTCCCCTGCTTCCCGCCTCCCACATTCCCTCCGATGTGTGTCCCGCTATCCCACGCTAAGCCTCCTCCCTCTCTCCCTCGCCGCCCGCCGCTCGCTTTCCCAAGCTTCCCGCACGCCACTTTCCCCCACTTCCCGCCTCCAGCATTCCTTCCTTTCTGCATCCCACTTTCCGTCGCTCAGCCGCTTTTATCCCTCCCCCATTTCCCGCAGCTCGCTATCCCTTGCTTCTCGCATGTCGCGCTCCCACGCTTCCCGCTTCCCGCATTCCCTCCTTCCCCCATCCCGCTTTTGGCTTGTAGCTCGCTACTCCGCACCACGTCGTGTACCGCTTCCCGCTTTCTCACGCTGTCAAGCGTGGCCCGCTTCTTCTCGCGCCGCTTTCTCTCGCCTCATGAGTAATGACAGCCGGGAAGGATTGGAGGCGAAGCAGCAGGGAAGAGAGCGAGGCCCACCATGGGAGGGGGCGACGAGGGAGAGTAGGGAGGGGGACAGGGATTGGAGGGAGAAGGGGGGGAGGGATAGGTATGGGAGAGAGAAGGGAGAGAGGGGGAGGTATGGGAGAGAGAAGGGAGAGAGGGTCATGGGCGGGGGAGGAGAATGGAGAGAGGGATAGGGATGGGAGGGAGATGGGAGGGAGGGATAGGGATGGGAGGGAGATGGGAGAGAGGGATAGGGATGGGAGGGAGAGTAGGATCGGGATGAGAGAGAGAATGTAGAAAGAGGGGAAAGGGCTGGGAGGTAGAAGCGAGAGGGGGATAGGGATGGGAGGGGGGGAAGGGATGGGGAAAGAGATGGCAGAGGTGGGGAAAGGGATGGGGAGAGAGATGGCAGAGTGGGGGAAAGGGATGGGGAGAGAGATGGCAGAGTGGGGGAAAGGGATGGGGAGAGAGATGGCAGAGGGGGGGAAAGGGATGGGGAGAGAGATGGCAGAGTGGGGGAAAGGGATGGGGAGAGAGATGGCAGAGTGGGGGAAAGGTATGGGGAGAGAGATGGCAGAGAGAGGGATATGGCTGGGAGAGGGGGTTGGTAGGAAGAGGGATAGGCCTGGGGAGGGAGAAGGGAGTGAGGGGGAGGTCAGACTGGCAGTTCACCTGTGCCTCCCTATCTACCGTGCCTCCCCATCAACCCTGCCTCCCATTGCCCCCTGCCTCCCACTCTTCCGCACCTCCCGTTCTTCCCTGCCTCCCGTTCTTCCCTGCCTCCCGTTCTTCCCTGCCGCCCGTTCCTCCCTGCCGCCCATTCCTCCCTGCCGCCCGTTCCTCCCTGCTGCCCGTTCTTCCCTGCCGCCCGTTCCTCCCTGCCGCCCGTTCTTCCCTGCCGCCCGTTCTTTCCTGCCTCCCGTTCTTCCCTGCCTCCCGTTCTTCCCTGCCGCCCGTTTTTCCCTGCCGCCGTTCTTCCCTGCCTCTCGTTCTTCCCTGCCTCTCGTTCTTCCCTGCCTCTCGTTCTTCCATGCCTCTCATTCTTCCATGCTTCCTGATTTTCCCTGCCTCCCGTCCCGGTCTTCCCTGTCTCCCTTTCCAACCCCTTTATGTGCGTGCAGGCCCTCCACCTCCCTTCTTCAATTGCAGCCCACAACATGCCCACGGTCGCCTTTGTCCCTCTATTAGGTTGGGGGAAATGGTTTACTGAGCCACAGTGGCTAAACCCAAGAGCCTGCACTCTTGCGTGGCTGTATATATAAATATATATATATATATATATATATATAAAGAGTTAGGATTTGACGTAATGTGCCTTCATTGAAATGTCCCATGCAAGGCTATTCTGGAAAAGAAAAACCATTATTTGATTTCTCACTGCATTATGAATATGCAATGTCAAGTCACATGTACACCATTTGACCCCCAGTCCAACGGTATTGCATCAGGGGGTGTTTCGAAGCCTGGAGTCTGGTTTTGAGCCACTGATCTCGCATCTTAGTAAGGTACACTTTAGGTGCATCATCGTGTGACCTCTCAGCGAAATCCACCAGTGCTCTGAACACGCCAAAGTTCCACATCACCTGTGGTTTCATGGATGGATCGCTAGCGTTTGTCGCAATCAATTTCGCTCGCATTTTCCATGTTTTCCGACGTCTCACTCAACCCTGCTGCCCCTAAATTGCATTTCCACTCACTTCATGCGTTTCAAAATATTACAAGGGTGCCCCTACTTCAAGGGGGGCCCTCTTGAAACCCCCCTTTGTAATTTTAGACTCGGGCTTTAACCACAGAACCATGGAATCGAATGCCGAAGTTCAGAATAACAAAATGTGGTACAATGGATTGACGAAGCAAGGTATAGGAACATCATAGCATTCCTAGCCACGTGATTGGACAGGTTCGGAGAAAGCATCCGAGTGTTAGATTGTCGAGCGAATGTGGGACTAAGGGAGAACAGCGAGGGTTACAAAGGTAGGACTGTACCCTCTAAGAACTGACCTAGCTAAGACTAAAACAAATATAGATTAGCTAGCTTACATAAATATATTTTTTGACACACCCCCTAGCCGAGATAGTGCCAATTCATCACAAAGGAAAATACACCAGGGCATCACTACTAGTCTGACCTCTGGTGAGTGTAATAAGTTCTATTACATTAGGGCAACACTATTAGTTTGACCACTGAGACAAGAGCCACAAGGCCAATCAGCAAGTGTAGCAAGACAAGCAGGTATAGATCAACAAGTGAAAGCAGGTATAGTATGAATCAGGATACAAGAAGTGGTGCTGCTACTGAGGCTAGACCAAGCTGAGTACAGAATCACTAATGGTCACGAGGCGCAAGTGCCTTGGTGAAGATATCAGCGGTGTTGGCCTTTGAGGCCAACTGTACTACACGAACCTGACCGCGTTGCTGCAACTCACGCAGCAGAAAGTACCACAGTTGGATGTGCTTCGCCCTGCCCTCAAGTCAAGCCTCCTGACACAAGAGGTTCATGGCCCTGTTGTCAGCAAACAGGACTGGGGCAGACCTAGGCTGCTCAGTGAGCAAGAACGACAGCCAGCGGAGCTCCTGAACGGCCATGGCCCCAGCGTAGATATCTGCCTCACAACTGGACTGAGCTATAGACGACGACCTGGTGGACCTCCACGAGACTGCACCAGCACCAAGCCTAAAGGAGTAGCCCTGAGAAGACCCGAGCATCTCCAAGTCGTCGGCTCACGACACGTCTGTGTATCCAGTGAGCACCACTGGATCTCATCCTCCTAACACAAGCCCCAGTCCTGATGTGCTCGACAGATAACGTAGTACCATCTTGGCAGCCGACTAGTGGACTGGTCGGTGCCTGCCTGTCATGACAAAGCAAGTTAGGAGACTGAGAGAATACGCTAGATCTGGTCGAGTGCAGGTCATCAAGTACATAAGGCACCCCACCAGCTTTGTGTATGGACCACTAGCCTCGCCTAGCTCAGCCGGAACAGGAGCAGAGAGCTTGTGATCCACAAGACTAGCACCCTCGGACGCACCACCCACAGAACCAGCACTCCCGGAGTCAGCACCCCCAGTACTCGCACCCCTAGAATCAGCACCCCCAGAGTCAGAACCTCCTGAACTCGCATGACCAAACCGATGCGTCGC
This sequence comes from Closterium sp. NIES-67, assembly GCA_027943415.1. Taxonomy (NCBI): domain Eukaryota; kingdom Viridiplantae; phylum Streptophyta; class Zygnematophyceae; order Desmidiales; family Closteriaceae; genus Closterium; species Closterium sp. NIES-67. Next base: position 1,388,217 of record BQMB01001448.1, on the reverse strand, counting down.
TCAGCGACCCCATTCTTCTCCAGGGATTCTGGCAGGGTGAACGTCTGGGTGATGCCCTCCGCACGATAGAAGGCGACCAAGACAGCCGGAGGAAAACTCGCCACCACGGTCAAAGTGAAGATGCAAGACAAGGAGACCTCGGTGAACAGGCGCAGTGACAAGCCACGGGATAAGAACGTCAGGCATCTCGGCCTTCCGCTCCTGGGTAAACACCGTGGTGTAGCAGGTGTAGTCGTCGACAAGCACTAGGAAGTATGGCTCGCGATGCGGCCCATGGACGGGGGCAGGGCCCCAGATGTCCATTTGCAGGGTCTGCAGCGGTGCGGCGGTGGGGGGGAACGAGGAGGAGTGAGGGGCACGGCGGAGCCGGCTCTCCACGCAGGGCGTCCACGGCACCGCGGGTGAGGAGGGTAGCAGGGGGAACGATTCAGGGAGACCTGAGATAAGACCATGCTGAGACATGTGACGAAGACGTGTGAGGGCAGGGTGACCTATACGGTGGTGCCATAGAAGCGTCGAGTGAGTAAGCGACCGACACGAGCAAGCCGCAGCAACCTGGGTAGACGCAGACACTTGGGGAGACGTTCCAACTGGGGGGGACGCGGTGTCCAGGGTGAACAGGCCAGACACCGGGTCGTGGGGGAACGTGGTGAGGGGAGCACTAGTGGCGGCCTCTGTACAGACAGCGTACCGCTCGTGACCAGGGAACGTAGTGGTGACGCCAAGGTCCTGGAAGCAGCCGACACCAACTAGGTTCCTAGAGAACGAGGGGATGTGCAGGCCTGTAAGAGAGCCCGAAGGAACCGCCGGACAGGGAAGGGTGGTGGAGCTACGAGTGACTATAGGACCGGAGGAAGGGTCTGCAAGAGCAACTGCGGCCGGAGCGGCAAGTGGCGTTAGCGTAGTGGAGGCCCGAAAGAAACACCGGGAAGCGCCAAAGTCCAGGGTGAAGGAGAGTGTGGCAATGGCGATAGGGTTCGGAGGAGCGAGGGAGGACCCAAGACTAAACAAGGCAGTGGATCCTATGCCTGACACAGCGGGGGAGCCTGAACTAGGCACACTGGGCACACCTACACTAGGCAACACAGGGTAATAGGAACCAGTCACACTAGAGTCATCGACATACAGCACATACAAAGCAGAGCTAATCTCATCCATGTCCATATCAAAGATCCTAACACTACGACGGAGCAGACTGTGCCAGTCCGTGACCAGGCCGATGCGTCGCTTAGCGACCCCATTCTGCTGTGGGGAGTTCGGTAGTGTGTACGTCTGGCGTATGCCCTCTACACAACAGTACTATCCTAGAGTGCCAGAGGCGAACTCGCCACCACAATCAGAGTGTAAGCGGCCTACAGGCAAGCAGTGGTGGGTGCGAACAACAAGAAGCCATGGGAGGAGAACGGTGGGCACGTTGGCCTTCCGCTCCAACGGGAATACCGTGGTGAAGCGCGAGAAGTCGTCAATGATGACTAGGAAGAAGACCATGGACCATGGACCATGGACCGGGGCAGGGCCCCAGACATCCATGTGCAGTGTCTGGAAGATACTTGGTAGCGAGAACCCAATGATTTCCCATCAGATTGACGCCAGGAGGTGGGAAAAGCAAATCCCAAGTTTCCTGGTCCCACTGAGTTTGCATCTCCTTATCCATCACTACCTTCACTGCAGGGCCCTTCCAACTCTTCAGAGCAACTGGGACGGGCATCTTTGATATATCCTACTGACATCGTGGATTTGCGACACTATTCTTTGCAGAGTCAAGCTCCTTTAGTGCTACATCTTCGTCTCTGCCATCGATGACGTCCATCGAGAATGCCGTCAATGCCACGCGGTAACGAACTGGCAGAACACCCTTATTGGAGTGCAGCGATTCTTGCTCCGCGGGTGGTTCTTCTCCAGAGTGCTCCTCTGCAAACTGCTCCCTAGCAGATAGCTCTTCTGCCGTTACTTCATCTACAACACTCTTGTGCCGCTCATCCATGTGTCGTTCACTTGGGATGACACCAAGAGGCACCTCAGTCCCCTCCTCACCAGAGGATGACGTAGAAGAAGAGGGTGCACTCGTTGAGGCAGAGGGTGCATCTAGCTTTTAGACACCTCCGCGTACCGGTCGTCGGCAGAAGAATTGGCACCAACAGCTCTAGGGGCAGGAGGAACTTCAGAAGGAGGATTGTGTCGAGGGGTCAAAATCGGTGCAGGTGGCAGAACGACCTCGATCTCGTCATCCTCCTCCTCATCCTCTACATCCAGATCCAGCCACAATGACGCCTCATTGAAAATAGCGGGATCGACGACCTCGGTGGGAGTCTGCTTTGTCGCTTTCCACCCGTCAAGCGACATCGTTTTGTAGAAGACCGCCTCCAATGGGGTGACCACTCGATTGGTCACCAAATCGAGCACCAACCAGCCCTTACTTTGCGGCGACAGCCCTAGGTGGAGAGCCCAACGGGCCTTATGTGTCAGCTTCCCTCTACGCTTGTTCTGCTAAATAAGAAATTGCAGCATGCACCCCCAAACGCGAGCCATTCTAAGATCAAGCTTTTCGCCGACGAGCAGCTCATACGACGTTGTCCCCGACGGCAAGAAGAGGGCTCAAGATGGTTGTGCACCCACGCAGCCTGCAGAGAAACAAGATGCCCCCAATGTGCGGGGCCCCCATGTGCAGAAGCATGGTACGGATAGCCTGTACCACAGTGCGCATTTCATGCTCTGCCATCCTGTTTTGTTGCGGCATGTAGGGGCAGGTGAGGTCGTGCTCAATTCCTCGTTCTTCGAGAAACTCCACGAATTGACTGCCCAAAAATATGCCACCGCAATCAGATCGCAAAGCCTTCAGCGTTGCATCACATTGACGTTCTGCCCTCGGAAGCCAGACAAATGCGAAAAATGAGCAATGCGTCATTCTTCTGCGCGATTGGGTAGATCCAGACATAGTGCACCTTGCGATCCTTGAGCAGAACGAAGTAGTGACTGCCATCTTTAGCGGGAACTCGGAAGGGCTCTCACAGATCGACATGCACTACTCCCAGCACCTTCTTCTTATCACGTCCCTCTGCCAGAAAGGTGTGCCGGACGAGCTTGCCACTAGCGCAAGAGACACACGGCACATCAACGCTCAAGGTCTTGTCAATGTCCAAGCCCATGACCGCTTCATGCGCCGCAGTCTGCTTGACCATCTCGACCCCAGCATGTGTCAGTTGCCAAGGTGCGCAGAGCAATCGCCTCTGCTGCGGTCCTCCATGGCAGCCATGGCTCGTCCAAGCATAGCATCGTCGGCATAGAGCATGAGTGTCTCCTCGCCAACGTCTTGCAGCTTAACTCCGCAATCCTTCAGCTGTCTGGCAGAAAAAAGATTTGCTCGTATTCCAGGAATGTAGAGTACATAAAAAACCAGAATCTGCTTTTCCGCCTCGCCAAGCAGAGCTATCGTGCCTCGTCCTCAAACAGCTTGGATGGTGCCATTGAATCCACGCACTTGCTGGATGTCGTCGTCTTCATGCATCTCAATGAAGGAATGTCGTTTCTCATCAGGTGGTGCGAACATCCGTTGTCCAACTGAACAACTGCAGGATTGACTTCTACAGCAGTTGCGATTGCCTGGAAGTCTACTCCATCATCTGCATCCAACGAGATTGGCAGAGTTTCCATCTTCTAGTGCTCCACGATCGGCTCGACTATCGAACGCGATGGTCTTTTTCGATCCGCGGAACCAGTGTTGGCAGAAGAGTCGCTACTCTGCCCACCAGATGCTGGAGCGCTTTCCCTCTTCTGCACAGGGTTGTCTTTCTGCTTGTCCTTACGATCGAGGCACTGAGCAGCAGAAGGGTCGATTTCACCGCATTTCGAACAAGGTTTACCCTTGCTCTTCTTGTTGGCACATTTCTTCTTATCGACGCGGCTGTTCGTCGGCTCTGCTGCGGAGTCGTTCGACAAAGAAGCCCATTGCCTCTGCTGTAGCTGGTGCTGGGGAGATAAAGATACAGTAGTTGTACTGCACTGGCAGACCTTTGACGACATGCATCACATAGGAAGTCGTCGAGTACTGCACTCTGGTCCTCTACAGATTCGCGAGAATCTGTTGTGCACAAGTGCAGTAGGAAATAGCAATTTCATGCTCTGCCATCTCTAGACTCGCCAACTTCTGCTTGAGCGTAGCGATGCTGAGATCGTCTGTAGCTTTGTATAGGTATTTATGACAAAAAATTCCCTCCATCCATTGAGGCTGTAAAAAAGTAGACGACAGGGTGGTTGATAGCATTCTCTGCGCCGTCACGACAGGCAGAACGATCTCCTTCTGCATTGCTCTTCTTTTTTGAGCTCGTCTCCTTCTTCTGCCCAAGGTCCTTTTTGTCGCACATGCTTGATCCTTCTGCGCTCGGCGATTCTCCTTGTCGTGCAACTCCGTGCGACTCTCGCACTTCGCCTATTTCCGAACCTTCCACGTCTTCCTCGTCTCATGAGACTTCCTCTACACGTGCCCGCGGATGGTCGATTTCCCACTGAGCTCGTAATCCCATCAGCATGACATTGAGCTCTGATTCTGGAAGATCTCCATGGCGAGTTATCAAGGTGGCCTCCTGTGCGTAAAGAGCGTCGACCACAACATGGACGTCGGACTCGTCGTCCGCCATATCGACATATTAGACCTTAACGATACCTAAACATGGTAGCGTCAGCTACTATCGTTTGTGTGTCCATTCCACGATCACCGCACCATGCAGAGTTTTATGCTCTAACGGGAGCTTTTGTGAGAAGTGCTTGGCGCAGAGTTTTGGAGCCGCACTAACTCTGTAGTCCTCTAAGGAGAATATTGCCTTCAGATTGTGTGTCTATCAATGTAGCTTGACAAAGCTTGCAAACATACAAAATTCAAGAGAATCAAGATTGTATATGGCACAACAAATGCAACACCTAATACTACCTCAATGAACCATGCAAGAACGTTCTCTGCCGAACGTTGTCTGAATGACATTCTGGTGCACTCTGCCCAGTCAGCACTGGGCAGCAAAATCGACGTACCACCACTTGAATCTACTATGCCAACTGAGCATCAGCAGGTGCAATCCCTACGTAGCAATGGTTGGTGAAATGGCAAGTCAGCATTGAAATCATCCAACCAATCAGGTTGGTGCGCGATGTACACTCATAACGAGGGTCGCAAGTGCTAAGCTAAAGAGGCTAGGCGGCCATGAAAGTAGGCGAGAGGGTTTAGGAAGGGACCAAAAGTTACGAGAGAAAAAGAGCTCGAGATTAGAAGAGAGGGATACAAGGAGGAGGTTGTACCCTCTACAGTAGGTCTCAGTAATACCTACCAAGCCTACAATTATATATAACCTATATAATTTAACAACAAAATCTTAGAACTGAATGATTGATTACTAGAGAACCTAGGTACAAGGATATATGTCTAAGGGTTGTACTCGCTAAGAGGTGACCCTATACATTCTATACAAACATTAGAGATACAAATGTTTGACACAAAATCCTTGTTGTTGCGTCATGTACATTGACGGAAAGTATTGTCCACATGTTTGTGACTTAGAGGAATTTTGCCATTTTAGGGGGTCATGGACATTAAGCCTTAATCTTCTGGTGTGCCTAGTGTATGTAGGTTGGGGTAAGGCTCCACGCCCATGCCTTACATCACACAAGTATAATGATGTTTACAGCAAATACCAGAAAATAACAATCTTGGTACATGTGGACAATTATTGCCAGGCGCAAGCAGCAAGTTACATCAACCCCAAACTAGTACCTAATCCACCGCCCTTTCGCCTTAGACACCGCCCTCACCCTCCTGGGCATGCTTTCCACCAGGTGGGTGCACACATCCGCCGGGATCTTCTCCCATTTCTCCTGCACCCGCTCCCAAAGGTCCAGCATACCAGTGGGAGGCTTATAAGGCTTGGCCAGCTGCCTCTTGAGATGAGCCCATAAATGCTCCATTGGGTTGAGGTCGGGTGAGGAAGACGGCCACTCTAGCACCCTAGAATCTTGCTCTCAAAGCCACTCCTGTACGATACACGACTTGTGCTTCGGGTCGTTGTCGTGCTGGAAGATAGTTTTTGAGGGTGTAAGCTGGTAAAGCTCAATGGTACTGTTGAGATCGTCCTGCAGTATACTCAGCGAGAGCAGTCCGTCCATCCTACCATATGTTTTGCTCATGAAACCCGCTCCCTTTTACGACATGCAGTCGTAAATTATCAAGCAACCGCCCCCATGTTTGACGGACTGCTTGATTTGGTGTCTTTGGAGGGCAGTCCCTTCGTGAACGCAGGCGTATGAGAGTCCGTTGGATGCAAGACGACCGATCTTGGTCTCATCCGCACGGATAACTCGCTTCTAGTCGTCAACCGTCCAGTCTGCGTGGGCACGCGCCCATTCCAGCCTATCGCGTATGTTTTTCCGAGAGTGTCGCGGCTTCTTAGGATGCTTGATTGCGACAAGTCGGCTCCCATTCAAAGCGTTACGCAATGTCTTAGGATGCAACGTGATGCCGTGCTGCTTCTCAACAATTTTCGCCACGTGAGCGGAGATTTCTGCCTCCTCGAGGGTAATCGACCGAACTATGCCGCGGCGAACTCTCTCTGTCACTAAGCGAGGGCGACCGGCTGAGGGCATCGTAGGACGCACGTCATCGCGGCTAGACTCTACAATCGCCTTGATGGGCCGAACTCTTCCCTATGGCTAGCTGTTTAGCGATTCAACGATTGCTCTACCCCCTCCGCAACAAGGGAATGATCTATGCGTAGAGCGCCTCATCTAACGGTTTCATGATGGCCTAATCATCGCAGCGGTCCTAGCCTATCTCCTGACTACTCGATAGTCGCGAGGGCAAGTAAGAAGAAATAGCGAGGTTAGGAAATAGATCTACTACGCTGCTTGGCCTAAACTGTCCGGATGCACCCACGCGGACGAAATCTCGTCCTCGGTAAAAAATCGACCCCTATAAAACTGAAACTAGCATCCGTCACATACAGTACAGTACTACTTTACATCCAACCCCGAAATTTGATTCGTAACTAAACAAAGAAGGCACCAAACCAGTACGAGAAATGTTTTAAGGCAATTATCCGGGCAATACTTTCCGTCAGTGTAGATCCAGCTTTGATGGGACTAGATCCAACTTTGTATAGATCCAACTTCATAGGAATCCGCTTTAATAGTTATAAAGCCCAAAGCACGAGATAAAGCCCATGGAACTTATCCTACGTAGGGGCGTCTATCCAGATGATTATGGTATGTTTTGTTTTGTTTGCGGAGCAACCTATTGCAATCGATCGAGAAAGTTTTTTTTTTTTTTCCACCCTAATTCATTAATGAAAAAAAAAGTAAGCAAAGAGAAAATTTAGTCATTCCATAGAAAACGTAAAATACTACTTACGGATATATAAAGGTATACAATGTAGGTACTATAATGTAACCGCTTCTTTTGTAGGTCTAAACGATAATAATAATTGTCTTTTTTGCTTGGATGTATGAAGTGCTGGAAAACAAATCGATGTATATTTGTTTTCCATCACTCTATATTTGTATCGATGACAAGACCGAACTACCACTTTTCCAATGCTAGCCTGGGGGGGAAGACAATGCAAAAAAAAAAAAAAAAAAAAAAAAAAAAAGAGGTTTGTTCAAATCATTTCCAACTCAAATGACTGCAGATACAGAGAGTGTCAAGAGTCGTATGTGAAATGATAAGCACAATCCACATTTTTATGACCACAAAGAGTATTACTCCTCTATATCCATGCACTAGACATAGGACTGACTGCATGCAGCAAGCCAATGTCACCATAAAACGATTCAAAATAGCAGAGCATAAATGTAATCAGAACGGAAAATAGATGCGCAGATTCAGGTGCAATTATGCATCTTCAACTAGCATTTGAAATCCTGCAGTAAGAATACAAAGGAATGGTTTTTTTTTGTTTTTTTGAGTTGCGGGGCAACCTATTGCGATCGATCGGACCTATATTTTTTTCAAGTTTTTCAAGTTTTGGGGCTAAAAATTGCGAAAGAATGAAGAAATTATATCATATTTCACTTTTAGAGTTTCCTAAATCACCTCTATACTTATAAACCTAGTTAATGATGCTGAAAGGTGCACTACATAGTGTAACTGATTAGTTAGACACTTCTTACATTTAGTAATCGTGATGGAAACCTAAAAACAATGCGTTTCTGTTTCCACCATTTTCCGTGCGTATTTTTGTCAATGACAAAAATGAGCTATCGCTTCCCCATCTAAGTGGGGGAAGCATAAAGCTTTTTGCACAAATGAAGCAATACAATTTTGTGAGCTCCAAAAATGGATTGCACTTAACACTTTCAGTTCAAGTGACTGCACTCAAAGAGAGTCAAAGAACCTTACGCGAAATGAAAGGCACAATACCACTTTTTGAGACAAACAAAAGATGTATTACCGATGCAATGAATGAATGAAACCATTCCACTCACAACGCATGAGTCACTCCTAACATTGCAAATCAGATGCACAAAATTGCCACATTTTGTTATGCTTCAAATCTCTGAGACATAGATCCATGGCTTCATTGGCGCCATCCAGGGATAGTTCTGCGTTTTCAAAAACACTTGAAACCTTGAGTCAACAAGAATCAGAGAATCAAGAAGAGAGTAAATCAATTTTGAAATAGACGATGGAATGGAAAGGTATGGAGCGGGCGAACAGGTGATGAAACTAAAACAGAAGAGATAAAGACGAGCGAAGTGGAGGATGGAAATGAGCGAAGGGAGAGAAAGGAGGGAGAGGAAATAGTATAATGTAAAGGGAGTGAGGGAAGAGAGATAAATTGCGTAGTGTGCGTCGTAGATGAAGTCCGCTCGGTTATCCTCTCTTCTAGCTTGAGATTGAGGTAATCGGGGGAGACAAATAAGAGGAAATGGGAAACATAGAGAAAGTATTGAGAGGATACAAAATGAGGAGGAAAGTAAGGAATAAGGCTGAGAATCCGTCGGAAAATGAGACGTTAGATAAAGGAGAGGATGTAACGGAGTGAAAAGGAAGGACCGTTCATGAGAGGTGTTGCAGGTCAAGAAATCGAGCTTGAATAGTGCGCTGTCTAGATTATCCAGCTGAATATTTCGAATGCCACATCCCTCAATCGACGTAGGATCTAGGCATAGGAAATAGAGGAGCGTAGAAAATGTGGAAGAAACTAGTCTAAGGAAACTCGATTTTGTTAGGAACGTCAGAGCTTCGGTAGGAAACAGAGAGCGCAAGGTGAAGAGACACGCTAGAAACAGGTGAAGAGGCTCGATTTTGTTAGGAACGTCAGAGCTTAGGTAGGAAACAGAGAGCGCAAAGTGAAGAGACACGCACTACCACGCTAGAAACAGGTTAGCGCAATTGTTTGATATTCGGAAGTAGTTCGTAAGGTCACTAGATTGATTCACAACAGTTCCGTTTTATGGCAAGGTGTCAACTTATACATATTATCTATGTAGAAGTTATAGGCTAGACTGAGGTATGCTTCTAGTGAGTACAACCAACTAGTATTTGTTCTAGGTTTCCACCTCTAGTAAATCATTCGTTTCTACGTTAACATGGTATCACGCTTAGGTTAGGATCCCCCCGCCTACCGCTTCCGCCCGTCGCGCCTCCTAGGCCCCGTCGCGCCCCCTAGGCCCCGTCGCGCCCCCCCTGGGCCCCGTCGCGCTCGTTAGGCCCCGTCGCGCCCCCCCTGGGCCCCGTCGTGCCCGCTGGGCCCCGTCGCGCCTCCTAGGCCCCGTCGCGCTCCCCCTGGGCCCCGTCGCGCCCACTGGGTCCCGTCGCGACCCCTAGGCCCTAACTCGCCCCCGCTGGGCCCCGTTGCGCCTCCTAGGCCCCGTCGCGCCCCCCATGGGCCCCGTCGAGCCCGCTGAGCCCCGTCGTGCCTCCTAGGCATCGTCGCGCCTCCTAAGCCCCGTCGCGTCCCCCCCCTCTGGGCCCCGTCGCGCCCGTTCGGCCCCGTCGCGCCCCTCCTGGGCCCCGTCGTGCCCGCTGGTCCCCGTCGCGCCTCCTCGGCCCCGTCGCGCCCCCCCTGGGCCCCGTCGTGCCCGCTGGGCCCCGTCGCGCCCCTTAGGCCCCGTCGCGCCCGCTGGCCTCTGTCGCGCCTGCTGTTAGCGCTCGCCCGCCTGGCCTCCTCCTAGTGCCGCTCGGCCTCCTCCTAGTGCCGCCCGGCCTCCTCCTAGTGCCGCCCGGCCTCCTCCTAGTGCCGCCCGGCCCCTTCCTAGCGCCGCCCGGCCTCTCCTCAGCGCTGCCCGGCCCCTCCTCGTGCCCAACCGGCCCCAGCAGCACCAGCCTGGCCCCTCCCAGCACCAGCCCGGCCCTAGAGCACCTGCCCGCCTCCCCTGCTCGGCCTGCCGTGTCCTCTCGGGCCCTGTGTCTTCTGCTTGCCTGCGCTGGGACGCCTAGCTGCTGCCCTACTGGAGAGTGCTGCCGCCGTGTCCCCGCGCCGCTGTGCTCCTGTGCCGCTGAGGAGCTGTGCTGCTGTGCCGCTGTGTCGCTGAGGAGCTGTGCCGCTGACCCTGCACGATGGCTGACTTTGTGCTCCGCCTGGACGCTGAGGGCCACGCGGTTGACTTCGCCGCCTGGCTCTCCGATCTTCGCCGCCAGCTTACAGGTCAGCGCCAGGATGGCCACTCTCTGGTTGTCCATGCTGATGGCTTGCTCCCCCGTCCCCCTGCACCTACTCCCCTCCCTGCTGACCCCTCCTCTGATGACCGTGAGGCTTTCTCTACTGCTGCGCTAGCCTGTGCGGTCTGGGACTCACGCGATGCAGTAGCTCAGGTTGCTATTAGTCACGCCCTCCCTGTGTCTGAGCGCTCGCGTTTTGCTACTGTTGAAACGGCCAAAGCTTATTTAGACGCCGTTATTGCTCGCTATTCCACCCCTGCCTCCGCTTCTGCTGGCCGCTTGCTCTTTCCGATGCTGTTCCCAGACCTGGCTGCCTTCCCTACTGTCGCAGATTTTGCCACTCATTTGCGTGCCCTAGAGACTCGCTATCGCACTGCCAGCACTGCTGCCCAGCTCACTGCGCTCCCCCCTCCTTTCTGCATGACGCTCTATTTTATCGCTATGCGCCTGCCAGACCGCCTCGCTAGTGCTCGCGACCACTTTCTTAGCCAGCACCCGGGTGACCTCACCCTGACCGCCTTTGTCGACACCCTCACTGAGATCGAGACTCGCCAGCGCACTATCGCTCAGTCGAGCGGTGCGCCGGCAGTCTCTATCTTTCACGGTTGTGCCCCATCCCCGTGCACGTTCACTGACGTTTCGGCTGCGGTCGCCACGGCGACCCCTCTTACCGAGACGGCTGCTGCTGTCCACCCGCAGCAGCGCTCGCGTCGCGGTGGCCGTGGCCTTTTCCTTGCCCCCCCCCTTTTCCTTGCTCCCTCTCCCCCGGTAGCCCCTGCCCCTCTCCCGCCTCGTCCTGCCCTGTCTGGTGTCTCCCACGTCACTCCCCTCCCGTCGGTTGTCCCCGTTGAGGAGTCTGCTGACTCTGGTGGTACCCCCGGTCCGTCCTTGCCGCGTCCCCCTTCCCCAGTGCCTCCGCCCCCACTGTCGCAGTCGCCGACCCCGCTGCCGCCGCCGTCGCCGTCGCCGCCGCAGCCGTCGCCGCTGTCGCCGCCACTGCCGCCGCTGCTCTCGGCCCCTGGGGGTGCTGGTGTGGAGGAGGGTGTTCGTCCTGCGGCTTCTGGGGGTGCCGCTGGTGTTGGAGGGGGTTCTCGCTCTTGGGGTGTTGGTTCTGGGGGTGCTGCTGTTGAGTGTTCTGCCGACGGTCGTTCTGCCTCTGCTGGTCCGAGAGTTCCGGCCCAGGTGTCGTCGCCGCCACAGCAGCCGTCGCCGCCGGTTTCCGCTCTCCGCCTGCTCGGCCTTCCCTCCCCGGACCGCGCGCCGGTGTCTCCCCCACCGCCTCCTGACCTCCCTGTCTACGGTCCTGTGTTCCCGCCGCCAGACTCGTCTCCGGCCCGTCTTCCTCCTCGTTCCCCTCCTGTGTCTCCTCCGCTGTCCCCTGACCCTACCCCTCCGTCTCACGTTTGGGCTCGCCGTCCCTCCCGTGCTCGTCCCGTCTCTCCTGTCCTGCCCACCCACCCTATGTTGCTCCGTTCCCACTCGTCTCGTCCTCCCCTCCTCCCGTCCCCTCCTCCCTCGTCCCTTGCTGTTGCACCTCCTCCGTTCTCTGACTACCTCCGTGCTGCTCGTCCCCTTGTCCCTCGGGTCCTTGCCTCTCTTGTTACCGACCCTGCTGTTCCTGTCTCGCGCCTTGACGCGCTTGTCGCTGCTGTCGCTGACTTCGCTTCTACCCGCCGCCTTGACTACGCTACCGCTCTGGTCTCTGACCCTGCCCGTCCTCTGTCCGTCGGGGGTGCTCCTGCCCTTGGCAGTGACGTCCTAGAGGACAGGCAGTACGAGCTGGCTTTCCTTTCCGAGGCTGCTCCCCATCTCTGCTCCATGCTGTTAGTCCCTGAGGGTGACCCAGACGCCTTCGACATCCCGACCCCTCGCACCTACGCTGAGGCCACCTCGGGACCTTGGGCCTCTCAGTGGATAGCTGCCATGGAGCAGGAGATGGCATCTTGGAGATCCACCGGCACTTACGTCGACGCAGTTCCCCCGCCTGGGGTGAACGTAGTCGATGGTCGGTGGCTCTTCAAGGTGAAGCGCCCCCCTGGAGAGCCGCCTGTCTTCAAGGCGCGCTACGTGGCCAGAGGTTTCAGTCAGCGCGAGGGGGTTGACTTCTTCCAGACCTTCGCCCCGACCCCGAAGATGACCACTCTTCGGGCGCTGCTACACGTAGCAGCACAGCGTGACTACGAGCTTCACTCTCTCGACTTCTCTACTGCCTTTCTTCAGGGCAGCCTACACGAGCAGGTCTACCTGCGCCGACCACAGGGCTTCACTGGTACCTTCCCTCCTGGGACCCAGTGGCTTCTCAGGCGCCCGGTCTACGGCCTGCGTCAGGCTCCCCGCGAGTGGCACGACACGCTACGTGCCACGTTAGCAGACCTGCAGTTCTTTCCGTCCTCTGCTGACCCTTCACTGTTTGTGCGTTCCGGCCAGACTCCGTTCTACATCCTTGTCTACGTAGACGACCTGGTCTTCGCTACTCCTGACAGGGACGCACTGGCCTCTGTGAAGGCTGAGCTGCTGAAGAGACACACCTGCACTGACCTTGGAGAGCTGCGTCGCTATCTTGGCCTGCAGATCTCTAGGGACAGAGCAGCACGCACCATCACTCTGACCCAGTCACACTTGGTGCGTCAGGTCCTTCAGAGGTTCGGTCTTCAGTTCTCCTCCGCACAGCCCACACCTCTACCCGTAGACCATGGGCTCTCTGCTCCCGTTCCTGAGGAGCCAGTAGAGCCCAGTGGCCCCTACGCAGAGCTGGTGGGTTGCCTCATGTACCTGATGACTTGCACTCGCCCAGATCTCGCATACCCTCTCAGCATCCTGGCTCGCTTTGTGGCTACAGGCAGACACCGACCTCAGCACTGGTCTGCCGCTAAGAGGGTTTTGCGTTATCTTGCTAGTACATCAGGCATGGGGTTAGTGCTAGGAGGACGCAGGCCAGTGGTCCTTACTGGGCACACAGACGCTTCTTGGGCAGACGACGCTGAGACGCTCAGGTCGTCGCAGGGCTACTGTTTCAGCCTTGGTTCGGGTGCTATCTCTTGGAGATCCACTCGCTCGTCGTCTGTGGCTCAGTCTAGCTGTGAGGCTGAGATCTACGCTGGTGCCATGGCGGCACAGGAGCTCCGCTGGCTGACCTTCTTGCTCACAGACTTAGGTGAGCGGCCTAGCTCTGCCCCGGTCCTGTACGCTGACAACAGGGCCATGATACTCCTGTGTCAGGAGCCTCGGCTTGAGGGCAGAGCGAAGCATATCCAGCTGCGGTACTTCCTCCTGCGCGAGCTACAGCAGCGCCGCCAGGCCCGCGTAGTTCACTTGGCCTCAGGTGCCAACACAGCTGATATCTTTACTAAGGCGCTTGCGCCTAAAGATCATCAGCGGCACTGTGTACAGCTTGGTCTTGTTCCTATAGCTGCTCCCCTGTTAGGATCCTGATTGTGTACTCTCTATTATATATGCTTGTCAGACTGGCCTTGTGGCCTTACCTCCAGTGGCTGGACTAGTAGTGCCACCCTGGCTTGCTTCAGTTTTGGTTGTATTCTTGCTGACTGGTCTCCAGACCCCTGCCTCAGTGGTTGGACTAGTAGTGCCGCCCTGAGCTGTTTGCTTCTTGTTTAGTTTCACCCCTTGTCTAGCCTAGGGGGTGTGTCAACTTATACATATTATCTATGTAGAAGTTATAGGCTAGACTGAGGTATGCTTCTAGTGAGTACAACCAACTAGTATTTGTTCTAGGTTTCCACCTCTAGTAAATCATTCGTTTCTACGTTAACACAAGGGACTGAAAGTCCTAAAATCTCTTGCAGGGAATATGTTCTTGCAGATGCACTCACGACCACCCAGAATGTATGAACATTCCTTCTTACAAAAAAAAACAATTGAAGCAAAATACTATCTTAAAATGTTATATTCTACTGCTCCGCAACCCTAAGACGACCTCGTCGCCTCTTGTTTTTTTTTTTTTTTTTTTTTTGGGGGGGGGGCTTTGAATGATCCCAGGAGGAAATCCGGCCCCCTTTCCCACGCCGGTCAGCTGCGGGACACTTTCAACATTCCGTGCAAAGGAATCAGCGCCAGCGGCACGCCACGTCATCAGCGCGCCAGGGCGCCAGCGGATCATGCGCTAGCACGCCAGTGCGCCAACGCGCTAGGTGGCAGCGCGCTAGGCGCCAGCGCGTTAGGCGCCAACGCGCCAGGGCGTCAGCGCACCAACGCATTAGTGCACCAGGGCACCAGCGCGCCAGGCGTCAGCGCGCAAGGTCGCCACCGCACTAGGGCGCTAGTGCCGGCGTCAGCGCACCAGGGCGCCAATGCGCTAGGCGCCAGCGCGCCAGGCGTCAGCGCGCCAATGCACCCGCGCGCTAGGCGCCAGGGCGCTAGCATGCCATTACGCCAGTGCACCAGCATGCCACGGCGCCAGTGCGCCAAGCGTCAGCGTGACATGTGCCAGCGCGCCATGTGCCAGCGCGCTAGGCACCAGCGTGCAGCGCACTAGCACGCTAGGCGCCAACGTGCATGGCGTCAGCACGCAACGCCCCAACACCCGAGGCGGCAGCACTAGCGCGCGAGAAGATGAAGCAGCAGCTGGTCTAACTTACTAGGGTTGAAACTATGTTGTGGTTAGGATCGGACGTAAGAATCAGGTACGCGAATGAAAGGGGTAGAGCGAAAGGCAAGAACCATAGAGACAACTCAACAAAACATGAGTCGAGCGCTAGCGTGGCACTCACCAAACCCTAGCTGGGGTGTGTTCTCAGCCCTAGAAACCAATTGCCTTTAATTTGTGTTACCTATGCGTCATTTCAATATAAGATCATTGAAAGTGCAATATATGCAAAATAAATGCAATTCTACTATCCAATGTGCTATTGCTATACGTAAACTCCATACATTACTACAAGTAAAACTATTTCATGAAGTGCATGAAACTTTATCAAAAACTGCTACTTATCAAACATTTTCCTTTTTAGCTCTTGACAACACTAGTTTTTCATTGAACTAAGAGAAAGAGAAGGAAATATGACGAGGATATATATATATATTTTTATCTATATATATATATTTTTTATCACAGAGAATAATTTACTTGCAATGTTTTGAGATGAGCTCCTTATCCTTCAGACGAATCCATCGCCTCTTGTTCTATATCAATCAGGTTCCTCCCTATGGAAAGAAATATCGTCAATGCATCAACTAGTTGGATTCAGCTTATACTACAATGTATGGTGTAAGGATTTTTTCCATTCCTAGCATGCTACACTGCTAACGTGTACACCGACCCTACACGACACCGACCTCGGTCCTAGCTTCGGCCCGAACACATCGCACCGAACCATTTCCGCGTCATTTCGAAGTGCTCCACCTCAAGGGGGTGCTGACTCTGGGGGTGCTGGCTCTGGGGGCGCTGTTCGCTACGCCGCTCACCAGCTTAACCTGTGGCCGCACCCTCAGTAACCATAGGTTTCGCCAACCCTCCTCTGGACCGGGTCCCCTAGTAACGCGTCTGCATTCCACGCCTGGGGCTGCCTCGCTCACGTTCGTGCCTCTGGCACGGACACGCTCACTGCCCGCACTATCCCCTGTGTCTTCCTAGGTTTCCCCCTCCACTCGTCTGACTGGCACTTCTTTCACCTTACTTCTTACCGTTTCTTTCACTCTCGCGACGTCACTTTTGACGAGTCCGTCTCCTTCTACTACCGCTCTCCCCACCGTGGTCCCTCGGTCACTCCCCCCCAGTTCCTGGTTCCCCCCCTTCCCCCGGTAGTCCCTGCTCCCCCCACTTCCCCGCCCTGTCCCGTCTGGTGTGTCTCATGTCACCCCCCTCCCGTCGGTTGTCCCTGCCGAGGAGTCAGCTGACTCTCGCGGCTTGGCGGAGTCCCTTCTCCCGCTTGTCCCTGCCCCTGACTCCCCTCCCCTGTCCCCGCCGTTGCTGTCACAGCCGCAGCCACCTCCGCAGCTGCCGCCGCAGCCGCAGTCGTCATCGTCACCGCCGCTGCGGTTCGTGAGTTCTGGGGGTGCTCGGGAGCGTGCTGGAGCGGGTACTGGAGCGGGTTCCCGTTCTGGGGGTGCTGGCATGGAGCTTCTCGGAGGGAGTCTTCCTGTCGCTGGTGGTTCTGGTGTAGGCGTCGGGCAACAGTCGCAGCAGTCGCCAACGGTGTTCGCTCTTCGCCTCCTCGGTCTTCCTTCCCTTGACCGCCTGTAGGTGCCTCCTCCGTTGCCGCCGCTTCCTCCCTTCGGTCTACGGCCCGGTGTTTCCTCCCCCGGACTCCTCTCTGGCTCGTTTCCCTTCCCATTCTCCTCCTGTGTCTCCTCCCCTCTCTCCTGACCCGACTCCTCTGTCGCACGTCTGGTCTCGTCGTCCGTCTCGTGCTCGTCCTACCTCCCCTGTTCAACGGTCTCACCCTATGTTGCTTCGCTCCCACGCGTCTCATGCTCCTCCGCTCTTCCCGTCTCCTCCTCCGTTGTCGCTCGTTGTGGCCCCGCCCCCGTTCTCTGACTTCCTCCGTGCTGCACGTCCCCTTGTTCCTTGTGTCCTTGCCTCTCTTGTTACCGACCCGTCCGTTCCTGTCTAGAGTCTGTCGGCTCTTGTCGCTGCTGTCAGTGACTTCGCTGCTACCCGCCACCTTGACTACGCCACTGCTCCGGTCTCTGACCCTGCCTGCCCTCCGGCCGTCGGGGGCGTGGCTGCCCTTGGCAGTGACGTTCTAGAGGACAGGCAGTTCGAGCTCACTTTCCTTTCTGATGCCGTTCCCCATCTCTGTTCCATGCTGCTAGTCCCTAAGGGTGACCCAGACGCCCTTGACATCCCGACCCCCCGCACCTACGCTGAGGCCACCTCGAGACCCTGGGCCTCTCAGTGGATAGCTGCCATGGAGCATAATATGGCATCTTGGAGATCCACCGGTACCTTCGTCGACGCAGTTCCCCCACCTAGGGTGAACGTAGTCGATGGCCGATGACTCTTCAAGGTGAAGCGCCCTCCTGGAGAGCCGCCTGTCTTCAAGGCGCACTACGTTGCTCAAGGCTTCAGTCAGCATTGGGGGGGTGAACTTCTTTCAGACCTTCGCCCCGACCCCAAAGATGACCACACTTCGGGCACTACTACACGTAGCAGTACAGCGTGACTACGAGCTGCACTCCCTCAACTTCTTCACAACTTTCCTCCAGGGCAGTCTATACGAGCAGGTCTAACTGCGCCGCCCTTAGGGCTTCTCCGGTACCTTTCCCCCTGGTACTGAGTGGCTCCTCTGGCGCCCCATCTACGGCTTGCGACAGGCGCCCCGTGAGTGGCACGACACGTTGCGGGCTACACTTGCTGACCTGTAGTTCTTCCCTTTGTCTGCAGTCCCCTCGCTCTTCGTCCGTTCC
This sequence comes from Closterium sp. NIES-67, assembly GCA_027943415.1. NCBI lineage: Eukaryota > Viridiplantae > Streptophyta > Zygnematophyceae > Desmidiales > Closteriaceae > Closterium > Closterium sp. NIES-67. The sequence goes on along the minus strand of BQMB01001448.1, from coordinate 1,370,213 downwards.
GGCCAGACTCCGTTCTACATCCCTGTCTACGTAGATGACCTGGTCTTTGCTACTGCAGGCCAAGACGCGCTGGCCTCCGTGAAGGCCGAGCTGCTGAGGAGACACACCTACACAAAGCAGCGCGCACCATCACTCTCTCACAGTCACACTTGGTGCGCCAGGTCCTTCAGAGGTTCGGCCTTCAGTTCTCTTCCGCACAGCCCACCCCTCTCCCAGTAGACCACAGAATCTCTGCACTAGTCCTGGATGAGGCTGTAGAGCCTAGTGGTCCCTACGTAGGGCTTGTGGGTTGCCTCATGTACCTAATGACTTGCACTCGTCCAGATCTCGCATACCCTCTCTGCATCCTAGCTCGCTTTGTGGCCACCGGCAAACACCGACCACAGCACTGGTCGGCAGCTAAGTGGGTTTTGCGTTATGTAGCAAGTACATTGAGCATGGGGCTAGTGCTAGGAGGGCGTAGACTAGTGGTCCTTAGAGGGCACACAGACGCTTCTTGGGCAGACGACGCCGAGACTCTCAGGTCCTCAGAGGGCTACTGCTTTAGCCTTGGTGCAGGTGCCATCTCGTAGAGGTCCACTCGCTCCTTGTCTGTTGCCTAGTCTAGCTGTGAGGCTGAGATCTACGCCGGTGTCATGGCGGCACAGGAGCTGCGCTGGCTGACCTTCTTGCTCACCGACTTTGGTGAGCGGCCTAGCTCTGCTCCTGTTCTGTATGCTGACAACAGGGCTATGATCCTCCTGTGTCAGGAGCCTCGACTTGAGGGCAGAGCGAAGCACATCAAGCTGCGGTACTTCCTCCTGCACGAGCTACAGCAGTGTCGCCAGGCCCGCGTAGTACACTTGGCCTCCAGTGCCAACACAGCTGATATCTTTACAAAGGCGCTTGCGCCTAAAGATCATCAGCGGCACTGTGTACAGCTAGGTCTAGTTCATGTAGCCTCTCACTTGCTAGGACCTTGATTGTGTACAGACCTTTATATATATTACCCGGACTGGCCTTGTGGCCTCTTCCCAGTGGGTGGACTAGTAGTTCTGCCCTGGTCTTGCTCTTGCCTTGTTTGTACACGTTTGACTGGTCTTTAGACCCTTGCCTCAGAGGTTGGACTAGTAGTGCCACCTTGAGCTGCTTGTCACTCACCAGGCACTGCCCCTATCCAATCTAGGGGGTGTGTCAATCATAACTTTGTATGTTGTTATAGACTATATAGGGTTGTGCCTTAGGGAGTCCAACCCACTAGGTTATATTATATTGTATGTCATTGTTCTAGTTATTTGTTTGATTCCAACAAGCCCTGCCCTGGATTTGCCCAAAACACGCCAGACCAGTAGACGCGAAGAAATAGCGCGCCTCGACGAAAATTAAGAATGGTTCAAAACGGTCGACCATTTTTGCGTGCGATGTATGGCATGCCCCCATTACGCAAAACGGTCGACCCCCCCCCCCCCCCGACTGTTCCCGTTTTCGTGTTGGGTTCAGATGCCACTACGTTTTTTCGGGGCAACTGGTTTGGGCAACATGTGTAGTTTCCAATAAGGAGTAATACGACAAACAATGACGGCACATTAAGGGCTGCGGCATATGGGCTGCGGCATTGGAAAATAGGCACGCGCAATCAATTTGAGCACACCGTCCGGATTTCGACAAAATAGCAGGTGAGGTTTTCGCTGAACTCGGATTCCGATGGGGAACTTTTCCAAAAACAGAGTTTGAACCCGGATTCTGATGGGTGAATTTTGGCAGAATCGGCTGTGAAACCCGGATTTGACTGGTGGATTTTGACAGAACAGAGTGCTGAACACGGATTCTGACTGGTAGCTTTAGCCTGATACCCGGATCTGACAGGTGCCCCAAAAACCAAAAGTAAGCCCCGACACTTGCGAGATTCAGATGACTCCAACACGTGCGTTCACGCCAGGTGCAGGGGACAGGCAGGCACGTGCAGATTTTTGTCGCGACCCATTAAATGCATGTATTGAATTGGGATCTGGCAAATATTTTCACAGCGACCCAAAATTACATTTCCAATATTCGGCACATCTAAACGAAAACGGGTACAGTCGGGGGGGCGGGGAGGTGTCGACCGTTTTGGGTAACGGGGGCATGCGATACATCGCGCGCAAAAAGGGTCGTCAATTTTGAACCGTTCTTGATTTTTGTCGAAGCGCGCGATTTCCTCAGCAGATGCCGTACGTGGGTTGGCCCTCCCAGACCAGACGAGGCCAGGCCTGTTTTTTCCCATAGCATGCGACCTCCGGCTGCATTCCTACGTTTGACCGAAGAACGAAGTTTGTCCATGCGACTCGTAATGTGAGAAATTGACATTTCATTTTTTTTCCCATGCGCCTCGGAGATGTACCAAACTGCAGAGATCTCTTGGGCAAAGTGCGTCATGGGCCCACGACCTCCTGCGACCACGGCCACCGTCAAAAGTGGCAGAGAGTTTATCCAGGTGGCCCCGATTTGACGCCGAAGGTGCACGAAACCGTTTTCAAACTGAATACGAATTTCGCAGGTGTCCGCTACGACTTGTCGCAACGCACAGCCCACTTTTCCCACCAAACCCTGACCAAACCTGATCGCATGGGCAAACTTCGTCGTCGGTCAAACGTAGGAATGCGCTCTCAGTACGTACCTGGACTTTCGCCCGAACGAACCAGCCCAGGCCAGCCAGACCAGGCCAGCCTGGGTCAGACAAGCCGCATCTGGATGGAGGCGAATATTGGCCAAGGCATGAAGGCGCAAAACTAGCTTCCCTCCCGCTCGCGCACCAAATTCCAGTTCCTTGCATGCAGAATCATTTCTTCAGCTTTCCGTTGCCTACTGGGCTCCTGTTCAGGCTTATCCCTTGCCCTCGTTTTCTTCCCGAGAGCGATGAATGTGGGAGAACTATCTTGCGGTTATTCAGGCGATGGCTGGCCATTCGGCTCAAATCGTCTAGAACGATTATTCGTAGGCATACGAGCCGAGGTCACTTATGTAGTGAAGTTATAGCATATACCTTCCATAATTTAAAGACTGCGATGCCCTATGGCTACTACGATACTTATTACTCGTACCTGATTCGCCGCTCAATACGCTCAGCCAGTTAGCTGTCGCTCAATCATCCCGTGCGCTCGCCTGGAGTGCTCTCACCTCCACCCGCTCACATGCGTATCCTGTCGCTAATTCCTTTGCACACTTATTCGCTGCGTCGCACACAATTTCGCTTCTTCACCCAAACACGCACAGCAGCACCGACGGTTGGACCAGGGGAGTCTGTGTAGTAGCACGGTACAGGCCTATATCCAGACAAGATACTCAACTGGTCTGCGAAATTTCTTCGAAGCGGTCGCTTTCCATCTGCCCAGGCAGACTCGACTCTATGACGAGGCACCGCATTGCGAAACTGTCAGATGTTACTGCTTGTGACGAATGAATCAGAACGGCGTGACTGACGGCGAGACTGACGGCGGCGATTGAGTATCCGATGGCGAGCAGCGGGTTGCCACAGGGAGAGATAACGGCGGGATGTGACGAGCGCGATGACGGGCAGGATGGAATGGGAGGGATGGGAATCGCGATTTCGATGAGAAACGAAGGGAATCGCCGTCTGAGATGGAGGATGACTCGTATTGGGAAGTAGGAAGGGAGGAATAAGGCAAAGGAGGGGTGGTAGACATTCCTGCCCTCGCATGGGTGGTAAGGGTCTTCCGAATTTCTTGTGTTCGTCTATCCCACTGTTCCCAAAAGCACAACCCTAAACGCTGAGGGTACTTTTGACTCAGTACGTGATTATTGCGGCCAAAACCATGACTCCTGCCTGCAGGTCCACCCTGCACTCCTCTGCGTCGCCTGTTGCTCCAAAGCGTGTCGCTCACACCTTGCTTCCCCCCCAACCCCATGCCATCCACCTATGTGCACTCGCGTCCCTTGCAGATCCTCCTTACTCCTCTGCTTCGCTGCGCGACTTTTCCCCCAACACATGTTGCCCCCCCACCCTTCCCCCTTTCCCCCTCCAACTTCCCCCTTCCCTCCCAAGTTCTATTTCCCTTTCCTGCCTGTGCTTGCGCTACTCCCCCCCGCGTCTCGCTGTCTGCCTGTTCCTCTAAGGCGAGTATAAATGAACCGTGACATTCAGAGCAAGATTTGGTACGAATATTTTCTCTTAGGGGATTTAGAAGGAATGTAAGGTCTTGCCAAATTTTCTCCCAAAATCCGCATGATGTATTGCCACTTGAATAGGTACAAGGCAGAGCGGCATTATTACCCTCTATGCTACTACCTCTCAAACATGCCCCAGCCCGCCATTAGCCCCAGGTCACCCAACCTTAACCCTCAGCACAAGTTATACCCACACTGACTGAAGCGCGAGTGACCTTAACAGAAAATGCATCACAGCAGCACGACACGACCGTTTTGCTCCTGCTCCACGCATTGGTACTCCGACCATGATAGTTCGCGTACCAGTTGCAGATATCTGACCAGCCACTGGCAGCCTCCGAGAGAACCTTCCCGCCACTCCTCTCCCACCGTCGCGAGCCCATCGCCGTGAGGCATGAGACGACCATTTAATCGTCGTGGTGGTCGTCGTCGTGGTGATCGTCATCATGATGATCGTCGTGATGATCGTCGTGATGATCGTCGTCATCGTCATCATGGTGATCCTTCTTCTTAGGCTTCTCCTCCTTCTTGGGCTGGCACGCCTCCACGCACTCCTCGTACTTCTCCTCGCACTCCGCCACGGGGCGGCCGTACTTGATGCAGTGGCGGCGGCGGAAGAGGCACCAGTCCTTGCACCCCCACTTGCCGTACTTGCAGTTCTTGAACGACCGGTACGCCTTGCGCTCGCACGCCGCTTCCTTCGCCTCGTCCTCCGAGTCGCACGAGGCGTACTTAATCTTGTACTTTTGAATGCACGTCAGCTTCTTCTTAGGCTTCTTCTTCTCCTTCTTCTCGGGCTTCTTCTCGTGGTGGTCATCATCATCGTCGTCGTCATCGTCGTGGTGATCGTCGTGATGATCGTCATCGTCGTCGTCGTCGTCATGGTGGTCGTCGCCCAAGAAGCGCCGGGCGGCGATCGTACTCTTCTCGACAGTTGTAGTACCTGCAACATTGAATTCGACGGGAAATCAGATTAGATGTGGCTCACATTTGAGTGATAAAACGCCTTTCTGCGAGAAATTAGGTGAATCTACGTCACTCCTCGAAAGACGCGGCGTAAGAGGGGACCTACCAGATTTCTGGGCGCTGACAATGACGCTGGAGTCCGCATAAGCGGAAGGTGCAGGCAGGGTGACCAGAAGTGCGGAAATGGCGACGAGAAGAGCAAGGAACTTCATCGGAGCCATGATGAAAGGAGGGTTGTAGAGGTGTGTTTGGCAACTGACTCTGAAATAACGCTTGGTAATGAGATTGGCTGGAATTCAGCCGCAATTTATCCTCGAAATTTCTCCGCCCCAGTTGGTCCCACCCACATCGGGCAATGCCCGCGTCGATTGGGTCGCAGCCCGTCGCGGTTGGTCTGGAATGCTTGTGCCCCAGCACGGGTAGAGAATACTGGTCCAAGAAACTTCTGTTCGCCAGTTTCACCCTTGTAAAATGTCGCGAGTTCCAAAGCAAATGAAATGATTTGTTTGGATAAAAGGCAGAACATATGTGAAATTCCGATTTCGGGCTGACTTCAAACACTCTATTATCTGCCCTTGACCTGGACATACGGAACCGGGCTGGTTGAACAAACCCGTTTCTTGAAGGCGTCTCGAGAGGGCGGCGGTCCCTTCAGCGCCTCGGATTTGTAGACCGAGCCTCATTGGTGCTGGTGGGGGCTGGGATGAGAATATGGACGGCAGCTGCCCCATCGCCAGGAACACAGGACAATTCTTTACCTCTCTTCGTAAATTCTCTTCCGTCCGATGAGCTCTAATCGACGACTGATTGCACTCGTCTCACCATCATCGATGCCTTTGGGCTGCCCTCACTCTTACGTGGCCTGTTATCAATAAAGGAATCAAGATGTCGACGTGTCTCATCCTTGTGAAATAAACATCAATGATAAGGTAAGTGCTAATGCATTTGACCCTAAAGAGGCGGCTGATACATTGTTTAACTATGTCATGTAATTTGGAAACATAGCTACCACTGAATACGGGTTTTCATTTTGTTGTGACAAAATCGTACTTGATATAATAATGACCCATCTTTCTAGTTGGGCCCAACTTGATTGGGACCCTCGAACAGATATAGGAGGGACAAACAAGCGGGCTGAAGAAAACGTCGTTTCGGGGCGGGCAGTCATTCAGCAGCAAAAGCACATGCCCGCACGACAAATTCGGATATGTGGACAGGGTTCTGTTTATACGCATAATACTAGCTAGCGCGCCTCGTTGAGGCTCGTTTGTTACCGTATTTTGTCGACCTCGATTGGTTGCGGTTCAGTCAAACTCAAAAGAGTGGACACGCAATAAGAAAAGTGTGGTTGGCGGGTGGTCGAAGTAAACACGCTATAGGTGGGGAGAAATTTCGACCAATCAGAAAACCAGTTGTGTTCTTCCATGAGTAGTGAACCCGGGTCCAACTTGAAAATCAATTTGGGCCCACTTGGAGAATGACGAGGCAATGGGGTCGCACAGGTACCTGCGACCTGTGACAGCTCGCAAACCCTGTCCTACAAATTTCCCAGCCAATCGTGTGCTCGCGATTGTTCGCTCTGAACAGCATGGCTGCGTTATGGAACTGCCCTGGTTCTGCCGAGTACGGCTAACCACCCCTTAGAAAAAATCGAGGATCCCTTGGTTTCAAGTTGGACCCGCCTTCACTATTTCAGCCCCTCGCTTTAAGCATTTCTGTAAGTAGTTCCGATAGATATTGTCGAGTTATACTATAGTTAGCATCCGTAGAATGACGTCAGCAAATAGCGCTCGCTGGATGATAGCGTCAGCAAGCCGTTTCAGTCACGCGAACAGTCACGCTCTTTTCAATAGCGGTTAGAGCGCATAGCGCAAATGGTTTTGAACAAGTACATTACCGAATAGGTACTTCTAGCAGATATAAAAGTAGCTTCCTAAACTTTAATTGTTAACTTGTTCTTTCGTAAATTCTGGTCAACACTTTACAATTTCTAAGATTTCCGCTATCTTACTAGTCTACCATTCCAGCAAAGATCCTTGGTTAAGTCTTGAAGTATCACAAGACTGTAACACTGACTCTGGTATTACAACTTGTTAATACTGGCTGTTACTAGAAGTACTTCCAGTATTACTTTCTACTTCAAGTACTAATGTCTGCAGATTCTATACTTGGTCTCATGCACCACATTTCAAATTATTTCACATTTGTCATATTATGCATTATTTACCTATTTCGTAACATTTGTATATCTAATATTTATATAGACTGTATAGGGTCACCTCTTAGCGAGTACAACCCTTAGACATATATCCTTGTACCTAGGTTCTCTAGTAATCAATCATTCAATTATAAGATGGTATCAGCAGTAGGTAGGTCCCGCCGCCCGCCCACGCTTCCGCTCTAGGATCTAGCCGCCCCCGCGCCCTAGCCGCCCGTCCTAGCTGGCCCCGCGCCCGTACTAGCTGGCCCCGCGCCCGTCCTAGCTGGCCTCTGCGCCCGTCCTACTGGCCCCCGCGCCTGTCCTACCGGCCCCCGCGCCCGTCCTAATGGCCCCCGCGCTTGTCCTAGCCGGCCCCCGCGCCCGTCCTAACTGGCCCCGTGCCCGTCCTAGCTGATCCTGCGGCCGTCCTAGCTGGCCCCCGCACCCGTCCTACCGGCCCCCGCGCCCGTCCTAACGGCCCCCGCGCTCGTCCTAGCCGGCCCCCGCGCCCGTCCTTACTGGCCCCGTGCCCGTCCTAGCTGACCCCGCGCCCGTCCTAGCTGGCCCCCGCGCCCGTCCTAGCCGGCCCCCGCGCCCGTCCTAGCTGGCCCCACGCCCGTCCTAGCTGGCCTCGCGCCCGTCCTAGCTGGCCCCCGCACCCGTCCCACCGGCCCCTGCGCCCGTCCTACCGGCCCCCGCGCCCGTCCTAGCCGGCCCCGCGCTCGTCCTAGCTGGCCCCGCGCCCGTCCTAGCTTGCCCTGCGCCCGTCCTAGCAGGCCCCTGCGCCCGTCCTACTGGCCCCCGCGCCCGTCCTACCGGTCCCAGCGCCCGCCATAGGCCCGTCTTAGCTGACCTTGCGCTCGTCCTTCCTGGCCTCCGCGCCCGTCCTAGCCGGCCCCGCGCCCGTCCTACTGGCCCCCGCGCCCGTTCTGCCGACCCTTGCGCGAGCCCTGCCCGTCGACCTCCGGCCCCGTGCTCACCTTCCTGCCGGCCTGCCGCCATTCTGTGTGCGGCCCGCTCTTCAGATACTGCCCTACACCCTCCCTGGTACGGTTCTGCATCCCCCTGCACAGCCCTGCACAGCCCTGCACCGCACTGCGCTGCACTGCACTGCACCGCACTGAGGCTGGGAACGGAGCCGGTGCAGAACCTAGGCTAGGCAAACTAGGCAGTCCTACGCCTGACACAGCAGGGGAGGCTAAGCTACACAAGGGTGAGACACCTAAACTAGAGTACACAGGGTAATAAGATCCAGTAACACTAGAAGCGTCAGCATACAAAGCATGCAAAGCGGCACCTATCTGATCCATATCTAACTCAAAGATCGGCACGCCCTGGCAAAGCAGGCTGTGCCAGTCGGGGAGGTCCAAGGCCGGGCCAAAGCGACGACGAAAGAGATCGTCGAGGCGGCGGAAACAGCGGGCGGTCGGGTGCGGGTGGCGGCACAGAGTGCCGCGGAGAGGCCCGGTCTGAAGCTGGTACTGGCAGGTCATAGCACTGGAGCTGCCGGTAGACGCCAAGTTGCGCGGGCCACCACCTCGGCCACCACCGCCGGAGGTGCCGGGCCAACCAGGTGGGAGACGAGCCCACGGCTGCGACGGCTGCTGCTGGGACGGCAACGGCTGCTACTGGGGCTGCTCCGGCTGCGAAGGCGACTGCGTCTGCTCCTGCCCACCGGTGGTAGTCCCCTCAGGTGGACAACTTCACTTGTTAACTTGTTTTTCAGCAAATTCTGGCCAACACTTTACAATTTCTAAGACTTCCACTGTCTTACTAGTCTACCATTCCAGCAAAGATCCTTGGTTAAGTCTTGAAGTATCACAAGGCTGTAACACTGACTCTGGTATTACAACTTGTTAACACTGGCTGTTACTGGACGTACTTCCAGTATTACTTTCTACTTCAAGTACTAATGTCTGCAGATTCTATACTTGGTCTCATGCACCACCTTTCAAATTATTTCACATTTGTCATATTATGCATTATTTACCTATTCCGTAACATTTGTATCTCTAATGTTTGTATAGACTGTATAGGGTCACCTCTTAGCGAGTACAACCCTTAGACATATATCCTTGTACCTAGGTTCTCTAGTAATCAATCATTCAGTTCTAAGATGGTATCAGCAGTAGGTAGGTCCCGTCGCCCGCCCACGATTCCGCACTAGGATCTAGCCGCCCCCGCGCCCTAGCCGCCCGTCCTAGCTGGCCCCCGCGCCCGTCCTACAAGCCCCCGCGCCCGTCTTAGTCGGCCCCCGCGCCCGTCCTAACGGCCCCCGCGCCCGTCCTACCGGCCCCCGCGCCCGTCCTAACGGCCCCCGCGCTCGTCCTAGCCAGCCCCCGCGCCCGTCCTAACTGGCCCCGCGCCCGTCCTAGCTGGCCCGCGCCCGTCCTAGCTGGCCCCCGCGCCCGTCCTACAAGCCCCCGCGCCCGTCTTAGTCGGCCCCCGCGCCCGTCCAAACGGCCCCCGCGCCCGTCCTAGCCGGCCCCCGCGCCTGTACTAGCTGGCCCCCGCGCCCGTCCTACCGGCCCCCGCGCCCGTCCTAACGGCCCCCGCGCTCGTCCTAGCCGGCCCCCGCGCCCGTCCTAACTGGCCCCCGCCCGTCCTAGCTGGCCCCGCGCCCGTCCCAGCTGGCCCCCGCGCCCGTCCTACCGGCCCCCGCGCCCGTCCTATCGGGCCCCGCGCCCGTCCTAGCCGGCCCCCGCGCCCGTCCTAGCTGGCCCCGTGCCCGTCCTAGCTGGCCCCCGCGCCCGTCCCACCGGCCCCTGCGCCCGCCCTACCGGCCCCCGCGCCCGTCCTAGCGGGCCCCGCACCCGTCCTAGCTGGCCCCTCGCCCGTCCTAGCTGGCCTTGCGCCCGTCCTAGCTGGCCCCTGCGCCCGTCCTACTGGCCCCCGCGCCCGTCCTTGCCGGCCCCGCGCCCGTCCTACCGGCCCCAGCGCCCGCCCTAGGCCCGTCCTAGCCGACCCTGCACCCGTCCTTCCTGGCCCCCGTGCCTGTCCTAGCCGGCCCCGCGCCCGTCCTACTGGCCCCCGCGCCCATTCTGCCGACCCCTGCGCGAGCCCTGCCCGTCGACCTCCGGCCCCGTGCTCACCTTCCTGCCGGCCTGCCGCCGTTCTGTGTGCGGCCCGCTCTTCGGATACTGCCCTACACCCTCCCTGGTACGGTTCTGCATCCCCCTGCACAGCCCTGCACCGCACTGTGCTGCACTGCACTGCACTGCACCGCACTGCATCGCACTGCACCGCCCTGTCCCGCACTGCCTCGCAGTGTGCTGTCCTGCTCTCCACTGACTCCCCTGGCGCTGCCCAGCACTGTTCCTGATGGCTGGGGAGCTTCGCTTCGACGCTGAAGGCCAGCCTCTGGAGTTCGAGGCCTAGCTAGCCGACCTCCGCCGCCACCTCAGTGGCCAGCGGCAGGATGGCCACCCGCTTTCGGTACACCTTGACGGTACGCTTCCCCGCCCAGACCCCCCTGATGTGCTGCCAGCTGACCCCACACCTACTGAGCGTGAGTCTGCTGCAGCCGCTACCCTTGCTCGCTCTGTCTGGCTTTCCCGTGACGCTGTCGTACAGCTTGCTATTAGCAATGCCCTTCCCCCGTCTGAGCGCCCACGCTTTCGGTCTATCACCACTGCCCAGGCTTTCTTAGATGCTGTTATCAAGCGCTATTCCACCCAGCCTGCTGCCTTGGTGGGTCGCCTGATCCTCCCTCTCCTCTTCCCGGACCTAGCGTCGTTCCCCACGGTTGCTGATCTAGCTGCCCACCTCCGCACGATAGATGAGACCTGGCGCGCTGCCTGCACTGACGCACAGCTTAGAGCCCATCAGCCGCCCCTTACCTCTACCCTCTACCTGCTTGCCACCCGCCTCACTGACCGCCTTGCCACTGCTCGTGACCGCTTCCTTAGCATTCACCCCGGTGACCTCACCCTCACAGACTTTGTAGGCACCCTGACTGTTATTGAGACCCGCCACCGCTCTATCGCCCAGGCGAGCGGTACTGTGCCGGTCCCTATCTTTCAGGATTGTGCCCCCGCTCAGTGCACCTTCTCCGATGGTTCTGCAGCTGTGGCTGAGACCGCCGCTGCAGCACAGTTCCGTCCGGGGAAGGGTCGCCGCCCCAAGTCTGGGCGCGGAGGAGGGGGTGGGGGCGCAGGTGGAGGTAGTGGTGGAGTCGGGTCGCCTAGTGGTGGAGCAGACGAGGGGTCCTTGCCGGGTTCGGCTGAGCAGCTGCCCCAGCCGCCGCAGCAACAGCAGCAGCCGCATCAGTCGCAGCAGCCGCAGCCCCAGCACCAGCCGCAGCAGACGCAGCCGGCGGGTGGCCTGGCGCTGGTGGTGGCCGTGTGCGTGGGGGTGTACCGGGTGGTGGTTCGGGAGGCGTGCGCTGTCAATACCAGCTCCAGACCGGTCCTCGCCGCGGCTTCGTTTGCGGTAAGATCGGTCACACCACTGCCTGCTGTTTTCGTCGCCTAGACGACCTGATTCGTCAGCGCTTCGGCCCGTCGCCCGACCTCTCGGACTGGCACAGTTTGCTTCGTCGTAGAGTTCAGATTTTTGACATGGACATGGATGCCATTGTTGCTGCCCTGCATGTGATGTATGCTGATGACTCTAGTGTGCTACCCTCTTATTACTCCTTGTCACCTAGTGTAGGTGTGCCTAGCTTAGCTTCCCCTGCTGCGTCAGGCGTAGGAGCTCCTGCTTTGTTTAGCCTTGGTGCTTCCATCGCTGCCCCATCGCCACACGCCACTGCTGTTCTTTCCTTCACCTTGGACTCTGGCGCTGCCCAGTGTTTCTTCCGCGACTCTACTACGTTGACGCCGCTTCCTGTTCGCGCTACAGTTTCTCTTGCTGACCCCTTCGGTGGTCCAGTCGTCGCCCGCAGTTCCACCACACTTCCCTATCCGGCGATTCCTTCGGGCTCTCTCACAGGTCTGCATATCCCCTCATTCTCCAGGAACCTAGTTGGTGTCGGCTGCCTCCAGGACCTTGGCGTCACCACTACGTTCCCTGGTCACGAGCGGTATGCTGTCTGTACTGAGGCCGCCACTGGTGACCCCCTGTCCACGTTCCCCCGGGACGTGGTGTCCGGACTGTTCACCTTGGACACCGCGACCCCCCCGGCTGGGGCGCCCCCTCAGGTGGCTGCGTCTTCCCAGGTTGCGGCTGCCTGCTCCTGTCGGTCCCTCACTCACCCGACCCTCCTGTGGCACCACCGTCTAGGTCACCCTGCGCTCCCGCGTCTGCGTCACATGTCCCAGCACCGTCTCGTCCTTCGTCTCCCCGGTTCGTCTCCCGCTTTTCCCACCTCCCCCGCTCCACTGTGCACGCCTTGTGTCGAGGGTCGGCTTTGCCGTGCCCCTCACTCCTCCTCGTTTCCCCCTACCACCGCGCCGCTGCAGACCCTACACATGGACGTCTGGGGCCCCGCCCCCGTCCATGGGCCGCGTCGAGAGCGCTACTTCCTCGTGCTTGTCAACGACTTCACTCGCTACACCACAGTTTTTCCCCTGGAGCAAAAGGCTAACGTGCCTGACGCTCTCATCCCCTGGCAAGTGAAGCCGGGTCCAACTTGAAAATCAATTTGGGCCCACTTGGAGAATGACGAGGCAATGGGGTCGCACAGGTACCTGCGACCTGTGACAGCTCGCAAACCCTGTCCTACAAATTTCCCAGCCAATCGTGTGCTCGCGATTGTTCGCTCTGAACAGCATGGCTGCGTTATGGAACTGCCCTGGTTCTGCCGAGTACGGCTAACCACCCCTTAGAAAAAATCGAGGATCCCTTGGTTTCAAGTTGGACCCGCCTTCACTATTTCAGCCCCTCGCTTTAAGCATTTCTGTAAGTAGTTCCGATAGATATTGTCGAGTTATACTATAGTTAGCATCCGTAGAATGACGTCAGCAAATAGCGCTCGCTGGATGATAGCGTCAGCAAGCCGTTTGAGTCACGCGAACAGTCACGCTCTTTTCAATAGCGGTTAGAGCGCATAGCGCAAATGGTTTTGAACAAGTACATTACCGAATAGGTACTTCTAGCAGATATAAAAGTAGCTTCCTAAACTTTAATTGTTAACTTGTTCTTTCGTAAATTCTGGTCAACACTTTACAATTTCTAAGATTTCCGCTATCTTACTAGTCTACCATTCCAGCAAAGATCCTTGGTTAAGTCTTGAAGTATCACAAGACTGTAACACTGACTCTGGTATTATAACTTGTTAATACTGGCTGTTACTAGAAGTACTTCCAGTATTACTTTCTACTTCAAGTACTAATGTCTGCAGATTCTATACTTGGTCTCATGCACCACATTTCAAATTATTTCACATTTGTCATATTATGCATTATTTACCTATTTCGTAACATTTGTATATCTAATATTTATATAGACTGTATAGGGTCACCTCTTAGCGAGTACAACCCTTAGACATATATCCTTGTACCTAGGTTCTCTAGTAATCAATCATTCAATTATAAGATGGTATCAGCAGTAGGTAGGTCCCGCCGCCCGCCCACGCTTCCGCTCTAGGATCTAGCCGCCCCCGCGCCCTAGCCGCCCGTCCTAGCTGGCCCCCGCGCCCGTCCCACCGGCCCCCGCGCCCGTCCTAACGGCCCTCGCGCCCGTCCTAGCCGGCCCCCGCGCCCGTCCTAGCTGGCCCCGCGCCCGTCCTAGCTGGCCCCACGCCCGTCCTAGCTGGCCCCCGCGCCCGTCCCACCGGCCCCTGCGCCCGTCCTACCGCCCCCCGCGCCCGTCCTAGCGGGCCCCGCACCAGTCCTAGCTGGCCCCGCGCCCGTACTAGCTGGCCCCGCGCCCGTCCTAGCTGGCCTCTGCGCCCGTCCTACTGGCCCCCGCGCCTGTCCTACCGGCCCCCGCGCCCATCCTAACGGCCCCCGCGCTTGTCCTAGCCGGCCCCCGCGCCCGTCCTAACTGGCCCCGTGCCCGTCCTAGCTGATCCTGCGGCCGTCCTAGCTGGCCCCCGCACCCGTCCTACCGGCCCCCACGCCCGTCCTAACGGCCCCCGCGCCCGTCCTAGCCGGCCCCCGCGCCCGTCCTAGCTAGCCCCGCGCCCGTCCTAGCTGGCCTCGCGCCCGTCCTAGCTGGCCCTCGCCCCCATCCCACCGGCCCCTGCGCCCGTCCTACCGGCCCCCGCGCTCGTCCTAGCCGGCCCCGCGCTCGTCCTAGCTGGCCCCGCGCCCGTCCTAGCTTGCCCTGCGCCCGTCCTAGCTGGCCCCTGCGCCCGTCCTACTGGCCCCCGCGCCCGTCCTACCGGTCCCAGCGCCCGCCCTAGGCCCGTCTTAGCTGACCCTGCGCCCGTCCTTCCAGGCCTCGGCGCCCGTCCTAGCCGGCCCCGCGCCCGTCCTACTGGCCCCCGCGCCCGTTCTGCCGACCCCTGCGCGAGCCCTGCCCGTCGACCTCCGGCCCCGTGCTCACCTTCCTGCCGGCCTGCCGCCGTTCTGTGTGCGGCCCTCTCTTCGGATACTGCCCTACACCCTCTCTGGTATGGTTCTGCATCCCCCTGCACAGCCCTGCACAACCCTGCACCGCACTGCACTGCACTTCGCTGCACTGCACTGCACCGCACTGAGGCTGGGAACGGAGCCTGTGCAGAACCTAGGCTAGGCAAACTAGGTAGTCCTACGCCTGACACAGCAGGGGAGGCTAAGCTACACAAGGGTGAGACACCTAAACTAGAGTACACAGGGTAATAAGATCCAGTAACACTAGAAGCGTCAGCATACAAAGCATGCAAAGCGGCACCTATCTGATCCATATCTAACTCAAAGATCGGCACGCCCTGGCAAAGCAGGCTGTGCCAGTCGGGGAGGTCCAAGGCCGGGCCAAAGCGACGACGAAAGAGATCGTCGAGGCGGCGGAAACAGCGGGCGGTCGGGTGCGGGTGGCGGCACAGAGTGCCGCGGAGAGGCCCGGTCTGAAGCTGGTACTGGCAGGTCATAGCACTAGAGCTGCCGGTAGACGCCAAGCTGCGCGGGCCACCACCTCGGCCACCACCGCCGGAGGTGCCGGGCCAACCAGGTGGGAGACGAGCCCACGGCTGCGACGGCTGCTGCTGGGACGGCAACGGCTGCTACTGGGGCTGCTCCGGCTGCGAAGGCGACTGCGTCTGCTCCTGCCCACCGGTGGTAGTCCCCTCAGGTGGACAACTTCACTTGTTAACTTGTTTTTCAGCAAATTCTGGCCAACACTTTACAATTTCTAAGACTTCCGCTGTCTTACTAGTCTACCATTCCAGCAAAGATCCTTGGTTAAGTCTTGAAGTATCACAAGGCTGTAACACTGACTCTGG
Organism: Closterium sp. NIES-67; assembly: GCA_027943415.1. Lineage (NCBI taxonomy): Eukaryota > Viridiplantae > Streptophyta > Zygnematophyceae > Desmidiales > Closteriaceae > Closterium > Closterium sp. NIES-67. The sequence goes on along the minus strand of BQMB01001448.1, from coordinate 1,354,599 downwards.
TATTACAACTTGTTAACACTGGCTGTTACTGGACGTACTTCCAGTATTACTTTCTACTTCAAGTACTAATGTCTGCAGATTCTATACTTGGTCTCATGCACCACCTTTCAAATTATTTCACATTTGTCATATTATGCATTATTTACCTATTCCGTAACATTTGTATCTCTAATGTTTGTATAGACTGTATAGGGTCACCTCTTAGCGAGTACAACCCTTAGACATATATCCTTGTACCTAGGTTCTCTAGTAATCAATCATTCAGTTCTAAGATGGTATCAGCAGTAGGTAGGTCCCGTCGCCCGCCCACGATTCCGCACTAGGATCTAGCCGCCCCCGCGCCCTAGCCGCCCGTCCTAGCTGGCCCCCGCGCCCGTCCTACAAGCCCCCGCGCCCGTCTTAGTCGGCCCCCGCGCCCGTCCTAACGGCCCCCGCGCCCGTCCTACCGGCCCCCGCGCCCGTCCTAACGGCCCCCGCGCTCGTCCTAGCCAGCCCCCGCGCCCGTCCTAACTGGCCCCGCGCCCGTCCTAGCTGGCCCCGCGCCCGTCCTAGCTGGCCCCCGCGCCCGTCCTACAAGCCCCCGCGCCCGTCTTAGTCGGCCCCCACGCCCGTCCTAACGGCCCCCGCGCCCGTCCTAGCCGGCCCCCGCGCCTGTACTAGCTGGCCCCCGCGCCCGTCCTACCGGCCCCCGCGCCCGTCCTAACGGCCCCCGCGCTCGTCCTAGCTGGCCCCCGCGCCCGTCCTAACTGGCCCCGCGCCCGTCCTAGCTGGCCCCGCGCCCGTCCTAGCTGGCCCCCGCGCCCGTCCTACCGGCCCCCGCGCCCGTCCTAACGGGCCCCGCGCCCGTCCTAGCCGGCCCCCGCCCCCGTCCTAGCTGGCCCCGCGCCCGTCCTAGCTAGCTCCCGCGCCCGTCCCACCGGCCCCTGCGCCCGTCCTACCGGCCCCCGCGCCCGTCCTAGCGGGCCCCGCACCCGTCCTAGCTGGCCCCGCGCGCGTCCTAGCTGGCCCTGCGCCCGTCCTAGCTGGCCCCTGCGCCCGTCCTACTGGCCCCCGCGCCCGTCCTAGCCGGCCCCGCGCCCGTCCTACCGGCCCCAGCGCCCGCCCTAGGCCCGTCCTAGCTGACCCTGCGCCCGTCCTTCCTGGCCCCCGCGCCTGTCCTAGCCGGCCCCGTGCCCGTCCTACTGGCCCCCGCGCCCGTTCTGCCGACCCCTGCGCGAGCCCTGCCCGTCGACCTCCGGCCCCGTGCTCACCTTCCTGCCGGCCTGCCGCCGTTCTGTGTGCGGCCCGCTCTTCGGATACTGCCTTACACCCTCCCTGGTACGGTTCTGCATCCCCCTGCACAGCCCTGCACAGCCCTGCGCTGCACTGCACTGCACTGCACCGCAATGCATCGCACTGCACCGCACTGTCCCGCACTGCCTCGCACTGTGCTGTCCTGCTCTCCACTGACTCCCCTGGCGCCGCCCTGCACTGTTCCTGATGGCGGGGGAGCTTCGCTTCGACGCTGAAGGCCAGCCTCTGGAGTTCGAGGCCTAGCTAGCCGACCTCCGCCGCCACCTCAGTGGCCAGCGGCAGGATGGCCACCCGCTTTCGGTACACCTTGACGGTACGCTTCCCCGCCCAGACCCCCCTGATGTGCTGCCAGCTGACCCCACACCTACTGAGCGTGAGTCTGCTGCAGCCGCTACCCTTGCTCGCTCTGTCTGGCTTTCCCGTGACGCTGTCGTACAGCTTGCTATTAGCAATGCCCTTCCCCCGTCTGAGCGCCCACGCTTTCGGTCTATCACCACTGCCCAGGCTTTCTTAGATGCTGTTATCAAGCGCTATTCCACCCAGCCTGCTGCCTTGGTGGGTCGCCTGATCCTCCCTCTCCTCTTCCCGGACCTAGCGTCGTTCCCCACGGTTGCTGATCTAGCTGCCCACCTCCGCACGATAGATGAGACCTGGCGCGCTGCCTGCACTGACGCACAGCTTAGAGCCCATCAGCCGCCCCTTACCTCTACCCTCTACCTGCTTGCCACCCGCCTCCCGGACCGCCTTGCCACTGCTCGTGACCGCTTCCTTAGCATTCACCCCGGTGACCTCACCCTCACAGACTTTGTAGGCACCCTGACTGTTATTGAGACCCGCCACCGCTCTATCGCCCAGGCGAGCGGTACTGTGCCGGTCCCTATCTTTCAGGATTGTGCCCCCGCTCAGTGCACCTTCTCCGATGGTTCTGCAGCTGTGGCTGAGACCGTCGCTGCAGCACAGTTCCGTCTGGGGAAGGGTCGCCGGCCCAAGTCTGGGCGCGGCGGAGGGGGTGGGGGCGCAGGTGGAGGTAGTGGTGGAGTCGGGTTGCCTGGTGGTGGAGCAGACGAGGGGTCCTTGCTGGGTTCGGCTGAGCAGCCGCCCCAGCCGCCGCAGCAACAGCAGCAGCCGCAGCCCCAGCACCAGCCGCAGCAGACGCGGCCGACGAGTGGCCTCCGGCCCGGGTGGCCTGGCGCAAGTGGTGGCCGTGTGCGTGGGGGTGTACCGGGTGGTGGTTCGGGAGGCGTGCGCTGTCAATACCAGCTCCAGACCGGTCCTCGCCGCGGCTTTGTTTGCGGTAAGATCGGTCACACCACTGCCTGCTGTTTTCGTCGCCCGGACGACGTGTTTCGTCAGCGCTTCGGCCCGTCGCCCGACCTCCCGGACTGGCACAGTTTGCTTCATCGTAGAGTTCAGATTTTTGACATGGACATGGATGCCATTGTTGCTGCCCTGCATGTAATATATGCTGATGACTCTAGTGTGCTACCCTCTTATTACTCCTTGTCACATAATGTAGGTGTGCCTAGCTTAGCTTCCCTTTCTGCGTCAGGCGTAGGAGCTCCTGCTTTGTTTAGCCTTGGTGCTTCCATCGCTGCCCCATCGCCACACGCCACTGCTGTGCTTTCCTTCACCTTGGACTCTGGCGCTTCCCGGTGTTTCTTCCGCGACTCCACTACGCTGACGCCGCTTCCTGTTCCCGCTGCAGTTTCTCTTGCTGACCCCTCCGGCAGTCCAGACGACGCCCGCAGTTCCACCACACTTCCCTGTCCGGCGGTTCCTTTGGGCTCTCTCACAGGTCTGCATATCCCCTCGTTCTCCAGGAACCTAGTTTGTGTCGGTTGCCTCCAGGACCTTGGCGTCACCACTACGTTCCCTGGTCACGAGCGGTATGCTGTCTGTACCGAGGCCGCCACTCGTGCCCCCCTGTCCACATTCCCCCGGGACCCGGTGTCCAGCCTGTTCGCCCTGGACACCGCGACCCCCCTGGCTGGGGCGCCCCCTCAGGTGGCTGCGTCTTCCCAGGTTGCGGCTGCCTGCTCCTGTCGGTCCCTCACTCACCCGACCCTCCTGTGGCACCACCGTCTAGGTCACCCTGCGCTCCCGCGTCTGCGTCACATGTCCCAGCACCGTCTCGTCCTTCGTCTCCCCGGTTCGTCTCCCGCTTTTCCCACCTCCCCCGCTCCACTGTGCACGCCTTGTGTCGAGGGTCGGCTTTGCCGTGCCCCTCACTCCTCCTCGTTTCCCCCTACCGCCGCGCCGCTGCAGACCCTGCACATGGACGTCTGGGGCCCCGCCCCCGTCCATGGGCCGCGTCGAGAGCGCTACTTCCTCGTGCTTGTCGACGACTTCACTCGCTACACCACAGTTTTTCCCCTGGAGCGAAAGGCTGACGTGCCTGACGCTCTTATCCCCTGGCTTGTCTCTGCGCGTGTCCACCGAGGTCTCCCTGTCTTGCGTTTTCACTCAGACCACGGTGGCGAGTTTGCCTCAGGTGTCCTTGGTCGCTTCTGTTGTGCGGAGGGCATCACCCAGACGTTCATGCTGCCGGACTCCCCACAGCAGAATGGGGTCGCTGAGCGACGCATCGGTTTGGTCATGGAAGTGGCTCGCACCTCCATGATCCATGCTGGTGCACCCCATTTTCTGTGGCCGTTCGCCGTCCGCTACGCTGCTCACCAGCTTAACCTGTGGCCGCACCCCCAGCGGCCGCAGGTTTCGCCGACCCTTCTTTGGACCGGGTCTCCTGGTGACGCGTCTGCGTTCCACGTCTGTGGGTGCCTTGCTCACGTTCGTGCCTCTGGCACGGACAAGCTCACTGCCCGCACCCTTCCCTGTGTCTTCCTCGGTTTCCCCCTTGACGCGTCCGACTGGCACTTCTACCACCCGCCGTCTCACCGGTTCTTTCACTCTCGCGACGTCACCTTTGACGAGTCCGTCTCCTTCTACCTTCGCTTTCCCCACCGCGGTCCCCCTGTTACTCCCCCCCTGTTCCTGGTCACTCCTTCCCCGGTGGTCCCTACCCCCCCCCCTCCCCCTCCCCGTCCTGCCCCCTCTGGTGTGTCCCACGTCACCCCTCTCCTGTCGGTTGTCCCAGTCGAGGAGTCTTCTGACTCTGGTGGTCCTGCGGCGCAGTCCTCGCCGTCTGCCCCTCCCCAGGTGCCTCCTCCTCCACCGCCTCTGCAGCCGCCGTCGCCTCTGCTGACGCAGCCGTCATCTCCGCCGCCGCCGTCGCAGCAGCAGTTCGTCGACTCTGGGGGTGCTCGCGTTGGAGTGGGTGCTAGTCCTGGGGTTCCTGTCGTGGACTGTCCCGGTGGCCTTGGGGGTGGTCCCGCTGCTCGAGGGGTTTCGGCCTCTGGGGGTGCTCCTTCTAGGGGTGCAGGAGTGGAGTGTCCCGGAGGTAGCCGTGGAGTAGCTTGCAGTCCCGGTGTCGCTGTTTCGCCGCCGCAGCAGCAGTCCCCGCCGGTGTCCGCCCTTCGCCTGCTCGGCCTTCCGTCCCCTGACGCTGCGTCTGTTCCTCTCCTGTCGTCTCCTCCTCTTCCTGTCCACGGCCTTGTGTTCCCTCCGCCGGACTCGTCCCCGGCTCGTCTTCCCCCTCACTCCCCCCTTGTGTCCCCTCCTCTGTCTCCTGACCCGACGCCTCCATCTCATGTCTGGTCCCGCCGTCCCTCTCGTGCTCGTCCTGTCTCCCCTGTCACGCGCTCTCACCCTATGTTGCTTCGTTCCCACGCATCTCTTCCTCCACTTCTACTGTGGCCTCCTCCGTCCTCTCTCACCATTGCGCCTCCTCCTCTGTCTGACTACCTTCGTGCCACTCGTCCCCTTGCTCGGGTCCTCGCCTCTCTCGTTACCGACCCGTCAGTTCCGGTCTCGTGTCTTGACGCTCTTGTCGCTGCGGTCGCTGACTTTGCCTCTACCCGCCGCCTTGACTATGCCACCACTCTGGTCTCTGACCCTGCCTGTCCTCCGTCTGTCGGTGGTGCTCCTGCCCTTAGCAGTGATGTCATGGAGGACCGCCAGTTCGAGCTTGCTTTCCTGTCAGAGGCTGCTCCCCATCTCTGTTCCATACAGCTAGTCCCTGAGGGTGACCGAGACGCCTTCGACATCCCGACCCCTCGCACTTACGCTGAGGCGACCTCGCGACCTTGGGCCTCTCTGTAGATAGCTGCCATGGAGCAGGAGATGGCATCTTGGAGATCCACCGGCACCTACGTCGACGCAGTTCCCCCACCTGGGGTGAACGTAGTTGATGGCCGCTGGCTCTTCAAGGTGAAGCGCCCTCCTGGAGAGCCGCCTGTGTTCAAGGCGTGCTACGTGGCTAGAGGTTTCAGTCAGCGTGAGGGGGTGGACTTCTTCCAGACCTTCGCTCCGACCCCGAAGATGACTACTCTTCGGGTGCTGCTACACGTAGCTGCCCAGCGTGACTACGAGCTTCACTCCCTCGACTTCTCCACTGCGTTTCTTCAGGGCAGCCTACACGAGCAAGTCTACCTGCGTCGCCCTCAGGGTTTCACTGGCACCTTCCCTCCTGGGACCCAGTGGCTTCTGCGGCGTCCTGTCTACGACCTGCGGCAGGCTCCCCGTGAGTGGCACGACACGCTGCGTGCTACCCTTGCTGACCTGCAGTCCTTTCCGTCTTCCGCAGACCCCTCACTCTTCGTTCGTACTGGCCAGACTCCGTTCTATATCCTCGTTTACGTGGATGATCTGGTCTTTGCCACAGCAGACAGGGACGCACTGGCCTCGGTGAAGGCAGAGCTGCTGAAGAGACACACTTGCACTGACCTTGGAGAACTGCGCCGTTACCTTGGTTTGCAGATCTCCAGGGATAGAGCAGCGCGCACCATCACTTTGACTCAGTCACACTTGGTGCGCCAGGTCCTTCAGAGGTTCGGCCTTCAGTTCTCCTCTACATAGCCCACCCCTCTGTCTATAGAGCACATACTCTCTGCTCCAGTTCCAGAGGAGTCAGTAGAGCCCAGTGGCCTTTACGCAGAGCTGGTGGGTTGCCTCATGTACCTGATGACTTGCACTCGCCCAGATCTCGCATACCCTCTCAGCATCCTGGCTCGCTTTGTGGCCACAGGCAGACACCGACCGCAGCACTGGTCTGCCGCTAAGAGGGTTTTGCGTTATCTCGCTAGAACATCGGGCATGGGGTTAGTGCTAGGAGGACGCAGGCCAGTGGTCCTTACCGGACACTCAGACGCTTCTTAGGCAGACGACGCCGAGACACTCAGGTCTTCCCAGAGCTACTGCTTCAGCCTTGGTTCAGGTGCCGTCTCGTGGAGAGCTACCCGCTCCTCGTCTGTTGCCCAGTCCAGCTGTGAGGCTAAGATCTACGCCGGTGCCATGGCGGCACAGGAGCTCCGCTGGCTGACCTTCTTGCTCACTGACTTAGGTGAGCGGCCTAGCTCTGCCCCGGTCCTGTACGCTGACAACAGGGCCATGATCCTCCTGTGTCAGGAGCCTCGACTCGAGGGCAGAGCAAAGCATATACAGCTGCAGTACTTCCTCATGTGTGAGCTACAGCAGCATTGCCAAGCTCGCGTAGTACACTTGGCCTCAGGTGCCAACATAGCTGATATCTTTACAAAGGCGCTTGCGCCTAAAGATCATCAGCGGCACTATGTACAGCTCGGTTTAGTTCCTGTAGCCTCTCACTTGCTAGGGCCTTGACTTTGTACTGTCCTTTATATATATATTTACTCAGACTGGACTTGTGTCCTCTCCCAGTGGCTGGACTAGTAGTGCTGCCCTGGCCTTGTTCTTGCCTTGCCTTTACTCCTTTTGACTGGTCTTTAGACCCTTGTCTCAGTGGCTGGACTAGTAGTGCCGCTCTGAGCTGCTTGTTCAGGAATTGCCCCTATGCAGTCTAGGGGGTGTGTCAAACATTTGTATCTCTAATGTTTGTATAGACTGTATAGGGTCACCTCTTAGCGAGTACAACCCTTAGATATATATCCTTGTACCTAGGTTCTCTAGTAATTAATCATTCAGTTCTAAGACTTTACTCCCTAGATCAGAGTCATCATCACTTGTGATGTGGCTGGGAAAACACATCATCGCTTCATTTTGCGTTGTCTAACATATGTGTGTATGTTTAGTAGACTACATAGGGTCATACCATAGAGAGCACAACCCACTAGCTATATACCCATGTATACTCTCATTCTTCTCAACAAAAAATTATAACTTTGAGATGGTATCATGAGTAGGTTCGGTCCCCCCTGCCCACCTGCACTTCCGCCCTAGGTCCTAGCCTGCGCCGTTGCCTAGCACCTAGCCGCCCCCCTGGCCCTGCTGCCCCGTTGCCTAGCTGGCCCGTCGGCCCCGTCTTCTAGCGCCTAGCCGCCTCGCTGGCCCCGCGGCCCTGTAACCTAGCGCCTAGCCACCCGTGGCCCTTGTTGTGATAAAATTCATACTGAGCATTTCTGTAAGTCGATAATGTGTACATAGTGTCGAATCCTACTGTAGAAGATAAGTCCGTAGGATGACGTCAGCAAATAGCCCTCGTCATGAGGACAGTCGCTTCAGTCACGCGAACAGTCGCACCTCTTCATTGTCATTTAGGGCGCATAGCGCGATAGTGACGAACAGGTACATTAGCGAATAGGTACTTTCCTAGAGCTATAAATCCGCGTTATGTCTTTCTATTATTAACCTTGAGATTTCGACTTTGAGACTTTGAGACTTGACCTTCCACAAAACTTTGATTACCCACAAGTTCACGTACTCAGGTTATTCAACCTTGACTATCATATTTTACAAGACTTTCGTTGTCTTACTAGTCTACCATTCCAGTAAAGATCCTAGGCTAACACTTGAGGTTTTCCAAGTGTTTGTGTTTGCAGATTCTATATTTAGTCTCCTGCAACACCTGTCAAATTATTACATGGTATGAGAGCTGTCTGGAATTAAGACTACTATCATCAATGACTGGAACAACGCCAACACAATCTACCGGATCAAGTTCCGGAACTACTGGAGTACCTGTCTCCACGATCGCCACATGTCTCTCAGCCTCTCGACCGTTTCCACCGGCTTATGCACATATCAGAATGCAGCAGCAGCAGCAGAATCTGCCTTCTGTCAGCACTCCAGGGATTTCATCGATTGCACCTGCAGCGCAACAACAACAAACACAGACAACAGCACAGCAACATGCATTAGCACAACCACAGTTTTCAACCCAATCAATATCGTCCGCGTTTAGTGGAATGAGTTTTGACGGAGAAAGTTATATGCGTGGAGCTTCAGCTCCAAGTTCTGGCTCATTTGCCTTCTCACCTTTTGCGCAGCAGCCACTGTCGCAGCAGCAGCATCCCTTTTACACCTTCGGGCATCCCCCTGCTCAGCAACAACAACAGCAGCAACATCAGCAACAACAGCAACAGCAGCAAGAGCCACAACAATTTCAGCAACAGCAACAACAACAACAGCCTCAACAACCGGGTATTATCTTTCAACCGCCAAATTTGCTTAACAGTACACAGATCAAAACCACCATACCTTTTAACGGAGTTGATTTTTTCTCCTGGAGCTTCGAATTCGAGCTTCTGGCGCAGTCCGCTGGGCTATGGCCATTCTTCACCTGCGAGTTCACCTATCCTTTACGGGAACACAACTGGAGCAGCAGAGTTTCTTGCACGCCTCTCTCGGGGCGTATACGATTCTTGTTCGAAACTTATCGGCAAAGGAGCAGCTCGGCGTTCGATCTTTTCATTCAAGTTTTAAACCAGCTGAAACTGCATGGAACCACTTGAAGGGGGTATACATGGCAAAAGTTACAATAACAGTGAGTAAGATTCTTTCGCAACCGACAAGTGTGCAGATGATGACAAACTAGAATGTCATGGATTACGTCAATCGCGTCCGTACACTACGTGATCAACTGGAGAAGAGTGGGGGATACTTCCCTCGTGAGATGTATCTCACGGTCCTTCTTGCTAGCCTTGGACCCGAATGGTGACAGGCGCGCGCCTTCCTGCGCATGAATCCGAATCTCTCTGAAGCCGAGATTTCTTCGTATCTTCAAGCAGAGCAGCAAGATCTTGACCTGCAGTCACAACGCAATCAGAAAAAGGGGATACACTTGAGTTTTTACTAAAATCCAGAGCCGCAGCAACGACTTCCCCCAAAATATCCCTTCTGTTATTTCTGCAAAAAACCAGTACACACTTAGCAAACTTGTCGCAGCCGATATCAAAATCAACGCAGTACGTCACAGCCATATCATCGTTCGCAGCAGTTGCCGAAGCCACATCAGCCAACTCAGCAGTCGACGTCTCAGACACAGCAGATGCAGAAACCACCACAGAATCCACCTCCGTCACAGCATCGTCCTCCAGTTTATCCATCTGCAACATTAGGAAAAGGGGTTTTCGGATGTGTTACAACAGTTGATCTTCAAAAACTGATTTCAAGACACGACTTGAAGAAACCACCAGTGCAGAAGGCATTCCCTTACCGCAAGTTTCTGCTAACCTTGCTGGAGTCATTTCAGGACCCAATACTTGGTATCTCGACAACTGTTCCGGTTGGCATATGTGCTCCGCTGAAACAAGCTTCATCACCAACCAGCGTCCTCTTCGTCGACCGATACCTGTCACAGTTGCAAACGGACAAACCATTATGGCAAGATCCATTGGGAGCGTAATGCTTGAATCAGTCGATACAAGATATTCACAACACGTCACCAATGTTCTCGTCGTCGCCGGCCTTGGATTCAATCTTCTCTCCACGGCTCAGCTCCTGGCACACAAGATCCGCACACAGGGCAATTGTGAAACGATGGATCAGGAGTTATGGCACAGTTTAACAAATACTTACCTCGGTTGTGCTGCTACTCAAGATGGAGTTTCAGTTTTTCAGTTTACGGCACAGGGCACTTCTGGTGATTCTGAACACGTCCTTGCACTTGGTCCCTGGGATCACCCAGAAGAAACAGATTATCAGCACGTGGATATTGAATTTCGGGCAACTACTGTACCAACGGCTTCTCGAACTGCAGCTGCCGTACTTATCACACTATATACTTGAGAGTTCAATACCATCGATGAAGGCGCCAACGCTTGGCGAACGTTTTATACCACACATGAGGCTCTTCAAGGAACTCCCACTCCAGTTTGGGGCGAAATCAGTGGACTTGCAGCTGATGAACCCGACGTCGTTGAAGACGCCAAAAAGGAAGAAGTCACCAAGCAGCCGCGTCCAACAGTAGCTATCGCAGGACCACCTGCCACCACATCAACGGGAGCAGTATCAGATGTTGCAATTGCAACTGTAGCAGAACTTTCAAATGTTCAGTTACCACTTACCCGTTTCGTCGAAGGGGAGATTGACATGTCGCCAGCTCTTTCTCCTTTCATCATTTCTTCGTTTTATACTAACGCCACTATTTATCTGCGATCATCAGGACACAAAGCCACAGAGGAAATTTGGCATCAGCGGTTAGGACATCCATCGCAAGGGATTTTAAATCATTCAATCCAAGCAGCAGTTCTTGATAAAAACAGTCGTCTCTTATCTGACGGCACGGAGCTGAAACCAGAGTCTCGGGCGACGGTTTGCACCACGTGTTCGGTCGCCAATCTTACCCATGACCCGTTTCCAAGTCATTTTCCTGGTTCCACACGCTACAAACTAATGTAGAAAGTCTACAGCGATATTCTCAACTTACCTGAAGCAAGACCTAAAGACGAGCAGTACGTGATAACATTCATCGAAGCATCTACTCGCTACGTTTGGACAGCAAACCTTCCTGCTCCTTATCTCGCTCATTCCGTCTTTGTCGCATGGCTCGCTGTCAATGAACGAGAGTCTGGCATGAAACTGCAAGAATTCCAGAGTGACGTCGTAGGGGAATACATGAGCAACACCTTCACGGACTACCTCCAAACCCTCGGCATCAAACGGAAGCAGTCACTGCCTCATGCACACCAACAGATGAATCGAACTCTGTAGGAGAAGATGCGTGCTCTGCTGACGCATGCAACCCTTCCTCCTCGCTTTTGGCCGTATGCGATGGACCACGCCGTGCTGTTACACAACCTGTTTTCTTCCACGTCACTGCCCGAGTTTTCTTCTCCGCACCTGTAGTGGACACGAACAGTGGGAAGTACAAAACTTTTACGAGTTTTTGGGTGTGTTGTGCAGTTTCGTCCTCCAACTGCAGCACTCGGCAAAATGGGGGGTACACCTTGGCATCGAAAAACAGTACCACGCATGGAAGATTTTTTATATTCGATCACACCAAATCGTGCCTTCACGTAATTGTCTCTTCTATGAGCGACTCACCTTGCCCGTTTTCCGTGCCCACCAGGCAGCAGCTGCCAACGCTGCCAGGCTGTTCGAAGGCTTGTGCGCATTTGCAGCTAACGAAGCCGAAGCTGATGTACAGGACAAAGCAGTTTCCGAAGCCTTAGAAGCTGCCGCAACAGATATTCCCAAACCTGTCACGTCGACTGGTATCCCGGAGTTTATTCCTCTCGCAGTTGCTGACCAGGATGACGTCCGCGAAGTCCACCTCAGTTACGAACGCGATCGTCAACAGCAGCCGATGCCCGCCGTTTCCGTCGAAGCAATTCGTGTTACACCTGAAGAAATTGGGGGGGGAAGAAAGAGCAGAAGAAATTTTCGCAGGTGCAAACGAAGACCGTTCGCGTTTTACATAAACCGGCTTATAGATTCTTGGATTTGCAGTCGCAGTACAGTGCAACGACAGTAAAATACCTGAACCGAAAACCGTTCGACAAGCTCTTACGAGTCCTCACCGTGAAAAATGGCGCGAAGCCATGGACAGGGAGCTAGCAGCTCTCAAGAGTCGTGGCACATGGGAGTTAATACCGACATCAGAAGTGAAAGGAAGAAAGGTACTCACCTGAAAATGGGTCTTTCGTGTCAAAAATAATGCAGATGCGTCGTTTGAGAAATTCAAGGCACGATGGGTTGACCGCGGGTTCGAACAAACTTACGGCATCGACTACGAGCTGACCTTTGCTCCCGTCGGTCGACATACGAGTGTTCGAATTTTGCTTTGTGCCGCTGCCTGCCGCAATCTACGACTTCAACAAATCGACGCAGCAAACACATTTCTCTACGCACCCGTCGACGCACTCATCCTGGTAGAGTACCCGCATTCGTATACTACTAACCCACCGAGCGTATGCCGTCTCAAAAAGTCGCTTTACGGCATTAAACTGGCACCCCGGCTCTGGCAGCAGTATCTACACTCACAGCTCATCACTATTGGATTTCGACAACTGCCGCATGATCAGGGGATGTATCTTCTACAAATCGAATACAGCAGTGTTAAGTCTAATTGAATTACAAGTCTATCAACAGCAGTTAGGTCGTCTACTCTTCACCGCTGTTCCTTGCCATCCAGATCTAGCGTACGCTGCTAGTCAACTCGCTCAATTCCTACGCCGTCCTAAAGAGGAGCACCAACTCGATCTTCTCCGCTCGCTTCAGTATTTTGTCTCGACTCCTGACGTCGGTTTAGTCTACAACGTCGTCGACTGTAAAACACTAAACCTTCACGGTTTCGTCGACGCCGATCACACTGCTATCTCTACTAATCGACGGTCGCGTACTGGATTCATCTACCGCCTTGAACCTATTGGGCCTATTTCTTGGAATTCAACAAAGCAGGAGCTGATTGCTCTTTCCTCTGCTGAAGCTGAATTTATCGCTGTCTGCACAGCAACACGCGAAGGACTTTATCTGCAGGAACTATTGGAAGAAGCGAAGTTGACGACGAGTACTTAGTTTACTCTTCAGTGCGACAACCAAAGTGCAATTCGCATCGCGCATCAGCATGGCTCCGTCAACAGGACGAAACATATTTCACTGCGTTACTTTTTCATCAAAGATGAAGACGAGAAGGGGAGAATGCGATTGGTCTATTGTTCGACCAACGAAATGGCTGCCGACTTCCTCACGAAGAAGCTGACACGACAGAAGTTTCAGTACTGTAACAAGCTTTGCGGGATCTTCAAGACGTGACACTATCGAACTTCCAGAAATGAAGGGGAGTGTTGTGATATAATTCATACTTCGCATTTATGTAAGTCAATAATGTGTAGATAGTGTCGAATCCTACTGTAGAAGATAAGTCCGTAGGATGACGTCAGCAAATAGCGCTTGTCATGAGGACAATCGTTTCAGTCACGCGAACAGTCGCATCTCTTCATTGTCATTTAGGGCGCATAGCGCGATAGTGACGAACAGGTACATTAGCGAATAGGTGCTTTCCTAGAGCTATAAATCTGTGTTATGTCTTTCTATTATTAACCTTGAGATTTCGACTTTGAGACTTTGAGACTTGACCTTCCACAGAACTTTGATTACCCACAAGTTCACGTACTCAGGTTATTCAACCTTGACTATCATATTTTACAAGGCTTCCGTTGTCTTACTAGTCTACCATTCCAGTAAAGATCCTAGGCTAACACTTGAGGTTTTCCAAGTGTTTGTGTTTGCAGATTCTATACTTCCCCCGTCGTCTCGCCACCTGGCGCCTAACAGCCCCGTCGCGTCAAATTATTACAACCCCGTCGCCTCATCACCCAGTGCCTAGACACAAACACTTGGAAGTGTCGCCTCATCACCCAGTGCCCCTGTCCCCCGTCGTCTCGCCACCTGGCGCCTAACAGCCCCGCGGCCGCGTCGGCCCTGGCATAGCCACCCTGCCGCCCCGTCTTCTAGCCGCCCTGTCGCCTAGCCGCCTCGTGGCCCCGTCGCCCTGCCGCCCCGCAGCCTCGTTGTCCAGCCGCCCCGCGGCCTCGTCGCCCCGCTGCTCTACGGCCCCGTCACCCAGCCGCACCGCGACCTCGTCGCCCTGCTGCTCCGCAGCCCCGGCGCCCAGCCGCCCCGCGGCCTTGTCGCCCCACTGCTTCGCAGCCCCGTCGCCCAGCCGCCCCGCGACCTCGTCGCCCAGCCGCCCCGCGACCTCGTCGCCCCGCTGCTCCGCGGCCCCGTCGCCCAGCCGCCCTGCGGCCCCGTCGCCCAGCTGCCCTGCGGCCCCGTCTCCCAGCTGCTCAGCCGCCGTGTTTCCCAGTCCCCGCTCGCTAAACCGGCCCTCTCGACCGTCATGCACCGCGTCCCACCATGCTCCACCGCTCAGCACCGCACTGCACCGCACTACACCACGCCCCACCTCACTCACCGTGCTCCACCGCACTGCACCGCTCAACACCGCGCGATGCTGCACTACAACGCCTTCCACCGCACTGCACCGTACAACAATGCTCCCCACTGCTCCTCGTCGCTCTATCCCGCCCTTCACCGCCTGTTCGCGGCTGCAGCGGCCTTAATGATAGACTCGGTGCTGCGCTTTGACGCGGAGGGTCAGCCGGTTGAGTTCGACGCGTGGCTCGTCGACCTCCGCCGTCACCTCACTGGTCAGCGGCAGGATGGCCACTCCCTGGCCGTTCACATTGACGGTACGCTCCCCTGCCCTGACCCCCCTGTTGCTCTCCCCGCTGACCCCACGTCTGCTGACCGTGAGTCCGCCGCCGCTGCTGCCCTTGCCCGTGCTGTCTGGTTGTCACATGATGCTGTCGCACAGCTTGCGATTAGTCATGCCCTCCCCCTGTCCGAACGCCCCCGCTTTAGGTCGGTCAGGACTGCGCAGGAGTTCCTAGAGGCTGTTGTCGAGTGTTATTCCACCCTGTCCTCTTGCTTTGCCGGCCGCTTGATCCTTCCCATGCTCTTCTCTGATCTCGCGTCTTTCTCCACTGTCGCTGACCTAGCCACGTACCTGCGCACACTCGACACGAGTTAGCGCGCTGCCTGCACTGAGGCCCAACTTCGTGTGCTCCAGCCCCCTATCTGCTCTACCCTTTACCTGCCTGCCACTCGCCTCCGTGACCGCCTTGCCACTGCCCGCGACCACTTTCTGAGTCTGATCCCCGCTGACCTCACCCTCCCTGACTTTGTCGACACCCTGTCTGCCATAGAGACCTGTCAGTGCTCTATCGCCCCGTCTAGGAGTACTGCGCCAGTCCCTATCTTTCAGGGTTGTGCTCCCGCTCAGTGCACTTACTCTGACGGTTCTACAGCTGTAGCTGAGATTGCCCCTGCTGCTGAGACCGCTGCCGCGGTGGCCGCAGCGCAGTCCCGTTATGGTAAGGCCCCCCTCCCCAAGGCTGGGCGCGTCGGTGGTAGTGGAGGAGGGGGTGGAGGTGGTGTTGGAGGTGGTTCATCCCCTGGCGGTAGTACCGACGAGGGGGCTGCGGCTGGTGCCTCGGAGCAGCAGCCCCAGCGGGAGCGGCAGGAGGCGCCACAGCTTGACCAGCAGCAGCAGCCACCACAGCAGCAGCAGCAGCAGCAGCAGCAGTCGTAGCGGAGGGTCGGCCGCCTCCCGTCTGGGTGGCCTGGTGGTGGTTGTCGCGGTGGTCGTGCGCGTAGCCTGTCGTTGGGTGGTGGTGCGAGTGACGGGCGCTGCCAGTACCAGCTCCAGACCGGTCCTCGTTGCGGCCTCGTGTGCGGTAAGCCACGTCAACAATACTTGCACTGCGCCGAGCTCTTTGGAATATCTAAGCGCGCCAAGCTCGAGCACCTTCAGCAATGAAGGGGAGTGTTACTATTAGGAAATTGTTACATTCCTGAAAGTGACACTCGAGCCGTAACCCTTGTCGAGTCGAAGCCTAAGACGTGAGGTACGAAGTGCAACAGTCGTTGACCGTTGACGGACAGTCAAACGGACAGAAGTTCAAGGGTCTGTCACGACACCAAGGACACATAACTGACCCTGTAATACAGCGCAGGCAGTTACCCGAGTCGTGTACAGTTACCCGAATAGGATCTAGAACCTCATAGAAAATGTACCCCTGTTAAGTGCACCTTAGTCAGGGCCAGTGATTCAAGGGTATTTCACCCTAATTACCCTTATCGTCGGCCACTTTTTGGAGAGGACTATAATTTTGTAAGGGTAAAGAATGTTTTGTGGCCGAATTTGCCCCTAGCACCCTTACAAATCAGGGTGAAATCGTCAAGCTACCCTGATTCCTAAGGGTGCCTCAAAACCAATCTCGGGCCCTCATCTTAGTTAGACCCTTCGCTTTTTCTTGTATCACTATATGAACTCAGTATTCTCTTGCTATAATCAACACTGTTATGTTACACTCACTCTGACAGGGTTCATCGACCAATCAACCGCTTCTGCAAAGCGCGCTACTGCAGTTCGTCCTGAACATCCTACGGATTAGGGGCGTTTATAGGACTGGTTTGAAAACGTGGGGAGGGCGTTAAATTGAATTAAAAAAATGCTCATGTGCGTTTAAAAGGGCATATAAGCAAATTGATATTTCTACAAAAAAATAAAATAAAAAAAATCGAGCTTTCGCTTTGTTTCATGCGATGGGATCACTTCTAACAAAGATTCTCAAGTCCATCGGGATGAAAGTCCATTAGGCAATGCTCTAGGCTGGAAACAGACGACTCTGACGCGAATGCTGCTGGTGCGAAGTGTCGAAGGGCGCGAATTGCGTTTCTGGCTGACAAAGAGCGAGAATTCTCGCTATTACACGAACTCGTTCCTTTGTTTTTGCACAGTTTTTTACGAAATAAAAGAGGGGCGTATAGGCTACACACTTTAAATAAATAAAAAATAGGGGGGGGCGTTTAAGGCCAAATAAGGGCGGATTCCTACGAAGTTGGATCTACACCAAAGCTGGCTCTAGTCGAATTGGACCACCTTTAGAGCCAGCTGTTTTACTACCTGTGGATGTGCCGATCCTTGCGACGTCGCAAAGCAGTGATGGCCACTGCTTGCTTCCATTCGCAATGCAACACATGTGCAAAAAACGCAACTAAAATTGGCGTATCGGGGGCTGAATCGGGAAGCTAGTATTGGCGCATGTGTGTCAACAATGAAACACAACCTACCAGCCCACAAATTTCGTGAGAAATTGGAAGCTACCAAGCGGTGGCGCATCGACGCGCCTTACAGCTTTCGACAGCTAGCCGCCTGTTAAAGTCGCACACTGCCCGCTTTCCATCGGGCTTGACAAATCATCCAACCAATCAGGTTGGTGCGTGATGTACACTCATAACGAGGGTCGCAAGTGCTAAGCTAAAGAGGCTAGGCGGCCATGAAAGTAGGCGAGAGGGTTAAGGAAGGGACCAAAAGTTACGAGAGAAAAAAGAGCTCGAGATAAGAAGAGAGGGATACAAGGAGGAGGTTGTACCCTCTACAGTAGGTCTCACTAATACCTACCAAGCCTACAATTATATATAACCTATATAATTTAACAACAAAATCTTAGAAATGAATGATTGATTACTAGAGAACCTAGGTACAAGGATATATAACTAAGGGTTGTACTTGCTAAGAGGTGACCCTATACAGTCTATACAAACATTAGAGATACAAATGTTTGACACACCCCCTAGATTGCACAGGGGCAGTTCCTGAACAAGCAGCTCAGAGCGGCACTACTAGTCCAGCCACTGAGACAAGGGTCTAAAGACCAGTCAAAAGGAGTACAGGCAAGGCAAGAACAAGGCCAGGGCGGCACTACTAGTCCAGCCACTGGGAGAGGACACAAGTCCAGTCTGAGTAAATATATATATAAAGGACAGTACAAAGTCAAGGCCCTAGCAAGTGAGAGGCTACAGGAACTAAACCGAGCTGTACATAGTGCCGCTGATGATCTTTAGGCGCAAGCGCCTTTGTAAAGATATCAGCTATGTTGGCACCTGAGGCCAAGTGTACTACGCGAGCTTGGCAATGCTGCTGTAGCTCGCGCAGGAGGAAGTACCGCAGCTGTATATGCTTCGCTCTACCCTCGAGTCGAGGCTCCTGACACAGGAGGATCATGGCCCTGTTGTCAGCGTACAGGACCGGGGCAGAGCTAGGCCGCTCACCTAAGTCAGTGAGCAAGAAGGTCAGCCAGCGGAGCTCCTGTGCCGCCATGGCACCGGCGTAGATCTTAGCCTCACAGCTGGATTTGGCAACAGACGAGGAGCGGGTAGCTCTCCACGAGACGGCACCTGAACCAAGGCTGAAGCAGTAGCCCTGGGAAGACCTGAGTGTCTCGGCGTCGTCTGCCCAAGAAGCGTCTAAGAGTCCGGTAAGGACCACTGGCCTACGTCCTCTTAGCACTAACCTCATGCCCGATGTACTAGCGAGATAACGCAAAACCCTCTTAGCGGCAGACCAGTGCTGCGGTCGGTGTCTGCCTGTGGCCACAAAGCGAGCCAGGATGCTGAGAGGGTATGCGAGATCTGGGCGAGTGCAAGTCATCAGGTACATGAGGCAACCCACCAGCTCTGCGTAAAGGCCACTGGGCTCTACTGACTCCTCTGGAACTGGAGCAGAGAGTATGTGGTCTACAGACAGAGGGGTGGGCTGTGTAGAGGAGAACTGAAGGCCGAACCTCTGAAGGACCTGGCGCACCAAGTGTGACTGAGTCAAAGTGATGGTGCGCGCTACTCTATCCCTGGAGATCTGCAAACCAAGGTAACGGCGCAGTTCTCCAAGGTCAGTGCAAGTGTGTCTCTTCAGCAGCTCTGCCTTCACCGAGGCCAGTGCGTCCCTGTCTGCTATGGCAAAGACCAGATCATCCATAAAAACGAGGATGTAGAACGGAGTCTGGCCAGTACGAACGAAGAGTGAGGGGTCTGCGATAGACGGAAAGAACTGCAGGTCAGCAAGGGTAGCACGCAGTGTGTCGTGCCACTCACGGGGAGCCTGCCGCAGGTCGTAGACAGGACGCCGCAGAAGCCACTGGGTCCCAGGAGGGAAGGTGCCAGTGAAACCACGAGGGCGACGCAGGTAGACCTGCTCGTGTAGGCTGCCCTGAAGAAACGCAGTGGAGAAGTCGAGGGAGTGAAGCTCGTAGTCACGCTGGGCAGCTACGTGTAGCAGCACCCGAAGAGTAGTCATCTTCGGGGTCGGAGCGAAGGTCTGGAAGAAGTCCACCCCCTCACGCTGACTGAAACCTCTAGCCACGTAGCACGCCTTGAACACAGGCGGCTCTCCAGGAGGGCGCTTCACCTTGAAGAGCCAGCGGCCATCAACTACGTTCACCCCAGGTGGGGGAACTGCGTCGACGTAGGTGCCGGTGGATCTCCAAGATGCCATCTCCTGCTCCATGGCAGCTATCTACAGAGAGGCCCAAGGTCGCGAGGTCGCCTCAGCGTAAGTGCGAGGGGTCGGGATGTCGAAGGCGTCAGGGTCACCCACAGGGACTAGCAGCATGGAACAGAGATGGGGAGCAGCCTCGGACAGGAAAGCAAGCTCGAACTGGCGGTCCTCCATGACATCACTGCCGAGGGCAGGAGCACCCCCGACAAACGGAGGAAAGGCAGGGTCAGAGACCAGAGTGGTGGCGTAGTCAAGGCGGCGGGTAGAGGCAAAGTCAGCGACCGCAGCGACAAGAGCGTCAAGACACGAGACCGGAACGGACGGGTCAGTAACGAGAGAGGCGAGGACCCGAGGAACAAGGGGACGAGCGGCACGAAGGTAGTCAGACAGAGGAGGAGGCGCAATGGTGAGAGAGGACGGAGGAGGCGACAGTAGAAGTGGAGGAAGAGATGCGTGGGAATGAAGCAACATAGGGTGAGAGCGCGCGACAGGGGAGACAGGACGAGCACCAGAGGGACGGCGGGACCAGACATGAGACGGAGGCGTCGAGTCAGGAGACAGAGGAGGGGACACAAGGGGGGAGCGAGGGGGAAGACGAGCCGGGGACGAGTCCGGCGGAGGGAACACAAGGCCGTGGACAAGAAGAGGAGGAGACGACAGGAGAGGAACAGACGCAGCGTCAGGGGACGGAAGGCCGAGCAGGCGAAGGGCGGACACCGGCGGGGACTGCTGCTGCGGCGGCGAAACAGCGACACCGGGACCGCAAGCTACTCCACGGCTACCTCCGGGACACTCCATTCCTGTACCCCCAGAAGGAGCACCCCCAGAGGCCGAAACCCTCTCGAGCAGCGGGACCACCCCCAAGGCCACCGGGACAGTCCACGACAGGAACCCCAGGACTAGCACCCACTCCAACGCGAGCACCCCCAGAGTCGACGAACTGCTGCTGCGACTGCGGCGGCGGAGACGACGGCTGCGACAGCAGAGGCGACGGCGGCTGCAGAGGCGGTGGAGGAGGAGGCACCTGGGGACGGGCAGACGGCGAGGACTGCGCCGCAGGACCACCAGAGTCAGAAGACTCCTCGACTGGGACAACCGACAGGAGAGGGGTGACGTGGGACACACCAGAGGGGGCAGGACGGGGAGGGGGAGGGGGGGGGGTAGGGACCACCGGGGAAGGAGTGACCAGGAACAGGGGGGGAGTAACAGGGGGACCGCGGTGGGGAAAGCGACGGTAGAAGGAGACGGACTCGTCAAAGGTGACGTCGCGAGAGTGAAAGAACCGGTGAGACGGCGGGTGGTAGAAGTGCCAGTCGGACGCGTCAAGGGGGAAACCGAGGAAGACACACGGAAGGGTGCAGGCAGTGAGCTTGTCCGTGCCAGAGGCACGAGCGTGAGCAAGGCAGCCCCGGACGTGGAACGCAGACGCGTCACCAGGAGACCCGGTCCAAAGAAGGGTCGGCGAAACCTGCGGCCGCTGGGGGTGCGGCCACAGGTTAAGCTGGTGAGCAGCGTAGCGGAGGGCGAACGGCCACAGAAAATGGGTTGCACCAGCATGGATCATGGAGGTGCGAGCCACTTCCATGACCAAACCGATGCGTCGCTCAGCGACCCCATTCTGTTGTGGGGAGTCCGGCAGCGTGAACGTCTGGGTGATGCCCTCCGCACGACAGAAGCGACCAAGGACACCTGAGGCAAACTCGCCACCGCGGTCTGAGTGAAGACGCAAGACAGGGAGACCTCGGTGGACACGCGCAGAGACAAGCCAGGGGATGAGAGCGTCAGGCACGTTAGCCTTTTGCTCCAGGGGAAAAACTGTGGTGTAGCGAGTGAAGTCGTTGACAAGCACGAGGAAGTAGCGCTCTCGACGCGGCCCATGGACGGGGGCGGGGCCCCAGACGTCCATGTGTAGGGTCTGCAGCGGCGCGGTGGTAGGGGGAAACGAGGAGGAGTGAGGGGCACGGCAAAGCCGACCCTCGACACAAGGCGTGCACAGTGGAGCGGGGGAGGTGGGAAAAGCGGGAGACGAACCGGGGAGACGAAGGACGAGACGGTGCTGGGACATGTGACGCAGACGCGGGAGCGCAGGGTGACCTAGACGGTGGTGCCACAGGAGGGTCGGGTGAGTGAGGGACCGACAGGAGCAGGCAGCCGCAACCTGGGAAGACGCAGCCACCTGAGGGGGCGCCCCAGCCGGGGGGGTCGCGGTGTCCAAGGTGAACAGTCCGGACACCACGTCCCGGGGGAACGTGGACAGGGGGTCACCAGTGGCGGCCTCAGTACAGACAGCATACCGCTCGTGACCAGGGAACGTAGTGGTGACGCCAAGGTCCTGGAGGCAGCCGACACCAACTAGGTTCCTGGAGAATGAGGGGATATGCAGACCTGTGAGAGAGCCCGAAGGAATCGCCGGATAGGGAAGTGTGGTGGAACTGCGGGCGACGACTGGACCACCGAAGGGGTCAGCAAGAGAAACTGTAGCGCGAACAGGAAGCGGCGTCAACGTAGTAGAGTCGCGGAAGAAACACTGGGCAGCGCCAGAGTCCAAGGTGAAGGAAAGAACAGCAGTGGCGTGTGGCGATGGGGCAGCGATGGAAGCACCAAGGCTAAACAAAGCAGGAGCTCCTACGCCTGACGCAGCAGGGGAAGCTAAGCTAGGCACACCTACACTAGGTGACAAGGAGTAATAAGAGGGTAGCACACTAGAGTCATCAGCATACATCACATGCAGGGCAGCAACAATGGCATCCATGTCCATGTCAAAAATCTGAACTCTACGACGAAGCAAACTGTGCCAGTCCGAGAGGTCGGGCGACGGGCCGAAGCGCTGACGAAACAGGTCGTCTAGGCGACGAAAACAGCAGGCAGTGGTGTGATCGATCTTACCGCAAACGAAGCCGCGGCGAGGACCGGTCTGGAGCTGGTATTGACAGCGCACGCCTCCCGAACCACCACCCGGTACACCCCCACGCACACGGCCACCACCAGCGCCAGGCCACCCGCCGGCTGCGTCTGCTGCGGCTGGTGCTGGGGCTGCGGCTGCTGCGACTGATGCGGCTGCTGCTGTTGCTGCGGCGGCTGGGGCAGCTGCTCAGCCGAACCCGGCAAGGACCCCTCGTCTGCTCCACCACTAGGCGACCCGACTCCACCACTACCTCCACCTGCGCCCCCACCCCCTCCGCCGCGCCCAGACTTGGGGCGGCGACCCTTCCCCGGACGGAACTGTGCTGCAGCGGCGGTCTCAGCCACAGCTGCAGAACCATCGGAGAAGGTGCACTGAGCGGGGGCACAATCCTGAAAGATAGGGACCGGCACAGTACCGCTCGCCTGGGCGATAGAGCGGTGGCGGGTCTCAATAACAGTCAGGGTGCCTACAAAGTCTGTGAGGGTGAGGTCACCGGGGTGAATGCTAAGGAAGCGGTCACGAGCAGTGGCAAGGCGGTCAGTGAGGCGGGTGGCAAGCAGGTAGAGGGTAGAGGTAAGGGGCGGCTGATGGGCTCTAAGCTGTGCGTCAGTGCAGGCAGCGCGCCAGGTCTCATCTATCGTGCGGAGGTGGGCAGCTAGATCAGCAACCGTGGGGAACGACGCTAGGTCCGGGAAGAGGAGAGGGAGGATCAGGCGACCCACCAAGGCAGCAGGCTGGGTGGAATAGCGCTTGATAACAGCATCTAAGAAAGCCTGGGCAGTGGTGATAGACCGAAAGCGTGGGCGCTCAGACGGGGGAAGGGCATTGCTAATAGCAAGCTGTACGACAGCGTCACGGGAAAGCCAGACAGAGCGAGCAAGGGTAGCGGCTGCAGCAGACTCACGCTCAGTAGGTGTGGGGTCAGCTGGCAGCACATCAGGGGGGTCTGGGCAGGGAAGCGTACCGTCAAGGTGTACCGAAAGCGGGTGGCCATCCTGCCGCTGGCCACTGAGGTGGTGGCGGAGGTCGGCTAGCTAGGCCTCGAACTCCAGAGGCTGGCCTTCAGCGTCGAAGCGAAGCTCCCCCGCCATCAGGAACAGTGCAGGGCGGCGCCAGGGGAGTCAGTGGAGAGCAGGACAGCACAGTGCGAGGCAGTGCGGGACAGTGCGGTGCAGTGCGATGCATTGCGGTGCAGTGCAGTGCAGTGCAGCGCAGGGCTGTGCAGGGCTGTGCAGGGGGATGCAGAACCGTACCAGGGAGGGTGTAAGGCAGTATCCGAAGAGCGGGCCGCACACAGAACGGCGGCAGGCCGGCAGGAAGGTGAGCACGGGGCCGGAGGTCGACGGGCAGGGCTCGCGCAGGGGTCGGCAGAACGGGCGCGGGGGCCAGTAGGACGGGCACGGGGCCGGCTAGGACAGGCGCGGGGGCCAGGAAGGACGGGCGCAGGGTCAGCTAGGACGGGCCTAGGGCGGGCGCTGGGGCCGGTAGGACGGGCGCGGGGCCGGCTAGGACGGGCGCGGGGGCCAGTAGGACGGGCGCAGGGGCCAGCTAGGACGGGCGCAAGGCCAGCTAGGACGGGCGAGGGGCCAGCTAGGACGGGTGCGGGGCCCGCTAGGACGGGCGCGGGGGCCGGTAGGGCGGGCGCAGGGGCCGGTGGGACGGGCGCGGGGGCCAGCTAGGACGGGCACGGGGCCAGCTAGGACGGGCGCGGGGGCCGGCTAGGACGGGCGCGGGGCCCGATAGGACGGGCGCGGGGGCCGGTAGGACGGGCGCGGGGGCCAGCTGGGACGGGCGCGGGGCCAGCTAGGACGGGCGGGGGCCAGTTAGGACGGGCGCGGGGGCCGGCTAGGACGAGCGCGGGGGCCGTTAGGACGGGCGCGGGGGCCGGTAGGACGGGCGCGGGGGCCAGCTAGTACAGGCGCGGGGGCCGGCTAGGACGGGCGCGGGGGCCGTTTGGACGGGCGCGGGGGCCGACTAAGACGGGCGCGGGGGCTTGTAGGACGGGCGCGGGGGCCAGCTAGGACGGGCGCGGGGCCAGCTAGGACGGGCGCGGGGCCAGTTAGGACGGGCGCGGGGGCTGGCTAGGACGAGCGCGGGGGCCGTTAGGACGGGCGCGGGGGCCGGTAGGACGGGCGCGGGGGCCGTTAGGACGGGCGCGGGGGCCGACTAAGACGGGCGCGGGGGCTTGTAGGACGGGCGCGGGGGCCAGCTAGGACGGGCGGCTAGGGCGCGGGGGCGGCTAGATCCTAGTGCGGAATCGTGGGCGGGCGACGGGACCTACCTACTGCTGATACCATCTTAGAACTGAATGATTGATTACTAGAGAACCTAGGTACAAGGATATATGTCTAAGGGTTGTACTCGCTAAGAGGTGACCCTATACAGTCTATACAAACATTAGAGATACAAATGTTACGGAATAGGTAAATAATGCATAATATGACAAATGTGAAATAATTTGAAAGGTGGTGCATGAGACCAAGTATAGAATCTGCAGACATTAGTACTTGAAGTAGAAAGTAATACTGGAAGTACGTCCAGTAACAGCCAGTGTTAACAAGTTGTAATACCAGAGTCAGTGTTACAGCCTTGTGATACTTCAAGACTTAACCAAGGATCTTTGCTGGAATGGTAGACTAGTAAGACAGCGGAAGTCTTAGAAATTGTAAAGTGTTGGCCAGAATTTGCTGAAAAACAAGTTAACAAGTGAAGTTGTCCACCTGAGGGGACTACCACCGGTGGGCAGGAGCAGACGCAGTCGCCTTCGCAGCCGGAGCAGCCCCAGTAGCAGCCGTTGCCGTCCCAGCAGCAGCCGTCGCAGCCGTGGGCTCGTCTCCCACCTGGTTGGCCCGGCACCTCCGGCGGTGGTGGCCGAGGTGGTGGCCCGCGCAACTTGGCGTCTACCGGCAGCTCCAGTGCTATGACCTGCCAGTACCAGCTTCAGACCGGGCCTCTCCGCGGCACTCTGTGCCGCCACCCGCACCCGACCGCCCGCTGTTTCCGCCGCCTCGACGATCTCTTTCGTCGTCGCTTTGGCCCGGCCTTGGACCTCCCCGACTGGCACAGCCTGCTTTGCCAGGGCGTGCCGATCTTTGAGTTAGATATGGATCAGATAGGTGCCGCTTTGCATGCTTTGTATGCTGACGCTTCTAGTGTTACTGGATCTTATTACCCTGTGTACTCTAGTTTAGGTGTCTCACCCTTGTGTAGCTTAGCCTCCCCTGCTGTGTCAGGCGTAGGACTGCCTAGTTTGCCTAGCCTAGGTTCTGCACCGGCTCCGTTCCCAGCCTCAGTGCGGTGCAGTGCAGTGCAGCGCAGTGCGGTGCAGGGCTGTGCAGGGCTGTGCAGGGGGATGCAGAACCGTACCAGGGAGGGTGTAGGGCAGTATCTGAAGAGCGGGCCGCACACAGAATGGCGGCAGGCCGGCAGGAAGGTGAGCACGGGGCCGGAGGTCGACGGGCAGGGCTCGCGCAAGGGTCGGCAGAACGGGCGCGGGGGCCAGTAGGACGGGCGCGGGGCCGGCTAGGACGGGCGCGGAGGCCAGGAAGGACGAGCGCAAGGTCAGCTAAGACGGGCCTATGGCGGGCGCTGGGACCGGTAGGACGGGCGCGGGGGCCAGTAGGACGGGCGCAGGGGCCTGCTAGGACGGGCGCAGGGCAAGCTAGGACGGGCGCGGGGCCAGCTAGGACGAGCGCGGGGCCGGCTAGGACGGGCGCGGGGGCCGGTAGGACGGGCGCAGGGGCCGGTGGGACGGGTGCGGGGGCCAGCTAGGACGGGCGCGAGGCCAGCTAGGACGGGCGTGGGGCCAGCTAGGACGGGCGCGGGGGCCGGCTAGGACGGGCGCGGGGGCCAGCTAGGACGGGCGCGGGGTCAGCTAGGACGGGCACGGGGCCAGTAAGGACGGGCGCGGGGGCCGGCTAGGACGAGCGCGGGGGCCGTTAGGACGGGCGCGGGGGCCGGTAGGACGGGTGCGGGGGCCAGCTAGGACGGCCGCAGGATCAGCTAGGACGGGCACGGGGCCAGTTAGGACGGGCGCGGGGGCCGGCTAGGACAAGCGCGGGGGCCATTAGGACGGGCGCGGGGGCCGGTAGGACAGGCGCGGGGGCCAGTAGGACGGGCGCAGAGGCCAGCTAGGACGGGCGCGGGGCCAGCTAGTACGGGCGCGGGGCCAGCTAGGACGGGCGGCTAGGGCGCGGGGGCGGCTAGATCCTAGAGCGGAAGCGTGGGCGGGCGGCGGGACCTACCTACTGCTGATACCATCTTATAATTGAATGATTGATTACTAGAGAACCTAGGTACAAGGATATATGTCTAAGGGTTGTACTCGCTAAGAGGTGACCCTATACAGTCTATATAAATATTAGATATACAAATGTTACGAAATAGGTAAATAATGCATAATATGACAAATGTGAAATAATTTGAAATGTGGTGCATGAGACCAAGTATAGAATCTGCAGACATTAGTACTTGAAGTAGAAAGTAATACTGGAAGTACTTCTAGTAACAGCCAGTATTAACAAGTTGTAATACCAGAGTCAGTGTTACAGTCTTGTGATACTTCAAGACTTAACCAAGGATCTTTGCTGGAATGGTAGACTAGTAAGATAGCGGAAATCTTAGAAATTGTAAAGTGTTGACCAGAATTTACGAAAGAACAAGTTAACAATTAAAGTTTAGGAAGCTACTTTTATATCTGCTAGAAGTACCTATTCGGTAATGTACTTGTTCAAAACCATTTGCGCTATGCGCTCTAACCGCTATTGAAAAGAGCGTGACTGTTCGCGTGACTGAAACGGCTTGCTGACGCTATCATCCAGCGAGCGCTATTTGCTGACGTCATTCTACGGATGCTAACTATAGTATAACTCGACAATATCTATCGGAACTACTTACAGAAATGCTTAAAGCGAGGGGCTGAAATAGTGAAGGCGGGTCCAACTTGAAACCAAGGGATCCTCGATTTTTTCTAAGGGGTGGTTAGCCGTACTCGGCAGAACCAGGGCAGTTCCATAACGCAGCCATGCTGTTCAGAGCGAACAATCGCGAGCACACGATTGGCTGGGAAATTTGTAGGACAGGGTTTGCGAGCTGTCACAGGTCGCAGGTACCTGTGCGACCCCATTGCCTCGTCATTCTCCAAGTGGGCCCAAATTGATTTTCAAGTTGGACCCGGGTTCACTACTCATGGAAGAACACAACTGGTTTTCTGATTGGTCGAAATTTCTCCCCACCTATAGCGTGTTTACTTCGACCACCCGCCAACCACACTTTTCTTATTGCGTGTCCACTCTTTTGAGTTTGACTGAACCGCAACCAATCGAGGTCGACAAAATACGGTAACAAACGAGCCTCAACGAGGCGCGCTAGCTAGTATTATGCGTATAAACAGAACCCTGTCCACATATCCGAATTTGTCGTGCGGGCATGTGCTTTTGCTGCTGAATGACTGCCCGCCCCGAAACGACGTTTTCTTCAGCCCGCTTGTTTGTCCCTCCTATATCTGTTCGAGGGTCCCAATCAAGTTGGGCCCAACTAGAAAGATGGGTCATTATTATATCAAGTACGATTTTGTCACAACAAAATGAAAACCCGTATTCAGTGGTAGCTATGTTTCCAAATTACATGACATAGTTAAACAATGTATCAGCCGCCTCTTTAGGGTCAAATGCATTAGCACTTACCTTATCATTGATGTTTATTTCACAAGGATGAGACACGTCGACATCTTGATTCCTTTATTGATAACAGGCCACGTAAGAGTGAGGGCAGCCCAAAGGCATCGATGATGGTGAGACGAGTGCAATCAGTCGTCGATTAGAGCTCATCGGACGGAAGAGAATTTACGAAGAGAGGTAAAGAATTGTCCTGTGTTCCTGGCGATGGGGCAGCTGCCGTCCATATTCTCATCCCAGCCCCCACCAGCACCAATGAGGCTCGGTCTACAAATCCGAGGCGCTGAAGGGACCGCCGCCCTCTCGAGACGCCTTCAAGAAACGGGTTTGTTCAACCAGCCCGGTTCCGTATGTCCAGGTCAAGGGCAGATAATAGAGTGTTTGAAGTCAGCCCGAAATCGGAATTTCACATATGTTCTGCCTTTTATCCAAACAAATCATTTCATTTGCTTTGGAACTCGCGACATTTTACAAGGGTGAAACTGGCGAACAGAAGTTTCTTGGACCAGTATTCTCTACCCGTGCTGGGGCACAAGCATTCCAGACCAACCGCGACGGGCTGCGACCCAATCGACGCGGGCATTGCCCGATGTGGGTGGGACCAACTGGGGCGGAGAAATTTCGAGGATAAATTGCGGCTGAATTCCAGCCAATCTCATTACCAAGCGTTATTTCAGAGTCAGTTGCCAAACACACCTCTACAACCCTCCTTTCATCATGGCTCCGATGAAGTTCCTTGCTCTTCTCGTCGCCATTTCCGCACTTCTGGTCACCCTGCCTGCACCTTCCGCTTATGCGGACTCCAGCGTCATTGTCAGCGCCCAGAAATCTGGTAGGTCCCCTCTTACGCCGCGTCTTTCGAGGAGTGACGTAGATTCACCTAATTTCTCGCAGAAAGGCGTTTTATCACTCAAATGTGAGCCACATCTAATCTGATTTCCCGTCGAATTCAATGTTGCAGGTACTACAACTGTCGAGAAGAGTACGATCGCCGCCCGGCGCTTCTTGGGCGACGACCACCATGACGACGACGACGACGATGACGATCATCACGACGATCACCACGACGATGACGACGACGATGATGATGACCACCACGAGAAGAAGCCCGAGAAGAAGGAGAAGAAGAAGCCTAAGAAGAAGCTGACGTGCATTCAAAAGTACAAGATTAAGTACGCCTCGTGCGACTCGGAGGACGAGGCGAAGGAAGCGGCGTGCGAGCGCAAGGCGTACCGGTCGTTCAAGAACTGCAAGTACGGCAAGTGGGGGTGCAAGGACTGGTGCCTCTTCCGCCGCCGCCACTGCATCAAGTACGGCCGCCCCGTGGCGGAGTGCGAGGAGAAGTACGAGGAGTGCGTGGAGGCGTGCCAGCCCAAGAAGGAGGAGAAGCCTAAGAAGAAGGATCACCATGATGACGATGACGACGATCATCACGACGATCATCACGACGATCATCATGATGACGATCACCACGACGACGACCACCACGACGATTAAATGGTCGTCTCATGCCTCACGGCGATGGGCTCGCGACGGTGGGAGAGGAGTGGCGGGAAGGTTCTCTCGGAGGCTGCCAGTGGCTGGTCAGATATCTGCAACTGGTACGCGAACTATCATGGTCGGAGTACCAATGCGTGGAGCAGGAGCAAAACGGTCGTGTCGTGCTGCTGTGATGCATTTTCTGTTAAGGTCACTCGCGCTTCAGTCAGTGTGGGTATAACTTGTGCTGAGGGTTAAGGTTGGGTGACCTGGGGCTAATGGCGGGCTGGGGCATGTTTGAGAGGTAGTAGCATAGAGGGTAATAATGCCGCTCTGCCTTGTACCTATTCAAGTGGCAATACATCATGCGGATTTTGGGAGAAAATTTGGCAAGACCTTACATTCCTTCTAAATCCCCTAAGAGAAAATATTCGTACCAAATCTTGCTCTGAATGTCACGGTTCATTTATACTCGCCTTAGAGGAACAGGCAGACAGCGAGACGCGGGGGGGAGTAGCGCAAGCACAGGCAGGAAAGGGAAATAGAACTTGGGAGGGAAGGGGGAAGTTGGAGGGGGAAAGGGGGAAGGGTGGGGGGGCAACATGTGTTGGGGGAAAAGTCGCGCAGCGAAGCAGAGGAGTAAGGAGGATCTGCAAGGGACGCGAGTGCACATAGGTGGATGGCATGGGGTTGGGGGGGAAGCAAGGTGTGAGCGACACGCTTTGGAGCAACAGGCGACGCAGAGGAGTGCAGGGTGGACCTGCAGGCAGGAGTCATGGTTTTGGCCGCAATAATCACGTACTGAGTCAAAAGTACCCTCAGCGTTTAGGGTTGTGCTTTTGGGAACAGTGGGATAGACGAACACAAGAAATTCGGAAGACCCTTACCACCCATGCGAGGGCAGGAATGTCTACCACCCCTCCTTTGCCTTATTCCTCCCTTCCTACTTCCCAATACGAGTCATCCTCCATCTCAGACGGCGATTCCCTTCGTTTCTCATCGAAATCGCGATTCCCATCCCTCCCATTCCATCCTGCCCGTCATCGCGCTCGTCACATCCCGCCGTTATCTCTCCCTGTGGCAACCCGCTGCTCGCCATCGGATACTCAATCGCCGCCGTCAGTCTCGCCGTCAGTCACGCCGTTCTGATTCATTCGTCACAAGCAGTAACATCTGACAGTTTCGCAATGCGGTGCCTCGTCATAGAGTCGAGTCTGCCTGGGCAGATGGAAAGCGACCGCTTCGAAGAAATTTCGCAGACCAGTTGAGTATCTTGTCTGGATATAGGCCTGTACCGTGCTACTACACAGACTCCCCTGGTCCAACCGTCGGTGCTGCTGTGCGTGTTTGGGTGAAGAAGCGAAATTGTGTGCGACGCAGCGAATAAGTGTGCAAAGGAATTAGCGACAGGATACGCATGTGAGCGGGTGGAGGTGAGAGCACTCCAGGCGAGCGCACGGGATGATTGAGCGACAGCTAACTGGCTGAGCGTATTGAGCGGCGAATCAGGTACGAGTAATAAGTATCGTAGTAGCCATAGGGCATCGCAGTCTTTAAATTATGGAAGGTATATGCTATAACTTCACTACATAAGTGACCTCGGCTCGTATGCCTACGAATAATCGTTCTAGACGATTTGAGCCGAATGGCCAGCCATCGCCTGAATAACCGCAAGATAGTTCTCCCACATTCATCGCTCTCGGGAAGAAAACGAGGGCAAGGGATAAGCCTGAACAGGAGCCCAGTAGGCAACGGAAAGCTGAAGAAATGATTCTGCATGCAAGGAACTGGAATTTGGTGCGCGAGCGGGAGGGAAGCTAGTTTTGCGCCTTCATGCCTTGGCCAATATTCGCCTCCATCCAGATGCGGCTTGTCTGACCCAGGCTGGCCTGGTCTGGCTGGCCTGGGCTGGTTCGTTCGGGCGAAAGTCCAGGTACGTACTGAGAGCGCATTCCTACGTTTGACCGACGACGAAGTTTGCCCATGCGATCAGGTTTGGTCAGGGTTTGGTGGGAAAAGTGGGCTGTGCGTTGCGACAAGTCGTAGCGGACACCTGCGAAATTCGTATTCAGTTTGAAAACGGTTTCGTGCACCTTCGGCGTCAAATCGGGGCCACCTGGATAAACTCTCTGCCACTTTTGACGGTGGCCGTGGTCGCAGGAGGTCGTGGGCCCATGACGCACTTTGCCCAAGAGATCTCTGCAGTTTGGTACATCTCCGAGGCGCATGGGAAAAAAAATGAAATGTCAATTTCTCACATTACGAGTCGCATGGACAAACTTCGTTCTTCGGTCAAACGTAGGAATGCAGCCGGAGGTCGCATGCTATGGGAAAAAACAGGCCTGGCCTCGTCTGGTCTGGGAGGGCCAACCCACGTACGGCATCTGCTGAGGAAATCGCGCGCTTCGACAAAAATCAAGAACGGTTCAAAATTGACGACCCTTTTTGCGCGCGATGTATCGCATGCCCCCGTTACCCAAAACGGTCGACACCTCCCCGCCCCCCCGACTGTACCCGTTTTCGTTTAGATGTGCCGAATATTGGAAATGTAATTTTGGGTCGCTGTGAAAATATTTGCCAGATCCCAATTCAATACATGCATTTAATGGGTCGCGACAAAAATCTGCACGTGCCTGCCTGTCCCCTGCACCTGGCGTGAACGCACGTGTTGGAGTCATCTGAATCTCGCAAGTGTCGGGGCTTACTTTTGGTTTTTGGGGCACCTGTCAGATCCGGGTATCAGGCTAAAGCTACCAGTCAGAATCCGTGTTCAGCACTCTGTTCTGTCAAAATCCACCAGTCAAATCCGGGTTTCACAGCCGATTCTGCCAAAATTCACCCATCAGAATCCGGGTTCAAACTCTGTTTTTGGAAAAGTTCCCCATCGGAATCCGAGTTCAGCGAAAACCTCACCTGCTATTTTGTCGAAATCCGGACGGTGTGCTCAAATTGATTGCGCGTGCCTATTTTCCAATGCCGCAGCCCATATGCCGCAGCCCTTAATGTGCCGTCATTGTTTGTCGTATTACTCCTTATTGGAAACTACACATGTTGCCCAAACCAGTTGCCCCGAAAAAACGTAGTGGCATCTGAACCCAACACGAAAACGGGAACAGTCGGGGGGGGGGGGGGGTCGACCGTTTTGCGTAATGGGGGCATGCCATACATCGCACGCAAAAATGGTCGACCGTTTTGAACCATTCTTAATTTTCGTCGAGGCGCGCTATTTCTTCGCGTCTACTGGTCTGGCGTGTTTTGGGCAAATCCAGGGCAGGGCTTGTTGGAATCAAACAAATAACTAGAACAATGACATACAATATAATATAACCTAGTGGGTTGGACTTCCTAAGGCACAACCCTATATAGTCTATAACAACATACAAAGTTATGATTGACACACCCCCTAGATTGGATAGGGGCAGTGCCTGGTGAGTGACAAGCAGCTCAAGGTGGCACTACTAGTCCAACCTCTGAGGCAAGGGTCTAAAGACCAGTCAAACGTGTACAAACAAGGCAAGAGCAAGACCAGGGCAGAACTACTAGTCCACCCACTGGGAAGAGGCCACAAGGCCAGTCCGGGTAATATATATAAAGGTCTGTACACAATCAAGGTCCTAGCAAGTGAGAGGCTACATGAACTAGACCTAGCTGTACACAGTGCCGCTGATGATCTTTAGGCGCAAGCGCCTTTGTAAAGATATCAGCTGTGTTGGCACTGGAGGCCAAGTGTACTACGCGGGCCTGGCGACACTGCTGTAGCTCGTGCAGGAGGAAGTACCGCAGCTTGATGTGCTTCGCTCTGCCCTCAAGTCGAGGCTCCTGACACAGGAGGATCATAGCCCTGTTGTCAGCATACAGAACAGGAGCAGAGCTAGGCCGCTCACCAAAGTCGGTGAGCAAGAAGGTCAGCCAGCGCAGCTCCTGTGCCGCCATGACACCGGCGTAGATCTCAGCCTCACAGCTAGACTAGGCAACAGACAAGGAGCGAGTGGACCTCTACGAGATGGCACCTGCACCAAGGCTAAAGCAGTAGCCCTCTGAGGACCTGAGAGTCTCGGCGTCGTCTGCCCAAGAAGCGTCTGTGTGCCCTCTAAGGACCACTAGTCTACGCCCTCCTAGCACTAGCCCCATGCTCAATGTACTTGCTACATAACGCAAAACCCACTTAGCTGCCGACCAGTGCTGTGGTCGGTGTTTGCCGGTGGCCACAAAGCGAGCTAGGATGCAGAGAGGGTATGCGAGATCTGGACGAGTGCAAGTCATTAGGTACATGAGGCAACCCACAAGCCCTACGTAGGGACCACTAGGCTCTACAGCCTCATCCAGGACTAGTGCAGAGATTCTGTGGTCTACTGGGAGAGGGGTGGGCTGTGCGGAAGAGAACTGAAGGCCGAACCTCTGAAGGACCTGGCGCACCAAGTGTGACTGTGAGAGAGTGATGGTGCGCGCTGCTTTGTGTAGGTGTGTCTCCTCAGCAGCTCGGCCTTCACGGAGGCCAGCGCGTCTTGGCCTGCAGTAGCAAAGACCAGGTCATCTACGTAGACAGGGATGTAGAACGGAGTCTGGCCGGAACGGACGAAGAGCGAGGGGACTGCAGACAAAGGGAAGAACTACAGGTCAGCAAGTGTAGCCCGCAACGTGTCGTGCCACTCACGGGGCGCCTGTCGCAAGCCGTAGATGGGGCGCCAGAGGAGCCACTCAGTACCAGGGGGAAAGGTACCGGAGAAGCCCTAAGGGCGGCGCAGTTAGACCTGCTCGTATAGACTGCCCTGGAGGAAAGTTGTGAAGAAGTTGAGGGAGTGCAGCTCGTAGTCACGCTGTACTGCTACGTGTAGTAGTGCCCGAAGTGTGGTCATCTTTGGGGTCGGGGCGAAGGTCTGAAAGAAGTTCACCCCCCCAATGCTGACTGAAGCCTTGAGCAACGTAGTGCGCCTTGAAGACAGGCGGCTCTCCAGGAGGGCGCTTCACCTTGAAGAGTCATCGGCCATCGACTACGTTCACCCTAGGTGGGGGAACTGCGTCGACGAAGGTACCGGTGGATCTCCAAGATGCCATATTATGCTCCATGGCAGCTATCCACTGAGAGGCCCAGGGTCTCGAGGTGGCCTCAGCGTAGGTGCGGGGGGTCGGGATGTCAAGGGCGTCTGGGTCACCCTTAGGGACTAGCAGCATGGAACAGAGATGGGGAACGGCATCAGAAAGGAAAGTGAGCTCGAACTGCCTGTCCTCTAGAACGTCACTGCCAAGGGCAGCCACGCCCCCGACGGCCGGAGGGCAGGCAGGGTCAGAGACCGGAGCAGTGGCGTAGTCAAGGTGGCGGGTAGCAGCGAAGTCACTGACAGCAGCGACAAGAGCCGACAGACTCTAGACAGGAACGGACGGGTCGGTAACAAGAGAGGCAAGGACACAAGGAACAAGGGGACGTGCAGCACGGAGGAAGTCAGAGAACGGGGGCGGGGCCACAACGAGCGACAACGGAGGAGGAGACGGGAAGAGCGGAGGAGCATGAGACGCGTGGGAGCGAAGCAACATAGGGTGAGACCGTTGAACAGGGGAGGTAGGACGAGCACGAGACGGACGACGAGACCAGACGTGCGACAGAGGAGTCGGGTCAGGAGAGAGGGGAGGAGACACAGGAGGAGAATGGGAAGGGAAACGAGCCAGAGAGGAGTCCGGGGGAGGAAACACCGGGCCGTAGACCGAAGGGAGGAAGCGGCGGCAACGGAGGAGGCACCTACAGGCGGTCAAGGGAAGGAAGACCGAGGAGGCGAAGAGCGAACACCGTTGGCGACTGCTGCGACTGTTGCCCGACGCCTACACCAGAACCACCAGCGACAGGAAGACTCCCTCCGAGAAGCTCCATGCCAGCACCCCCAGAACGGGAACCCGCTCCAGTACCCGCTCCAGCACGCTCCCGAGCACCCCCAGAACTCACGAACCGCAGCGGCGGTGACGATGACGACTGCGGCTGCGGCGGCAGCTGCGGAGGTGGCTGCGGCTGTGACAGCAACGGCGGGGACAGGGGAGGGGAGTCAGGGGCAGGGACAAGCGGGAGAAGGGACTCCGCCAAGCCGCGAGAGTCAGCTGACTCCTCGGCAGGGACAACCGACGGGAGGGGGGTGACATGAGACACACCAGACGGGACAGGGCGGGGAAGTGGGGGGAGCAGGGACTACCGGGGGAAGGGGGGGAACCAGGAACTGGGGGGGAGTGACCGAGGGACCACGGTGGGGAGAGCGGTAGTAGAAGGAGACGGACTCGTCAAAAGTGACGTCGCGAGAGTGAAAGAAACGGTAAGAAGTAAGGTGAAAGAAGTGCCAGTCAGACGAGTGGAGGGGGAAACCTAGGAAGACACAGGGGATAGTGCGGGCAGTGAGCGTGTCCGTGCCAGAGGCACGAACGTGAGCGAGGCAGCCCCAGGCGTGGAATGCAGACGCGTTACTAGGGGACCCGGTCCAGAGGAGGGTTGGCGAAACCTATGGTTACTGAGGGTGCGGCCACAGGTTAAGCTGGTGAGCGGCGTAGCGAACAGCGCCCCCAGAGCCAGCACCCCCAGAGTCAGCACCCCCTTGAGGTGGAGCACTTCGAAATGACGCGGAAATGGTTCGGTGCGATGTGTTCGGGCCGAAGCTAGGACCGAGGTCGGTGTCGTGTAGGGTCGGTGTACACGTTAGCAGTGTAGCATGCTAGGAATGGAAAAAATCCTTACACCATACATTGTAGTATAAGCTGAATCCAACTAGTTGATGCATTGACGATATTTCTTTCCATAGGGAGGAACCTGATTGATATAGAACAAGAGGCGATGGATTCGTCTGAAGGATAAGGAGCTCATCTCAAAACATTGCAAGTAAATTATTCTCTGTGATAAAAAATATATATATATAGATAAAAATATATATATATATCCTCGTCATATTTCCTTCTCTTTCTCTTAGTTCAATGAAAAACTAGTGTTGTCAAGAGCTAAAAAGGAAAATGTTTGATAAGTAGCAGTTTTTGATAAAGTTTCATGCACTTCATGAAATAGTTTTACTTGTAGTAATGTATGGAGTTTACGTATAGCAATAGCACATTGGATAGTAGAATTGCATTTATTTTGCATATATTGCACTTTCAATGATCTTATATTGAAATGACGCATAGGTAACACAAATTAAAGGCAATTGGTTTCTAGGGCTGAGAACACACCCCAGCTAGGGTTTGGTGAGTGCCACGCTAGCGCTCGACTCATGTTTTGTTGAGTTGTCTCTATGGTTCTTGCCTTTCGCTCTACCCCTTTCATTCGCGTACCTGATTCTTACGTCCGATCCTAACCACAACATAGTTTCAACCCTAGTAAGTTAGACCAGCTGCTGCTTCATCTTCTCGCGCGCTAGTGCTGCCGCCTCGGGTGTTGGGGCGTTGCGTGCTGACGCCATGCACGTTGGCGCCTAGCGTGCTAGTGCGCTGCACGCTGGTGCCTAGCGCGCTGGCACATGGCGCGCTGGCACATGTCACGCTGACGCTTGGCGCACTGGCGCCGTGGCATGCTGGTGCACTGGCGTAATGGCATGCTAGCGCCCTGGCGCCTAGCGCGCGGGTGCATTGGCGCGCTGACGCCTGGCGCGCTGGCGCCTAGCGCATTGGCGCCCTGGTGCGCTGACGCCGGCACTAGCGCCCTAGTGCGGTGGCGACCTTGCGCGCTGACGCCTGGCGCGCTGGTGCCCTGGTGCACTAATGCGTTGGTGCGCTGACGCCCTGGCGCGTTGGCGCCTAACGCGCTGGCGCCTAGCGCGCTGCCACCTAGCGCGTTGGCGCACTGGCGTGCTAGCGCATGATCCGCTGGCGCCCTGGCGCGCTGATGACGTGGCGTGCCGCTGGCGCTGATTCCTTTGCACGGAATGTTGAAAGTGTCCCGCAGCTGACCGGCGTGGGAAAGGGGGCCGGATTTCCTCCTGGGATCACTAAAAGCGCCCCCCCCCCCCCCCCCCCCCAAAAAAAAAAAAAAAAAAAAAACAAGAGGCGACGAGGTCGTCTTAGGGTTGCGGAGCAGTAGAATATAACATTTTAAGATAGTATTTTGCTTCAATTGTTTTTTTTTGTAAGAAGGAATGTTCATACATTCTGGGTGGTCGTGAGTGCATCTGCAAGAACATATTCCCTGCAAGAGATTTTAGGACTTTCAGTCCCTTGCCATAAAACGGAACTGTTGTGAATCAATCTAGTGACCTTACGAACTACTTCCGAATATCAAACAATTGCGCTAACCTGTTTCTAGCGTGGTAGTGCGTGTCTCTTCACTTTGCGCTCTCTGTTTCCTACCTAAGCTCTGACGTTCCTAACAAAATCGAGCCTCTTCACCTGTTTCTAGCGTGTCTCTTCACCTTGCGCTCTCTGTTTCCTACCGAAGCTCTGACGTTCCTAACAAAATCGAGTTTCCTTAGACTAGTTTCTTCCACATTTTCTACGCTCCTCTATTTCCTATGCCTAGATCCTACGTCGATTGAGGGATGTGGCATTCGAAATATTCAGCTGGATAATCTAGACAGCGCACTATTCAAGCTCGATTTCTTGACCTGCAACACCTCTCATGAACGGTCCTTCCTTTTCACTCCGTTACATCCTCTCCTTTATCTAACGTCTCATTTTCCGACGGATTCTCAGCCTTATTCCTTACTTTCCTCCTCATTTTGTATCCTCTCAATACTTTCTCTATGTTTCCCATTTCCTCTTATTTGTCTCCCCCGATTACCTCAATCTCAAGCTAGAAGAGAGGATAACCGAGCGGACTTCATCTACGACGCACACTACGCAATTTATCTCTCTTCCCTCACTCCCTTTACATTATACTATTTCCTCTCCCTCCTTTCTCTCCCTTCGCTCATTTCCATCCTCCACTTCGCTCGTCTTTATCTCTTCTGTTTTAGTTTCATCACCTGTTCGCCCGCTCCATACCTTTCCATTCCATCGTCTATTTCAAAATTGATTTACTCTCTTCTTGATTCTCTGATTCTTGTTGACTCAAGGTTTCAAGTGTTTTTGAAAACGCAGAACTATCCCTGGATGGCGCCAATGAAGCCATGGATCTATGTCTCAGAGATTTGAAGCATAACAAAATGTGGCAATTTTGTGCATCTGATTTGCAATGTTAGGAGTGACTCATGCGTTGTGAGTGGAATGGTTTCATTCATTCATTGCATCGGTAATACATCTTTTGTTTGTCTCAAAAAGTGGTATTGTGCCTTTCATTTCGCGTAAGGTTCTTTGACTCTCTTTGAGTGCAGTCACTTGAACTGAAAGTGTTAAGTGCAATCCATTTTTGGAGCTCACAAAATTGTATTGCTTCATTTGTGCAAAAAGCTTTATGCTTCCCCCACTTAGATGGGGAAGCGATAGCTCATTTTTGTCATTGACAAAAATACGCACGGAAAATGGTGGAAACAGAAACGCATTGTTTTTAGGTTTCCATCACGATTACTAAATGTAAGAAGTGTCTAACTAATCAGTTACACTATGTAGTGCACCTTTCAGCATCATTAACTAGGTTTATAAGTATAGAGGTGATTTAGGAAACTCTAAAAGTGAAATATGATATAATTTCTTCATTCTTTCGCAATTTTTAGCCCCAAAACTTGAAAAACTTGAAAAAAATATAGGTCCGATCGATCGCAATAGGTTGCCCCGCAACTCAAAAAAACAAAAAAAAACCATTCCTTTGTATTCTTACTGCAGGATTTCAAATGCTAGTTGAAGATGCATAATTGCACCTGAATCTGCGCATCTATTTTCCGTTCTGATTACATTTATGCTCTGCTGTTTTGAATCGTTTTATGGTGACATTGGCTTGCTGCATGCAGTCAGTCCTATGTCTAGTGCATGGATATAGAGGAGTAATACTCTTTGTGGTCATAAAAATGTGGATTGTGCTTATCATTTCACATACGACTCTTGACACTCTCTGTATCTGCAGTCATTTGAGTTGGAAATGATTTGAACAAACCTCTTTTTTTTTTTTTTTTTTTTTTTTTTGCATTGTCTTCCCCCCCAGGCTAGCATTGGAAAAGTGGTAGTTCGGTCTTGTCATCGATACAAATATAGAGTGATGGAAAACAAATATACATCGATTTGTTTTCCAGCACTTCATACATCCAAGCAAAAAAGACAATTATTATTATCGTTTAGACCTACAAAAGAAGCGGTTACATTATAGTACCTACATTGTATACCTTTATATATCCGTAAGTAGTATTTTACGTTTTCTATGGAATGACTAAATTTTCTCTTTGCTTACTTTTTTTTTCATTAATGAATTAGGGTGGAAAAAAAAAAAAAAACTTTCTCGATCGATTGCAATAGGTTGCTCCGCAAACAAAACAAAACATACCATAATCATCTGGATAGACGCCCCTACGTAGGATAAGTTCCATGGGCTTTATCTCGTGCTTTGGGCTTTATAACTATTAAAGCGGATTCCTATGAAGTTGGATCTATACAAAGTTGGATCTAGTCCCATCAAAGCTGGATCTACACTGACGGAAAGTATTGCCCGGATAATTGCCTTAAAACATTTCTCGTACTGGTTTGGTGCCTTCTTTGTTTAGTTACGAATCAAATTTCGGGGTTGGATGTAAAGTAGTACTGTACTGTATGTGACGGATGCTAGTTTCAGTTTTATAGGGGTCGATTTTTTACCGAGGACGAGATTTCGTCCGCGTGGGTGCATCCGGACAGTTTAGGCCAAGCAGCGTAGTAGATCTATTTCCTAACCTCGCTATTTCTTCTTACTTGCCCTCGCGACTATCGAGTAGTCAGGAGATAGGCTAGGACCGCTGCGATGATTAGGCCATCATGAAACCGTTAGATGAGGCGCTCTACGCATAGATCATTCCCTTGTTGCGGAGGGGGTAGAGCAATCGTTGAATCGCTAAACAGCTAGCCATAGGGAAGAGTTCGGCCCATCAAGGCGATTGTAGAGTCTAGCCGCGATGACGTGCGTCCTACGATGCCCTCAGCCGGTCGCCCTCGCTTAGTGACAGAGAGAGTTCGCCGCGGCATAGTTCGGTCGATTACCCTCGAGGAGGCAGAAATCTCCGCTCACGTGGCGAAAATTGTTGAGAAGCAGCACGGCATCACGTTGCATCCTAAGACATTGCGTAACGCTTTGAATGGGAGCCGACTTGTCGCAATCAAGCATCCTAAGAAGCCGCGACACTCTCGGAAAAACATACGCGATAGGCTGGAATGGGCGCGTGCCCACGCAGACTGGACGGTTGACGACTAGAAGCGAGTTATCCGTGCGGATGAGACCAAGATCGGTCGTCTTGCATCCAACGGACTCTCATACGCCTGCGTTCACGAAGGGACTGCCCTCCAAAGACACCAAATCAAGCAGTCCGTCAAACATGGGGGCGGTTGCTTGATAATTTACGACTGCATGTCGTAAAAGGGAGCGGGTTTCATGAGCAAAACATATGGTAGGATGGACGGACTGCTCTCGCTGAGTATACTGCAGGACGATCTCAACAGTACCATTGAGCTTTACCAGCTTACACCCTCAAAAACTATCTTCCAGCACGACAACGACCCGAAGCACAAGTCGTGTATCGTACAGGAGTGGCTTTGAGAGCAAGATTCTAGGGTGCTAGAGTGGCCGTCTTCCTCACCCGACCTCAACCCAATGGAGCATTTATGGGCTCATCTCAAGAGGCAGCTGGCCAAGCCTTATAAGCCTCCCACTGGTATGCTGGACCTTTGGGAGCGGGTGCAGGAGAAATGGGAGAAGATCCCGGCGGATGTGTGCACCCACCTGGTGGAAAGCATGCCCAGGAGGGTGAGGGCGGTGTCTAAGGCGAAAGGGCGGTGGATTAGGTACTAGTTTGGGGTTGATGTAACTTGCTGCTTGCGCCTGGCAATAATTGTCCACATGTACCAAGATTGTTATTTTCTGGTATTTGCTGTAAACATCATTATACTTGTGTGATGTAAGGCATGGGCGTGGAGCCTTACCCCAACCTACATACACTAGGCACACCAGAAGATTAAGGCTTAATGTCCATGACCCCCTAAAATGGCAAAATTCCTCTAAGTCACAAACATGTGGACAATACTTTCCGTCAATGTACATGACGCAACAACAAGGATTTTGTGTCAAACATTTGTATCTCTAATGTTTGTATAGAATGTATAGGGTCACCTCTTAGCGAGTACAACCCTTAGACATATATCCTTGTACCTAGGTTCTCTAGTAATCAATCATTCAGTTCTAAGATTTTGTTGTTAAATTATATAGGTTATATATAATTGTAGGCTTGGTAGGTATTACTGAGACCTACTGTAGAGGGTACAACCTCCTCCTTGTATCCCTCTCTTCTAATCTCGAGCTCTTTTTCTCTCGTAACTTTTGGTCCCTTCCTAAACCCTCTCGCCTACTTTCATGGCCGCCTAGCCTCTTTAGCTTAGCACTTGCGACCCTCGTTATGAGTGTACATCGCGCACCAACCTGATTGGTTGGATGATTTCAATGCTGACTTGCCATTTCACCAACCATTGCTACGTAGGGATTGCACCTGCTGATGCTCAGTTGGCATAGTAGATTCAAGTGGTGGTACGTCGATTTTGCTGCCCAGTGCTGACTGGGCAGAGTGCACCAGAATGTCATTCAGACAACGTTCGGCAGAGAACGTTCTTGCATGGTTCATTGAGGTAGTATTAGGTGTTGCATTTGTTGTGCCATATACAATCTTGATTCTCTTGAATTTTGTATGTTTGCAAGCTTTGTCAAGCTACATTGATAGACACACAATCTGAAGGCAATATTCTCCTTAGAGGACTACAGAGTTAGTGCGGCTCCAAAACTCTGCGCCAAGCACTTCTCACAAAAGCTCCCGTTAGAGCATAAAACTCTGCATGGTGCGGTGATCGTGGAATGGACACACAAACGATAGTAGCTGACGCTACCATGTTTAGGTATCGTTAAGGTCTAATATGTCGATATGGCGGACGACGAGTCCGACGTCCATGTTGTGGTCGACGCTCTTTACGCACAGGAGGCCACCTTGATAACTCGCCATGGAGATCTTCCAGAATCAGAGCTCAATGTCATGCTGATGGGATTACGAGCTCAGTGGGAAATCGACCATCCGCGGGCACGTGTAGAGGAAGTCTCATGAGACGAGGAAGACGTGGAAGGTTCGGAAATAGGCGAAGTGCGAGAGTCGCACGGAGTTGCACGACAAGGAGAATCGCCGAGCGCAGAAGGATCAAGCATGTGCGACAAAAAGGACCTTGGGCAGAAGAAGGAGACGAGCTCAAAAAAGAAGAGCAATGCAGAAGGAGATCGTTCTGCCTGTCGTGACGGCGCAGAGAATGCTATCAACCACCCTGTCGTCTACTTTTTTACAGCCTCAATGGATGGAGGGAATTTTTTGTCATAAATACCTATACAAAGCTACAGACGATCTCAGCATCGCTACGCTCAAGCAGAAGTTGGCGAGTCTAGAGATGGCAGAGCATGAAATTGCTATTTCCTACTGCACTTGTGCACAACAGATTCTCGCGAATCTGTAGAGGACCAGAGTGCAGTACTCGACGACTTCCTATGTGATGCATGTCGTCAAAGGTCTGCCAGTGCAGTACAACTACTGTATCTTTATCTCCCCAGCACCAGCTACAGCAGAGGCAATGGGCTTCTTTGTCGAACGACTCCGCAGCAGAGCCGACGAACAGCCGCGTCGATAAGAAGAAATGTGCCAACAAGAAGAGCAAGGGTAAACCTTGTTCGAAATGCGGTGAAATCGACCCTTCTGCTGCTCAGTGCCTCGATCGTAAGGACAAGCAGAAAGACAACCCTGTGCAGAAGAGGGAAAGCGCTCCAGCATCTGGTGGGCAGAGTAGCGACTCTTCTGCCAACACTGGTTCCGCGGATCGAAAAAGACCATCGCGTTCGATAGTCGAGCCGATCGTGGAGCACTAGAAGATGGAAACTCTGCCAATCTCGTTGGATGCAGATGATGGAGTAGACTTCCAGGCAATCGCAACTGCTGTAGAAGTCAATCCTGCAGTTGTTCAGTTGGACAACGGATGTTCGCACCACCTGATGAGAAACGACATTCCTTCATTGAGATGCATGAAGACGACGACATCCAGCAAGTGCGTGGATTCAATGGCACCATCCAAGCTGTTTGAGGACGAGGCACGATAGCTCTGCTTGGCGAGGCGGAAAAGCAGATTCTGGTTTTTTATGTACTCTACATTCCTGGAATACGAGCAAATCTTTTTTCTGCCAGACAGCTGAAGGATTGCGGAGTTAAGCTGCAAGACGTTGGCGAGGAGACACTCATGCTCTATGCCGACGATGCTATGCTTGGACGAGCCATGGCTGCCATGGAGGACCGCAGCAGAGGCGATTGCTCTGCGCACCTTGGCAACTGACACATGCTGGGGTCGAGATGGTCAAGCAGACTGCGGCGCATGAAGCGGTCATGGGCTTGGACATTGACAAGACCTTGAGCGTTGATGTGCCGTGTGTCTCTTGCGCTAGTGGCAAGCTCGTCCGGCACACCTTTCTGGCAGAGGGACGTGATAAGAAGAAGGTGCTGGGAGTAGTGCATGTCGATCTGTGAGAGCCCTTCCGAGTTCCCGCTAAAGATGGCAGTCACTACTTCGTTCTGCTCAAGGATCGCAAGGTGCACTATGTCTGGATCTACCCAATCGCGCAGAAGAATGACGCATTGCTCATTTTTCGCATTTGTCTGGCTTCCGAGGGCAGAACGTCAATGTGATGCAACGCTGAAGGCTTTGCGATCTGATTGCGGTGGCATATTTTTGGGCAGTCAATTCGTGGAGTTTCTCGAAGAACGAGGAATTGAGCACGACCTCACCTGCCCCTACATGCCGCAACAAAACAGGATGGCAGAGCATGAAATGCGCACTGTGGTACAGGCTATCCGTACCATGCTTCTGCACATGGGGGCCCCGCACATTGGGGGCATCTTGTTTCTCTGCAGGCTGCGTGGGTGCACAACCATCTTGAGCCCTCTTCTTGCCGTCGGGGACAACGTCGTATGAGCTGCTCGTCGGCGAAAAGCTTGATCTTAGAATGGCTCGCGTTTGGGGGTGCATGCTGCAATTTCTTATTTAGCAGAACAAGCGTAGAGGGAAGCTGACACATAAGGCCCGTTGGGCTCTCCACCTAGGGCTGTCGCCGCAAAGTAAGGGCTGGTTGGTGCTCGATTTGGTGACCAATCGAGTGGTCACCCCATTGGAGGCGGTCTTCTACAAAACGATGTCGCTTGACGGGTGGAAAGCGACAAAGCAGACTCCCACCGAGGTCGTCGATCCCGCTATTTTCAATGAGGCGTCATTGTGGCTGGA
This sequence comes from Closterium sp. NIES-67, assembly GCA_027943415.1. Classification (NCBI taxonomy): domain Eukaryota; kingdom Viridiplantae; phylum Streptophyta; class Zygnematophyceae; order Desmidiales; family Closteriaceae; genus Closterium; species Closterium sp. NIES-67. Next base: position 1,309,799 of record BQMB01001448.1, on the reverse strand, counting down.
TCTGGATGTAGAGGATGAGGAGGAGGATGACGAGATCGAGGTCGTTCTGCCACCTGCACCGATTTTGACCCCTCGACACAATCCTCCTTCTGAAGTTCCTCCTGCCCCTAGAGCTGTTGGTGCCAATTCTTCTGCCGACGACCGGTACGCGGAGGTGTCTAAAAGCTAGATGCACCCTCTGCCTCAACGAGTGCACCCTCTTCTTCTACGTCATCCTCTGGTGAGGAGGGGACTGAGGTGCCTCTTGGTGTCATCCCAAGTGAACGACACATGGATGAGCGGCACAAGAGTGTTGTAGATGAAGTAACGGCAGAAGAGCTATCTGCTAGGGAGCAGTTTGCAGAGGAGCACTCTGGAGAAGAACCACCCGCGGAGCAAGAATCGCTGCACTCCAATAAGGGTGTTCTGCCAGTTCGTTACCGCGTGGCATTGACGGCATTCTCGATGGACGTCATCGATGGCAGAGACGAAGATGTAGCACTAAAGGAGCTTGACTCTGCAAAGAATAGTGTCGCAAATCCACGATGTCGGTAGGATATATCAAAGATGCCCGTCCCAGTTGCTCTGAAGAGTTGGAAGGGCCCTGCAGTGAAGGTAGTGATGGATAAGGAGATGCAAACTCAGTGGCACCAGGAAACTTGGGATTTGCTTTTCCCACCTCCTGGCGTCAATCTGATGGGAAATCATTGGGTTCTCGCTACCAAGTATCTTCCAGACACTGCACATGGATGTCTGGGGCCCTGCCCCGGTCCATGGTCCATGGTCCATGGTCTTCTTCCTAGTCATCATTGACGACTTCTCGCGCTTCACCACGGTATTCCCGTTGGAGCGGAAGGCCAACGTGCCCACCGTTCTCCTCCCATGGCTTCTTGTTGTTCGCACCCACCACTGCTTGCCTGTAGGCCGCTTACACTCTGATTGTGGTGGCGAGTTCGCCTCTGGCACTCTAGGATAGTACTGTTGTGTAGAGGGCATACGCCAGACGTACACACTACCGAACTCCCCACAGCAGAATGGGGTCGCTAAGCGACGCATCGGCTTGGTCATGGAGGTAACTCAGCCTCCATGGTCCACGCCGGTGCACCCCATTTTCGGTGGTCGTTCGCCGTGCACTACGCTGCTCACCAGCTTAACCTGTGGCCCTCTCCCAGCGACCACATGTTTTGCCGACCCTTCTCTGAACCGGGTCTCCCGGTGACGCGTCTGCGTTCCACGTCTTGGGCAGCCATGCTCACGTCCGCGACACTGATGCGGACAAGCTCTCAGCCCGCACCCTTCCTTGTGTCTTCTAGGGGTTTCCGCTTGACGCCCCTGACTGGCTGTTCTACTACCCGTCACACCACCGCTTCTACCACTTTCATGACGTTACCTTCAACGAGACACTCCCTTACTACCGGGGCTTCCCGCACTGCAGCGCCCCTATGCCTCCTCAGTTCTTTGTCCCTGCCCCACCTACCGCACCCCTCCCACCCCGCCCGGCCAAGTCTGGTGTCTTCCACGCCACTCCGTTCCCCTCGGTTGGGCCAGTGGGGGAGTCGGCTGAATCTGAAGCTGCTAGGGCATGCCTGCTGTCCCTGTGACGCCTCCCCCAGCCCCGGTTTTCCAGGGACGTCAGCCGCTTCCCCCCTTGCCTCAGCAGCAGCAGCCGTCGCCACAGTCGACTCAGCGGTCGCAGCAGCAGGGAGCAGTGGGCTCTAGGGGTGCTGGTTGTGGAGGTGCGATTTCTGGGGGTGCTGACTCAGGGGGTGCTGGTTCTGTGGGTGGTCCGTCCAAGGGTGTTAGTCTTGGGGGTGCTTTTTCGGGGAGTGCCGGTGGTAGCCGAGGTGCAGCTGGAGGTCCTGGAGAGGAGAGGGAGCAGCCGCAGCAACTGCAGCAGCAGGAGCAGAAGTAGTTTGCCCTTTGCCTCCTTGATCTTGCTCCACGTTCCTCTGCCCGCTTGCCAGTCCCTCCTCCGGTGCGTGCCCCTGTTTACGACCCACTGTTCCCTTCCCCGAACTCCTCTCCGACTCGTTTTCCCTCATGCTCTCCTCCGTCCCCTGACTTGTCCCCCATCCCTCCTCGTCTCCAGTCTCTGATTCTTCTCCACTGGGTCCGTCGTCCCTCAAGTGCTCATCTTGTCTCTCCTCGTGCTAGTGTCCACCCTATGGTCCTTCGTTCGCGTGCTCCTCCAGTCCAAGTCCTTCCGTTGCCTCCCAAGTTGGTGGTTCCATCGTCCCCCCCTCCTCCCTCTAACACTGCTTGCACTGCTTGTCCAGACCTTACGTGCTTGATTGCGTCACTTTTCACAAACCCTACAGCTCCTCTTGAGTCTGTCTCTTCGCTTGTCCCTGCCATTGCTGACTTTGCTGCTAGCCACCGCCTTGACTACACTGCCCCTCTAGTCTCTGGTACTGCCCGTCCTCCATCCGTCCGGGGTGCACCTGCCCTTGACAATGACGTGCCATAAGACAGGCAATACGAGTTGGCCTACCTTGCTTCCGCTGTTCCCCATCTCTGCTCCATGCTTGTATCCCCCGAGGGCGACCCATACACTCTCGACATCTGTGTTCCGCACTCTTACGCTGAGACGGTGTTGGGGCCTTGGGCTGCCTAGTGGATTTAGGCCATGGAGGCTGAGATAGAATCTTACAGATCCGTCGACGCAGTTCCCCCGCCTGGGGCGAACGTAGTCGATGGCACGTGGATCTACAGGGTGAAGCGAGCACCTAGAGAGTTGCCAAAATTTAAGCCGTGTTACGTGGCTAGAGGCTTCAGTCGGCGTGAGGGTGTGGACTTCTTCGAGAAGCTGCGCAGCGTGACTACGAGCTTCGCTCACTCGACTTCTCTCCAGCGTTCCTGCAGGGTAGTCTGCACTAGCAGATCTACCTTCGGCGCCCTCTAGGCTTCTCTGGGTTCTTCTCGTATGGGACCCAGTGGAGCCTGCGCCGCCCTGTCTACGGCCTTCATCAGGCACCTTGTGAGTGGCACGACACGCTTCGCACCACTCTTGCCGAGCTGCAGTTCTTTCCGTCCTCTGCTGTCCCCTCTCTCTTTGTTCGCTCGGATCAGACCCCATTCTACATCCTAGTGTACGTAGACGATCTTATCTTTGCTACTCCTAATAGAGTCGCACTAGCCTCAGTGAAGGCCGAGTTGCTTAGGAGACACACCTGTACAGACTTGGGGTAGCTAAGGTGCTATCTAGGCTTGAAGATCTCTCGTGACCGTGCTGCTCACACAATCACACTCTCTCAGTCCCATATGGTGCAGTAGATCCTCCCGAGGTTCAGACTCTAGTTCTCCTCAGCACAGACCACTCCTCTGCCTTTGGATCACAAGCTCTCTTCTCCTATTTTGGCTTAGCCGGTCAAGGCTAGTAGTCCATACGCGGAGTTGGTGGGGTGTCTCACGTACGTGATGACCTGCACTCGACCAGATCTAGCGTACCCTCTCAGTCTCCTGGCTCACTTTGTTGCGATAGGCAGGCACCGACTAGTCCACAGGTCGGCTGCCAAAAGGAATCTTCCTATGGGCTGTTATAAGGAAGAATTTGAAGCCTCCTTGCGTCCCTTCAGAAACTCAGACTTTAGAGCGAATTCGTGTGAGCGTTCCGAACACCAACTTCGTATCGCTCCCAGCTTCCCTTATGTTTCGGGGGTACTTACTGAGTATATACCAACATTATGAGTGCTCTAAGATAAACCCATTTTGAAGGAACTGTAAGTGGAACTCTAGTATTATAGGTCTTTGAACAAGACCGTTCCAAGTTACAGGATTCCAGGTACACGAAACTCTGATGCATCTGGGTGAATCTGTAGCCTGGTCTGAACGTGGCAGGGTGGTACCGGACTCATACCCTCCTTTGCAGCCTTACCTCAAAAGTTCACTCTGAAAATCAGGCCAAACAGGGTAAAGCACCCTGACTTCCTGGGGCCTGGTCTCTAGCACCGAATTTGTAGATTCTATGCTTTGACGTTATATAGGTTGTATTCCCGTAGTGCAGACTCCAAGAATTTTGGAAGGAGGCACTTAGTGAATAGGGTGGTACACCCTGGGCAAAATTTGCTTGTAGCGTTCCCAAGAAAGTAGGAGCAGTGTCGTATGCACAACTGGCAGGGGCATGGACGCCGTCGTTAGCTGCAATAGGGTACACGTAGGCATGTCACGAGGTGTTTGCATGGCGTGTCCACTCTAGGTTTCAGGTGCACACGCTAATCGATGCGTTGCCACAAGAACAAAATAAGATTTGACTCCAAATCGTCAATTGATTCGACTATAGACAGACCTGAAAATATACGAAGTTGGAAACAACAAAAGAACAACAAAAAACAATGATTAAAAACACCACCATTTCAAAACTACAACATGTTGAAGTATACTAGGTAGAGTTACCATTTATGCATTCCTGATATTACACTTAGACTGTACTAGTAGCTCTGATACCATATTGGAGTGAACCACGTATTTAGGGTGGCCAGATCTAGAGTTGGTGGAATCACGAGTAAAAGTCAGCGGAAGACTTTACACCTTGTATTAGATATGTCAGAAATGACAAGAATAATAATAATATGTAATACAGGCATATTAATAGTCAAGGAAGTACCTATGCATGATGTACCTCTTGATAGTGTATCGCGACTATTCGCGTGACATGACTAGTGACTGTTCGTGTGACTGATAATGGCGTGAGCCTTCAAGTGACTATACATGCGAACCTATTGTTCATGCGTTGACTCGCTACTGTTGACGTCGTCACGTGTGTCCTTCTATATGAGGTATCCCACTACTAGAACTGCTAAGTGTAATATTAGGAATGCATAAGACAGGAACTGATACAAGCTGATTTTGATTACGTCCTTAAGTTTAAGTTAGAGATCTATAATTATGTTAGCTATTACGACAGGAAATTCAACTTCGAATTTTCCTATTTCTAGTCTTTCTACTGACGATATGTCTGAATTCGCTTCTTTGATGGCTTATCAGTCTACTTAGCAACAACAATAAGCTCCAGCACACGTCTATGAGCCTTGATCACTTTAGTTATGCAAGAGTTGTTGTTGGCGGTGGGCCTTCAGCCCCCGGAGATGAATCTGCTGGGTCTTTTGCCTTCCATGGGCGATCTGCTCAACTACAGCAGCAGCAACAACCATAGCAGCAACAACATAAAATGGCAGAAGAAATACCATTTGCTGCAGAAGCTGTCGTAAATCAAGCAGATCTCCTAACTATCTCCAAGTCGAAGACCTCAACTTACTTTGATGGCCGCGACTTCTATACTTGAGGATTCGAGTTTGAACTCCTCGCGCAATCTTCTGGTATCTGGGGATATTTCGACGGTACTATCCGTTATCCTGAGACATGATCGACCGAAGAACAGGCGCGTTATTACAAGTATTTGCTTATGGCCTATACACTACTGGTGCAGAATCTCTCACCTGAAGAGCAATTGAGAGTTCGGTGCTTCAAACCTTCACTCGCTCCAGCCGTCTATGCCTCGGATTACCTGCGAAGGTTATATCAAGCACAAGATTCCGTTTCACAGAGCAAGCTGTTAAGTCAACTTGCAGCAACGCAAATGCTTTCGGGAGAAAAAGCCAGCTGCTACAGTACATCAACAGGTGCATAAATTTTCGGGACCAGCTTGGCAAGTGCGGAGGGAATCTCAGCAATGAGCTCTTCGTCACTATTCTTCTGGCTGGACTTGGACCCGAATGGAGGCAGTGCAAGTCCCTTCTTCGTTCCCAAGGGAACATCTCATAAACTTCTCTCTGTGCTACTTTGTTGGCAGAGCAGCAGGACGTGGACCTGCACAACGCAAAATGAGGCAAAGCCAAGAGTGGGTTAAGCTTCTACAGTGACAGAAATGAGTGGGCTTATTAATCCATTGCAGTACATAGACTTAGTGATTTTGGCATGATATGTTGTCATAACCCAACCATAACATATTGCATACTGTGCCCCTTGACGTCAACTACTAAATGCACTTGGGTGTTGTAACCTTTATCGACTTTATTGTAAAGAGTACAATAATAAGCGATCGTTACTCCATGCGGACACTTTAGGCCAACATCGCATCCAGATGTATTTCCTGCCTGCATTACGCGACCTTGCAACCTACGCTGCTGTTTTTCTCTCGATAGTCCAGCGGCAACTACGCCAAGCCCCCAGCGACGATGCGACCGCTTCTTTCAAGCCAGAAAGATAGGATCGCGACACTTGTTCGACAGGGCCAGAGTATTCGACAAATCGCTAAAGCATTAGGAATAGGAAAAAGCATGGTACACAAATATGCTCACGAAGCCTCCCAGTGCTCGAGCAGCCTAGCGGTTAGGCCGAATGTTCCTAGGAACGGCCGACCGTGCGTACTCTCGGTTCGTGATAGGCGCTCACTGGTCCAAGCCGTCATTTCTGGCCGAGCGAATACTAGCATAGAAGCCACGAAACTTCTAGAATCGGAGCGCGGCATCAAGATATGCCCTCGAACCGTGCGCAACGCCCTGAAGAACTCCGGTTTAGCAGCCGTGCAGAAACCGAAGAAGCCGCGACTTTCTGCCCGAAATATCAGAGACCGACTCGATTTCGCCAAGGCGCATCTTGACTGGACCATTGAAGACTGGAAGCGGGTTATCTGGTCCGACGAGACCAAGATCAACCGCTTTTCCAGTGATGGCCGCAAGTACGCGTGGATACGCGACGGGGCGGCCCTGCAACGTCACCATATTCAGCAAACCGTCAAGCATGGGGGCAGGTCATTGATGGTATGGGGGTGCATGACTTATGATGGCCCTGGCTTTATGTGTAAGATTGACGGCCGCATGGATGGGGAGCTGTACATAAGCATTTTCCATGATGAGCTTGCTCAAACTATCGATTTCTATTGTCTAACCCCCTCGGATGTAATTTTCCAGCATGACAACGACCCAAAGCACAAGAGCCGCCTTGTGCAAGCATGGCTGGCTGAGCAGCCATATGCAGTCCTCAAGTGGCCTTCCTCCTCTCCTGATCTCAACCCCATAGAGCACCTATGGGCACACCTCAAAAGGGAGCTTGCCAAGTATGAGCACCCCCCCACAGGGATGCTCCAGACTTGGGAGTGGGTGCAAGAAACATGGGATGGAATTGGGGTGGATGTGTGCAGGGGCCTCATCAACAGTATGCCAAGGAGGGTGAAGGCAGTGGTTAGGGCTAAGGGGAGGTGGACTAGGTACTGATTTTGGATTGTTGAACACTTTCTTCAAATCTGGCCAAAAGTGTCCGAATAGTACTTGGTGAATGTGGTTGTTGGTTTGGCATTATAAACATGCCCTTTCAGGCTGCATGTGCTCTTTTTGCTCAGGAGGCATTATACTAGTATATTAAAGCCCCTGTTTTTAAGACTCTATATGAAAAATACACACGCATTTTACCCTCTCAAAGGGTCAAGATATGGACAGTTTTTTTCCGTCACTGTATATAGGTGAACCAAGTCAAGGGGAGCAAACAAAAGATGTGTCAAATCAATGCGAGCAGACAAGAAAAGGAGGAAAGGGCTTTTGCAAGTTCTGCAAATGAGCAGGTCATTATATTGAAGAGTCTCAGAAACTGAGGAACAGGAATCGGCAGAAGTCGGGTGAAGCTGCCCCTGTCAAGACTATCTCGCCGTCTTCACTTCTTCAACTCAACCTGCAAAAGGTAAGGCAATCATTAATTGCATGACTGGACCACACTGGTCTAGTGGTATACGCTACTGGAGTAGACAAGACAATGAAGACAGAGACAGTGACATGGAAGAAGGACCAGCCAACCTACCTCCACGTCTTCGCGCTCATTCAGAAACTCCAGAACCAGTAGTCATTAATGAAGAAGAACCATAGCAGCCTAACGACTTTCCTCGACACTTGACCGTGCAGTCGTACGCCCACATCGCTAAGCGTGTGTATCCCGAGCATGTTAACACTTGGTTTCTTGACAGTTGTTGCTGTCACCACATAGCGTCTTCAAGTCGCTATCTCCTCAATTGTCGAGACCTACCAAAAAGAGAAAAATACAACATCACCGTGGTCAACAATCTGTTGTGTGATGTCATCATATGCTATCACATTCTGTCTGCCTCCCATCCCTTGTTTCAATTCGCATGTATGGTTTGACTGTGTGTGAAAGAATTTGTGTGGTGTGTGTTCTGGAGTTTGGGAATGTGTTTTGTGTTATTCTGTCTGAGCAGGTATTTGTGATGATAGATCTTGAGAAGATCTTTCCGACACAACAAGAATCGCTTCAATCGGAGCAAGAACGCGAAAGCTATAACGATTCAAAGTTCATGAGCTTGCGTTACAATTGCGGCGGTTACATAGTGAAGTTGTGGGGTGACTCTATATGGAGTTGGGACCATTAGGGGTTGGGAAAATTCGTCACTCTGCTGTAGCAGTTGCAAATTGGTTGGGAACAACCAAGCTAGGTTGGCAAGGGTGGCCAACTTGGATGGATTGGTTGGGAAGGGACAAATGTCAAAGTTGGGGTTCCTATAGGGGGGGAATCTTTGTGCTTATGGGGTTTCCTTGGTTGCGGACTCTCTTAGGACATTCCCTCTCATCCCTCTCTTCTATCCCAACCATTCTCTTGCTTCTCTAATTCCTTGTGAGATTCTTGAACTTTGATTGAACTTTTGAGATTGAGTTAAGTTCTCCTCCTACAGCTTACCCCCCAGTGCGTCGAAATACATAGCGTCGCGAATACTCCATTAATCGATGTGATTTAAATTGAGAACGGTAGCTACGATTACAAGCTACATCATATCCGATTTTCGTGACATTCCAACGGCTATTTTTTTGTCGACGTCATTTCTTCTGAAGACGACTTTTCTGTCCAGAATTTCGGATTTATATTTTGAGTAATTCTAGCTCCTAAGTTCACCTAGACTCCGTCCTTAATCATAACACAATCAAGTTATTGAAGCCACCAAAATTGGAGATGTAATACTAGAGTTCAACGACACAGAAGTTTCTCTTCACCTTAACAAGGTTCTTGTCGCCACGGGGCTCGGCTTCTACTTGCTATAGTATCACAAGCACATCTGATGGAAAGCGGCATCTGTTTTGTCACCACCGCCAACAGAATGCTCATGGAGTTGTACCTTGGCGACAAGAAGGAAGACAAAAATAATTCAGTCGGCATCGCATAAATTAAAGACGGTGTATCAGTTCTACGGTTTTCACCTGTGAAAGCATCTTGCGACAGTGAGAAGAATGTCCTACTTGCTCCTTGGCATCATCACTGGGAAACGGACCTCCAATTCCAAGACTATCATGGTCTAAATGTCTTCTGCGTCACGCCTCAGCCTTCTCGCACCAACTCCATCGACGAATCTGCAGCAAAAATAGCACAAGCAGCAGCAGCGGCAGAAACCGGTCAAGCTACATGGGCATATGGTGACGGAAATTGGGCTATGAAAACCAAGAATCAGCATCTCCTACACTTGAAGAACCTATGGAGGTTGAGCACACATGGGCCAAGAAAGAGTTAATCGTACCTGATGCTTGGGCACGACGCCAACATCTCAGCATACCTTGGGCTCAAACTGCAGAAGAAGCCGGATTCATCCAACCTTTCGGCACCGGCTGTTGCGTTAACCATGCGCCAATTATTCATCTTCTTCCTTCACTCCGATTTGTACATGCGTTCAAAGGGACACAGGACTACTGCATGAACATGGCACAAGCGGTTAGGTCATCTCTCGCAAGAAGCTCTTAACAACTTGATTAAAGCCTCGGTTTTCGCTCCCTTTTAACCAACGGCCAAGAACTTCGACCTAGTAGTTGCCAACTATCCTGCATCATCTGCCCCGGCGCTCACCTGAGTCATGCTCCGTTCCCGTCACACTTCCGAGTGCTGCTAGGTAGTCACCTGTGGACGTAGTTTTCAGCGACCTACTCTTCATGCCTTAGGAAGCAGAGGAATTCTCCGGCAAGGACTACCGCTTTATAATTACCTTCATCAACGGTGCTACTCGTTATGTCTAGCACAATTATATATCTCACAAGTCTGAAGCTCTCGACGCCTTCAAAGTATGGCTGAAAATCTTGGAGCAACATTGCAGCATCAAGATAAAAGAGATCCAGACAGACAACACGGGCGAGTACACTAGCGAGCAGTTCGATGAATTCCTGGCGCGGAAAGGGATACTCAGGCGGAAGACTGTGCCTTACACCCATCCGCAAAATGGAGTAGCTGAGAGGATGAACAGAACGCTGCAAGGGAAGATGCGCATGCTGCTGCAATAGTCCAGCTTGATAACAAATTTTTTTGCCGTTTGCGATGGCGCAAGCTGTCAAATTACACAACTACCTATCTTCAACAACTCCCCCTCTGTTCAGCTCGTCACATGTCATGTGGACAAAACACCTTGCGGACACCCGACTTTTACGAGTTGGGGGCTGCATGGTCCAATACAGGCCTCCGAGCGCAACTGTGGGCATGTTTGCTGAACGGGCTCGATGGGGAATACACCTTGGTGTACCCAAGGATTCCAACTCCTATGTAATTATGGATTCCGAAACCTAGAAGGGTTTGCATGCCCGAGACTGCATCTTCTACGAGAAACTTTTTCTCGACGACTTCGAACGCGATAAGGAACGCCAGCAGCGGCATCCTGATTGCTACTGTGCTGAACTGAGTTTCGCCACCCCTCAACACGAAGCAGATGTAACCGAAGAATATTATCTGCCCTACAGCGCAGCAGTATGATCTTCTACAATTCCGCAACCGTCTACGGCAACAGCTGCACCTGGTCCTTCCTCTTGTGACGCAGCACTGTTCGAATCATATAGTCCTTCAACATGTGCCAACGCTACAGACACTCCGCTCTTCATTCCACTCTCGGACCCATTGCGTCCTGCCACGACACAGGCTGCCTATAATTATGAGGAGCACTTGCACTGACAAAAAGCTGACGCAGCATCATATGAAGGTGTCTGCCATCTGACATCCGAAATTGATGACGATGACGTCGTCGAAGTTTGCCAACCGCATCCTCGTGGAGACCAATCGGCACTTCAGATCCTCGACCTTGCTCTCGTAGGTCAACAACCAACGGCTGGGATCGAGCCAAAAACAGTCCAGCACGCCCTCTCCGGCTCTGATGCTAACAAATGGTGAGCAGCTATGGATGCAGAGGTAGCAGCTCTCGAGAAGTGGAAAACTTGGAAACTCGTTTTACGCGAAGCAGCACGCGGCAATAAAAATCTTTCGGGCAAGTGGGTCTTTCGCATAAAAACAAACGCAGCAGGCAAACCAGATAGATTCAAAGGGAGATGGGTCGTTCGAGGTTTCGAACAAACCCATGGCATCGACTACGACCATAATTTTGCTCCGGTTAGCCGCCATACCTCTGTTCGAATTCTTCTCGCCATTGTTGCTAGCCGTCATCAGCCGCTTCGACAAATGAACGTTAAAAATGCGTTTTTATACCCTGGAGTCGATGCATATATTTTTTGTCGAACTCTCTCACACTTTCGGCGACGGACTCCATATAAGCTACTCAAATCACTCTACAACATCAAACAGGCTCCTCGCTTGTGGTAGCAGCATCTTCACAAGGTTCTGTTTTCACTTGACTTCGTGCAGCTGCCCCATCATGACCCTAACAAGAGGTTTTGTAGGGAAATTTACTGCCGCGGACTGTCCGCAAATCTTTTCATACTTTCGTGGACAGCCCCTACTTTCATGGACACCACATCAACCTTTCGCTTCTCCCGTGGACTCCGTCCCTACTTTCATGGACATCCGCCTTACTTCCATGGACAAGGTCGAAATCGCAGGAAATAGGCGAAAACTCAACTGTACAAAAAATGACGGGCGCTGAAAAAAAAAAAAAACAGTGGCTTAGCGTGCGTCGCAAAGAGTCGCGCACTACAGTGACCCAAACCTACTCCAAAACAGAATCAGAATCATATTTCAAAGAAGCATTTTATTTAGAGCCTTGTTAAAAAACATAATATATGTTGGAAGTTATGCAGGGAAATTCTCCAAAAACATTAGTCATGAGAACGAAACCTTTCTTTTTGCGAATATGATGTAAACAACAACAGCAGCACTAGTCTGAACTGGTAGACAAATTTACAGAGTGTACCAATTTTTCCTTCTGAAGTACAGTTACGTAGAAACGTGTGGGTACTGCCTGCCGAATCACACGTCACAGGATTTTTTGTGCCAAACGCACCAAATGAAAACCTGGCGTGAAAGTCATGTTCCCAATTTCTGGGAGATTCTGTTTCGGATTAGGTTTGGGACACTGTAGTGCGCGACTCTTTGCGACGCACGCTGAGCTGCTGTTTTTTTTTTTCATCGCCTGTCATTTTTTGTACAGTTGAGCTTTCGCCTATTTCCTGCGATTTTGACCTTGTCCATGGAAGTAAGGCGGATGTCCATGAAAGTAGGGACGTAGTCCACGGGAGAAGCGAAATGTTGATGTGGTGTCCATGAAAGTAGGGGCTGTCCACGAAAGTATGAAAAGATTTGCGGACAGTCCGCGGCAGTAATTTTCCCGGTTTTGTAGCTGAGGATGACATTGCGGTCGAGTTGAATGAATGCCACGTCTACGGGAGCGCTGTCGATCGTCCGATGAGGCAGATGCCACCAATGAGGCACCGTCAACAAACCGAGCCGCTAAAGCGACCGCCGCCCTCCCGAGGCGTCTTCAAGAAGTGTGTTTGTTGACCAGCCCGATTGCCAGCCCGCTGACCAGGAGGTTGAAATTGTTTTCATTGTGTACAGCACATTGTTTTCATCGGTAAAAGTTTTCGACTGCCCAAAGCGGCGCAGATCTCCAACCGAGCCGTGACGCCCTTCCATCCCAGCGGCGCGAACATTGCCCGAGGAGGGAGCAACTTGGGGACAATTTTCGAGGATAAATTGCGGCTGGATTCCCATTGACTCTCATCGCCAAGCATCATTTCTAAATTCAGTCGCCAACAGTTGGCTTCCTCCTATCATGATGGCTCCGATGAAGCTCTTCGCTCTTCTCGTCGCGACCTCCGCGCTGCTCGTCGCCCTGCTAGCGCCCTCCGCTTATGCGGAATCCAGTGCCGCCGTCAGCACCCAGAATTCAGGTGGGCTCCGCGGCTTTATTCTCGTGGAAACTTCTGCTCGTGAAATCCGACAAATTTTGCACCACAGATCTGAACAAAATTTCTAACGAATTTGTTTCTGAAACTATTTTTTTACAGGCGAGGCTGCTCGCAAGCTCGCAATAAGACGATTCCTCGGCGACGACCATCACGACGACGACCATCATGACGACCATCACGACGACGATCATCACGAGAAGCCTAAGAAGAAGCTGACGTGCATTGAGAAGTACAAGATTAAGTACGCCTCGTGCGACTCGGAGGACGAGGCGAAGGAGGCGGCGTGCGAGCGCAAGGCGTACCGGTCGTTCAAGAACTGCAAGTACGGCAAGTGGGGGTGCAAGGACTGGTGCCTCTTCCGCCGCCGCCACTGCATCAAGTACGGCCGCCCCGTGGCGGAGTGCGAGGAGAAGTACGAGGAGTGCGTGGAGATGTGCCAGCCCAAGAAGAAGGAGGAACACCACGACGACGATCATGACGACGACAACCATCACGACGATCATCACGACCACCACGACGACTAAAGCTTCCGCGCGATGTCTAAATTGGATGGGCTGGCGGGTGCTTGCTGTTTTTTTCCGGTCGTTTTCATCAGTTGTGAAATCTGTGCAACGGAGGTCGTATCCTCGCGAGAAGTCAGCACGTGAAGCATCGCGTGATGCAGCGCGTGAGACGCGGTAGGGAGCAAAACTTCTTGTTATGCTGTCTATCGTGTCCTCCCTTCCTTGTCTTCGATGCTGTTTTTGTGCCGAGGAGTCTGTTTGGATCGTCAGGGCTGCTGCGCTGGGCTGGGTGATGGTGGGGTGTTGGGGTAGATGCTTGGATAGTATGTGTGAGGGGGTAATAATTCTGCTGTCTTGTACTGTCTCAAGTGGCAATACATGCGGATTTTGGGAGAACGCGTGACAAGGCCTTACTTCTTCCATATATGTCATGGGATCTATGGCAAAACGCATATTAGAACAAAACGCATATTAGAAGAAAATGTATATTAGAACATGAAGAGCCCACAGCAAACCATAGATGAGCTCACCTCACCTTGTCCCATCCCTCCTCCCTCTGCTGCTGTTGCTGCCGCTGCTGCTGCTGCTGTTAGCGCAAACACCACCACTTCAAAGATGTCCGCTTCCAAAACCACCCCCCTTGCCACCTAGTTTGCAATGCCAGTTAGACAGTATGACTATTGTGAGTTGCCCTCCAAATCTGGGTATTCTGGTGTGAAGTTGAGCCATAGCAACGTTCCTTGCCGCAGCAAAAGAACTACGCCCGACAGTTAAGGTCCTCGCTACATCACACTTGGGCGAGCGAGGAGTGCAGAATGACATCTGAGTCAGACGTATTAAGGTACATAAAATGCCGCGATAGCAACGGTAACAGTCATGCTCGTATCGAGGGAAGTGGCGTGACTATGGCTGTTCCCATTCATTTGTACACGCCTTGGAGGAAGAGACGGGCAGTGAAGCAGAGGAGTGAGGAGAGGACCTGCAAGAGATGCAAGTACAGGCAGAATGGAGAATGGGGTTCGGGGGGGAGATGGGGTTTGGGGGTGAGATGGGGGGGTGGAGGGGGACAAAAGGGGGGTGGGGAGGGCTTTTGAGCGACCTCTGCTGAAAGCCAGACAAGCAGAGATGCAGACGATTGCAGGGATAACCTCCGAACGACCTGCAAGGGTTGCGAGTGCATGCATGAGGGAATGTTCGAGCTCGGAGAGAGAGTGCGACTCACGAGATGTGAGAAGGGAGTGTGAGAAGGCAGTGTGAGAAGGGTGAGTGGAAATGGTGTGTGAGGGGGGGGCAATCGAGGGAGACATGAGAATCTCAACATGAGTCGAAGAAATACGGTAGGACCTTCTGAGCTGGAACGGCGCCTGAGAAGGGCAGAAGCGAGAGGAACCTGAGAGAGCAGCAGGGGGGGGGGGCACCTCGAATGTCAACAGGCGGTCTGCAGAGGGCCTCCTCGGTGCACGGGCTTAAGAGCCTGAGCAGCCCAGAAGCAGCAGAATCTACAGCCGCAGCAGCTGCACAAATTGCACCTGGAAGGGCAGCAGGCGTGTGCAGAGGGCCTCCTCGGTGCACGGGCCAAAGAAGCACAGGAAGAGAGCTGTGAGTGCGGGTGCTGCGGATGCACAGCCCCTATACCTGAAGTGACTTGCGGGGGGACACACCTGAGAAGAGGAGCAGGCGTGTGCAGAGGGCCTCCTCGGTGCACGGGCCAAAGAGGTGCAGGAAGAGAGCTGTGAGTGCGGATGCTGCGGATGCACAGCCCCTATACTTAACGTGTCCAATGGGTGGGGACACCTATAAGAAGAGCAAGGGGAGGCACCTGGAAGAGCAGCAGGCGTATGCAGAGGGCCTCCTCGGTGCACGGGCCAAAGAGGTGCAGGAAGAGAGCTGTGAGTGCGGATGCTGCGGATGCACAGCCCCTATACTTAACGTGTCCAATGGGTGGGGACACCTATAAGAAGAGCAAGGGGAGGCACCTGGAAGAGCAGCAGGCGTATGCAGAGGGCCTCCTCGGTGCACGGGCCAAAGAGGTGCAGGAAGAGAGCTGTGAGTGTGGATGCTGCGGATGCACAGCCCCTATACTTAACGTGTCCAATGGGTGGGGACACCTATAAGAAGAGCAGGGGGGAGGCACCTGGAAGAGCAGCAGGCGTATGCAGAGGGCCTCCTCAGTGCACGGGCCAAAGAGGCGGAGAAAGAGGTTGACGAGGTTGAGGTCGTTGCTGCCCGTGAGGAGGTGCGTTGATGGGTCGAACCTGGTGAGAAGGGCACAGAAAGGACACATGAAGAAGACAGGGAAGGGAGACGGAGGGATGGGAGGAAGGGGTTGACGAGGTTGAGGTCGTTGCTGCCCGTGAGTAGGTGCGTTGATGGGTCGAACCTGGTGGTGAGAGGGGGGAGAGGTCAAGGAAAGAGCACGTGAGCAGAGTCTAGTTTTGAGGTGCCTCAAAACTCGAACTTGCGCGAGGGAGGAGACGACAAGGAAAGAGCAGGTGAGAGAGAGGGAAGGACGAGGGAACGAGGAGAGGAAGAGCTTGACGAGGTAGAGGTCATTGCTGCCAGAGAGGAGAAGTGTGGCTGGGTCGAACCTGGTGGTAGGAAGAACAGGGATGGGGAGGAGAGGAGGGGACAGGGAGAAAAGGAAGAGATGGAGAGGAAACGAGGAAGAAAAGGGGAGAGAAAGAGATGACACAAGGAGGGAAGCGGGACTGTACATAAAAAAGGGCAGCATGAGAACTGAAAGGAAGGTATGGAAGGAAGGTATGGAAGGAAGGTATGGAAGGAAGGTTTGGAAGGAAGGTTTGGACGGAAGGTATGGAAGGAAGGTTTGGAAGGAAGGTATGGAAGGAAGGTTTGGAAGGAAGGTATGGAAGGAAGGTATGGAAGGAAGGTTTGGAAGGAAGGTATGGAAGGAAGGTTTGGAAGGAAGGTATGGAAGGAAGGTGTGGAAGGAAGGTTTGGAAGGAAGGTATGGAAGGAAGGTTTGGAAGGAAGGTATGGAAGGAAGGTTTGGAAGGAAGGTATGGAAGGAAGGTTTGGAAGGAAGGTATGGAAGGAAGGTATGGAAGGAAGAACAATGAAGCGCAGCACGAGAACCATGGAAGGAAGAACTATGAAAAGAAGTACTGAGAGCAGAAGTGAGCATGGAGTGAGCATGGAGTGAGCATGGAGTGAGCATGGAGTGAGCATGGAGTGAGCATGAAGTGAGCATGGAGTGAGCATGGAGTGAGCATGGAGCAGCTGGGAGAACTAAGAACCTCAGTGCAGTATGGGAGGAAGCAGGAGAGGAGGCGAGGATGGAATGAGTGGAGGAAAGGAGAGGAGGGAAGGGGAGGAGGGAAGGAGAGGAGGGAAGCGAGGAGGGAAGGCGAGGAGGGAAGGCAAGGAGGGAAGGCGAGGAGGGAAGGGCAGATATTCGGATGGGTACTCACTTGGGCAGGCGGTGTCTTGGGCAGGGCACGAACTTAAAGAGCTGAGCGGAGGGAAAGGGATGGGGTGGGGGAGTCGAGAGGGGCAAGGTGCCAGTGAGTTGAAGAGCACAAAGCTGGACAGCCGGTGTCTTGGGCAGGGCACGAACTTGAAGCGCTGAGCGAGGTAGGGGTGGTGGTGACGGTAAGGGGGAAGGAGAAAGGGGCGAGGGGGGCGAGGGAGCAGTCGAGGGAGCAAGGTCACAAAGAGTTGGAAAGACAGTGATTTTGGCACGCCCTGAATTTGAACAATTCAGAGCGGCCATGCTCGGAAGGGGAAGGGGAAGGGGAAGGGCGGAGGGCGGAGGGCGGAGGGCGGAGGGGGCAATGGGAGGGGCGAGGGGGGAAGGAGAGTGGGGCGAGGGCGAAGGGGAGGGAAGATGCAACAGGAGAGCCGGGAAAAGTTGCAGAGACGAGAATTTGTCTAAATCCACCTGGAAATTCACGAAACTTCACCTGGAAACTCGCCTGGGAAGATGAAGACCCACCTGGGGAACAGAGTAAATGAAATTTATGACTTGAGGGAGGAAGAGCAGCAGAAGTGTCTCACTGAAGGTAGGGAGGGAGTAAATGAGACGTTAAGGGAAGGGTGGAAAGGTGGGGTGAGGGGGGGGAGGGGAGGGGGGAAAGGGTGGTTAGAGAGTGACAAGAGGACGAGTTGATCGTGGTGGGACCATATGAGGACATCAATGGATTAACACACGCAAGCTAGTGGAACAGTCAACTGAAGTGGCCCAGAAGCAGAATACCGGCTACAGGCAGGGTCATTCCAGCGATGCAGGGTACATGTGCCCCCCCACTCACCAGCCTCGAGAGCCCCCCACACTCACCAGACTCGAGAGCCCCCCACACTCACCAGACTCGAGAGCCCCCCACACTCACCAGATTCGAGAGCCCCCCACACTCACCAGATTCGAGAGCCCCCCACACTAACCAGATTCGAGAGCCCCCCACACTCACCAGATTCGAGAGCCCCCCACACTCACCAGACTCGAGAGCCCCCCACACTCACCAGACTCGAGAGGCCCCCACACTCACCAGATTCGAGAGCCCCCCACACTCACCAGACTCGAGAGCCCCCCACACTCACCAGACTCGAGAGCCCCCCACACTCACCAGACTCGAGAGCCCCCCACACTCACCAGATTCGAGAGCCCCCCACACTCACCAGACTCGAGAGCCCCCCACACTCACCAGATTCGAGAGGCCCCCACACTCACCAGATTCGAGAGCCCCCCACACTCACCAGACTCGAGAGCTCCCCACACTCACCAAATTCGAGAGCCCCCCACACTCACCAGATTCGAGAACTCGGCCCCAATCACCAGATACGAGAACTGGACTGAAGTGTCTTAGAATGCTGGCCACAAACATCCGACGCACTTCCCGCCACAAGTGAAGCACACTGGACTCTGTAGTGCCCGCTTGCACACTTGCAGTGCCCAGCAGTTTCACAGCCACATGAATGTGTCGCCCACAAACACCTGATACGCACTGACTCTGTACCTTCTGATCCGCACTGACTCTGCCTTCTGATCCGCACTGACTCTGCCTTCTGATCCGCACTGACTCTGTACCTTCTGATCCGCACTGACTCTGCCTTCTGATCCGCACTGACTCTGTACCTTCTGATACGCACTGACTCTGTACCTTCTGATACGCACTGACTCTGTACCTTCTGATACGCACTGACTCTGTACCTTCTGATACGCACTGACTCTGTACCTTCTGATCCGCACTGACTCTGTACCTTCTGATCCGCACTGACTCTGTACCTTCTGATACGCACTGACTCTGTACCTTCTGATACGCACTGACTCTGTACCTTCTGATACGCACTGACTCTGTACCTTCTGATACGCACTGACTCTGTACCTTCTGATCCGCACTGACTCTGTACCTTCTGATCCGCACTGACTCTGTACCTTCTGATCCGCACTGACTCTGTACCTTCTGATCCGCACTGACTCTGTACCTTCTGATCCGCACTGACTCTGTACCTTCTGATCTACATGAATCATCTGCATTGCCCTAGGATGCCAGGTTCACCACGAGTGCCCCACGAACACGGCCAGCGTCCTTCCAGCAATGCAAAACGCTAAGCCACGCACAAGCAAGGCCTGGCTTTCGAGATTACTGAGCCGATAAGCACCAGCCACTCAACCACTCACCTTAAGTGGCCCAGTATTCGCAGGGTGTTTTTGAGAATTCTCAAAAACGCCCGATAAGCACCAGCCACTCAACCACTCACCTTAAGTGGCCCAGTATTCGCAGGGTGTTTTTGAGAATTCTCAAAAACGCCCGATAAGCACCAGCCACTCAACCACTCACCTGAAGTGGCCCAGTATTCCGACCACAGCCAGCGTCATTCCAGCGAAGTAAGTAAAGGTGTCCCCCACAAACACCTGCGAGGGGTACCTGGGAGATGGAGAAAACGGGGGTCAGAGGGGAGGCAGAGCGAGATGGAGGGGAGAAGGGGCAACAACCCAAAGAGTGAGATGCAGGGAAACGGGGCTCGGCGGGAGAGGTGGGGGAGAAAGGAATTGAAAGGGGGGGGGGAGGAGAGAGGGCAACAGGGTTGATGTACGCCCAGGTGGAGAAGATATGAAGTAGGCGAGGAGAGGACGAGGAGAGGACGAGGTGAGGACGAGGTGAGGATGAGGTGAGGATGAGGAGAGGACGAGGTGAGGATGAGGTGAGGTGAGGATGAGGTGAGGACGAGGTGAGGATGAGGTGAGGATGAGGTGAGGATGAGGTGGATGGAGAAGCGGCGGGCTTGAAGTCGATTCAGGACAAAACGTACCAGTTGGACGACAGGAACCCCGGGGGTGCAGGCCAGCAGCGGCAGGATGAGGAAGGTGGAAAAAGAGGTGGGCTTTAAGCTGAGTTGAAGGAGAACGTACCAGTTAAAGACCAGGAGAGCCAGCGTGCACGCCTGCTGGCGCAGGATGAGGTAGGTGCAGAAGATTTGGCCTTATTGCTTATCAGTCATTATCAGACATTATCAGACGTTATCAGACATTATCAGACATTATCAGACACTATCAGACATTACCAGTTAAAGATGAGGAGCGCGGGAGTGGAGGGCGAGGGAGGGTGCATGCGAGAAGAGGCAGGATGAAGAGGTGGGGCTTGCTGCGTGTCCAGCTGCAAGGGCAGCACGAAGCCAAGGAGAGCAGCAACTCACCAGTTGAAGCCAAGCAGCCCAAGAGTGCATGCAAGCAGCGGCAGGATGAGGTGGATGGGGCAGAGGTGGGCTTTAAGTCCACTCATGCAGAACATACCAGTTGAAGACAAGCAGTCCCAGCGTGCATGCAAGCAGCGGCAGAATGAGGTAGGCTTGAGCAACGGGTCGGGTCGGGTCGGGTAACCCGACCCGAACCCGACTTTTTTACGGGTCGGGTCGACATTTGCGGAGAGTCGACCCGACCCTCGGGTACCCGACCCGACCCGACCCGACCCAACCGACAAAACCCGACCCGTCGGGTCGGCTCCGTCCCTGCCCCTATGCCAACCCGACCCGACCCGACCCGAAATCGGGTCAGGTAGTACCCGACCTATTAAACCCGGGTCGGGTTGACATTTCCTGAACTCCGACCCAACTTGACCCGACCCGACCCGACCCGAATCCTACATCGGGTAGGGCAAAGTCGGGTCGGGTCGGGTCGGGTCGGGTTCATGCTCAAGCCTAGAATGAGGTAGATGGAGAAGAGGTGGGCTTTAAGTCCACTCATGCAGAACATACCAGTTGAAGATAAGCAGTCCCAGCGTGCATGCGAGCAGCGGCAGAATGAGGTAGATGGAGAAGAGGTGGGCTTGCTGCATGTCCGGCTGCAGGGGCAGCTTCAAGCCTGGCAGTTCGCCTATCTGCCAGATGTTGAACAGGAGAACCTGGGAGCGGGGGAGGGGAGGAGGAGGAGGGGGGACAAGAGGGGGGGGGGGTGTGAGGGGTGGGTGAGAGCAAGAGACCGAGAGAGGTAGGGAGATGCAGGGGCAGCTTGAAGCCTGGCAGTTCGTCTACCTGCAGGATGTTGAAGAGGAGAGCCTGGGAGGGGGAGAGGGGAGGAGGGGGGGGGGGGAGAGGGGAGGAGGGGGAGGGGGAGAGCAAGTGAGAGAGGTAGATGCAGTGGCAGCACACCTACCTGCCAGATGTTGAATAATAGAACCTGCAAGCGAGAGGGGGGCAGGGGGGGGGGGGGGGAAGAGAGCGAGCGAGAGGGAGGGGAGGGGAGAGAGAAAAAGAGAGCGAAAGAGGTAGTGGCAGCTTGAAGCCTGGCAACTGGCCGATCTGCCAGATGCTAAACAGCAACAACTGAGAAAGGGAGAGAGGGGAGAAGGGCGGGGGGCATACAATGCTGATTACCCTCTTGTCCACTTCCATGCTAAGTTGGGAAAAACGCTAGGCTGGTCGAGCGTTTCAACGAACAATGCAAAACGCTCCGAAAACGCTCGAGCAGCTCGCGATTACTTACGCTCGCAACAGTTTGCGATGTGGCGATTTGTAACAGGAGGTTCCCCACATCGTGAACTCAACAAACCCGAAATTCCCCCCATCTGCACCGCACTCTAACCCTAAACCCGAAACCACTCCTGCAAGCTAGGGTACCGGCGGACGTGTCTCCGAGGTTCTAAAGAACGTCCGTTGTTTCCCTTTATTTGAGGCGTCTGACACGACGCAGTATTGCAAGGGAAGGGGAGGGGGTGAGGGAGATGTAGTAGGGGCGGTTGGTGGGGTAGCATGATTGACAGGGAGAGAGCCAGACATATGTATTTTGAAATATTAATAAACTATTATCGGGAGGAGGAACAAGGTGCTCAGAAATCCTCCCCCCCCCCCCCCTCTCCCCCCGAGCCCTTTTCTTTGCCCTTCCTGATCTTTTTTTAACCCTGCTTGACCCAGCGTTTTTTTCGCGTCTTTCCAATTCATCGCCAAGCATTTTGCATTTCAACGCTAAACACGTTTTTTCCAACTTAGTTCCCATGTTCCGTCCCAATTCCCTTGTATCTCTCATCACACGCAGCATGTACACCTTATAACACACATCGAGGCAGGCCCATGCATGTATACACCTTATAGAGCACCCCGAGCTGGATGTACACCTTATAGAATTCTCAAAGTTTCTCTTACCGAGGCAGCAATGACAGCAGTCTGGCCTGCCTCCACGCCATTGACACCAGCGAGGATGTTGATGGAGTTGGAGCAGAAAACCACCAGCATGCCCATGTACACCTTATACAGCACCCCGAGATCCCACACTGCCACCTCCGCCCCTGTGATGCCCGTTAGCAGCGGCCGCAGCGGCTTGGGGATGACGATGGTGGTGTGGCCGGAGTAGGCCATCAGGAGAGGCAAGGCAGCAAAGGACGGCAGGATAAGCTTTCTGTGTGGGCGGAAAGGGGAGGGAGAGAGAGGGGAAGTGAGAGGAGGGGCGGGAGGACAGGTGGGAAAGAAGAGGGGACCTGGAAACCTTTAGGATAAGGCCATTAGGAGAGGCAGCGCGGCGAGGGGGGGGAGGATTAGCTTTCTGGGGTGAGAGGAGGTGAGGGGGAGAGGTGAGGGGGGGGGGAGGAGGGGGAGAAGTGGAGCATTCAGTCAACTTGTAAGCAGGGCCTTGGGAATGACGATGGTAGTGTGGCCCGAATGGGTCCGAGGTCCCACACAGCCACCTCCAACCCTGTGAGGCCTGCTAGCAGCGGCCGGGGCAGCTTGGGGATGCCGATGGTGGTAGTGTGGCCCGAATGGGCCCGGGATCCCACACAGTGACACAGCCACGATGGTGGCATGTCCAGTCAGTGGCATATCGTCCGTGAATGAACCCACAGTGAATTCCAAGAGTCATGATTTTTAATGTCAAATGTCATCAACACATCCACACCCACACACACTCCCTCCTTTCCCTTCCCTCTCACACCCTTCCTACTCACACTCTCCCCACTCACACCCTCCCCACTCACACTCCCCCCTAGAACTCACACTCGCCACGGGATGTCCAGCACGTCGTCTATGAAGCCGAGGAACGCCATGAAGCAGATGCAGGCGAGCGCGGCGTTGTACTCCAGCAGCCACTGGGAGGAGGGGACGGCAGGGGAGGGAAGGAGGTGGTAGGAAGGGAGGTTGTGACGGACGGCAGAGAGAACACCAGAAGCAATGCAGGCCAGGGCGGCGTTGTACTCCAGCAGCCACTGACAAGGGGAGGGAAGGAGGGGGAGGGAAGCAGGGGGAGGGAAGCAGGGGGAGGGAAGCAGGGCGAGGGAAGCAGGGAGAAAGGGAGTGGAGGCAGACACCCGAAGGGGAAAGGTTGGGAGGGAAAAGCCAAGGAACGCCATGAAGCAGATGCACGCCAGGGCGGCGCTGTACTCCAGCAGCCACTGGGAGGAGGGGACGGCAGGGGAGGGAAGGAGGTGGTAGGAAGGAAGGTTGTGACGGACGGCAGAGAGAACACCAGAAGCAATGCAGGCCAGGGCGGCGTTGTACTCCAGCAGCCACTGACAAGGGGAGGGAAGGGAGGGAAGCAGGGGGAGGGAAGCAGGGGGAGGGAAGCAGGGGGAGGGAAGCAGGGGGAGGGAAGCAGGGGGAGGGAAGCAGGGCGAGGGAAGCAGGGAGAAAGAGAGTGGAGGCAGACACCCGAAGGGGAAAGGTTGGGAGGGAAAAGCCAAGGAACGCCATGAAGCAGATGCACGCCAGGGCGGCGCTGTACTCCAGCAGCCACTGGCCAGGGCATAGAGGAGGGGAGGGGAGGAGCGGGGGAAGCGGGGGGAGAGGGGGTCGGGACAAAGAGGGAAGGGGAGGGTTGAGGGGGGCAGGTTGAGAACGCCATGAAGCAGATGCAGACGAGAGTAACGTTGTGCTCCAGCAGCCACTGGTGCGTGCATGCATGGGGAGGAGCAGGGGAGGAACGCAGGGGGGTGAGGGCTACAAGTAGAGAACGCCATGAAGCCAATGCAGACCAGGGCGGAGCTGTGCTCCAGAAGCCACTGGCTGCGTGGCGGGGGGGAGCGGAGGGGGAGCGGAGAGGGAGAGGGGGAGAGAGGGGGAGAGAGGGGGAGAGAGGGGGAGAGAGGGGGAGAGAGGGGGGGAGAGGGGGAGAGAGGGGAGAGGGGGTTGAGGCGGACAAAGAGGGGAATGGGAGGGTTGAGAGGGGCAAGAAGAGAACGCCATGAAGCCAATGCAGGCCAGGGCAGCGCTGTACTCCAGCAGCCACTAGCTGTGCGGAGGGTGGTGAAGAGGGAAGAGTGGGAGGGGAGGAAGAGGGAGAGACTGAGACTCCTCCACCTACCTGGGGATATATCTGGGAATATCTCTTGGCATACTGAATATCTCTTGGAATATCTCCTAGAAATATATACTGGACAAGCATGAGGGTGATGAGAGAGGTTACAGGGGAGTGAAGGGTTGAAGCAATAGTGCAGGAAAGAGGAGAATCGCCATGCGGGCAATAATCGATTGAATACCTCCATGCATTTCCTTAGCATACACCTGAGAAGACACCTGAGCAGGCACATACATGAGAACACGCCTGAAAATACACCTGAGAACACAGGTGGGAACCCACTCACAGGCGAGTCAGGAGTGAAGTAGAAGTGCTGGAAGAGGATGGTAACCACCAGATACACGATCGCCACCACCAGACCCTGGGTCTCGGGACTGCATAGGGGGAAGGGTGGGAGGGTGGGATGAGGGGAGCGGGTTACGGGATGCTATGGTAACCACCAGATACACAATCGCCACCACCAGACCCTGGGTCTCGGGACTGCGGAGTAAGGGGGAGCGGTGGGTGGAATGGGGGGAGCGGGTTACGGGATGCTATGGTAACCACCAGATACACAATCGCCACCACCAGACCCTGGGTCTCGGGACTGGGGAGAGGGGGGGAAGGGTGGGTGGCATGGAGATGCGCGGCTGGCGGAAAAGGGGGATGCGCAGCGCTGCTCAGTCACCCACCAGATACACGATCGCCACCACCAGACCCTGGGTCTCGGGACTGGGTAGAAATGGGTACGGATGGGAAGGATTGACAGGAGTAACCAAGGGGAGAGGTTCTTGTTAGATTGCACGTTACCACGCTACCCTATCAAAGCAACGTTATCCCTGCACTTGACAGAATGAGCGACGTTCTACCCCGATTGCCTGCAACTATTCACACCATATCACCGTGGGATCACTATAGTCACACTTGAAAACGCCAGGACAGAGCTCTGCTCGGTAGCATCACATCTGGAAACGGTCCTTATTGACACAAGAGGCACCGTTACTGCAGCACCCACTGTGCCGCCCCCCCTTCATTATGCTCACATCTTAATCTCGCCAGCTGGAGAGCCTCTCTTATTGATATCGTATCCAAACATGTTTCTCCGCAGCA
Source organism: Closterium sp. NIES-67 (assembly GCA_027943415.1). Classification (NCBI taxonomy): domain Eukaryota; kingdom Viridiplantae; phylum Streptophyta; class Zygnematophyceae; order Desmidiales; family Closteriaceae; genus Closterium; species Closterium sp. NIES-67. The sequence goes on along the minus strand of BQMB01001448.1, from coordinate 1,284,390 downwards.
TATAAGGCACCGCCATGGGAATCAGCTTCGTCGTTATAACGAATCCCGCGACACTCATGACGGCGTTGATTGTAATGGACCGTCGCTCTAGCGGATCCAGGTCTAATACGACAAACGCCACTATAAGAGGAGCCAGGACAAGCGCGGCGAAGATCCCCACGCGGACATTCTTCGACCACTTGTTCAGCGGCGGAGCAATGATGATTTCGGGAGAAATATCTGGTCTGACGTCAGCGACGGATTGCGAAGCTGCTGCGACGCTTCGTTTCCGTGCCTGTGCTTGATCGCGAGCCATTGCTTGTAGAGAAGGAGAGAACAGCAGGTCAAGCGCAAATGTCGAGCTCAAGCTGCCCGGCTTGGTATCCGACGTGGAGCCCTCGCAGATTACGGTCTGCGCAGAGAATAACGTGAGTCGAGGGAAACCGACGCTATGGTCGGCGGCTCGAGACGGAAATATGACGGAAGGAAGTTCTACGACCAGGCAGTTTCATAGCGGAGGATGGCTATCGTACAATGATCGAGCGATCTAGAGGCATTTGTTTAGGAAAGCGGTTTGTTGGGAAGTGAAAGCCATGGGGGTTGGTTGGTTGGAAACTCTGAAACAGCAGGAGCATCCGAGCCTTGATTCTAGATTTTAGATTCTTGCCGGTCCGTTATTGGCCTACCTGATGCAGGATCGTCACGTACAATAATCTAGAGACCTCACAAAGGATAAGTGCTAATAAGCCCAACAAAAAAGAATAAGAAATTTACTGACTACTCAAAGGGGTAACCTTTTGAAACCTCAGAAAAAATAAGACGGTTTTATTAGTGGAAGTTTGGAAAGGATCCACCACATTATCACCGCATTATTCCAATCCAAATACTGGTGCCTTTGTTTGTTTGTGATATAATCAAATTCTTCCAATAAATAAATATTCTTTTATTTTGCCATTTGTTATTCAAAACACAATTATATGCAAGAAGTTGCTCTAAGACGCGTTCACATAAACTGTAAGAATATCTCAAATCTGTCTGTACGTCACCACTCAATTCGGTGAACGTCAGCATGCACACAGGGCGATCTTATCGAGGATGACATGGTCACCTCGCAGCCATTGATGGCGCAACCACAACTGCAAGTTTCGTTTTGTAGCTGTCACACTGGCACGACACGGCTTCGCGTGACATTAAGTCAGTCATGTGACGTTGCCCACTCCTCGCGTATCTCAATCTCAAGCAACGCAACGGCAGCAGCAGGCTGGAACGCTGTCAGCAGCCTAGAAGGCCAGCGACAAGGTCCTCTTAGGGCAGGAAGCATTCGACGTTCTGTAATGGATGAATTACACGCCGTTCATTATTTCATCGTCCTGCGTTCTGCGTGGATATCGCGTTACGCTAGCAGGCACGCGGCAGGATCGTCGGGAAAATGGGAAAGCTCGGCGTGTGGATTCTAGCTTTGGGGGGAGGCGTATTGACCGTCCTGTACCTGCTTCCGTGGGCGTATATTGCCCTTGACCTCCTCGGAAATTGCCGCGATACGCCACGCGTAGTGCAAGAGGTATCGCAGTGCAAGAGGTATTTTCCATTTTAGGAAGCCTTATTATATAGGAGGAGGTGCTGAGGAGGATTTCTCAAAATCAAATGGTCAGGCGTCGTCTTCCAATCGGTGGAAGTGATTAGGGTTCAGCAGTATCCATCAGGTCAATCTTATTCGGTCTTGAGAAGTAGACTTGCTTCCCGATCAGCAAAGCCCGTGCTGCTCCCCGTGATCCCCGTGCTTGTCCCGCCTGCAGCCCTTCGTCTCGTTTGAAGAAATCGTCAATCAAGGCACATCCGATAAACGCACTCACCACTACGGCGCGTTCTACAGCCTCTATCTCGACCCCCTGCGCCTGCAGCGACAGTCGCATGATTCTCAACAGATCATAAGTTTTCGCCAGCAGAAACAGCAGCAGCAGCAGCCGGGGGAGCCTGGCGAGGTGAAAATGTTGGAGATCGGGCTCAAGCACGGCGACTCGCTGAGGCTCTGGAAGAGGGCGTTCCCGCGAGGCGTCATCTACAGCATTGACAACGGCAAAATCTCGAGAGTGTGAAAACCACATCTCATGAGATTGTTTTTGGTATAGTTTAAGATACTAGGTGTCATCTCCGTTGTAGTCTAGTCGGTTAGGATATTCGGCTCTCACCCGAAAGACCCGGGTTCAAGTCCCGGCAACGGAAATTTTGTGTTCACCTGTTGCTTGGTATAGGGTGATTGGTCATCTAGATACCTTTCTATATTCGATGGGAACCCTTGTGTGCTGCTGTCCTTCATCCCCTCCCCTGTTGTTGTCTCCTCAGAGGCACCAGGCTGCGGCGCAGGACCTTCCAGCGCAGCGAACAGCTTTCCCCTCCCCTTGTTCTTGTCTACCAACCCACACCCATCCCCTCCCCTGTTTTTCCCCCACAATCATACCCTCCCCTTGTTCTTGTCTCCATAGAAGCAAGATCCAGAGGCGCCGCACACTCAGATGCAGCTGACAGTGGGCGGCCAGGCCAGACACCTCAGGCATCTCACACGCTCCCCCTTGCATGCGCTCTCCCCCGCACGAGCTCCCCACTGCATGCCCTCTCTCGTTCCCAACCCCACAAGCACCAGGCAGACGCGAGGGATCCATAATTTAGGCGCTTCAGCTATCCCATGCACACCCCCTGCCTGCCCCTCCACCCGCCCTCTCACACCTCTTCCCTTTCTCTGTGCAGAAATACCAAGGAGAGGCGCGGGACCCTCGGGTGCGGCTGATGGTGGGCGACCAGGCGAATGGGACGTTCCTTACGCAAGTGGTGGCAGAGATAAAGAGCGCGGGGTGGGAGCATGAAGGGTGTGGCGGGGTTGGTGTGGTGCAGTGTGGTGTAATGTGGGTGGGTGGAGGATTTACTTCTGGGTATGTATGTCATGGCTTTTAATGTATTATGTATGATGTGCATGGCATGGTGAGCCCATGTGAATGTGCATGGTGTCGTGAGCGGGGGATAATGTGCATGGGATGTTGTTTCATGCCATGGCATCTTATGCATGCATGCTTGGGGCATGAAACAAGCGAAGGTTACAATTCTGCCTTTAAAGTCTTCCTGGTTTGGTTTGTCATTTATATTGCGCTTTTGAACTATTCTTTATGGATCTGCTTAACTTCATGGTGTCAAATCTTGTGATACTGCTGTTCTTTGCTGCCCTTGTCCTCGTTACTGCGTTGTGACTCGTTTCAGGTGGGTCTGCTTGACTTCATAGTGGACGACGGTGGTCACACAATGAAGCAGCAACAGACATCCCTCCAATACCTGCTGCCACTGGTCAAGGTACGTGCTGCCACTACTCAAGGTATCTGCCGTTGATACTGTCAAGGTATCTGCCGTTGATACTGTCAAGGTACCTGCCGTTGATACTGTCAAGGTATCTACCGTTGATACTGTCAAGGTACCTGCCGTTGATACTGTCAAGGTATCTGCCGTTGATACTGTCAAGGTATCTGCTGTTGATACTGTCAAGGTACCTGCCGTTGATACTGTCAAGGTATCTGCCGTTGATACTGTCAAGGTATCTGCCGTTGATACTGTCAAGGTATCTGCCGTTGATACTGTCAAGGTATCTGCCGTTGTTACGGTCAATGTATCTGCCGTTGTTACAGTCAAGGTATCTGCCGTTGTTACTGTCATGGTTCCATCGTTGCAACTTCTGTAGTCCCTTCGGTTCTCCCTTTTTCCTCCTCTCCCCCCCTCGCTTTCCCTTCTGCCACTGTCTTGCTTTCTCCCCCCATCCCAAATCTCTCTTTTCCAGCCTGGAGGGACGTACTTCATAGAGGATGTGGAAACGTCTTACTACACCAAGTGCCACGTTACAGGATGTTACAGGGGCGGCCCTCCTGGTCTGAACACCACGACTATACACATAATGAAGACGCTAATAGATGTGATGAATAAGGAGTTTTTTTAAAAGCAGGCTTACCATAGGAACGTGACGCGACCAGGCTTTTATGCGACTCCAGTGGAAGCAATGGTGGGGTCGATACACTGCATGCGCAATATTTGTGCGCTCAGGCGGAAATCTACGCCCTGGTATTAGTGTACTGTCCTGTGCATCTCTTATACTGTTTCATGTTCAAGTTTCAATCTACATGTTCCTCTCTCTTTCACGCATTCCTTATGTTGTGATAAATTCGTACTTCAAACCCTATGGCAAAATATAGCATAGGGGGGTCCCTCTTGATGGTTGAGTGGGTGCAAAAAAACTAAGTCCCGAGCTGGCGAGAAAACGAAACGTAACAGTGCCCGGAACTTTGTAACTCTCCGGAAATAAAGTAAACGGATTGCCCAGCTATTCTTATACGGTATCAGAGCTAGGTTATAATTTTTACGTCGTTACTCACGCTTCTATCGTTACTGTAGACCCAGTTTTTTTCCCCGCATGTCTCGCTCTCTCAATTCCGCGCACCTCCCCCCTTTCTAATTTTGCGTCCCGTAGTCTCGACACCTCCCCCCTCGACACTGCTCTGTGCCCCAAACCCCACAGCCTCCACCACGACCACCACCCCCAGGGCCTGCCAGCCCCCACGACAGCTGCGGGTGCTGCTGCTGCTCAGTCCCCGACTCCGACTGACCACCATCTGCTTCCGTACCCACACCCCCTCCACCCGCTGTTGCCGACCCCCCACGACACTTGCCCCCCTTGCCCTTGCCCGTGCCGCCAGAGGAGCGGCCGGGGGCAGAGGAAGCCGCTGCAGTCTCGGCTACGTAGACGGAGGCAGGAGGGACAGTCACCGGGGAGGGAGCCCTGCCCTGAAAGGTAGGGATTGCTGGCGCGCCAGTGGAACAAGCGGTGGCGCGGAGGCGGTCCTCTACCACAGTCAGGAAGGTAGAGAAGAGATGAAGGGTGAGCTCAGCAGGGTGACGATCGAGCAGTGCGTCGTGGGCAGGGGCAAGGCAGTCAGGGAGGTGGGTGTCAAGGAAGTAGATAGTGGCAAAGAGGGGGGGCGGGGCAAGCTCTAGCTGGGCCTCAGCGCAGATCGCACTCCAGCGGGCCTTGAGGGACCGCAGGTGCTCAACTAAGTCTGTTAGAGTGGTCAAGGACGTCAGGTCAGGGTGGAAGAAAGGGAGGAGGAGACGACCAAGAGTGGTCGGCGACAGGATGAAGTACCTAGCGAGGATAGCTAGCTAGAGGGCGCGGGCTGACACAGCACCCACAAAGTGGGAGTGCTCATCAACCATCAGGCACCTGAAGATGGCGACACATGTAGTAGCGTCGCGGGACGCTCAGACAAAGTAGGCGGAACGAGCAGCAGCATGCACAGCCTGCTCCGCAGATATCGTGACAGCAGCAACAGCGTCCAAGTGTGGGAGAGATGTCACATCGGCAACAAGAACGCCACTCACTTCCTCTCGGTTGCACCTGTGGGGGAGTCAGCTGACTCTGGGGGCCCAGCTGCTGGGGGTGCGCCTACTGTCTCTGTGGTGCTTCCCCCAGCCTCGGTAACCCAGTCACCCAAGCGCCTCCCCCTTGCCTCAGCAGCAGCAACAGCCGCTGTAGCAACATGAGAGGTCGCAGCAACAGGGAGCAATGGGCTTTGGGGGGTGCTGGATCTAGGGTTGCTGGTGTTGGAGGTGTTGGTGCTGGGGGTGAAGGCTCTAGGGGTGCGAATTATGTGGATGCTGACTATGGGGGTGCTCGTTCTAGGGGTGCCAGTTCTGGGGGTGCTGACTCCGGGAGTGCTGGTTCTGTGGGTGGTGCATTCGAGGGTGCTAGTCCTGGTAGTCGAGGTGCAACTGGAGCTCTTAGCAAGGACAGGGAGCAGCAGCATCAGTAGCCGCAACAGCCGGTGCCGCCGCCGTAGCAGGAGTAGCCGCAATCTGCCCTTCGTCTCCTTGGTCTTGCTCCAGGTTCCCCTATCTGCCTGCTCGTTCCCCCTCCGGTGCATGCCCCTGTTTACGGCCCGATGTTCCCTTCTCCGGACTCCTCTCAGGCTCGTTTGCACCCGCACTCTCCCCTTGTCCCCAGCCCCCAGTTCTTCCCCACTGGGTCCGTCGCCCCTCTAGTGCTTGTCCTGTCTCTTCTCGTTGTAGTGTCCACCCAATGATCCTCCGTTCTCGTGCTTCTCCAGTCCCCGTGCTTCCATAACCTCCTCCCCCATCGCTCCCGCAGTTCCCCCTTGCTCTAGCTGACACTACTCATACTGCTTGTCCTACCACCTCGCGCTTGCTTGCATCGCCTGTCACTGACCCTACTGCTCCTCCTGAGACCGTCTCTGCGCTTCTCTTTGATATCGCTGACTTCGCTGCTAACCACCACCTTGACTACGCTGCCGCTCTGGTCTCCGATACTTCCCGTCCTCCGTCCGTCCGGGGTGCACCCTCCCTTGGCAATCACGTGCTAGAGGACAGGCAGTACGAGTTGGCCTACCTTGTTGTCATTGTTCTCCATCTCTACTCCATGTTTGTATCCCCAGAGGGTGACCCAGACGCTCTCGACATCTCTATTCTGCGCTCTTACACTGAAACGGTGTCAGGGCCCTGGGCAGCCCACTGGATACAGGCCACGGACAAGGCTAAGATGGCATCCTACAGATCCACAAGCACTTAGTCGATGGCATGTGAATCTACAGGGTGAAGCGCGTACCTGGAGAGCCGCCGAAGTTCAAGGCGGGTTACGGGACTAGAGACTTCAGTCAGCGTGAGGTTGTGGACTTCTTTTAGACCTTCTCCCCGACCCCGAAGATGACTGGTCTTTGGGTGCTCCTCCAGATAGCCGCAAAGCATGACTACGAGCTACACTCATTTGAGTTCTTTATAGCTTTCTTGCAGCGTAGTCTGCACGAGCAGATCTACCTCCAATGCCCCCTAGGCTTCTCAGGGTCCTTCCCACCTGGGACCGAATGGAGCCAGTGCCGCCCTATCTACAGCCTTCTTTAGGCACCCCGCGAGTGGCACGACACGCTTCACACCACTCTTGGTGAGCTGCAGTTCTTTCCATCCTCTGCTGACTCCTCTCTCTTTGTTCGCACAGGTCATCTTAGCGTATGTAGATGATCTTATCTTTGCTACTCCAAACAGAGTTGCACTAGCCTCAATGAAGGCCGAGTTACTTAGGAGACACACATGTACAGCCTTAGGGGAAAAAACGCGCTATCTGGGCTTGGAGACTGCTCGTGATTGTGCTGTTTGCACGATGACACTCTCCCAGTCACATATGGTGCTGCAGATCTTGTAGATGTTCAGTCTCCAGTTCTCCTCGGCACAGCCCACCCCTCTGCCTATGGATCACAAGCTCTCTCTTCCTATTTCGACGTAGCTGGTTGAGGCTAGTGGTCCATACACAGAGCTGGTGGGGTGCCCTATGTACCTGATGAACTGCTCTTGACCAGATCTAACGTACCCTCTCAGACTCCTGGCTTGCTTTGTTGCGACAGGAAGGCACCGACCAATCTAGTGGTCGACTGCGAAGAGGGTACTACGGTATCTAGTGAGTACATCAAGACTGGAGCTTGTGCTAGGAGGACGGGAGCCAGTGGTCCTCACTGGACACACAGACGCGTCGTGTGCTGACGACGTGGAGACGCTCAGGTCGTCCCAGTGCTACTGTTTCAATCTTGGTGCTGGTGCAGTCTCATGGAGGTCCATCAGGTCACCGTCTGTAGCTCAGCCCAGTTGTGAGGCAGAGATCTACGCTGGGGCCATGGCCGTTCAGGAGCTTCGTTGGCTGACGTTCTTGTTCACTGACTTAGGTGAGCAACCTACAGTAGGTCTGCCTTGGTCCTGTTTGCTGACAACAGGGCCATGATCCTCCTGTGTTATGAGGCTCGACTTGAGGGCAGGGCGAAGCACATCCAGCTGCGGTACTTCCTGATGAGCCAGTTGCAGCATCGCGGTCAAGCTCAAAGGCCACAAAGGCCAACACCACTGTTATCTTCACCAAGGCACTACCGTATCGTGCCCATTAGCGGTTCTAGACTCAGCTTGGTCTAGCCTCGGTATTAGCCCACTCCTTGTATCCTGATGAATACTATACCGACCTGTACTTGCTATTTCTATATCTGCATGTCTTGCTACACGTGCTGACTGGCCTTGTGGCCCCTTGTCTAAGTGGTCAGACTAGTTGTGTTGCCCTGAGTTGTCTTGTTACCTTCACCAGAGGCCAGTCTAGTAGTGCTTGTCGTGGCACTGGGATAGCCCTGTCGAACCTCTTCTCTCTCTAGGGAGGGTACTAGGGAGGCTTTCCCTGGGGAAGGTGGGTATATGGAGTCTAACTCTCTTGAGGATATCACTTATTGTCCCTACGGTTAGGACTGATTACTTAATGATTTGGTATCAGAGCAATTTAGGGTTCAATTCCCGGTGTACACGCTATGCCAGCGGGGGGTTCTGTTGTGGCACTGGGATAGCCCTGTCGAACCTCTCCTCTCTCTAGTGAGGGTACTAGGGAGCCTTTCCTTGGGGAAGGTGGATACATGGAGCCTAACTCTCCTAAGGCGATCCCTTCTTGTCCTAGTGGTAAGGACTGGTGACTTTATGACTGTGCTGCCCTGGTTTGTTACACTCTGCCTCTACTTAGGCTAGGGGGTGTGTCAAACAAACATGTAGTTCAATCTACACATATCTAGGTAGTTTAGATATGTTTGTTATAACCTAGCCATGTCAGTTCTTAGAGGGGACAATATTATTGTACTTGTATTTTATCTCCCCTCCCCTCTTCCTAGTCACACTTTTCCCGCTACTCTAACAATATGATCATAGGAGGGCCTGTATATTGGTAGTTGTGCAATGTGTCGTCGGTATTGCACAAGATTGTTGTCTCTCTAGACAGCGGAAGCACTACAAGCTTGCAGGGAAGATGCGGACGGGTGGCAAAATGATTGAGGTATACATACAAGGCTCAAAATTGGTTTAGGGGCACGCTTAGTAATCAGTGTACCTAAAAAAATGATCACCATATCCACTGCACAGTAACTTGTAATTTTCCAGCTTTCTTAGCGTGTGTGAGGGACATTATCGGTCCTTCACTAAAATCACGCAGGAAGTCCGAGGCGAGCTGGAGCACATGTGAGGGCGTGGTACATTGGTTCCGCTTTGCGTCGAGACCGCAACCCAGGTTGCGCCACTAGCGAAATAACCCAACTAAATTCAGTCCAACCCATCTTTCACACGCCGTGCGATGTTCAACGCCCTCGGTAACCAGATAGGATTGCGCAACCTCAATTAGTTGCACAACCCATATACCGGGCGTAACTGTCCCTTTACCAAAATGATGCACGTTCTGTAGTCCGAGGTGCGCTGGAGCAGGTGTGAGAGGCGTAACCGGCCCTTAGCCAAAATCCCGCATGCAGTCCGACGCGAGCTGGAGCCGGTGTGAGGGGACTGACTGGCCCTTCAAAAAAATCAAAGATGTAGTCCGACACGAACTGGAGCAGGTGTGAGGGGCCTGATTGGCCCTTCGCCAAAATCGCACATGCGGCGTCGATGCCGCGACGGGACGTCGACGCTGCGATGGCGGCACGACGGCGCCGTCACGCCGCCACAGCTGGACGTTGGCGCCACGACGGAATGACGCCACGCCAGCACGTCGAGACGGCCGCGGCACGACGCGGCCAGCGGCACGACGGCGCCGGCGCGGCAGCACGACGCGGCCGCCATGGCAGCTCGACAGGGAGAGAAGGAGTGCGCGGAAGAAGCGTGGGGAGCAGGCCCAGGAAGGGGAACGTGCTCTGTTACCATATTAAACTAAGGTAGCTAGGAACCAGGCCTCACATTAAAAAAAAACTCCCCCTGAGCTGTCAACTAAAAAAAAAAATTTACCCTGAGGGCTCAGTGTTCAAAAATTGCCTACCCTGATTTGTGAGTGTTCAGAAATCCGGAACCCTGAGAATCCCAGGGTTTAGCGAACGCGTTCAGGATTGCCTTCAACACGAGGGGGGAATTAAAAATGGGGGGACAAAGGGGAGGGAATCAAACCTAGGGAAGGGGGGGAGCGAAACGGAGGGGAAAGGGGAGGATGGAAACATAGGGGAAGAGAGGAAGCGAAACGGGGAGGGAAAAAAGGGGGGGGGGATACATTTGACACACCCCCTAGACTATATAGTGGCAGTGCCTAACAAGGGAAGAAGCAGCTCAGGGCGGCACTACTAGTCCAGCCTCTGAGACAAGGGTCTAAAGACCAGTCAAAAGGAGTACAGACAAGGCAAGAGCAAGCCCAGGGCGGCACTACTAGTCCAGCCACTAGGAGAGGCCACAAGGCCAGTCTGGGTAAAATATATATATGAAGGACAGTACAAAGTCAAGGCCCTAGCAAGTGAGAGGCTACAGGAACAAGACCCAGCTGTACACAGTGCCGCTAAAGATCTTTAGGCGCAAGCGCCTTCGTAAAGATATCAGCTGTGTTGGCACCGGAGGCCAAGTGTACTACGCGCGCCTGGCGACGCTGCTGCAGCTCACGCAGAAGGAAGTACCGCAGCTGAATGTGCTTTGCTCTGCCCTCGAGTCGAGGCTCCTGCCACAGGAGGATCATGGCCCTGTTGTCAGCGTACAGGACCGGGGCAGAGCTAGGCCTCTCACCTAAGTCAGTAAGCATGTAGGTCAGCTAGTGGAGCTCCTGTGCTGCCATGGCACCGGCGTAGATCTCGGCCTCACAGCTGGACTGGGCAACAGATGAGGAGCGAGTAGCTCTCCACGAGACGGCACCTGAACCAAGGCTGAAGCAGTAGCCCTATGAGGACCTGAGGGTCTCGGCGTCGTCTGCCCAAGAAGCATCGGTGTGTCAAGTAAGGACCACTGGCCTACGTCCTCCTAGCACTAACCCCATGCCCGATGTACTTGCAAGATAACACAAAACCCTCTTAGCGGCATACCAGTGCTGAGGTCGATGTCTGCCTGTAGCCACAAAGCGAGCTAGGATGCTGAGAGGGTATGCAAGATCTGGGCGCATGCAAGTCATCAGGTACATGAGGCAACCCACCAGCTCTGCGTAAGGACCAATGGGCTCTACTGACTCCTCAGGAACTGGAGCGAAGAGCCTGTGGTCTCGAGGCAAAGGAGTAAGCTGTGCGGAGGAGAACTGAAGGCCGAACCTCTGAAGGACCTGGCGCACCAAGTGTGACTGAGTCAAAGTGATGGTGCGGGCTGCTCTGTCCCTGGAGATCTGCTAGCCAAGGTAGTGGCGCAGTTCTCCAAGGTCAGTGCAAGTGTGTCTCTTTAGCAGCTTTGCCTTCACGGAGGCCAGTGCGTCCCTGTCTGCCGTGGCGAAACCAGGTCGTCTACGTAAACAAGGATGTAGAACGGAGTTTGGCCAGCACGAACGAAGAGCGAGGGGTCTGCAGAGGACGGAAAGAACTGCAGGTCAGCAAGCGTAGCACGCAGCGTGTCGTGCCACTCACGGGGAGCCTGCCGCAGGCCGTAGACGGGGCGCCGGAGGAGCCACTGGGTCCCAGGAGGGAAGGTACCAATGAAGCCCTGAGGGCGACGCAGGTAGACCTGCTCGTGTAGGCTGCCCTAAAGAAACGCAGTGGAGAAGTCGAGGGAGTGAAGCTCGTAGTCACGCTGCGCTGCTACGTGTAGTAGCACCCGAAGAGTAGTCATCTTCGGGGTCGGAGCGAAGGTCTGGAAGAAGTCCAACCCTCACGCTGACTGAAACCTCTAGCCACGTAGCGCGCCTTGAACACAGGCGGCTCTCCAGGAGGGCGCTTCACCTTGAAGAGCCAGCGGCCATCAACTAAGTTCACCCCAGATGGGGGAACTGCGTCGACATAGGTGCCGGTGGATCTCCAAGATGCCATCTCCTGCTCCATGGCACCTATCCACTGAGAGGCCCAGGGTTCCGAGACCGCCTCAGCGTAAGTGCGAGGGGTCGGGATGTCGAAAGCGTCGGGGTCACCCTCAAGGACTAGAAGCATGGAACAGAGATGGGGAGCAGCCTCGGACAGGAAAGCAAGCTCGTACTGGCGGTCCTCCAGGACGTCACTGCCAAGGGCAGGAGCACCCCCGACAGGCGAAGGACAGGCAGGGTCAGAGACCAGAGCGGTGGCGTAGTCAAGGCGGCGGGTAGAGGCGAAGTCAGCGACCGCAGCGACAAGGGTGTCAAGGCTCGAAACCGGAAAAGACGGGTCGGTAACGAGAGAGGCAAGGACCCGAGGAACAAGAGGATGAGCGGCACGCAGGTAGTCAAACATAGGGGGGGGAGCAACGACAAGGGAGGACGTAGGGGGCGACGGGAGAAGGGGAGGACGAGACGCGTGGGAACGAAGCAACATAGGGTGAGAGCGCGAGACAGGGGAGACAGGTCGAGCACGGGAGGGACGGCGAGACCAGACGTGAGATGGGGGAGTCGGGTCAGTAGACAGAGGAGGGGACACAGGAGGGGAACGAGGCAGGAAACAGGCCGGAGACGCGTCCGGAGGAGGGAACACAGGGCCGGAGACAGGAGGAGGAGGAGGAGGCACGGGCACGGGGTCAGGGGACGGAAGGGCGAGCAGGCGAAGAGCGGACACCGGCGGGGACTGCTGTGACGGCGGTGTGACGCCGACACCGGGACCGCAAGCTGCCGGGCGGCTACCTCTACAACACTCCACACCAGCACCCCCAGAAGAAACACCCCCAGAGCTCAGAACCCCTCGAGCACCGGTACCACCCCCATGCCCGCCATGACAAGCCACGACAAGAGTCCCAGGACTAGTACCCACCCCAACTCCAGCACCCCAAGAGGCAACCAACTGCTGCGGCGACGGCTGCGGCGACGGCGGCGGCGGTGACGACGGCTGCGACAGCGGTGGCGACTGCGGCTGCGGAGGCGGCAGAGGAGGGGACACCTGAGAAGGGGCAGGCGGCGAGGAATATGCTGCAGGACTACCAGAGTCAGTAGACTCCTCAACCGGTACAACCGACGTAAGTTGGGTGACGTGGGACACACCGGAGGGAGCAGGACGGGGAGGGGGAGGGGGAGGGGCGGCGACGACCGGGGAAGGGGTGACCAGGAACAGGGGGGGGTAACCAGGGGACCTCGGTGGGGGAAGCGGCGGAAGAAGGAGACGGACTCGTCAAAGGTGACGTCACGGGAGTGAAAGAACCTGTGAGACGGCGGGTGGTAGAAGTGCCAGTCAGACGCGTCAAGGGGGAAGCCGAGGAAGACACAGGGAATGGTGCGGGCAGTGAGCTTGTCCTTGCCAGAGGCGCAAGACAGGGAGACCGCAACGGACACGCGCGGCGACAAGCCACGGGATAAGAACGTCAGGCACGTCGGCCTTCCGCTCTAGGGGGAACACAGTGGTGTAGCGCGTGTAGTCGTCGACAAGCACTAGGAAGTAGCGCTCTCGACGATGCCCATGGACGGGGGCGGGGTCCCAGACGTCCATGTGCAGAGTCTGTAGCGCTGCGGCGGTAGGGGGAAACGAGGAGGAGTGAGGAGCACGGCGAAGCCGGCCCTCAATACAAGGCATGCAAGGTGGGGCAGGGGAGGAGGGAAACTCAAAGAACGACCCAGGGAGGCCTAGGACGAGACTGTGCTGTGACATGTGACGCAGACGCGGGAGCGCAGGGTGACCTAGACGGTGGTGCCACAGGAGAGTCGGGTGGGTGAGTGACCGACAGACGGCAGCGGCGGCAGCTAGGGGCGGCCACGACGGCGAGGGGCGGCCGAGGGACGGCAGGAGGCGGCCGCGACGGCGGCTAGAAGCAGCCACGACGGCTAGGGGCGGTCTCAAACGGCCAGGGGTCCTGCGAGGAGCGGGCGCGAAACGGCCAGGGCGCCGGCCAGGAGGGGCTCAACGGCCAGGGGGGCGGCTAGGGACGAGCGCGAATGGCCAGGGGGCTGGCTAGGGACGGGCGCGAACGGCCAGGGGGCCGGCTAGGGGCGAGCGCGACGGTCTGGGGGTCCGGCTAGGAGCGATCGCGACGGCCAGGGGGCCGGCTAGGGGCGAGCGTGACGGTCAGGGGCCGGCTAGGAGTGATCGCGACGGGCAGGGGGGCGGCTAGAGAGCGGGTGCGACGACCAGGGGGCCAGCTAGAGACGGGCGCGGCGGCTAGGGGGCCAGCAAAGGGCGAGCGCGACAGCCAGGGGGTCAGCTAGGGGCGGGCGCGAACGGTCAGGGGTCGGCTAGGGACGGGCGCGACGGTCAGGGGGCCGGCTAGGAGCGATCGTGACGATTAGGGGGCCGGCTAGGAGCGGGCGCGATGGCCAGGGAGTCAGCTAGAGACGGGCGCGACGGGCAGGGGGCCGGCTAGGGACGAGCGCGACGGCCAGGGGCCGACTAGGGACAGGCGCGAACGATCAGGGGGGCGGCTAGGGACGAGCGCGAACGGCCAGGGGGCCGGCTAGGGACGGGCGCGAACGGCTAGGGGGGCCGGCTAGGGACGAGCACGACGGCCAGGGGGCCGGCTAGGAACGTAGGGGCGGAAGCGTGAGCGGGCTAGGGGGGGATCTAACCTACTATGATACCATATCAGAAAGAAAATAAAATGAACTAGAATGTGTGTGTACAAGGATATATAGACTAGGGTGTTGTACCCTCTAAGGCACAATCCAGTATAGTCTATAATAATAGCCTAACTTACATTTGACAAATAGGACTAAGCCGATTTTTATTTTTTTTGCTGTCACTGCCTATCAAGACTTGACACAATCAGGGTCGAATTCAAGACCGGTCGAGAATTTCCTGGAATTGGAATTCCCACCAAACACTTCCAATCGCCTTTTGTTATGGCCTCAACTTTTGCCTCCGCCCAAACTCCCCGCCCTCCCAATTCCCTCACCCAAATCTCGCCCCACACCTCTCAAAGCCCGGTACATTCGAGAACTGCCTTGCTGGAAGCCGACTCTGCTCTGGTTTTACAAGGGTTTTTCCAGATGGGCCCAAATCGTCTTAGCTAGCAAAAAAACTAGCTCAGGTCGCGCAAATCTGAGCCGTTAATGAGTGACCAATGATGAACAGCTGAGAAACGTCGAAACGATCGCGTTCGACCATGACCGTCAAAGTTTGGTGGATTTTTTTTTTGGAAACTAGGGGCATGTGGGAAATTACGAAATGAACCAATGCTGCTAGAAAACAACATTTTGGCTAAACGGAGAGGGGAAGCGAAACCGAGGGGGCACGAGGATCAAAACGGAGGTGAGGGGGGGATCGATATCGAGGGGGATGTCTGCGAGAGCGTGGGAGGGGGAATGTCTGCGTGTACACGAGGACTTAGACAATTTTTTGTTGAGGAGAGTGCTACTCTGGCTACTATGACTTAGCTGACTATTTGTGGGTTGTTGCGGGTGTAGGGGGAATGTCTACCATAGGACTTAGCCGATATTTGTCGATTATTGTGGGGCGTGTAGGGGGAATGTATGTACAATTAGGACTTGGCCAATTTTTGTAGGTTGCTGTGTTTGGGGGGGTAATGTTTCTAAAGATTGGGGACATCGCCGAAATTTCAGGGCTGTGAGGCACATGAATATCGCACGCAGGGTTCGTACGCGTTGCTCCATGAAAACTCAGTATTGGCATAACGCAATCCCTGATATCCCAAGTGTTCATAAACTTACAACTGTGAAGGGGCTAGGGTTAAGAAAAGTCCAACCCTGAAAATTAAGGGTTGGCCAAAAAAATACCCAGTGAAATCAGGAAATCAGAGTAAAATACAATGATAATGACAGGCTTGCTAGGAACGGTAGAAAGCCATAGAAATGGCGAGAGGTTTTAGGCTAGGAAAGTTGAGAGAAAAGTGGCCGAGAATAGAAGAGAGTGATAAAAGGAGGGGGGCTGTACCTGTTAAAATTATATAAGTTATATATCATTGATAGGCTTGGTAGTTGTTACTGAACCTTACTGTAGAGGGTATAATCCCCTCCTTGTACCCCTCTCTCTTCCTAATCGATTCTCTTCTCTCTCGTCAATCTTCCTAGCTAAACCTCGGCCGCCATTTCATGGCGGCCCTCTCCTTTCTTGCTAGATCACTTCATAACAGTACCCTCTACAGTAGGTTTCAGTAACACCTACCAAGCCTACCAATTATATAACAAAATATATAATTTAACACTGTATACATACCTACCAGGATTTCCCTACAAGAGAGAGTCGACTAGTCAACATGTCCAGACTCCAGATTGAGTTGATATACGGAAAACCAGGCAACACATAACAGATATATCCTGAACATCCTAATACCAAGGGCTGGATTTCCGCCTGAGTGCACAGATGTTCCTCATGCAGTGTACTGCGCCCACCAAATCCTCCACGGGAGTTGCATAGAAGTCCTTATGACCAAATTTCCTCATGTGATCCTGCTTCTCGACGAAGTCTTGGTTCACCACATCCATAAGCGTCTTGAGAACGTGTATTGTTGTAGTGTTCAGTCCGGGAGGACCTCCCTCGTAGCACCCTGTAATGTGGCATTTAGTGTAGTAGGACGTCTCCAGATCCTCCAGAAAATATATTCCGCCCGGCTGGAAAAACATTGGAGTGGGATCAGGAGTGAGGGTAGGAATGAGGGAAAAAAAATCTTAGTAATACACTATTAAAAGTAAATCCAGCGGAGACACGCCGAAGGGGGGCAGAAGGGAGGACGAGAAGCGGAGTACGAGAGGGGTCGCAGGTAGAGGCAAGGCAAGAAAAAGAGAGCAGATGACAAGGGAAAGAGGCAAGGGAAACGGAGAGGAGTAGAGGGAGAACAGGGAGTCAGAGCCAAACAAGAAGCGGGATCAGATGCGGGAAACCACCTTGAGCAAGTGCAACAGAGCAAGTACCCTGACCAGTGGCAGAAGGTACCTTGACCAGTGGCAGGAGGTATTGGAGGGATGTTTGCTGCTGCGGCATGGTGTGACCTCCATCGTCCACTATGAAGTCAAGCAGACCCACCTGAAATGCGTCACAACACAGTAACGAGATGAGATGTTATTTATTTTATTTTCTTAAAAAAAGAAAAACATTTGCATTTCTTTCATTGAGTCAAGCAGACCCACAAGGAGAAGTCCATGGACCAAGTTTCACACGAAAGAGTAAAAAATCAAACGAGCGTTTTGATTAGAAGCATACAAGCTCAAGCCAAAAGTGGGAAGGAAGGAGTACCTTGGAAGCATGCCATATTCCAAGCCATGTATCCTCATGGCACTCTACCTCGGATGCTGCTCATTCCAACGCCATTCCCCCAACATATTGGCATGAATTCCACTTCCCTGAGATCATCCCACAGATACACCGTCCCATTTCAACCCATCCCCAGCTTAACCCCAAATCCCGCACCATGTGGCACCACACCTCACCACACCAGGCCTCACCGCACTCTTTATCTCTGCCACCACTTGCTCCAAGAACGTCCCATTGGCCTGGTCGCCCACCATCAGCCGCACCCGAGGGTCCCGCGCCTCGGCCTGGTGCTTCTGTTTTAGGGGAAAACAAGGGGAGGGAATATGTGTGGGCTAAGGCAGAGGCAGACAGCAGCACCTGAGGGCCCCGGGCCTCGGCCTGGTGCTTCTGTGAAAGGGAAGGGATAGAGAGCGAGTGAGGGAGAGGGCACGAGAGAGAGGACATGAGAGGGAGAGAGCGTGAGAGGGGGAGGGCGCGAGAGGGAGAGGGCGTGCGAGGGGGAGGGTGTGAGAGGGGGAGGGCGTTAGAGGGGGAGGGCGTGAGAGAGGGAGGGCGTGAGAATGGGAGGGCGTGAGAGGGAGAGGGCGTGATAAGAAGTGCGAATGAAGAGTTCAATTCAAATGCGAATGCTAGGCTCGAGATTGTCATACAGAGACGGTTTGTTGCAACAAGAGTTGAAACCGCGGTTACCAGCAGGTCCGTAACCAGGAGTTGCAGGGTTACATGATTTAACATGTAGTTACATGGAGGATCAGGAGGGTCAGGAGGATCAGGATCGTCACGATGTCAGGAGTGTCAGGGGTGTCAGGGGTGTCAGGGGTGTCAGGGGTGTCAGGGGGATCAGGAGTATCAGGGGTATCAGGGGTATCCGGGGGATCAGGAGGGTCAGGGCCGATCCCTCCGGGATCGTAGATCCAACGCGGCTGGACGGGGCTAGGTAGGGTGCAAGGAATTTCAGTGGGTGCAAGGCATTTCAGTGGGCGCTAGGCAATTCAGTGGGTGCTAGGCAATTCACTGGGCGCAACGTACGCAACGCAATTCAGTGGGCGCAACCAAAATCATGCCCCCCGAGCGTCCTAGTAATCTCTTATCCGTGCCCTTTTTTTGCGGTGTTCCAGCTGTTCCGGCGGTCAGTTTCGTCGCGGCAATGCCTGATCTGTCCGAAAAATCGTACGTTCCCCGCGACTGTTCTTGAAAACTACTCCTTGCGACCGTTACTGGATCTGCTCGACGCCGATCCCACAGATCAATCCGAATCAGCCAGATCAACCCTGCCGCCTACCCTCGCTGCTCGAACTCCCCTGCTCCTCAATCTCCTCCTCCTCCCGTTGCGATGACTGCTAACTAATGCTTTCACCAAAATGACACGAAATCCGAATCAACCAGATCAACCCTGCCGCCTACAGTGGAGATCATTTCGTTGTCGATGCCGTAGATGACGCCTCGCGGAAACGCCCTCTTCCATAGCTTCAGCGAGTCGCCGTACTTGAGCCCGATCTCCAACATGTTCACCTCGCGCGGCTCCCACGGCTGCTGCTCGAATCCCCGCTGCTCAAACCCTTGCTGCTCGAATCCCCTCTGGTCCTCATTTTGCCGCAGTTTCCGCGCGTATTCAACGGGCGCCGGATCGCTTGTCTCCTCCTCCGCCCCTTGCGGCGATTGCTGGCAAGGGAGGGTTTGGGACTGCTGTCGCGGCAGGCGCAGCGGGTCGAGATAGAGGCTGTAGAACGCGCCGTAGTGGTGTGTGCGCTTATCGGATGAGCCTTGGTTGACAATTTCTTCAAACGAGACGAAGCCCTGAACGGAGAATACCAACGCGGAGACGCAACGGGGCAATGCAGGTGTATTTGGAGTCGACTTTAAATACACCCCGATGCGCCTTGGTTGACGATCTCTTCAAACGAGACGAAGCCCTGAACGGAGTTCCATTGGCAATGCGAAGGAGAAGCAAACGGGGGAAATGCAAGGCGTTACTGTTACTGAACGAGCGGAAGAACTTGAAGATAAATTTGTACGCGATATTGGAAGCAACTGACTCGATCTCAAGTCGGATCTTGAAGTGAACGACCGTGAGTCACGGCCAAGGCCGGTTTCTTAAACATTAGCGACGCGGCTTCGCTCACGAACGATACAAGAAAAGGCTCTTCCATGTAAATTACCCATGATGTGTCGTGGCAGCTCTGGATGAGGTCATACGCGATATAAGCCCATGGGAGGAGGTACACGAGGGACAAGAAACCTCCTCGCGGCAGAGCAAGTTTCCAGGCGCCTACAGCCTTCCCCATCCTCCCAGCCTACTACTACTACTAAAATCACGATTTCTTGCACACACAAGACAAGCCAAGTCGAAGACACCACCGACACACTAAAACACAGCTGTTCTGCAGTACGTGTTCTACTCCTGACTCGGGAAACAGCGATTCTCTAGAACAGTGCTCGAATTTGGTTTGGGACCATTTTCATCTCATGAGAAAAATGAGAGGGTAGAGGGAGCCAGTTCGGAACCAGAATGTGGCTACAGAACAGAATACAGTAGATTTGCGCGATTTTCAGGTCGGTTAAGTTCGGTCTGGGCACCATGCCATGTGCTTTGCGGGCCGCCAAAATCTCGCGCGTGGCAGGCAGTTGCCGAATGCCCGGACATCAGCCCCAGTTGGCCGCAACATCCAGGCTGGACTATTTTGGAGTTCTCCAGGTCGGAAGAGGCCCAGATTGGGCGGGCCCGCCTCTGTCACGACGTGGGGACTCGGGAGTACCCTTGGAGAAGGAATTCTCGAAACTGGTGGGGTGTAAGGAAATCCCCTTTTCCTTTCTGGGCTCGACTACAGCACGTACAACCTCGACTCTTGGAAGTCTAGGCTCGGCCAAATTTCTTCGATCCCGAACCACTTCACGAGCCCAAACCTAGACGCGCGGCACTTTCATAGCTTTCTCCAACCAAACCGCCCCAACCTGTTCGCATGGTTCTCGGATAGCTCTGTTCGTGCCTATAAATACCTAGGCCCTCATTGGTATTGACACTCTTGAATCAAGACTCCATGACTCCACTACAGGGCTTCTGCTAGGTTCCTCCGCCGCTCGGACATTCAGGGCGCCCCTCGAAGCTTACCCTGAAAAAAAACGGCACGGCCAAATCGTGCCCTTACGAAAAGGGCTCGCACCAGATCCCCTCGGCCAAAACCGAGCTGCCTTTAATAACGCTCTTTTATCTGTCTAGTTACGTTACATTACATATCGCATATATGAATTGTCCATAAAATTCAAGTTATTAATGCATGCAATGTCTAAAAAAAGTTGAGGTACGCTAGCCAAGAACTCATATCACACCAACCTTACTCGCGTCACAGACGGAAACAGCGAGCGAGATTTGAGGGGCCAACTGACTGGAGGAGGGGCGAGATTACTGGAGGAGCTGAAATGGCTGGTGGACGAGCGAGATGAGGTGCGCGAGCTGACTAGATTGGCAGGGCAGCACACGTGAGGTGAAGAGGAAGTTCTCTCTCACGGGGGGGGGGGGGGGAGGGGGTGGGGTATCAAACAGTGAAATTGATGAATAGAGAGAGAGAGTACACAAACATATACCTAACTGTTGTACTCTCTAGAAGATGACCCTATACAGTCTATACAAGCATGATAACTAAACATGTTTGACACACCCCCTGGACTGCATAGGGGAATGTTCTAGACAAGCAGCTCAGGGTGGCACTACTAGTCCAGCCTCTGAGACAAGGGTCTAAAAGACCAGTCAGAAGGAGTACAGGCAAGGCAAGAACTAGTACAGGGCGGCACTACTAGTCCAACCACTGTAAGAGGACACAAGTCCAGTCTGAGTGTACACACAGATATATAGGACAGTACAAAGTCAAGGCTCGAGTAAGTGAGAGACTACAGGAACCAGACCAAGCTGTACACAGTGCCGCTGATGATCTTTAGGCGCAAGCGCCTTCGTAAAGATATCAGCTGTGTTGGCACCGGAGGCTAAGTGTACTACGCGAGCCTGGCGACGCTGCTGTAGCTCACGCAGGAGGAAGTACCGCAGCTGGATGTGCTTCGCTCTGCCCTCGAGTCGAGGCTCCTGACACAGGAGGATCATGGCCCTGTTGTCAGCGTACAGGACCGGGGCAGAGCTAGGCCGCTCACCTAAGTCAGTGAGCAAGAAGGTCAGCCAGCGGAGCTCCTGTGCCGCCATGGCACCGGCGTAGATCTCGGCCTCACAGCTGGACTGGGCAACAGACGAAGAGCGGGTAGCTCTCCACGAGACAGCACCCGAACCAAGGCTAAAGCAGTAGCCCTGGGAAGACCTGAGCGTCTCGGCGTCGTCTGCCCAAGAAGCGTCTGTGTGTCCAGTAAGGACCACTGGCCTGCGTCCGCCTAGCACTAACCCCATGCCCGATGTACTTGCAAGATAACGCAAAACCCTCTTAGCGGCAGACCAGTGCTGAGGTCGGTGCCTGCCTGTGGCCACGAAACGAGCCAGGATGCTGAGAGGGTATGCGAGATCTGGGCGAGTGCAAGTCATCAGGTACATGAGGCAACCCACTAGCTCAGCGTAAGGACCACTGGGATCTACCGACTCCTCAGGAACTGGAGCGGAGAGTCTGTGGTCCAGAGGAAGAGGGGTGGGCTGTGCGGAGGAGAACTGAAGGCCGAACCTCTGAAGGACCTGGCGCACCAAGTGTGACTGAGTCAGGGTGATGGTGCGCGCGGCTCTGTCCCTGGAGATCTGCAAGCCAAGGTAACGGCGCAGCTCTCCAAGGTCAGTGCAGGTGTGTCTCTTCAGTAGCTCTGCCTTCACAGAGGCCAGTGCGTCCCTGTCAGCAGTGGCAAAGACCAGGTCGTCTACGTAGACGAGGATGTAGAACGGAGTCGAGCCAGCACGAACGAAGAGCGAGGGGTCTGCAGAGGACGGAAAGAACTGCAGGTCAGCAAGGGTAGCACGCAAAGTGTCGTGCCACTCACGAGGCGCCTGGCGCAGGCCGTAGACTGGGCGCCGCAGAAGCCACTGGGTCCCAGGGGGGAAGGTGCCAGTAAAGCCCTGAGGGCGACGCAGGTAGACCTGCTCGTGAAGGCTGCCCTGAAGAAAGGCAGTGGAGAAGTCGAGGGAGTGAAGCTCGTAGTCACGCTGAGCCGCTACGTGTAGCAGAACCCGAAGAGTAGTCATCTTCGGGGTAGGAGCGAAAGTCTGAAAGAAGTCCACCCCCTCGCGCTGACTGAAGCCTCTAGCCACGTAGCGCGCCTTGAACACAGGCGGCTCTCCAGGAGGGCGCTTCACCTTGAAGAGCCAACGGCCATCGACCACGTTCACCCCAGGTGGGGAACTGCGTCGACGAAGGTGCCGGTGGATCTCCAAGATGCCATCTCCTGCTCCATGGCAGCTATCCACTGAGAGGCCCAGGGTCCCGAAACCGCCTCAGCGTAAGTACGAGGGGTCGGGATGTCGAAGGCGTCAGGGTCACCCTCAGGGACTAGCAGCATGGAACAGAGATGGGGAGCATCCTCGGACAGGAAAGCAAGCTCAAACTGGCGGTCCTCCAGGACGTCACTGCCGAGGGCAGGAGCACCCCCGACAGACGGAGGACAGGCAGGGTGAGAGACCAGAGCGGTGGCGTAGTCAAGGCGGCGGGTAGAGGCGAAGTCAGCGACCGCAGCGACGAGGGCGTCAAGACTCGACACTGGAACAGACGGGTCGGTAACGAGAGAGGCAAGGACCCGAGGAACAAGAGGACGAGCGGCACGAAAGGAGTCGGACAGAGGAGGAGACGCAACGACAAGAGAAGACGGAGGAGGAGACGGGAGGAGGGGAGGACGAGACGCGTGGGAACGGAGCAACATAGGGTGAGAGCGCGGGACAGGGGAGACAGGACGAGCACGAGAGGGGCGGCGAGACCAGACGTGTGAGGGCGGCGTCGGGTCAGGAGACAGAGGAGGGGACACAGGAGGGGAACGAGGGGGAAGACGAGCCGGGGACGAGTCTGGCAGAGGGAACACGGGGTCGTAGACGGGAAGAGGGGGAGACGGCAGGCCGAGCAGACGGAGGGCGGACACAGGCGGGGACTGCTGCTGCGGTGACACAACACCAACACCAGGGCCACAAGCTGCGCGACGGCTACCTCCCGAACCCTCCACACCTGCACCCCCAGAAGGGACACCCCCAGAGCCCGAAACCCCGCCAGCACCGGTACCACCCCCAGGTCCGCCGGGACAAGCCACGACAGGAGCCCCGGGACTAGTACGCACCTCAACGCCAGCACCCCCAGAGTCCACAAACGGCTGCAGCGACGACAGCGGCGGCGGCGGCGGCGGCTGCAGCGACGGCTGCGACGGCGGCGGCGACGGAGACGACGGCTGCGACGGCGGCGGCGGTGGAGACGACGGCTGCAGCAGCTGCGGCGACGGCGGCTGCGGAGGCGGTGGAGGAGGAGACACCGGGGGAGGGACAGACGGCGAGGACTGCGCCGGAGGACTACCAGAGGCAGAAGACTCGTCGACCGGGACGGCCGACGGGAGGGGGGTGACGTGAGACACACCAGAGGGGGCCGGACGGGGGGGCGGGGGGGGGGAGGGGCAGGGACCACCAGGGAGGGAGGAACCAGGAACAGGGGGGGAGTAACCGGGGGACCACGGTGGGGAAAGCGGCGGTAGAAGGAGACGGACTCGTCAAAGGTGACGTCGCGAGAGTGAAAGAAGCGGTGAGACGGCGGGTGGTAGAAGTGCCAGTCGGACGCGTCAAGGGGGAAACCGAGGAAGACGCAGGGGAGGGTGCGGGCAGTGAGCTTGTCCGTGCCAGAGGCACGAACGTGAGCAAGGCAGCCCCAGACGCGGAACGCAGACGCGTCACCAGGGGACCCGGTCCACAGAAGGGTCGGCGAAACCTGCGGCCGCTGGGGGTGCGGCCACAGGTTAAGCTGGTGAGCGGCGTAGCGCACGGCGAACGGCCACAGAAAATGGGGTGCACCGGCGTGGATCATGGAGGTGCGAGCCACCTCCATGACCAAACCGATGCGTCGCTCAGCGACCCCATTCTGCTGCGGGGAGTCCGGCAGGGTAAACGTCTGGGTGATGCCCTCCGCACGACAGAAGCGACCAAGGACACCTGAGGCAAACTCGCCACCCCGGTCGGAGTGGAGGCGCAAGGCAGGGAGACCGCGGTGGACACGAGCAGAGACAAGCCAGGGGATGAGAACGTCAGGCACGTCGGCCTTCCGCTCCAGGGGGAAGACGGTGGTGTAGCGCGTGAAGTCGTCGACAAGCACTAGGAAGAAGCGCTCGCGACGCGGCCCATGGACCGGGGCTGGGCCCCAGACGTCCATGTGCAGAGTCTGCAGGGGTGCGGTGGTAGGGGGAAAAGAGGAGGAGTGAGGGGCACGGCGGAGCCGGCCCTCGACACAAGGCGTGCACGGTGGGGCGGGGGAGGAGGGAAACTCGGGGAACGAACCGGGGAGACCAAGGACGAGACCGTGCTGGGACATGTGACGCAGACGTGGGAGTGCAGGGTGACCAAGGCGGTGGTGCCAAAGGAGAGTCGGGTGAGTGAGGGACCGACAGGAGCACGCGGCAGCAACCTGGGTGGACGCAGCTACCGGGGGGGAAGACCCAGCCGGGGACGTCGCGGTGTCCAGAGTGAACAGGCCGGACACCGGGTCCCGGGGGAAAGTGATAAGGGGGGCACCAGTGGCGGCCTCGGTACAGACAGCATACCGCTCGTGACCAGGGAACGTAGTGGTGACGCCAAGGTCCTGGAGGCAGCCGACACCAACTAGGTTCCTGGAGAACGAGGGGATATGCAGACCGGTGAGCGAACCTGAAGGAACCGCCGGACAGGGAAGGGAGGTGGAACTGCGGGCAACGACGGGACCACCGGAGGGGTCAGCAAGAGTAACTGCAGCGGGAACAGGCAGCGGCGTCAGTGTCGTAGAGTCGCGGAAGAAACACCGGGAGGCGCCAGAGTCCAAGGTGAAGGAAAGCGCAGCAGTCGCGCGAGGCGGCAGTGAAGCGGTGGAAGCACCAAGGCTAAGCAAAGCAGGAGATCCTACGCCTGACGCAGCAGGGGAGTCTACGCTAGGCACCGCTACACTAGGCAACACGGGGTAATAAGAGGGAAGCACACTAGAGTCATCAGCATACATCACATGCAAGGCCGCTACAATGGCATCCATGTCCAAGTCAAAAATCCTAATGCTACGCCTAAGCAAGCTGTGCCAGTCCGGGAGGTCGGGCGCCGGGCCAAAGCGCTGGCGGAACAGGTCGTCCAGACGACGAAAACAGCGAGGAGTAGAATGACCGATCTTACCGCAAACGAAGCCGCGGCGAGGACCGGTCTGGATCTGGTACTGACAGGGCCCGCCTCCAGAACCACCACCCGGTGCACCACCACGCGCACGACCACCACCAGCTCCAGGCCACCCAGGTGGGAGAGTACTCGCCTGCCTCGTCTGCGGCGGCTGCTGCGGCTGCTGCGAAGGCTGCGGCTGCGGCGACTGCTGCTGCTGCTGCTGCTGCAACTGTGGAGGCAGCGGGGCAGCTGGACCGGGCAGGGTCCCCACGTCCGCACCGGCACCGGACGACCCGCCTCCACCACTACCCCCACCCGCACCCCCGCCGCCTCCGCCGCTCCCAACCTTGGGGCGGCGGCCCTTCGCCGAGCGGGACTGCACTGCAGCAGCAGTCTCAGCCACAGCGACAGAGCCGTCGGAGAAGGTACACTGAGCGGGGGCACAACCCTGAAAGATAGGGACCGGTACTGTACCGCTCGCCAGGGCTATGGAGCGGTGACGAGTCTCTATGGCAGTCAGGGTGTCAACAAAGTCGGTGAGGGTGAGAGCAGCAGGGTGGATGCTAAGGAACTGGTCGCGGGCGGCGGCAAGGCGGTCAGGTAGGCGTGTGGCAAGGAGGTAGAGGGTAGAGGTCATGGGAGGCTGGTGGACTCTAAGCTGTGCATCAGTGCAGGCAGCGCGCCAGGCCTCATCTATCGAGCGCAGGTGGGCAGCGAGGTCAGAGACAGTGGGGAAAGACGCCAGGTCAGGAAAGAGCAGGGGAAGGATCAGGCGACCCACTGAGGCAGCAGGAGGGGTAGAATAGCGCTTGATGACAGCATCGAGGTAGGCCTGGGCGGTAGGAATGGTTCTAAAGCGAGGGCGCTCAGTGGGGGGGAGGGCATTGCTAATGGCGAGCTGAGCAAGGGCATCGCGGGAAAGCCAGACAGAGCGGGCAAGGGCAGCAGCGGCAGTGGACTCGCGCTCAGCGGGCGTGGGATCAGCGGGCAGCACAGCAGGGGGGTCAGGGCAGGGGAGCATACCGTCTAGGTGTGCAGAAAGCGGGTGGCCGTCCTGCCGCTGGCCAGTGAGGTGGCGGCGAAGGTCAGCCAACCACGCCTCGAACTCCAGAGGCTAACCCTCAACATCAAAACGAAGCTCAGCAGCCATGAGGGGCAGTGGAGGACAATGCCGTGCGGTGCAGTGCGATGCAGTGCGGTGCAGTGCGGTCCAGTGCGGTGCAGTGCGATGCAGTGCGGTGCAGTGCGGTCCAGTGCGGTGCAGTGCGGTCAGTGCGGTCCAGTGAGGTGCAATGCGATGCAAGGCGGGGCAGGAAAGTGCAGGAGGGTGCAAAGTGGTGCGGGGAACGGGGGACAGTACCAGGAAGTATGGAGGGCCGGGGCAGGCGCGACAAGGCCGGGCGGCGGCGACGAGGCCGGGCGGCTGCGACGGGGCCGGGCGGCGGCGACGGGGCCGGGCGGCAGCGACAAGGCCGGGCGGCTGCGACGTGGCCGGGCGGCTGCGACGGGGCCGGGCGGCAGGGACGAGGCCGGGCCGGACACAGCAGGGCCGGGCAGGGGCGACGGGGCCGGGCGGCTGCGACGTGGCCGGGCTGCTGCGACGTGGCCGGGCAGGGGCGACGGGGCCGGGCGGGCGAGCAGGGGCCGGGCAGGTGCGACAGGGGCCGGGCAGCCGCGACAGGGGCCGGGCGGGCGCCACGTGGCCGAGAGGCCGCGACGGGGCCGAGCAGGGGCGACGGGGCCGAGCAGGGGCGACGGGGCCGAGCAGGGGCGACGGGGATGGGGAGGGGCGCGACGGGGCCTGGAGGGGCGCTACCAAGCCCAGGTAGGGGCGCGACGGGGCCTGGGGGGAGCGCAATGGGGCCCAGGAGGGGCGCTACGGGGCCTGGGAGGAGCGCGACTGGGCTAGGGAGGGGCACGACGGGGCCTGGGAGGAGCGCAATGGGGCCCAGGAGGGGCGCTACGGGGCCTGGGAGGAGCGCGACGGGGCCCTGGAGGGGCGCTACCAGGCCCTGGAAGGGGCGCGACGGGGCCTGGAGGGGCGCTACGAAGTCCTGGAAGGGGCGCGACGGGGCCTGGGAGGAGCGCAATGGGGCCCAGGAGGGGCGCTACGAGGCCTGGGAGGAGCGCGACGGGGCCCTGGAGGGGCGCGACGGGGCCCAGAAAGGGGCGCAACGGGGCCCAGGAAGGGGCGCGACGGGGCTAGGGAGGGTCGCGACGGGGCTAGGGAGGGTCGCGACGGGGCTAGGAGCACGACGGGGCCCAGCTAGGGGGCGAGCGGAAGCGTGAGGGGGGGGGGATCCTACCTACGCGTGATACCATATCAAACAGTGAAATTGATGAATAGAGAGAGAGAGTACACAAACATATACCTAACTGTTGTACTCTCTAGAAGATGACCCTATACAGTCTATACAAGCATGATAACTAAACATGTTTGACATGGGGATGGGGTCTGGCTACGGGTAGCCTCAAACTTCTCTCGGACGAAAAGGCTGGCACCCAAAAGTCCCCTGAAAACCAACGAGCGAGTAAAATTTCAACTCTTTTTTTCAAGGGCTGCCTCTAAAAAAACCCTGAAAATCAGTCAAGAACGGGCATTCACCCTGTTAGCATAAGCTCTGCTCCACTACCTGTTACTCTGATAAATTCATAATAGCTTGTATTTGAGCTCTGTTCCTGCCTGCTTAGTCTTCCGTAGAGTAGTCCGTTTATATCGGGAGAGGACCCGACAGAATAGGGGGTTGGCCTGCGGTTGGTAGGCGAGCTCGTTAAAGCTCCTCCAACTAGAAGCGTGTGCACTCTCAGATCTATTAGGTAAAATTTCCAGCATGTCTACCACGCCGGAAACCTCTGCCTGTCGTAGTGTTAAGAACGTAACTCAGGAGGAGTTTGACGAGTTGCAAGCCAGGGCGGCTACAGTGACGACACGGCAGGCCCAGCTTCAACAACTCGCCGATAAGTTCGAGTCGCTGGGAAGCGAAGTGCAGACGCTGCGCAACGAAAACTCGTCGCTTCGCCAGACCCGATGTGAAACGCGTCAAGGGCGGCCTGTTACCCAAGACGAAGATGCTGCAAGCGAAGCGAGGGTGTCGGCGACACCTGAAGCAGTTCAAGAAGTCCACAGCGAGCCGCGGGCGGCCATTAAAATCAAACCATCTGTCACAGGATCGAATATGTCGAGGAAAGGTTGCACTATCGATCAGTACAAGGCGCTTTTATACTTCCTAAGTACATCAGGTAACCAGGTTTATCTTATCCCAATGGAATAGACCCTTCTAGAAAATAGAATCACCCTGTGTATAGCCACGCGAGGCTATTGGCTTTAAAGGATTACGGCAGCATTACGCTAGATAGAGCGCACCAGTACATCCCGAGCCTGGTCGGTGATATAATGATAATAACAGGATAAGCCAAAGGATAATGGAAAATGAAGAATAGGAAACCAAATGAGATGAGATAAAAAGAGAACTGGAATGGAAAAGAAATAGGGAAAGGAACCAGTGATGTAACGGGGTCGTACTCTCACACCACCGATGCCTCCGCCGTTCAACCAGACCGACAGGACAACTACAGTGAGCGGGTGGCTGTTTGGCATGGAAATCTTCTTCACGGCAGCAAGTATTAATGACAACGCATTACGTGTCAACTTGGCTGTGTCGCTGCTGAGGGGACCAGCACTCGACTGGTGGCGCATGCATGTAGACGAGGGAGGAGCCCCGGCAGGGAATCAACGAGCGGTAGATGGGGAGCTGGGTTCATCAACGGCGAAGGCAGAACCGATCTTTGGGCCGGCCACGATCCACACGTGGAAAGCATGGGGCGAAGCGTTGAAGCGCAGATTCGAGCACATATCTATGCGCGAAAATGCTCGCACAAAGCTTCGGATGTGGCGACAGTTGAGCTCTGTAAAAAAATGCACGGCGTCGTTTCTGGCAATCTGCGACCAAATCGGAGGGCTTAGCGAAGACGAGCACATCGATCGCTACGTGGGTGGTCTCAAGTCGGAGATTCAGCAAGAGATTGTCCTGCGAGCCTCGGCGACATTCAACAAAATAGTTCGCATAGCAGACGCGCTGGACGCACGGCGTGGACTTGCGAGAGCGGGTTTCCGGGAGGGATATCGCGCCAGCCCTAACACACATCAATCAACGGCGTGGACGTGTTTGCAGCCCGAGTATTTTCGAGAACCTGCTTCCACTACAACCAGCCGGGTCACATGGTGAGGGACTGCCCGCAGCTGAAGAAGAACTTACCTAACGACAAGAAGCAGTCGGGAAATGGAGATCGTCAGTAGCAGATGGGCCACCTACTGACTTGACTGCGTCGCCCAAACGCCACCACCCCCACCAGGTTATAGTGCCGATTTGGGCTATCGACCATTCCTGGCTGAATAAGGGGGGTGAATCGGTTGATCGCCCTGTGGTGGTTGAAGGAAGTATTGGCGACACCCGCATCAAAATATTAGTTGATGGTGCGGCGAGCCACGGTTTGATGGACGTGAAGAAGGCGAAAAAATTGCGATTACAGCTGGAACACTGCATGCCTGAAATCGACGCGCGACTGGTTGACGGCACACCACTAGCAATTCGGGAGCGGGTACCTCACGTGCGAGTAACATGCGGCGAAAATTTCAGTTTCACGACGAAGATGCTGACGACAACTTTGGACGGCTGCTACATGCTGCTGGGGCGTGATTGGCTACGTGAATACAACCCGAGCATTGGCTGGCGGACGGGCGATTGTCGAATCAAATGGAGTGGCGAGTGGCACCGACTACCCAAGTGGAGCTGTCAAGATTCGACTACATCGACGGTTAGCGCAGTGACGATCAAGCAAGCCATGATTCGAGCGGCACAACAGTATGCAGTCTGATGGATCGCATCAACGGCTCTCGACACGCCAACCGACATCGACAAACTTTGCGCAGCTGTCCCGAATGATTTGGCGATGGTGATTCGGAAACACGCCGACATTTTTCCAGACGACCTACCGGCGGGTTTGCCACATGAGCGAGAACGTGACCACAAAATCGAGCTAGAGCCCAGCGCGCAACCTACTGTTCGGACTCAATGGCGGGTGACTCAGCCCGAGATGGATGAACTTTGATGCCAACTGGACTACCTGCTCGAGAAAGGATTTGTTCGCCCCAGCACCTCGCCGTTTGCAGCTCCGATCCTGTTCACCCCAAAGAAAGATGGCAGTCTACGAATGTGTATTGACTACCGCGCTTTGAACCGGGTTACCATCAAGTCTCGCTATCCTATCCCGCGTGCCGACGAACTCATTGACCAGCTTCGCGGAGCCAAATTCTTCTCGAAAATTGACCTGCGATGCGGTTACCACCAGATCCGCATGAACGAAGCTGACTGCTACAAGACGACGTTTCGGACCCGATACGGGCATTACGAGTACACGGTTATGCCTTTTGGCTTAACTAACATGCCTTCAACTTTCCAGTTAACCATGAACAAAGTTTTTCGGCCACTGTTGGATAAATACGTCATCGTGTACCTCGACGACATACTGGTCTACAGCACTACCCGAGAGCAGCGTTTGAAGGATTTGGAATCCGTTTTCTCCCTGCTGCAACAGCACAGACTCATCACCAAGGGCTCTAAGTGCGAGTTTCTCAAACACGAACTGGAGTTTTTGGACCACGTCATTTCCATCGACGGCGTTAAAATCGACCCCAAGAAAATCGCGACGATACAAGACTGGAAGCCGCTGACTAATCTCCTTGGGGTTCGTCAATTACGTCCGCCGTTTCATTCCAAATATGGCGGGGGTAACTTCCACTCTCACGGATCTCCTGAAGAAGGGCACGTTTTATGAGTGGGGGGGAGAGCAGCAGGTTGCGTTCGAACAGCTCAAACTTTTCATGACTACACCTCCGGTTGTTCGGATTGCAGATCCTCACCATCCATTCGAACTCATCACTGACGCTAGCGATCTAGCCGTTGGCGCAGTACTGTTACAAGACTTCAGTGAAGGTCTCCAACCCATCGCCTACAAGTCACAAAAGCTGAACCCGGCTGAGCAAAATTTTCCTGTCCAGGACAAGGAGTTACTCGCCATCGTTCACGCTTTCAAAGTCTGGCACTGCTACCTGACGGGCGCTGACGTAACAGTCCGAACAGACCACAAATTGCTACAGTTCATCAGCGCCCAACCGACACTGAATCCCGGACAGATTCGCTGGCTCGAGTCCAACTTCCACTACATCGTCACTTGCAAACGGGGGGTTAGCAACATCGCCGACGCACTGACCCGCCCTTCAGTCCACACAGGCGCCGTCCAAATTACCCAAGCTAATCCGCTGCAAACTGGCCTATTCACCCACGGATACAGTACTAACCCATTCTTCACCATTAAAAGTCATCCCCAACTGACGGTCAAGCAAGGGGCCTATTACCTAAAATCCGGTACCAATCGGATTTGGGTTCCCGCATACCGTACCCTACGGGAATTACTAATCCAGGAGGCGCATGTCTCGAATTTCTCGGGTCACTACGGCGTCGACAGGACCGCCAAATTACTCAGCCGTAATTATTACAGGCCCCACCTGCTGATAGATGTGCAGCTGTACGTCACCTCCTGCGCCACGTGTCAACGCATGAAGTCTTCCCAGCTTCGACTTGCGGGATTGCTGCAGCCACTCGAGCCACTCGATGGATTTCGTCACCGACCTGCCAGCTGGCCCAAGCGGTAATCGACGCCATCCTCAAAGCCAATCAAAGGGCTAAGCAGCAAGCTGACCGACGACGCCGAGACCTAACACTCGCCCCTGGGCAATTGGTCCTGCTCGACACCAGAAATTTGGGAATTCCCCTCCTAAATAAATTACGACCAAGATTTTGCGGCCCATTTCGTATCATCTGCATGGTGACACCAGTCACCGCCCAGCTGCAACTGCCGGCCGACTGGTGAATTCATGATTCCTTTCACGTTAGTCTCCTGCGACCGTTCGTCCCAAGTACGACTAATCTCGACCGTGAACAATCAATCCTACGGTCAACCCAGTACGCGAGCCAACGATTGAGCCGTCCAAGATTCTCACCAATCGTGTACGAGGCCACCGAGACACAGCAGCCATTGATTTCCTTGTACGATGGGTTGATCGCACGATTGACAACGATCTTTGGGTCCCCACAGCTATGCTCGGCGAACACAAACTCGTCCAGGACTATTTACACCGACGACGTATCCCGGATGTGGGTAGTCTCATCCCGGAAGGATGGGTGGTGTAAGGAGATTCCCTTTTCCTTACTAGGCTCGACTGCAGCGCGTACGCCCTCGACTCTCGGAAGTCCAGGCTCAGCCAACTTCTTCGGTCCCGAACCACTTTGCGAACCCAAACCTAGACGCACGGCGCTTCCGTGGATTTCGCCAACCGAACCGCCCCAACCTGTTTGCTTGGTTCTCGGCTAGCTCTATTCGTGCCTATAAATACCTAGGCCCTCATTTGTATCAACACTCTTGAATCACGACTCCTTTATTACACTACCTGCTATTACTCTGATTAATTCATAACATGGGGGGACACGAGTTACCAGGCTTGGCGACAATGCACCATCGAAACGTTTTGCTTTGCTCGCGGAATGTAATCGACGGTCTATATCCGACCTTCTTTGTGGGCTCGTTTCTCTAGCCCTCGATATCTTCTTTTTGGCTTATCGTGAGAATTCTATCGTTGCTGCACACAATTGGTGGACGAAAGTCATGCGAACTAGCCCAGCTCCATCCATGATGTCTGTCGGGGCGACAATTAGGGTTTCGGGAAGGGAAATTATACGTCGGGTAACTCTTACTCTTCATTTCCCCGATTTAGTCACTATTTTCTCATCTCAGTCAATGTTTTATCGACTCGAAATCAGCAGCGTCAAACTTTTTGTTCAGTTTGATGCCGCATGGCAAAATCTTTCGACACGTGTCCCAGAAATGTGATGTCTCAAAACATCAAATGATAAATACCGAAATGTCCAAACTTTAAAGAGAAAACTTCAAAGCTAGTATAGGATTATATACATATCTATATATACATATATATACGGACATGTCAATTAGGGCAGCCCGAAACAAATAAAATCCGCAGCGGCCCGATATTCGACTTGGGGTGGCATCAACACTAAAGACACACCAAGCCGCGACTGTCGGGTTGATGCCACCGCGAGTCGCATGCGGTCTCCGATGGGTTTGAGTTTTGTGGGCATACAGAAAAACAAAACGTCAGAAGTAGTGACATAGGTCTAGTTTGCACCTTGAAGAATGGCTTGATAGATTTCTGGAACGAAAAAAAAAAAAAAAAAAAAAAAAAATCCCATTCGGGGATTTTCGTAACAACCAGAAAATTCGCACACGTTCAGTTGCCCAATTTGTGTGCGCTTCGTCTGCTCACTCTTTCTAGCCACAAGAAGACAACACTTGGCTGGTCAGTCTTCGCGAATATAATCTACTTCGAAATTCGAATGTGAGTGAAATCGAATCCTGTTCCCAGATAGAGTTTCGATTTGTTTGTCACTTCAAATAGTCTCCCTATTCTCTGGGATCTCGCCATTTTCGGGCACGTGTCCGGAAAAATTGCCCTGCCGCATCAAACTGAACAAAAAGTTTGACGCTGCTGATTTCGACTCGATAAAACATTGACTGGGATGAAAAGAGTGACTAAATCGGGGAAACGAAGAGTATGAGTTACCCAGCGTATAGTTTCCCTTCCGCGAAACCCTCCCGTTTCTGTTCAGCTGTTGCACAAGAACCCGCGGCTCGGGTGGAGCATGTACACCTTTAGTCCAGTAAACTGCTCATTTATTGGACGCCACGTGTGTCAACTTATACATATGTTAGTTGTATAGGCTAGATAGTATGTTCTTAGTGGGTACAAATCCAACCCTATATTTCCCTTGTTCACCCTTGATTCTAGTCATTATCCTACTCTAACAACGTGTCCAGCTATAGGCCCATTGGTTCGAACACACGGGCAATGGCCCAACCCATAGAGGCCCAATGTCTTAGAGCAGAAAAGTTGACTAGAATTGGGCATACAGGTCGATTTGGTGTTAGTGTTGCACCCTCTAAGAGCATGCACCTATCCAGCCTATTATAACATATACAAATATGTTTAACACACCCCCTAGGCCAGATGAGAGCAGTGCCTGGAGGTCGACACACAGCTCAGGGTGGCACTACTAGTCCAACCTCTGAGGGAAGGGTCCGAAGACCAGTCAGCAAGAGTACAAACAAGACAAGAGCAAACAAGGGCGGCACTACTAGTCCGACCACTGGAAGAAAAGCCAAAAGACCAGTCAAGATGGCATATATAAAGAGAAGTACACAATCAAGGTCCTAGCAAGTGAGTAGCTAGTGGAACCAGAACAAGCTGCAAACAGAACCGCTGATTATCTTTAGGCGAAAGCGCCTTATTAAAGATATCAGTTGTGTTGGCACCAGAGGCCAAGTGTACTACGCGGGCGTGGCGACGCTGCTGTAGCTCGCGCAGGAGGAAGTACCACAGTTGGATGTGCTTCGCTCTACCCTCCAATCGAGGCTTCTGACACTGGAGGATCATGGCCCTGTTGTCAGCGTACAGAACTGGGGCGGAGCAAGGGTGCTCACCTAAATCTGGCAACAAGAAAGTCAGCCAGCGGAGTTCCTGTACCGCCATGGCACCAGCGTAGATCTTAGAATCATACCTGGACTAAGCAACTAACAACGAACCGATGGACCTCCACGAGACCACGCCTGCACCAAGGCTAAAGCAGTAGCCCTGAGAGGACCTGAGGGTCTCAGCGTCGTCTGCCCAAGACGCGTCTGTGTGCCCAGTAAGGACCACTAGCCTGCATCCTCCCAATACCAGCCCCATGCCCGATGTACTTGCTAGATAACGCAAAACTCTCTTAGCAGCCGACCAGTGCTGTGGTCGGTGTCTGCCTATAGCCACAAAGCGAGCCAAGATGCTGAAAGGGTATGCGAGATCTGGATGAGTGCAAGTCATCAGGTACACGAGACAACCCACCAAGTCCACTGGGCTCTACTGACTCCTCAGGAACAGGAGCGGAGAGTCTCTGGTCTACTGGCAAAGGTGTAGGCAGTGCTGAGGAGCCTCTAAAGAACCTGGCGCACCAAGTGTGACTGTGTGAGAGTGATGGTGCGCGCTGCTCTGTCCCTGGAGATCTGCAGTCCAAGGTAGTGGAGCAGCTCTCCTAGGTCAGTGCAGGTGTGCCTCCTCAAGAGCTCGGCCTTCACGGAGGCCAATGCGTCTCTGTCTGCAGTAGCGAAGACCAGGTCGTCTACGTAGACAAGGATGTAGAACGGGGTCTGGCCAGCACGAACGAAGAGCGAGGGGTCTACAGAGGACGGAAAGAATTGCAAGTCACCTAGCGTAGCACGTAGCGTGTCGTGCCACTCACGGGGCGCCTGTCGCAGGCCGTAGACCGGGCGCCGGAGGAGCCACAGGGTCCCAGGAGGGAAGGTATCTATGAAGCCCTGTGGACAGCGCAGGTAGACCTGCTCGTGCAGGCTGCCCAGAAGAAAAGCAGTGGAGAAGTCGAGGGAGTGAAGCTCGTAGGCACGCTGTGCTGCTACGTGTAGCAGTGCCCGAAGATAGTCATCTTCGGGGTCGGGGCGAAGGTCAGAAAGAAGTCCACCCCCTCACACTGGCTGAAGCCTCGATCCACGTAGTGCGCCTTGAACACAGGCGGCTCTCCAGGAGGGCGCTTCACCTTGAAGAGCCAGCGGCCATCGACTACGTTCACCCCAAGTGAGGGAACTGCGTCGACGTAGGTGCCGGTGGATCTCCAAGATGCCATCTCCTGCTCCATGGCAGCTATCCACTGAGAGGCCCAAGGTCCCGAGGTGGCCTCAGCGTAAGTGCGAGGGGTCGGGATGTCGAAGGCGTCTGGGTCACCCTCAGGGATTAGCAGCATGGAGCAGAGATGGGGAGCAGCCTCCGACAGGAAAGCAAGCTCCGACTGACTGTCCTCTAGGACGTCATTGCCAAGGGTAGGAGCACCCCCGACGGACGAAGGGCAGGTAGGGCCAGAGACCAGAGCTGTGGTGTAGTCAAGGCGGCGGGTAGAGGCAAAGTCAGTGATCGCAGTGACAAGAGCGTCAAGACTCGAGATAGGAACAAACGGGTCGGTAACGAGAGAGGCAAGGACCTGAGGAACAAGAGGAGGAGCAGCACAAAGGTAGTCAAACAGGGGGGGAGGCGCGACGGCGAGCGACGACAGAGGAGGAGACTGGAGGAGGGGAGGACGAGATGCGTGGGAACGAAGCAACATAGGGTGAGAACGGTGAACAGGAGAGACAGGAGAGGGACGGCGAGACAAGACGTGAGACGGAGGCGTCGGGTCAGGAGACAATGGAGGACACACAAGGGGGGAACGAGGCGGAAGGCGGGCCGGGGACGAGTCTGGCGGAGGAAACACAAGATCGTTGACAGGAAGGGGAGGAGGCGGCGGGGGAGGCACAGGTGAGCGGTCAGAGGAGGGAAGGCCGAGCAGGCGAAGGGCGGACACCAGCGGCGACTGCTGCTGCTGGTACTCGACTCCGACACCTGGACCGCCAGCTGCACCACGGCTACCTCCGAAACACTCCACTCCAGCACCCCCAGAGCTAGAACCCACTCCAGCACCTGTGCCAACCCCGAGCCCGCCGGGACAAGCCACGACTGGAACCCCAAGACTAGTACCCCCAGAGTCCACAAACGGCTGCTGCTGCTGCGACGGTGGTGGCTGCTGCAACGATGGCGACTGCTGCTGCTGCGGCTGCGACGATGGCTGCGGCGGCGATTGCGACGACGGGGGAGGGGACACCGGAGGAGAGGCAGCCGGCGTGAACTGCGCCGCGGCCCCCCCCCGAGTTAGCCGACTCCTCGACCGGGACACACGACGGGAGGGGAGTGAAGTGAGACACTCCAGACAGAGCAGGACGGGGAGGGAGGGGAGCAGGGGCTACCGGGGGAGTGCGAACCAGGAATAGGGGAGGGGAAACTGGGAGATCTTGGTGAGGAAAGTGACGGTAAAAGGAGACAGACTCGTTGAAAGTGACGTCACGTGAGTGAAGGAAGCGGTGAGACGGCGGGTGGTAGAAGTGCCAGTCAGACGAGTCAAGGGGGAAACCGAGGAAGACACAGGGGACAGTGCGGGCAGTGAGCTTGTCCGTACCAGAGGCACAAACGTAAGCGAGGCATCCCCAGACGTGGAATGCAGACATGTCACCAGCAGACCCGGTCCAAAAGAGGGTCGGTGAAACCTACGGCCGCTGGGAGTGGGGCGTAGCGAACAGCGAACAGCGAACGGCCACATAAAATGGAGTGCACCGGCATGGATCATGGAGGTACGAGCCACCTCTATGACCAAGCCGATGCATCGCTCAGCGACCCCATTCTGCTGTGGGGAGTCCGGCAGGGTGTACGACTGGGTGATGCCCTCCGTACGACAGAATCGGCCAAGCCGACCGGAGGCAAACTCGCCGCCACGGTCGGAGTGGAGACACAGCACGCGGAGACCGTGGTGGACTCGCGCAGCTAGGACCCACGGGATCGGAACGTCAGGCACGTCAGCCTTCCACTCCAGAGGAAACACCGTGGTATAGCGCATGTAGTCTCGACGCGGCTCATGGACGGGGGCTGGACCCCAGACGTCCAGGTGCAGGGTCTGGAGTGGCGCGATGGCAGGGCAAAGCGAGGAGGAGTGAGGAGCATGGCGTAGCCGGCCCTCGACGCAGGGCATGCACAGCGGTCCAAACGAGGGGTGTAGGGAAGGGAGCGACACCTAGGACAAGACCGTTCTGGAAAATGTGACGCAGACGGGGGAGTGTAGGGTGACCGAGGCGGTGGTGCCACAGCAGCGACGGGTGAGTGAGCGACCAACACGAGCAAGCCGCGGGTACCTGGGGGGACGCCCTCACCGGGGGGGACGCAGTGTCAAGTGTTAACAGACCGGACACTGGGTCTTGGGGGAACGTCGCAAGGGGTCACCTGAGGCGGCCTCGGTACAGACAGCATACCGCTCGTGTCCGGGGAACGTGGTGGTGATGCCGAGGTCCTGAAGACAGCCGACACCAACTAGGTTCCTAGAGAACGAGGGGATGTGCAGGCCTAGAAATGTCCTCGAGGGGGCCGTCGGGCAGGGAAGGGTGGTGGAGCTACGTGCAACTACTGGACTGCAGGAGGGGTATGCAAGTGCGACGGTGGCAGGGGCGGCAAGCCGCGTAATGGAAGTGTGGTCGCGGAAGAAGCAGGTAGACGCATCGGAGTCGAGTGTGAAGGAGAGCAAAGCGCTAGCGGCTTCTGGCAGAGGGGCTAGTGTGGAGCCTAGGCTAAACAAGGAAGGGGATCCTATGCCTGACACAACAGGGGAGCCTAGACTACACACGGTGGACACACCTACGCTAGGCAACACTGGGTAATAGGATCCAATCACACTAGAGTCGTCAGCATACATGACAGATATAGCATTCCTAATCTGATCCATATCAAGCTCAAATACCGGCACACGACGGCGCGCCAGGGCGTACCAGTCTAGAGGGTCCGACGCAGGACCGAAGCGGTGGCGGAATAGGTCGTCCAGGCGGGGGTAACAGCGGTTGGTGGTGTGGCCGGGCCGGAGGCAGACAGTGCCGCGGCGAGGGCCGGTTTGCAACTGGTACTGGCAGGTGACCACGCTGGAGTTGCCACCCGACACCGAGCTGCACCCTCCCCCCCCACGACCACCGCCGCTAGCGCTGCCAGTCCACCACGGCGGTGGCGGTCCCCACTGTGATTGCTGCTGCTGTGATGACTGTGGCGGCTGCTGCGGCTGCTGCGGTTGCTAAGTCTGTTGCTGCTGCTACTGAGCGTCTGCTGCTGCGGCTACTCCGGGGCACCAGCCCTGGTCCCCTCATATGAACACCCGTCCCCGCCCTCACCGCCGCCACCCTCCCCACCGCCACCCCCCTTCCCCCCACCACGCCCCCCTTTAGGGCAGCGACCCTAACCCGAACGCTTCTGCGCTGAGGCCGCAGCAGCGGTCTCAGCAACAGCAGTAGAGACGTTAGAGTAACTGCACTAGGAGGGAGCACAGCCCTAAAAGATAGGTACCGCCGCAGTACCGCTAGACTGAGCGATACTGCGCTGGCGGGTCTCTATATCAGACAGGACATTGACAAAGGCTGTGAGAGTGAGGTCACCCGGGTGCTGACTAAGGAAGTGGTCGCGGGCTGTGGCTAGGCGATCAGGGAGGCGCGTGGCGATGAGATAAAGGGTAGCGCAGAACAGCGGCGGGAAGGCAGTGAACTGTGCCTTAGTGCTAGCAGCTCGGTAGCTTGTCTCAAGCGCGCGGAGGTGCGTGGCAAAGTCGGCGACGGTGGGGAAGGACGCAAGATCAGGGAACAGCATGGGAAGAATCCGGCGACCGGCAGAGGCAGTGGCGGAAGTGGAATAGCGCACAATGTCAGCATCTAGGAAGGCCTGGGCATTCGCTACAGTGGTGAAGCGCGGACGCTCAGACAGCGAGAGCGCACGGCTGATAGCAAGCTGTGCGACAGCATCGCGCGAGTCCGAGACGGCACGCTCAAGCGCAGTAGCAGAAAAGGCCTTACGCTTTGCAGAGGTGGGAGCAGCAGGGAGGGCAGCAGGGGCAGGGGGGCGGGGAAGCAGGCCATCGACATGAACAGCCAGGGAGTGACCGTCCTGGCGCTGACCTGTAAGGTGACGCCGAAGGTCGACGAGCCACGCCTCAAGGTTGAGCGCCCGACCCTCTGCGTCCAGACAGAGCTGTGACTCCGCCATCGCCACTGCTGCAGCTGCTGTGGCCGCTGACAGAGTGAGGAGGACAGGAGGAGGAAGCGGTGGAGAGGGTGGAGTGCAGTGTAGTGCGGTGGAGTGGGGTGGAGTGCGGTGGAGTGCGGTGGAGTGCGGTGGAGTGTGGCAGAGTGCGATGGAGTGCGGTGAAGGGCGGTAGAGAGTAGTGGAGAGCGGTGGAGACAGCTGGCACGGAGGACGGTGCTGAAGGGAGCCAGGGCCGATGGGTCGGCGCTGGGGCTCAACGGGCCGGTGGGCGGCCGAGGAAGTGGGGCCGGCGAAGCTGGAGCTGGCTGGCTGGGCGCCTGGCGGGCCGACCGGCTGACAAGGGCCGATGGGGTGCACGGGGCCGACGGGATGCAGGCAGGGCCGACGGGGCGAGCTAGGCCAGAGGGGCGCACGGGATCGGCGAGGTGCTAGCGGGGCCGGGAGGCGCGAGCGGGCCGGCGGGGAGCTAAGGGGCTGGCGGGGCGAGTGGGGCCAGAGGGGCGCACGGGGCCAACGGGGCGCTAACGGGGCCAAGAGGGCACGAGTGGGCCGGCGGGGCGCTAAGGGGCCGGCGGGGCGAGTGGTGCCAGAGGAGCGCACGGGGTTGATAAGGCGTTAACGGGCCGGTGGGGCGCTGACAGGCCGGCTGGGCGCAGGGGGCCAACGGGGCGCTAACGGGGCCGGGAGGCGCTAACGGGGCCAACGGGGCTCTAACGGGCCGGCGGGGCGAGCAGGGCCAGAGGGGCGCACGAGGCCGACGGGGCGCTAACGGGGCCGTGGGGGCGCGAACGGGCCGGC
This sequence comes from Closterium sp. NIES-67, assembly GCA_027943415.1. Classification (NCBI taxonomy): domain Eukaryota; kingdom Viridiplantae; phylum Streptophyta; class Zygnematophyceae; order Desmidiales; family Closteriaceae; genus Closterium; species Closterium sp. NIES-67. Next base: position 1,243,493 of record BQMB01001448.1, on the reverse strand, counting down.
GGGGCGCCAATGGGCCGTCGGGGCGCACGGGGCCGACGGGGCGCTAACGGGGTTGAGAGGGCGCACGGGGCCGGCGTGGCGCGAACAGGGCCGTGAGGGCGAACGGGGCAGACGGGGCGCTAACGGGCCTACGGGGCTAACGGGGCCGGTGGGGCGCACGTGGCCGACGGGGCGTGAAGGGGCGGCTAGGAACGGGCGGCTAGGGCTAGGACGAGATTGGAAGCGCGGGTGGGCGGGGAGGACCTAACCTAGCGCGTGATACCATCTCAGAGTAGAAAAGTTGACTAGAATTGGGCATACATGTTGATTTTGTGTAAGTATTGTACCCTCTAAGAGCATGCACCTATCTAGCATATTATAACATATACAAATATGTTTGACACAATGATCTCCATCAGTTACCACATCTGATACTGAGACCTCCAAACGTGTAGACGGGACGTTTTGAGGCCTCACACTGTTGCCTGAGGAACGCAAAAGAAACAACAATGGTCATCCGCGTTAGACTGGAAAATGCCAATTAGGTATTTAGACTACCCTATACTGTCCCATTTCACCCGTGAAAGATTTGCGCTCGATTCTGGAGTACCCGCCTGAAAAAAATCTGGGCTTGAAAAGGACTTCATGTGTACAGAACAACAGTGCGATGGTCCCAACTCTACAACATCGCTAGACATGGTCTCTCCGTGTCACATTAAAACCACAGGCTAGAATAGCACCCCAGCGGAGCTCTTGAAAAAATGTTTCGTTTTGGGGCAGACCCTTTGGTGCGTTTTCTATTTCTGAAATGGTATGGGACCCAAAATTGTTTGTAATGCGAAGTACCTTTGCTACGTTATTGGTGCGCGACGATTGATTTGGCGCCATTTGCCCGGCGGATCAAGTTGCGACCGACCGCTCACACGGCTCAGTTTTTTCAAGAGCTCCATGGGTGTGCAATAGGTTTTTAACCCAAGGTTTACCTGGGTCGCATTTCGCACAACCCATGTGGCTGTTCGGCACACAAGTTGCACAGTTCACCTCCCCCCTAGTCGCGAGTCGCGGTCGAGGGAGCTTCGTAATGTGAAGCCTTAACATGTACGCCGAATACTTCCGAGGTACAGTAGTTTTTTTTTTTTTTTTTCGTTTCACCAAGTTGGCAAAAAGTCAACTGAGTCGCGCGCGCGTTTCCCGCCTCGTCGCACACGCGTCAAATCGGCGCCACTACGTTTCTATCATTGTTCAGCTGCCCAAAAACGCACCTCGCAAAATAGTGCTGGGAACCCGTTTTTTTTCAAAAGAGCCATCTTCAAGAACGGCGCTCTTGAAGCCCCCCCTTTGCTATTTTAGCCTGTGGTTTTAAATTGGATTCGATATTTGATTTGATACTCCGAGAAACTATTTTTCATGAAAATATCGCTATTGCCACCGTGCATAAACAAACACCATTCAGAAGTGCAACATGTCCATTTATGGCTACTACGGCATTAAAACCACAGGCTAAAATAGCAAAGGGGGGCTTCAAGTGAGCCCCTCTTGAAGGGGGGGCACTTCATAAAAAAATGGGGTCCCAGTGCGAAACAGCCTGGGCAGTTTTGGGGCAGCTGGGCAGATACGCACCCTCAAATTGCAAATTGGACTTCGACGTGGTCTCAAATTGCACACATTGAAACATGATATTACACAACATAACAGATAACACGATGTAAAACCACATTACAAATCCAACATATCTTCGAGCATGTTATCAATCACATGCTTGAAAATACAATAGATTCGGTACACTGCATGAGAAAGGTCCGTCACATATTGCAATGAAGAATGGGTGTAAATAAGTCTCCCGAGCAGGCCCCCAGAAGTCAGGAAAAAATTCCTGATTCAGGAAAAAAACAGGGAGTTTCTCGGTACTTACCCTGATTGTTCAGGCTTTTTGTAAGGGTAAACTCTGATCCCTCAGCAAGGTTTCTTAGCGAACCCTGAATTTCTCAGCATTGTAGCGGGTCTTAGTCCTTTCCAAAAGCGTGTCTAGGGGGGGCAGTCAAGAATTTCGATGTTTTCCCCCCCCCCTTCCCCCACCCCCCAAGGCCGTGTGAGGGCGCTGATTGGCCCTTTGTAAAAAAAAAATCCGCGCTGTATGTTGGAGGTCATGTGAGGGAGGTGTGCTGAGGACTGTGTGAGGGCAATTGCTGGCCCTTGGCCGAATTTGCTTGATGTGCGCCTGCCCTAGGGCTCTGCGAGGGAAGAGATTCCCTCCGCCCCTGCAATCTCGTCGCCTCCCCCCCTATTCAGCCCTTCCCCCCTCTCCCCCCCACCAATTGTCTTTTCTTGCCCATCCCCCAATCTCGCCACACATGCGCGAATTCGCTACGAATTCCCAGCACCCCCCAAAACTAAGACTTGAACACACAAAATTCATGAACTAGAACATGTATAGAAAGATTGAAAAATCAGTATTTTTGTTTTTTTAAAGTAATTCTGATGGCTCAGGTTTTTTTTGTAGGGGACCCTGAAAATTCAGACTTTTCTGCAGGGAGGATCCTGATGGATCAGGAAGCCTCAAAACCAATCTAGGGCCCTGCTCCCAAGTACCTAACCAGCCAAAACACAAACTTGGCCACAAATGCTATTTTTTTAGCAACTGACAATGTGAACAAAAGAATCTGCTGTTCAATGGAAGAGCACCTGTACAAGGGGTTGAGTGACAGGATTGAGAGGGGAAACTGGTTGGGAGAGGGGGAGAAGGGATGAGGGTACGGCATGGGAAACAGAGAGCATGGGAGGGCGAATGGGGGAAACAGAGAGCATGGGATGGGGAACAGGGGAACCGGTGAGCACGGCACGGGGAAAGGGGGGAACAGAGAGCGTGGGAGGGGGGAAAGGGGGAACGGAGAGCATGGGAGGGGGAAGGGGGAAACAGAGAGCATGGGAGGGGGAAGGGGGAAACAGAGAGCATGGGAGGGGGAAAGGGGGAACCGGTGAGCACGGCACGGGGAAAGGGGGGAACAGAGAGCATGGGAGGGAGGAAAGGGGAAACGGAGAGCATGGGAGGGGGAAAGGGGGAAACAGAGAGCATGGGCGAGGGAAAGGGGGAACTGGTGAGCATGGCACGGGGAAAGGGGGGAACAGAGAGCATGGGAAGGGGGAAAGGGGAAACGGAAAGCATGGGAGGGGGAAAGGGGGAAATAGAGAGCATGGGCGGGGGAAAGGGGGAACCGGTGAGCACGGCATGGGGAAAGGGGGGAACAAAAAGCATGGGAGGGGGGAAAGGGGAAACAGAGAACATGGGAGGGGAAAAAGGGGAAACAGAGAGCATGGGAGGGGGGATCTACACGTTGCTACCTCCGAGCCCCACTTTACCCATCCTCAACCCCCAGTCCTCCCTTTCTCCAACCATTCCTACCCGCTCCCGCCCCCTATCTCCCTGCATTCCCCATTTCCCTCCCCCCTATCTCCCTACCTTCCCCATTTCCCTGCCCCCTATCTCCCTGCCTTCCCCATTTCCCTGCCTCCTATCTCCCTCCCTTCCCCATTTCTCCCCTCATTCCGGTTCCCCCTAATTCCGCTCGCTCTCCCCCTCATTCCGCTCGCTCTCCCGATCGTTCCGCTCGCTCTCCCCCTCATTCCGCTCGCTCTCCCCCTCATTCCGCTCGCTCTCCCCCTCATTCTGCTCGCTCTCCCCCTCATTCCGATCGCTCTCCCCCTTATTCCGCTCTCCCGCTCACTCCGCTTGCCCTCGCCGTCATTCTGCTCGCTCTCCCCCTCACTCTGCTCGCTCTCCCGCTCATTCCGATTGCCTTTCCCCGTCATTCCGCTCGCTCTCCCCTTCATTCCGCTCGGGTCCCCCCTCACTTCGCTCGCTCTCCCCGTCATTCCGCTCGCTCCCCCCCTCATTCCGCTCGCCTCTTTCCTCTGACAGCGCTCCCATTCCCCCCATCACGTCCACCCATGTTTTCCATTCCGCATGCACGTTTCCCCCATTCTGCTTACCTCTTACCCGCATCCCTCCCTGCCTTTTCCCCATACTTTCCTCCCTTTTCCCCCGTCGCCTGACTACACCAAGGTTGATAGGGGACTCGCTATGCTTCCCGAACAAGAGCGAAACAGCCGCGTGATCTCGCCGACAAGTAGCTGACCGTCTTGCAAACACCCGTGGCACACCGCCCAATGGTTTTCGCCAAGCTGTGGCGGACGATTATCTACGCTGAGCTTGCTTGCATCCTTTCCACCGCTTTCTGCCATCGCTACTGCACAATACAGTGTTTTCTGTCGGAACTAAAGGGTCGTTCACATGCGGGGAGCTGCTCTTTCCCGTCCGCGCGCCAGATTATTTTTTTAGACCGGGGAAAGGGCTGGGGAGTTGCGCTAAGCTAGCATAGGTGTCGGGTATCCTACGTCTGAAAAGCAATAGCACACCTGGGGCTCACTTGAAATTCTACCCTGATGACGAGTGTTCGCATGGACTTTGTTTAGGTTGAGCCTTGCGACCCTCGAGATTATCACAGCGTGTTTGCCAAGGGAGTTACGACTGCATTGTTCCGTTAGCCAATGGTTTGCGCGCTGCAAAATCGCAGCATTTGTTTTTTCGCGTCGGGGTAGATGTACCACTGCAATCGGGTTCATTTCTCTAACCCCCAAAATACTTAATTTTCAAGTGTGCCCCCCTTTTGCTATTCTAGCCTGTGGTTTTTGTAATATTTTGACAGGTGTTGCAAGAGACTAAGTATAGAATCTGCAAACACGAACACTTGGAAAACCTCAAGTGTTAGCCTAGGATCTTTACTGGAATGGTAGACTAGTAAGACAGCGGAAGTCTTGTAAGAGTGAACATGAGTATATGTTTCTGCAGAAGTTAAGTCTCAAACTTCTCAAAGTTGAAATCTCAAGGTTAATAATAAAAAGGACAGAACAAAGATTTAAAGCTCTAGGAAATTCCCTATTCACTAATGTACCTGTTCGTCACTATTGCGCTATGCGCCCTAGACGATAATGAAGTGGTGCGACTGTTCGCGTGACTGAAACGACTGTCCTATGACGAGCGCTATTTGCTGACGTCATCCTACGGACTTATCTTCTACAGTAGAATTCGACACTATCTATCGATAAATGACTTACAGAAACGCTAACTATGAAATATACCACAACACCCCCCTTCATTTCTGGAAGGTCGTTAGTGTCACGTCTTGAAGATCCCCCAAAGCTTGTTACAGTATTGAAACTTCTGTCGCGTCAGCTTCTTCGTGAGGAAATCGGCAGCCATTTCGTTGGTCGAACAATAGACCAATCGCATCCTCCCCTTCTCGACTTCATCCTTGACGAAAAAGTAACGTAGAGAAATATGTTTCGTCCTATTGACGAAACCAGGCTGGTGCGCGATGCGAATTGCACTTTGGTTGTCGCAGTGCAGGGTAAACTGGGTAGTCGTCATCAACTTCGCTTCTTCTAATAGTTCATGCAGGTAAAGTCCTTCGCGTGTTGCTGTGCAGACAGCGATGAACTCAGCTTCAGCAGAGGAGAGAGCAATCTGTCAACTTATACATATCATGCATGTAGAAGTTATAGGCTAGTATCGGTGTGTGGTCTTAGTAAGCACAACCCAACTGCTATATGTTCCATGTTTCCCCTCTAGTAATTCATTCGCGTATTCTGACATGGTATCGAGTAGGTTAGGTTCACCCACCCGCTTCCGCCCGCGCCTTAGTCTCTCGCCCGCCCCTAGCCGGCCCCCTGGCCGTCGCGTCCGCCCTTAGCTGCCCCCTTGGCCGCCGCGTCCACCCCTAGTCGGCCCCCTGGTCATCGCGTCCGCCCTCAGCTGGCCCCCAGGCCATCGCGTCGGCACTTAGTCGGCCCCCTGGCTGTCGCGTCTGCCCCTAGCTAGCCCCTTGGCCGTCGCGTTTGCCCTCAGCTGGCCCCCTGGCCGTCGCGTCCGCCCCTAGTCGGCCCCCTGGCCGTCGCGTCCGCCCCTAGCTGGCCCCCCTGACCGTCGCGACCGCCCCTAGCCCGCCCCCTGGCCGTCGCGTCCGCCCCTAGCTGGCCCCTTGGCCGTCGCGTCCGCCCCTAGTCGGCCCCCTGGCTGTCGCGTCCGCCCTCAGCTGGCCCCCTGGCCTTCGCGTCCGCCCCTAGTCGGCCCCCTGGCCGTCGCGTCCGCCCCTAGCTGGCCCCCTAGCCGTCGCGTCCGCCCTCAGCTGGCCCCCTGGCCGTCGCGTCCTCCCCTAATTGGCCCCCTGGCCATCGGGTCCGCCCCTAGCTGGCCCCTTGACCGTTTGCGCCCGCTCCTAGCCGGCCCCCTGGCCGTTCGCGCCCGCCCCTAGCCGGCCCCACTGGCCGTCGCGCCCGCTCCTAGCTGGCCCCCCCTGGCCCCACGCGCCCGCTCCTGTCCGGCCCACTGACCGTCGAGCTCGCTCTTAGCCAGCCCCAGCAGCGCCCGCCCGGCCCCTCCTCGCGCCCGCCCAGCCCCTGGTAGCGCCTACCCGCCCGCCCCGCGCGTGCTAGGCCCCTCCTAGCGCCCGCCCGGCCCCTCCTCCTGCCCGCCTGGCCCCTCCTCGTGCCTGCTCGGCCTGCCGTGCCACCTCGGGCCCCGTGTCCTCTGCTAGCCCGCGCTGGGGCACCCCTGCAGCCGCCCTACTGGAGAGTGCTGCCACCATGTCCTCGTGCCGCTGTGCTCCTGCCGAGCTGTGGAGCTGTGCCGCTGTGTCGCTGAGGAGCTGTGTCGCTGACCCTGCACGATGGCTGACTTCGTGCTCCGCCTGGACGCTGAGGGCCACGCGGTAGACTTCGCCGCTTGGCTCTCCGATCTCCGCCGTCAGCTTACAGGTCAGCGCCAGGATGGACACTCGCTGGTTGTCCATGCTGGTGGCTTGCTCCCCCGCCCCCTTGCACCTGCTCCTCTCCCTGCTGACCCCACCTCCGCTGAGAGTGAGGCTTTCTCTACGGCTGAGCTTGCCTGTGCGGTCTGGGACTCACGCGATGCAGTGGCTCAGGTTGCTATCAGTCACGCCCTCTTTGTGTCTGAGAGCTCGCGCTTCGCTACGGTTGATACGACCAAAGCATATTTAGACGCTGTTGTTGCTCGCTATTCCACGCCTGGATCCGTTTCTGCCGGCCGCTTGCTCTTCCCGATGCTGTTCCCAGACCTTGCTGCCTTCCCTACTGTTGCAAACTTTGCCACTCACTTGCGTGCCCTGGAGTCTCGCTATCGCACAGCCAGCACTGCTGCCCAGCTCACTGCTCTCCCCCCCCCATTCTGCATGACCCTCTATTTTATCGCCATGCGCCTGCCGGACCGCCTAGCTAGTGCCCGCGACCGCTTCCTTAGCCAGCACCTGGGTGACCTTACCCTGACCGCCTTTGTCGACACCCTCACCAAGATCGAGACTTGCCAGCGCACTATCGCTCAGTCGAGAGGTGCGCTGGCAGTCTCTATCTTTCACGGCTGTGCCCCCTCCCAGTGCACGTTTACTGACGTTTCGGCTGCGGTCGCCACTGCGACCCCTCTTACCGAGACGGCTGTTGTGGTCCACCCGCAGCAGCGCCCGCGCCGCGTTGGCCGTGGCCGTCAGGGAGGTCGTGATGGTGGTGCTGGTGGTGGTGGTAGTGGTGGTGGCGACGGTAGTCCTCCTAAGGGGACTACCACCGGTGGGAAGGAGCAGTCGCAGTCGCCTTCGCAGCAGGAGCAGCCCCCGCAGCAGCAGCCGCCGCCGTCCCAGCAGCAGCCGCCGCAACCGTGGGCTCGTCTCCTGCCTGGTTGGACCAGCACCTCCGGAGGTGGTGGCCGTGGTGGTGGCCCGCGCAGCTTGGCGTCTACCGGCAGCTCCTGTGCTGTGACCTGCCAGTACCAGCTTCAGACCGGGCCTCTCCGCGGCACTCTGTGCCGCCGCCCGCACCCGACCGCCCGCTGTTTCCGCCGCCTTGACGATCTCTTTCGTCGTCGCTTTGGCCCGGCCCGGGACCTCCCCGACTGGCACAGCCTGCTTCGCCAGGGCGTACCGATCTTTGAGTTAGATATGGTTCAGATAGGTGCTTCTTTGCATGCCTTGTATGCTGACGCTTCTAGTGTTGCTGGATCTTATTACCCTGTGTACTCTAGTTTAGGTGTAGCACCCTTGTGTAGCTTAGCTTCCCCTGTTGCGTCAGGCGTAGGACTGCCTAGGTTGCCTAGCCTCGTTCCTGCATTGGCATCGTCCCCGGCCTCTGCTACTGCCTCGCTGTCCCTCACTCTCGACTCCGGTGCTTCTACCTGTTTCTTCCGCGACCGCTCCACGCTCACGCCGCTTGCTGCACCTGCTGTTGTCGCTCTCGCTGACCCCTCTGCAGGTCCTGTCGTTGCTCGCAGCTCTACTTCCCTTCCCTGTCCAGCCGTCCCCTCGGGCTCCCTTACAGGCCTTCACGTTTCCTCGTTCTCTAGGAACCTGGTTGGTGTGGGCTGTCTTCAGGACCTCGGCCTCACCACTACGTTCCCTGCACACGAGCTGTTCGCTGTCTGTACCGAGGCTGTCTCAGGTTCCCCCCTTGCGATGTTCCCCCGGGACCCGGTGTCTGGTCTGTTTACCCTCGACACCGCTCCCCCCCCAGTTGGTGCATCCTTGCAGGTCGCTGCAGCGTGCTCGTGTCGGTCTCTCACTCACCCGTCCCATTTGTGGCACCACCGCCTAGGTCACCCTGCACTCCTGGAGATACTGCTGCCAGAGCCGTGGTGCCTGTTTAATGCCGTATAGCGATTTTCGGAGACGGCATACGCTCGGTGGGTTAGCAGCATAGGAATGCGGGTACTCTACCAGTATGAGTGCATAGATGGGCACGTAGAGAAACACATTTGACACGTCGATTTGTCGAAGTCGTAGATTACGGCAGGCGGCGACACAGAGTAAAATCCGAACGCTTGTATGCCGACCGACATGAGCAAAAGTTAGTTCGTAGTCGATGCCGTAAGTCTGCTCGAACCCACGGACGACCCATCATGCCTTGAACTTCTCAAACGACCCATCTGCATCGGTCTTGATGCGGAAGACCCATTTCCCAGTATGTACCTTCTTCCCTTTTACTTCTGAAGTCGGTATTAAATCCCATGTGCCACGAATCTTACGTAGCGGCTAGCTCGTTGTCCATGGCTTTGCGCCATTTTTCTCAGTGAGGACTCGTAAGAGCTTGTCGAACGGTTTTTTGTTCAGGTATTTTACTGTCGTTGTACTGTACTGCGACTGCGAATCCCAGTATCTGTAATCTTGTTTCTGTAAAACGCGGACGTTCTTCGTTTGCACCTGTGAAATTTTCTTCTGGTCCTTCTTCCCCCCCAATTTTGTCAGGTGTAACACGAACTGCTTCGTCAGAAACGGCGGGCATCGCCTGCTGTTGGCGATCTCGTTCGTAACTGAGGTGGACTTCACAAACATCATCCTGGTCAGCATCTGCAAGAGGAATAAATTCCGGTATGCCGGTCGAGGTGACAGGTTCGGGAATGTCAGTTGCCTGCATCAGCAGAGCATGCATCTTCTCATGTAGAGTTCGGTTCATCCTCTCTACTACCCCCATCTGTTGGTGTGCATGCGGCAGTGACTGCTTCCGTTTTATGCCGAGGGTCTGAAGGTATTATGTGAAAGTGTTGCTGGTGTACTCCCCAGCACCATCACTCTGGAATTCTTGCAGTTTCACGCCAGACTCTCGTTCAGCGACTGCGAGCCATGCAACGAAGACGGAATGGGCGAGATATCGAGCGGGAAGGTTTGCTGTCCAAAAGTAGCGAGTAGATGCTTCGATGAATGTTATTACGTACTGCTCCTCCTTAGGTCCTGCTTCAGGTAAGTTTAGTATGCCGCTGTAGACTTTCTGCATCAGTTTATAACGCGTTGAGCCAGGAAAATGACTTGGAAACGGGTCGTGGATAAGATTGGCGACCGGACACGTGGTGCAAACCGTCGAACAAGTCTGCGGCTTCATCTCCGTGCCGTCAGGTAAGAGAAGACTATTTTTATCAAGAACTGCTACTCGGATTGAATGATTAAGAATCCCTTGTTATGGATGTCCTAACCGCTGATGCCAGATATCTTCAGTGGCTTTGTGTCCTGATGATCGCACGTAGAAATCGGCGTTAGTATAAAATGAAGAAATAATAAAAGGAGAAAGCGTTGGTGACCTGTCAATTTCCCCTTTGACGAAACGTGTAAGTGGTAACGGAACATTTGAAGGTGCTGCTGTAGTTGTGATTACAACTTCTGAAGTTGCTTCTGTTGATGTTGTTGCCGGTATTTCTACGACAGTTACTATTGGACACGGCTGCTCAGCGACTGCTTCCTTTTCGGCTTCCTCAACAACGTCAGGTTCATCAGGTGCAAGTCCGCTAATTTCTCCCCAAAGTGGAGCTGGAGTCCCTTGAAGAGCCTCACGGGTTGTATAAAACGTTCGCCAAGCATTGGCGCCTTCATCGGCTGTATTGAACTCCCAAGTATCCAGTGCGGTAAGTACAGCAGCTGCAGTTCGAGAAGCCGTTGGTACAGTAGTTGCTCGAAAATCAATATCCACGTGCTGATAATTTGTTTCTTCTGGATGATCCCAGGGACCAAGGGCGAGGACGCGTTCAGAATCACCAAAAGTTCCATGTGCCGCGAACTGAAGAACGGATACGCCATGTTGAGTGGCGGCACGACCGAGGTAAGTATTTGATAAACTGTGCCATAACTCCTGATCCATTGTATCACAGTTGCCTTGAGTGCGTATTTTGTATGCCAGGAGCTGAGCCGTGGAGAGAAGATTGAAGCCAAGGCCAGCGACGATAAGAACATTGGTAACATGAAGTGAATATCCCGTGTCGACTGATTCGAGCATCACACTTCCAATGGATCTTGCCATAATAGTTTGTCCGTTTGCAACCGTGACAGGTATCGGACGACGAAGCGGGCGCTGGTTGGTGATGAAGCTTGTCTCAGCGGAACAAATGTGCCAACCGCAGCAGCTGTCGAGATACCAAGTATTCGGACCTGAAATTATTCGAGCAAGGTTAACGTAAACTTGAGGTAAGGGAATGCCTTCAGCACTTGTGGTTTCTTCTAGTCGTGTCTCGAAATCTGTTTCTGAAACATCAACTGTGGTAACACATCCAAAGACCCCTTTTCCTGATGTTGCAGATGCAAAGACCGGAGGACGATGCTGTGACGACGTGGTACTCGGAGGTGGTTTCGGCATCTGCTGCGTCTGGGTCGTAGACTGCTGCGTTGACTGAGGTGTTTTTAGTAACTGCTGCAAACAGTGATACGGCTGTGAAATGCTACGACGGTTTTGATGGCGGCTGCGACAATTTTGGTAAGTATGTCCTGGTTTCTTGCAAAAATGACAGAAAGGATACTTCGGGGGAAGTCGTTGCTGCGATTCTGGATTTTAGTAAAAACTCAAGAGTATTCCCTTTTTCTGATTGCGTTGTGACTGCAGGTCCAGATCTTGCTGTTCGGCTTGAAGATACGAAGAAATCTCAGCTTCGGAGAGATTTGGATTCATGCGCAGGAAGGCGCGCGTCTGTCGCCATTCGGGTCCAAGGCCAGCAAGAAGGACAGTGAGATACATCTCACGAGGGAAGTATCCCCCACTCTTCTCCAGTTGATCACGTAGTATACGGACGCGGTTGACGTAATCCATGACATGCTCGTTTGTCATCATCTGCACGCTTGTCAACTGCGAAAGAATTTTACTCACTGTTATTGTATCTTTTGCCAGTATAACCCCTTCAAGTGGTTCCATGCAGTTTCAGCTAGTGTAAAACTTGAATGAAACGATCGGACGCCGAGCTGCTCCTTCGGCGACAGGTTCCGAACAAGAACTGTATACGCCCCGAGAGAGGCGTGCAAGAAACTCTGCTGCTCCAGTTGTGTTCCCACGACAGGATAGGTGAATTCTCCGGTGAAGAACGGCCAAAGCCCGGCGGACTGCGCCAAAAGTTCAAACTCGAAACTCCAGGAGTAAAAATCCACTCCGTTAAAAGGTATGGTTGTCTTGATCTGTGTACTGTTAGTAAATTTGGCGGTTGAAAAATAATACCTGGTTGTTGTGGCTGTTGCTGTTGCCGCTGTTGTTCTTGCTGTTGTTGCTGTTGCTGAAACTGTTGTGGCTGTTGTTGTTGTTGCTGTTGCTGAGCAGGGGAACGGCCAAAGATGTAAAAGGGATGATGGTGCTGCTGCTGTGACTGCGGCTGCTGCACAAAAGGTGAGAAAGCGAATGAACCAGAACTTGGAGCTGAGGCTCCACGCATATAACTCGAGCCGTCAAGGCTCATTCCACTGAACGCGGAAGATATAGATTGAGGTGAAAACGGTGGTTGTGCTTATGCCTGTTGCTGTACTGATGCTTGTTGTTGTGCTGTTGTCTGAGTTTGTTGGTGCTGTGCAGCAGGGGCAGTTGATGACATCCCTGGAGTACTGACAGAAGACGGATTCTGCTGCTGCTGCATACCGATATGCGCATAAGCCGGTGGAAACAGTCCAGAGGCTGAGAGACTAGTGGCGGTTGTGGAGACATGTACTCCAGTAGTTCCGGAAGTTGATACGGCAGACGGTGCTGGTGATGAACCAGTCATTGTTGACAGTATTCCTAATTCAGTATAGCTCTGATACCATGTAATATTTTTACAGGTGTGTTCAAATTATATAAGTTATAATTTAATATAGGCTTGGTAGGTTGTTACTGAACCTTTTTGTAGAGGGTACAAACCCCTCCTTGTACTCCTCTCTCTTCCTAATCCAAACTCTCTTTTCTCTCGACACTCTTCCTACGCTCCTAGCTAAAACCCGCCGCCATATTTATGGCGGCCTTTGTTCTGCCTAGTATCCTAGCCTAGAGCTACTTTAACATGGTATCAGAGCAGGCCGTTTTCGGTCCTGCCTTCCACGCTTCCGCCTCGTCCTTGTCTTACGTTTCACTTCGTACCGTACCGCTGATGGCGGCCTTTCGTTTTCCTGCCGCCGTGGCGGCCTTGCCTTTCCGTGCCGCCGTGGCGACTTCTCTGAGATGCCGCGGTGGCTTAGTCGAGCTACAGTCGCACCTCCGCCTCGCCGCCACGGCATCGACGTCGCGCTGTGGCGGCGTCTTTTGGCTGCCGTGGCGGCGTCATCGGGCTACAGCTGGCCGCGCATCCGTCGTTTGGCCGCCGTGGCGGCGTCATCGGGCGACAGCCGGCCGCGCATCGTCAATGGTGCCGCCGGACCTGCCGCCCGCTCTGCAGCCGCCGGCGTGATTCTGGACTACGCCCCGCGCCCCTCTCCCCCCCCTCCCCCCTCCTTCCCCTGCTTCCCCCCCCTTCCTTGCTGCAGCCAACGACTGCCTCATGCGAGCCCTCCCCACTGCCGAGGTGACTGGACATGCCGCCAAGAGGGCGGGGGCCGCTGCACCAGCCGCTGACGTCCAAGCCGCCGCTGCCGTTGCTGTTGCCGCGGGCCGGGCGCCGCCGCACGCCGCCACCGGCGCCGCTGTCGTCAATGTCGCTGCTGCCGCCTAAGTGGAGAAATACGCTTGGGCAGCCTAGCGTATTGCATACATACGCTAGCGTATAATACGAATACGCTGTACGCTAGCTAAGTACGCAATACGCTAGCGTATTTCTTGGCGGGCAGCCCGGCAAGAAATACGCAAAAAACGATGCGACAAATCTGCGACATGACGAAACCCCACAGGGATTTCGCCATGTCGCAAACCGAAATTTGGCTTTTCAAATCGTCAACCCAACCCCTTCGCCCCTCCCAACCACACAGCATCCCACCCAATCTGCGACTTCCAAACAACACCCAAAGAAATCTCCTTCCTCTCCCTCTCTACTCTACTCCAGCAGGGTTCAGCGCAGTTCACTCCTACGACGAAATCAGGGTACAAGTAAACTGGCGCGCTAACTTCTGTCATTTCTTCTTCCAAGCTAGCGCGACTAGCTAGCTGGTTTTTTAGCGACTGTTGCTATGTCGAACCCTTCACCTAGTCCTGGTTCCCACGGAACCGACGCGGGAACCTCCTGTGCTGCGTCTTCCTCTGACGAGCTCCTGGAGAACTCCACCCACGCTATCTTTAAACATTTCAAGTTTAAGCATAAGGAGCACGGCAAGCAGCAAAAGTATTGGTGCAAGTACTGCCCCGTATCCTTTACCGGGACGGCCTACCGCTGCGCACAGCACATCACTAGTTGGGATGGTATGCGTAGGCGCGAGGTTCGGAAATGCGAGGAGATAGGGAAGGAGGAGCAGGCTGCCGTCCGCGCGTTCCAAACCGCCAAAGTGCTCGCGAGGGAGGAGGCGCTTAGGGCGGAGGAGTCGGCCCTCGACGCCGTTAGTGGTCGAGGAAAGCGGAAGATCACCGATTACCTGTCCGATGACGCCCAAGCGGCCAAGGCGGCGGCGGACGAGGCTATTTGCCTCCTCTTTGCCGGCCTCCGCCTTCCCGAGCGCCATGCCGACCACCCGCTTTGGCGCAACGCCGTCCGGTCCATCGCGCGCGCGGGGACCAGCTATGTGCCTCCAAAGCGCGACTACGTGGGTGGTGCCGGCTTGCAGTTATGCCGCAAGCGGATTGACGAGGGATTGACGGGCGTCATGTCGAGCTGGAAGCGCCACGGCGTGACGATTGCCAGCGACATGATGACCGACAAGTGTGGCAGGCCGCAGGCGAATGTGATGCTGGTCAATGACACCGGCGCAGTGTTCGTCGAGAGTATTGACTGCAAGATGGAGAAAAAGACCGGGGGATACATCGCCCGGCTCCTCCGGCCCATCCTGCAAAAGGTTGGGGTCGAGAACATCGTGGCATTCTGCACCGATGGCGGCAGCAACTACCACAGCGCCTGCCGGCTCCTCATTGCAGAGAATCCGCGCATCGAGCATGTGTCGTGTGCGACGCACGTGCTCGACCTCCTTATGGAGGATGTGGGACGGCAGGCTTGGGCCAAGGAGGTAGTGGGGCGGGCGAGCGAGCTCATCAACTACACCCGCAGCCACCATTGGACCCGACAGTATCTCAGGGGTGTGGACGGAGGGAAGGGGCTGCAGATGCTGAGGCCGGCGGGGACCAGGTTTGGGACGCAGCACATTGCTGTGTCCCGCCTGGTGGAGTTGCGGTCAACGCTGGTGACCATGGTGCTCTGCGATGCATGGAAGGCGGAGTGGGCGGTGGGCCCAAAGAAGGCAGCTGCAGAGACATTCCACGACCAGATCATGGATAAGGACTGGTGGCCAGCGGCTGAGCTCTTCAAGAGGCTGCTCCTGCTCCCGTTCAAGGCCATGAGGGCGACGGATTCGGCAACGAAAGGGATGATGGGCCGCATCTATGAGCTGATGCTTGAGCTCACTGTGAATGTGGCAGAACTGCTGAAGGAGGAGGGGGATGGGGTGCTGAGTGCGGGAGACAAGAAGGGCGTCAATGAGATTGTGAAGCGGCGTTGGGATGAGAGTATGGCTTGCCCACTGCACGTGGTCGGGCGGATTCTTAACCCGGTCAACCAGGAGGAGCGGATTTTTGGGCCGGACACGGAGTGCACCAATGTGTTCAAAGCTTTCATTGCCCGCCACTATGGCGGGGTGATGATTCCCCAGAGGGATGGCCTGCCCAAGCGTGCCACACTCCTCCTGCAGGAAGGGTTGGCCGCCTTTCTGAAGTTGAGGGGCAGCTTCGGCACGGCTGAGGCCATCAGTGACCGGAAGTTGGTGAAGGAAGGAAGTTATTCCATGGAGGCGTGGTGGGAGTGGCACGGCACTGACCACCCCTTGCTCATGGCCCTTGCTTGCCGAGTGCTAACTCAGCCGGTGTCTGCATCCAGCTGCGAGCGCAACTGGGCGGTGTGGGATACTGTCCACACCGCCCGACGCAACCGGCTGGGTTCAGAAAAGTGCAAGGATCTGGTTTACGTTGCGCACAACTGGAAGGTTGTGCACAACTGGCACATGGCCGACGAGGGGGCGGGGGTGGTGTCCGGTAACATCCCGGACGCCCCCGTCCCTGCGGGGTACAGGGTGGATCGGGAGGAGGAGGATGAGGAGGGCGAAGATGAGGAGCTGCTGGACGAGTACCTGTAGAGCAGAGCAGGAGAGGGTTAGGCGGGCGGTTTGGGGGAGGCTTACCTGAGATGGGTGGTTGGCTGGTTGTTGGAGTTTGGAACCCTTGACATGCCCTTGGTGGCTTGAACTATTTATTTATTACCATGCTAAATGATGCCACATTTGGTGGGGGGAATTTGGTGCTCTGAACCCCCCCTCTTCCCTCCCCAAACAGGCTTTTTTTACCCCTGCCCGAGTTGTTTTTATACCTGCCCGCCAGAGCGTATTTCCTAGCGTATCCAATCCCATAATGAAGCGTACAGCGTATATACGCTAGCGTATAATACGCTTGCGTATAATACGCTGGACGCGTATTTCTCCACTTAGGCTGCCGCCATAGCCATCCCACGGGCCGTGGGAGCTGCCCGCTTCTGGAGTCGTTGTGTCTCCTGCTGGGAATGGGGGTGCTGGGCTAGGGGGTGTGGGTGTGGGTGTGGGTGTGGGGGTGTGAGTGGGCTTGACACTACCAAGCCTAGGGGGTGTGTTCAAATTATATAAGTTATAATGTAATATAGGCTTGGTAGGTTGTTACTGAACCTTTTTGTAGAGGGTACAAACCCCTCCTTGTACTCCTCTCTCTTCCTAATCCAAACTCTCTTTTCTCTCGACACTCTTCCTACGCTCCTAGCTAAAACCCGCCGCCATATTTATGGCGGCCTTTGTTCCTGCCTAGTATCCTAGCCTAGAGCTACTTTAACAAGGTGTTGCTTGCAGGAGACTAAGTATAGAATCTGCAAACACGAACACTTGGAAAACCTCGAGTGTTAGCCTAGGATCTTTACTAGAATGGTAGACTAGTAAGACAGTGGAAGTCTTGTAAAATTGAACCTGAGTATATGTTTCTGCATAAGTTAAGTCTTAAAGTTCTCAAAGTTGAAATCTCAAGGTTAATAATAAAAAGGACACAACAAAGATTATAGCTCTAGGAAAGTACCTATTCGCTAATGTACCTGTTCGTCACTATTGCGCTATGCGCCCTAGACGATAATGAAGAGGTGCGACTATTCGCATTACTAAAACGACTGTCCTATGACGAGAGCTATTTGCTGACGTCATCCTACGGACTTAACTCCTACAGTAGAATTCGACACTGTCTATGGATAAACGACTTCAAGAAATGCTAAGTAAGAAATATACCACAACAGTTTTTTCACTAGTACAAACTAGCATCTGGGTAGTGTTGCTAATACCAGGGGTTAGACTTCCGCCGAAGTGCACACATGCTCCGCATGCAGTGTACGGAGCCCACCAATTTCTCCACCGGAGTCGCATAAAACTTCCCATGCACCATGCTCTTGAAATAAGGCTGCTTCTCAAAAAACTCTTTGTTCATCGCATCCAGAAGAGACTGCATGACATGCATAGTGGTGGTGTCCGAACCAGAAATCCCTTCCTCATAAGATGTGTCCAAATTCTCGATGAAGTAAGTCCCACCAGGCTATAACAGAGAGATGGGAGGCAGGTGGGAGAGAGGGGGGATGGGAGGAGGAAGGGACGGAAGGAACAGGGAAGGAGGAATACAACTTCAAGGAAAGACAAAAGGAAAGATCAAGACAGGTAGGCAAGGTGTTGTGCGTGAAAACTAAGGTGAGATGTAGATGGTGAGAGGAAACAACACGAATGGATGCTGGAGAGAGAGCCTTAATTAAGAGCAGTAGCAGGAGCAATTACAGTGGCAGCAGATACCTTGACCAGTGGCAGCAGGTATTGGAGGGATGTCTGTTGCTGCTTCATTGTGTGACCACCATCGTCCACTATGAAGTCAAGCAGACCCACCTGAAACGAGTCACAACACAGAAACGAGGACAAGAGCACCCAAGAAAAGAAGATGTTCAGATCAAGCAGATTCTTCTGAAACGAGTCAGTGCAATAACAAGGTCAAGGACAATCCAACAGGGCGGGCATTGCATTAGCTAAGGCATGAACAATTCAGGAAAGCATAAGCAGTCAACTTAGTCCTGCCTGGGATTTATGAACAGAGATGGCATGGCATGCAACAACATCCCAAACACTTCTCAAAACAGTACTGTATGGCATCCCATAACATAACGATCCAACTCCTATCCCATACCATCCAAATCCAGCCCACCATAGACCACAACAAACCATTCCGCGCTGCCGCCACTCCTCAGCGCACTCTTTAACTCTGCCACCACTCCTCACTGCACTCTTTATCTCTGCCACCACTCCTCACCACGCTCTTTATCTCTGCCATCAATCCGCACCGTGCTTTTTATCTCTGCCACCACTCCTCACCGTGCTCTTTATCTCTACCACCACTTGCTCGAGGAACGTCCCATTCGCCTGGTCGCCCACCATCAGCCGCACCCGAGGGTCCCGCACCCCTTCCTGCAGCTGGGGGCAAACAAGGGTTTCAAACAAGAAGAGGAACGGAAAGGAAATTTGAGTCGACTAAAACATCAGCCGCACCTGAGAATCCCGCACACTTCCAGGAGCTGGGGGCAAACAAGGTCTTCAAACAAGAATACGACACCAAAGGATTCTCAATCTCTGAAAAGATTGTCGAAATTTGTAATTAAGAAGCAGCTTGACGAGATACTTCAAGAATTTTGTAACCGCTTTATAATACTGAATGTTATCTCAACACTTGCTTTAACGCAATGGACTTACCAGCATAGGCGACAGCCTTTCGTTGCCGCCAATGCCGTAGATGATGCCTCTCGGGAATGCCGTCTTCCAAAGCTTCAGCGAATCTCTGCCTCTGGATCCGCCGATCGCCAACATGTTCACCTCTCGGTACTCCCAATGCTGCTGCCGCGGCTCGCTCTGCGCCTGATGGCTGCGAGCTTTGCTCAGCTGCGGCCAGCGCAGGGGGTCCAGGTACAGACTGTAGAACGGGCCGTGGTGGCTCGTGAGTATATCGGATGTGACATTGTCGAGGATTTGCTCGAAAGGGATGATCGGCTGCAGCCGGGATAGGTACATCTGGGAGAGGACGCAGGAGGGAAGGGAAACGGCGTTGGGAAGCGGGAGGGCAGGAAAATGGCGTTGGGAAGCGGGAGGGAAGTGAAACGGCGCTAGAAAGCGGGAGGGAAGTGAAACGGCGTTAGGAAGCGGGAGGGATGTGAAACGGCGTTAGGAAGCGGGAGGGATGTGAAACGGCGTTAGGAAGCGGGAGGGGTGTGAAACGGCGTTAGGAAGCGGGAGGGATGTGAAACGGCGTTAGGAAGCGGGAGGAAAGTTATGACGGCGTTAGAAAATCAGGATCTACCATGCGGCTCTGGGGAATATATCATGGATTCTCAAACGACGCTAGTAATGCTCGCCCTAGCAACGCACGTGGAAGATCCATCGGCTAGATTCGCTGAACCCACAAAAGTCAGGGTTCTCATGATCAGAAACCATTACATGAGAACCCAAACATCAGAGCCCTAACATCCCTAACCCTGGTCGAAAGACCTTCAAGGACGGCACGGCGTGCTACGGGGAAACGCCGCTCTGGAAAGGAAGGGATGGACAAGCCCGAGTCTCGTCGTGTTGGGGGGAAATGTAGGAGCAAAAGAGACTCTGGCTTTAATCTACGCGGATGTTCAGACCTCCTGCTTGGCGGACGGCCCATTGTGGCAGCTCCCCAAGAAGTCAAACGCGACGTAGAGCCATGGCAGCACGGACAGCACGGCCACAACGCCTCCCTGCGGCGCGAGATTCCAGGCATTCGTACCACTGCTACCCTTCCTCATTCTACCTACGCCTGGCAACAGAGCGTGGGGATGACTGTCTGCTGTTCTATTCTCTCACGCTAGGGACGATTTTAGTAGTCTCTGAATACCGCTCAGCCGTTGTGCGAGGACGCGGTGGCTCAAGGCTCCAACCAAACAGGGTCGAGGGTGCGTGGAATCTAGAGCACCAACGAACAGACAAGCGGATGAACGGAGCCGCTGGCCTGCGGGAAATGATAAAAAAGGGTCCTCGCTTTGCCAGAGGCGTGAGCAAAAAAGGTCCGGCAATTTTCTGCTCCAGGGACCTCGCCTCTGAACCTGAAATACACTTCTTCCTTTGTTTAGTACTTTAAACATTTAGGAGACGTTTGCGGTACCATTCAACATTTCTCAACGGGCAAAAAAAAACTAAACCCCATCGGGGGCGGAATTCCGTGCCCGATGGCATCAACCCTAAACACGCGGCCCTTCTGCGACTTTAGGGTTGATGCTACCCCGAGTCGCATGCGGTGCCCCTATGGGTTTTTAGTTTTTTTTTTGTGCCCTAATACAGTACATTGAATTCGTATGAAGGTCCCACCACAGCGTTACGACACGAAGCGCCCCCATGAACCTGCAAATTTGTGTTAACGAATTGTGCGTATTGTATGACAAATGAGGTGTATTACAGGCTCGGAGACGAGGTCTCGGGGCAAAAAGCTGCCGGACCTTTTTTGCTCACGCCTCTAGCGAAGGGAGGACCCTTTTTTATCATTTCCCCTGGTCTGTGGCCAATCGTGTGCCAACAGAATGTTTTGTGAGAAAAGTTTCAATTGATTGAGGGGCACACCTCGAAAGTTTCTTGAAAGTTGCGTGCGCGCGCCAGCACGAACATTCGCCAAACCTCCAAACCCTAGAATAGCGAACTGTATTTTTCCGCAAACCCTTTACAGCGCAGTTTTTCCCGTTTTGGCGAATTGCCAAACTAAGAAAGATTATATAACAGTTTCCTAAGTTGAAGTCAAGATGTTGATTTGCCTAGTTTGCTTGCGTCGCTTTTCACTAGCCCTACGACCCCGACTGAGTCTGTCTCTGCGCTTGTCGCTGCAGTCGCTGAATTTGCTGCTAGCCACTACCTTGACTATGCTGCCGCTCTGGTCTCTCTAGTACTGCCCGTCCTCCGTCCGTCGGGGGTGCTTCTGCCCTTGGCAGTGACGTGCTAGAGGACAGGCAGTACGAGTTGGCCTACCTTGCTGCCGCTGGTTCCCATCTCTGCTCCATGCTTGTATCCCCAGGAAGTGACATAGACGCTCTCGACATCTCTATTCCTCGCTCTTACGCTAAGGCGGTGTCAGGGCCTTGGGAAGCCCTGAGGATACAGGCCATGGACGCTGAGATGGCATCTTGCACATCCACAAGCACTTACATCGATACACTTCCCCCGCTTGGGGCGAACGTAGTCGATGGCATGTGGATCTGCAGGGTGAAGCGCGCACCTGGAGAGCCGCCGAAGTTCAAGGCGCGTTACATGGCTAGAGGCTTCAGTCAGCGTGAGGGTGTGGACTTCTTTCATACCTTCTCCCCGACCCCGAAGATGACTACCCTTCGGGTCCTTCGTCACATAGCTGCGCAGCGTGACTACGAGCTTCACTCACTCGACTTCTCCAAATCGTTCCTGCAGGGTACTCCGCACGAGCAGATCTACCTCCGGCGCCCTCTAGGCTTCTCTGGGTCCTTCCCACCTTGGACCGAATGGAGCCTGCGCCGTCTTGTCTACGGCCTTCGTCAGGTACCCCTTGAGTGGCATGACACGCTTCGCACCACTCTTGCTGAGCTGCAGTTCTTCCCGTCCTCTGCTCACTCCTCTCTCTTTGTTCGCACGGGTCAGACACCGTTCTAAACTCTAGTGTACGTAGTCAATCTTATCTTTGCTACTCCTGACAAAGTCGCACTGGCCTCAGTGAAGGCTGAGTTACTTAGAAGACACACCTGTATAGACTTGGGGAAGCTAAGGTGCTATCTAGGCTCGGAGATCTCTCGTGACCGTGCTGCTCGCACGATCACCCTCTCCCAGTCCCATATGGCGCAGCAGCTCCTCCATAGGTTCAGTCTCCAGTTCTCCTCAGCACAGCCCACCCCTCTGGCTGTGGGTCACAAGCTCTCTGCTCCTATTCCGGCCGAGCCGGTCGAGGCTAGTGGTCTATACGCAGAGCTGCTGGGGTGCCTCATGTACCTGATGACCTGCGCTCGACCAGATCTAGCGTACCCTCTCAGTCTCCTGGCTTGCTTTGTTGCGACAGGCAGGCACCAACCAGTCCACTGGGTAGCTACTAAGAGAGTACTGCGCTATCTGGCGAGTACATTAGGACTTGGGCTTGTGCTAGGAGGACGGGAGCAAGTGGTGCTCACTAGACACACAGACGTTTCATGGGCTGACGACGTGGAGACGCTCAGGTCGTCTCAGGGCTACTGCTTTAGTCTTGGTGCTGGTGCAGTCTCGTGGAGGTCCACCAGGTCGTCGTCTATAGCTCAATCCAATTGTGAAGCAGAGATCTATGCTGAGGCCATGGCCGCTCAGGAGCTCCGCTGGCTGACTTTCTTTCTCAGAGACTTAGGTGAGCAGCCTAGGTCTGCCCCGATCCTGTTTGCTGACAACAGGGCCATGATCCTCATGTGTCAGGAGGCTCGACTTGAGGGCAAGGCGAAGCACATCCAGCTGCGGTACTTCCTGCTGCATGAGTCGCAGCAGCTCGGTCGGGCTCGAGTGGTATCGTTGGGCTCAGAGGCTAACACCGCTGATATCTTCACCAAGGCACTTGCGCGTCGTGACCTTCAGCGGTTTTGTACTCAGCTTGGTCCCGTCTCAGCTTGAGCCATACTATACCTGCTAGTGTTTGTTGTTCTATGCCTGCTTGTCTTGCTACACTTGCTGACTGGCCTTGTGACCTCTAATCTTAGTGGTCAGACTAGTAGTGCTGCCTTGAGTTTCCTTGTTGCCTTCACCAGAGGTCAGACTAGTAGTGCTGCCCTGGTGGACTCTGTCTTATTATGAACTGCCACTATCTAGGCTAGGGGGTGTATCAATAAATATATTTATATAGATTAGCTAGGTCATATTTATTTATAGCCTAGTTAGTTTGGTTCTTAGCGAGTACAACCCTAGTTTTGTATCCCTCGACATTTTCCCTTAGTCACCACTTTTCCCCGCTACTCTAACAATTAACAATATCTTACACATGTAAATAAAGCAAAATCATGAGCTGATAAACGTGACAATATTTTTTGGGGGGGTGGGGAGGAGGGGTTGTGGAGTTCATTTTGTAGTAATGTCGAATAATTCGCTGTTCTTTACTGTAGGTAACGAACTACCACCCTACAGTGAATCGAACCCATAAGTCAAATCGATGTTTAGGGGATGATACCATGGGGGCGCATTCGGTTGCTGCATGACTAGTGTCGCGCCTTTAAAGATCATTTGACGTCCCAATTTGAATACCTCGTTCAGTAAAAATTAGCCTCAGATCGGATTTGAGGCATCCTGATCAATCAAGGCTGGCCTCCATAAATGCTTGTAGTAGTCAGGGTTGGACGCCCTAGAGCATAACTATTTGTCAGGGTTGTTTTGGAGCTGCATATTGTGGGCCTCAAGGCCATTCTTGAAAATGCCTGAAATGGTATGCATGATATGCTGTCAAATCATTGAACATCAGCACGCCGCTTCTATATCGAGGCAGCACTCCACATGTTGCGCTTGCAGGCAGACTTCCCGACACTATTGACCAATATTACAATAAGTTAAGTTCAGTGCTCGTGCCAAACATGTGCGCGTCGTGACAGCATGGGCAGCAAATTAATGGCAAAATCTGATTTGTCACAAGTTTTACGGCAGTTTGGGAAAAAAACCAGGGGTGAGTCCTTGACGCACGTATACCTCCAAGATTGATCAAATCAGGGTTATCCCCAAGAGCATAGTGATTGTACAGACCTTCATCTGATTTTTCAGGATTGGTTCCTCATAAAAATCTTGAAAATCATGAATTCATGAAAAAAAAAAAAAAAAAAAAAAAAACATCTTGAAATTTGAGAGTCACCATGCCTTTTCGTGTCAAACGACACACGCGGGCCCATTGCGGGTTCGTTGGGTTTGATAGGGTCCACAATTTGAGCTCGACAGTGGCTATGCTGGCGATACAGGGGGGGGGGGGGGGGGTTATTTTTCAAGCATGGACATCAATTTTTTACTGGAACACGCTCTGCTTTGGTGAAAGACCAAGGGTTGTTCAGGAATGGGAAGTCAACATAACCTCAATGCGTCACCTATTGCAGATAACATGTCACCCTCAATGAGTTTACAAAACAATACTGTTATGAATTAATCAGAGTTGTAATCAGTAGTGCATTAAAGAAGCGTGCTACAAGAGTGTTTATACAATTAAAATGCTAGGGAAATTATAGCAACTACAGAGCTAGCCAAGCACCCCTCGAACAGCCTGGGGCGGTCCGGTTGGCGAATGCTACGGAACAGGTTACGCGTCGAGGTTTGGGGTTGCGAAAGTGGTTCGGTATCGAAAAGGTAGGCCGAGCCTAGCCTTCCGAAAGCCGAGGTTGGACACACTATAGTTGAGCCCAGCAAGGAGAATGAAATTCCTTACAAACACGTGTTCGAAAAGCCCTACAGCTGCATTCGAACACGAGTAGGCCTGTGTAGCAGCCCTACACTTTTGGTTTCACATTTTAGAGCACTAGTATGACAATTATTCTTTCGTGTAAACAATACTTCCATGTGAACCTTGTTCCATCTCCGCCGTCACCTCACAGGTCAGCACCAGGATGGGCACTCCCTGGCTGTGCATGTTAATGGCTTGCCTCCCCGCCCCCCCCTGCCTGATCCCCTCCCTGCTGAACCCACCACTGCTCAGCGTGAGGCCTTTTCTGCTGCAGCGCTTGCTCGCATTGTCTGGGGTTCCCACGATGCCGTAGCGCAGCTAGCCATGAGTCATGCTCTTCCCCTGTCTGAGCGTCCACGCTTCAATGCTGTCGCGAATGCCAAGGATTTCTTAGATGCAATCGTTGCGCGCTGACGCCCAACTCACTACCTCCCCCCCGCCGTTTTGCGCTACATTGTACCTCGTTGCTATGCGCCTTCCAGACCGCTTAGCCAGTGCCCGCGACCATTTCCTTAGTCAGCACCCAGGTGAGCTCACCCTTACCGCCTTTGTCACCACCCTGTTTGAGATAGAGACTCGCCAACGCACTATCACTCAGTCGAGCGGTGGTGCAGTAGACCCTAAGTTTAAGGGCTGTGCGCCCTCCCAGTGCATGTACGCTGACGTTTCAGCCGCGGTTTTTGCGACTGCCCCTGCTGCTGAGACCGCAGCTGCGGCGTCCCCGCAGCTGCGCCCGCGTCGGGGTCGTCGTGGCCCCAAGGGGGGGCGTGATGTCGGGAGTGGTGGGGGTGGTGGTGGTGGTGGTGGTGGTGGTGGTGGTGGTGGTGGTGGTGGTGGTGGTGGTGGTGGTGGTGGTGGTGGTGGTGGTGGTGGTGGTGGTGGTGGTGGTTGCAGGGACAGTGGGTCTAACGACTGGATCGGGACTGGTGCCCAGGAGCAGCAGTAGCCGCAGCCACTGCAGCAGCATCCGTCGCAGCAGCAGCAGCAGTCATGGGACCGCCTCCCGCCGGGGTGGCCAGGAGCCTTTGGAAGTGGTGGCCGCGGTGGCGGCCCTCGCAGCTCGTCGTCAGCCGGCAGCTTCGGTGCTGTGAGCTGCCTGTACCAGCTCCAGACCGGCCCCCTCCGCGGCACTGTGTGTCGTTGCCCGCACCTGACCGCCCGTTGCTTCCACCGCCTCGACGACCTCTTTCGTCGCCGCTTTGGCCCTGCCCCAAACCTCCCCGACTTGCCTAGTCTGCTGCGCCACGGTGTGCCTGTCTTTGAGTTAGACATTGATCAAACTTGTTCTGCCCTGCATTCTCTATATGCTGATGCTTCTAGTGTGCTCGGATCTTATAACCATGTGTTCTCTAGTTTAGGTGTAGTACCTATTTGTAGTACAAAATTTATTGCTGCGTCAGGCTTCGGACCTTCTGTCTTGTCAAGCCTAGGCTCCATGCTTGCTCCTCATCTAGCTGCAGCTTCTGCTTCGCTAACCTTTACACTTGACTCTGGTGCATCTGCTTGCTTCTTTCGCGACCACGCCACACTCACGCCGCTTGCCGCGCCTGCCGCTGTCGCCGTTGCTGACCCCTCCTCTAGTCCTGTCGTTTCCCATAGCTGCACTTCCCTTCCTTGTCCAGCGGTTCCCTCGAGTTCTCTTACAGGCCTGCACATCCCTTCATTCTCCTGGAACCTAGTTGGCGTCGGCTGTGTTCAGGACCTTGGTGTCACCACTACGTTCCCTAGTCACGAGCGGTACGCTGTCTGTACCCTGGCCGCCTCAGGTGCCCCTCTTGCAACGTTCCCCCGGGACCTAGTGTGTGGCCTGTTTATGCTAGACACTTCTTTCCCCCCGGTGGGCGTGTCCTCCCTGGGTCCTGCGTCTACCCAGGTCACTGCGCCTTGCTCGTGCTGGTCACTCACTCACCCGTCGCTTCTGTCGCACCACCACCTAGCTCACCTCGCACTCCTGCGTCTGCGTCACATGTTTCAGCACGGTCTCGTCCTAGGTCTCCCTGCATCGCTCCCTGCCCTCCCTTCCTCA
Source organism: Closterium sp. NIES-67 (assembly GCA_027943415.1). Lineage (NCBI taxonomy): Eukaryota > Viridiplantae > Streptophyta > Zygnematophyceae > Desmidiales > Closteriaceae > Closterium > Closterium sp. NIES-67. The sequence continues at coordinate 1,217,116 of BQMB01001448.1, read as the reverse complement.
ACTGCGCCGCCGTGCACGCCGTGCATCAAGGGCCGGCTGCACCATGCTCCTCACCCCTCCTCGCTTCGCCCTGCCACCGCGCCACTCCAGACCCTGCACCTGGACGTCTGGAGCCCAGCCCCTGTCCCTGGGCCGCGTCGCGAGCGCTACTTTTTCGTGCTCGTCGACGACTACACGCGCTACACCACGGTGTTTCCCCTGGAGCATTAGGCCGACGTGCCTGACGTTCTTACCCCGTGGGTTGTAGATATGCACCTCCACCGCGGTCTCCCTGTGCTATGTCTCCACTCCGACCGTGTCGGCGAGTTCGCCTCTGGTCGGATTGGACAGTTCTGTTGTGCGAAGGGCATCACCCAGCCGTACACCCTACCGGACTCCCTGCAGCAGAATGGGGTCGCTAAGAGACACATCGGTTTGGTCATGGAGGTGGCTCGTACCTGCATGATCCATGTTGGTGCACCCCATTTTCTGTGGCCGTTCGCCGTTCGCTACGCCGCTCACCAGCTTAACCTGTGGCCACGCTCCCAGCGGCCGCAGGTTTCGCCGACCCTCCTTTGGACCGGGTCCCCCGGTGACGCGTCTGCGTTCCACGTCTAGGGCTGCCTTGCTCACGTTTGTGCCTCTGGCACGGACAAGCTCACTGCCCGCACTGTCCCCTGTGTCTTCCTCGGTTTACCCCTTGACTCGTCTGACCAGCACTTTTACCACCCGCCGTCTCACCGCTTCTTTCACTCCCGTGACGTCACTTTCGACGAGTCTGTCTCTTTTTACCAACGCTTTCCCCATCGAGCACTCCCAGTTTCCCGGCCCCTATTTCTGGTTCCCACTTCCCCGGTAGCCCGTGCTCTCGTCCCTCCCCGTCCTGCTCCGTCTGGTGTGTCTCACGTCACTCCCCTCCCGTCGGTTGTCCCGGTCGAGGAGTCGGCTGACTCTGGTGGCCACGCAGCGCATTTCTTGCCGCCTGATGCTCACGCGGTGTCCCCTCCTCCGCCGTCATCGCCGCCGGAGCAGCAGCCGCAGCCATCCTCACAGGCGCAGCAGTAGCCGCCGTCGCCGCCACCGCCGTCGCCGCCGCAGCAGCAGCCATCCGTGGATCCTAGGGATGCTGGCGTGGCTTGTCCCGGGGGTCCTGGGGGTGGCATAGGTGCTGGAGAGGGTTCTCGTTCTTGGGGTGCTCGTTCTGGGGGTACTGGAGTGGAGTGTTCCGAAGGTAGCCGTGGTGTAGCTGGCGGTCCATGTGTTGGCGTGGAGTAGCACCCAGGTGACCTCACCCTTATTGCCTCCGTCATCGCTCATTGCCGCTCCACCTCCTGTGACTGACTACCATCATGCCACTCGTCCTCTTTTTCCTCAGGTCCTTTCCTCCCTCGATACCGACACGTCAGTACTTGTCTCCAGTCTTGACACTCTTGTCGCTGCTGTCGCTGACTTCACCTCTACCTGCCGCCTCGACTACGGCACCGCCCTGGTCTCTAGCCCTGTACGCCCTCCGTCCGTCGAGGGTGCTCCTGCCTTTGGCAGTGACGTCCTAGAGGACAAGCAGTACGAGCTCGATTTCCTGTCTGAGGCCACTCCCCATCTCTGATCCATGCTGCTAGTCCCTGAGGGTGACCCAGACGCCTTTGATATCCCGACCCCTCGCACTTACGCTGAGGCAACCCTGGGACCCTGGGCCTCTCAGTGGGCCATGGAGCAGGAGATGGCATCTTGGAGATCCATCGGCCCGTACATCAACGCAGTTTCCCCACCTGGGGTGAACATAGTCGATAGCTGGTGGCTCTTCAAAATGAAGCACCCCCCTTGAGAGCCGTTTGTGTTCAAGGCGTGCTTCGTGGCTAGAGGCTTCAATCAGCGCGAGGAGGTGGAATTCTTTCAGACCTTCGCCCCGACCCCAAAGATGACTACTCTTCGGGTGCTGCTACACGTAGCGGCACAGCGTGACTAGTTACACTCCCTCGACTTCTCCACTGCGTTTCTTCAAGGCAGCCTACACGAGCAGGTCAACCTGCACCGTCCTCAGGGCTCCTGGGACCCAGTGGCTCCTCCGGCGCCCGGTCTATGGCCTGCGACAGGTGCCTCGTGAGTGGCACGACACGCTGCGTGCTACGCTAGCTGACCTGCAGTTCTTCCCATCGTCTGCAGACCCCTCACTCTTCGTCGGTGCTAGCCACACCCCGTTCTACATCCTTGTCTACGTAGACGACCTTGTCTTCGCTACTGCAGAAAGAGATGCACTAGCCTCCGTGAAGGCTGAGCTGCTGAGGCGACACACCTACACTGACCTAGGAGAGTTGCGCTGCTACCTTGGCCTGTAGATCTCCAGGGACAGAGTAGCGCACACCATCACTCTCACACAGTCACACTTGGTGCGCCAGGTCCTTCAGAGGTTCGGCCTTCAGTTCTCCTCTACACAGCCCACACCTCTGCTTGTAGACCACATGCTCTCAGCTCCAATTCCTGAGGAGTCAGTAGATCCCAGTGGTCCTTACGCAGAGCTGGTGGGTTGCCTCATATACCTGATGACTTGCACTCGTCCATGTGTCGCATACCCTCTCAGCATCTTGGCTCACTTTGTGGTGTCATGCAGACACTGACCACAGCACTGGTCGGCCGCTAAGAGGGTTTTGCGTTATCTTGCAAGTACACTGGGCATGGGACTCGTGCTGGGAGGACGCAGGCTAGTGGTCCTTACTGGGCACACAGACGCTTTGTGGGCAGATGACGCTGAGACACTCAGGTCCTCCCAGGGCCACTGCTTTAGCCTTGGTTCAGGTGCCATCTCGTGGAGGTCCACGAGCTCCTCGCTTGTTGCCCAGTCTAGCTGTGAAGCTGAGATCTATGCCGGTGCCATGGCGGCACAGGAGCTACGCTGGCTGATTTAGGTGAGCGGCCCAGCTCTGCCCTGGTCCTGTACGCTGACAACAGGGCCATGATCCTCCTGTGTCAAGTGCCTCAACTCGAGGGCAGAGCGAATCACATCCAGTTGCGGTACGTCCTCCTGCGCGAGCTACAGCAACGCTGCCAGCCCCGCGTAGTACACTTGGCCTCTGGTGCCAACACAGCTGATATCTTTACGAAGGCACTTGCACCTAAAGATCATCATCGGCATTGTTTACAGCTTGGTATAGATCCTGTAACTCCTCACTTGCTAGGACCTTGATTGTATACTCCTCTTTATATATACTGTACCTTCTAGACTGGCCCTGTGGCTTCTCTTCCAGTGGCCGGACTAATAGTGCTGCCCTGGTTTGCTCTTGTCGAGTTTGTACTCTTGCTGACTGGTCGTCATACCACTAGACCAATGTGGTCCAATCATGCAATTAATAATTGCTTTTCCTTTTGCAGGTTGAGTTGAAGAAGCTGAAGGTGGCGAGATAGTCTTGACAGGGGCGGCTTCACTCGACTTCTGCCGATTCATGTTCTTCAGTTTCTGACACTCTTCAATATTATGACCTGCTCGTTTGCAAAACTTGCAGAAGCCCTTTCCTCCTTTTCTTTTCTACTCCCATTGATTTGATGCACCTCTTGTCTGCTCCTCTTGACTTGATCCACCTGTATAGAAGCTTAACCCACTCTTGGCGTTGCCTCCTTTTGCGTTGTATAGGTCCAAGTCCTTCTGCTCTGCCATCAGAGTAGCGCAAGGAGAAGTTTTTGAGATGTTCCCTTGGGAACAGAGAAGGGATTTGCACTGCCTCCATTCGGCCAGAAGAGCTTTTTGCTGAGGTTTCCTCCGCACTTGCTGAACTAATCCCGAAGGGTTCTGAACCTGTTGATGTAGCCTCCAGCTTTTTCTCCCGGGAGCATTTGCGTTGCTGTAAGTTGACTTAATATCTTGCTCTGTGACGGAATCTTGTGCTTGATATAACTTGCGCATGTAGTCCCAGGCATAGAAGGCTGCTGCAAGTGAAGGTTTGAAGCACCGAACTCCCAACTGCTCTTCAGGTGAAAGATTCCGCACCAGTAGTGTATAGACCAAAAGCGAATACTTGTAATAACGCGCCTATTCTTCGGTCGTTCCTGTTTCTTGGTAACGGATTGAGCCATCAAAATATCCCCAAAGACCAGAAGATTGTGCGAGGAGTTCGAACTCGAATCCCTAAGTATAGAAGTCGCGGCCATCAAAGTAAGTTGAGGTCTTCAGCTTGGAGATAGTTAGGAAATCTGTTTGATTTACGACGGCTTCTGCAGCGAATGGTCTTGCTTCTGCCATTTGATGTTCTTGTTGCTGTGGTTATTGTTGCTGTGGTTGAACAAGTCACCCATGAAAGGCAAAAGACCCAGTAGATTCATCTCCAGGGGCCGAAGGCCCAGCGGCAACAGCAGCTCTTGCATAACTAGAGTTATCAATGCTCATAGAAGCTGTAGGATGCAATGGAGTAGACTAATTAGCCATCAAAGAAGCGAAGTCAGATAAATTGTCAGTAGAAAGACCAAAAGTATGAGAATTCATAGTTGAATTTCCTGTCTTAGCAGCTGACAGAATTATAGATCTATGACTTAAGTTTAAGGTCATAATCGAAATCAGCTTGTATCGGTTCCTGTAACTCCACTAGCTCATAATACCATGTAGAAGTGAATCACTTGTTTAGGGTGGCCAGGATCTAGAGTTGGTGGATCCACGAGTAAAAGTCAGCAAGAAGCCTTTACACCTTGTATTGGAAATGTCGGAAATGACAATGATAATAATAATGAGTAATACATGCATATTAATAGTCTAAGAAGTACCTATTCGGAAGTACCTGTTTGTGGTGTATCGCGACTATTCGTGTGACATGACTAGTGACTGTTCGTAGGACTGAGAGTGGTGTGACCCTTCGGGTGACTATACGTGCGAACCTACTATTCACGTGTTGACTCGCTACTGCAGACGTCAGCACACGCATCCTTCCATATGAGGTATCGCGTTACTAGTACAGTCCAAGTGTTATATCTGGAATGCATAAGTAAACTTTGTCGGGTATACTTCAACAAGTACAGTCCCCTACTGTACTCCGGGATTTTTTATCTCGCAAGCACGTCACAAATATAGACCACCTTCGCTAAAAGGGGGGTAGTGTAACGAATTTTCCATTCCTTAGCATGTCACACCACTACCGGGTACATCAACCCCACACGGCACCAACATCTGCCCTAGCTTCGTCCCGAACACGGCACCGAACCATTTCCGCGTCACTCCGTGGTTGTTGCTATTGCGCTTGAAATTGTTGTTGCGCTTGTTGCTGTTGCGAAAATTGGAACTGTTGCTGTTGTGCTGGTGTAAATGCAAACGAAGAACTGGAGCTTGGAGCAGCTGCAGCTCTTGCATAACTGGAGCCATCAAGACTCATACCACTAAAAGCTGTTGTTACTGACGCTGCTACTTGTTGCGATGGTGCTTGTTGCTGTGATGCATGTTGTGGTATTGCAGGTGCAGAGGACAAAGTCCCTGGTGGATGCATAGTAGGTAACCCTTGCTGCTGTTGAGGCATCCCAATTGAAGCATATATAGGTGGAAATGTTCCAGTTGCAGAATCTCCTGCTTGGCATGTAAAACTGTAGGATTTGTGACACCCGTGGGTCCAGATGTTGAGGAACCAGTTGTTGGAGCTGATGATGGTCCATTCATTTATAGAGTTAATGATAGTCTTCATTCCAGATAGCTCTGATCCCATGTAAGAAATTGTAAAATTTGTGCAGAAGACTAAGTATAGAATCTGCAAACGTAGTAATTGAAGAAGAAAATACTACTAGAAGTACCTCAGGTAAAAGCCAGTAATCGCTATTGAAATGGGACGCGACTGTTCGCGTGGCTGAAATGACCTGCTGTCATAATTATTCAGACGAGCGCTATTTGCTGACGTCATTCTACGGATGCCAACTATAGTATAACTTGAAAAATTCTATCGAAATTACTTACATAAATGCTGAAGAATTTATCACAAACACCTTGCCATAACCGAAAATGCTAGCTCGATGGAGCTCTTGGCACATAGTTGAGCATATACCACTTCGAGACTTTAAAGCTGTAATGTTGTGAGGAACCCTTCCATCAACTTCCCCACCACCCACTTCGGTACCACCCATCTCCCCTACACTCTCATGCTAGCTCATGCCCTTATTTTCGTCTCGCCTCCTCCCTATTCGCCGGGTCGTCTAGCTACAGCAGTGCGAGCAGTAGAGCCTTCTGCATGGCTTCAATTCAATAGATTGAATTCAAACCATATCATACATTGTATTACTATATCCTTCAGGCAAATGCTGTACATCCAAACGCGTTGCAAGCCAAAGCCATTACGGCACAAGTGGCTAAAATGGTGGTGAAGCGAGCTACGGCGAGTTAGGGGGAGAAGCTCGGGGTGTGAGGTGGCTCATAAAGGTGTTGAGGGTCTCAGAGCGCGACTCAGGTAGGTTTGGGTTTGAGGAAATAGGCCGAATCATCGAGTGCGAGGTATTCGGGCGTACGCGTTGTAAAGTTATACAGTAAGGAATAACAATCCCTTACAGGTGTTGGGGAAACGTAATAAGATGAGAAGCTAAGGTGTAGCTTCCCGTTCGATCAAAATTCCTCCCTTCCCCTCGTTTGTATTCACACGCTTGCTTGCTTGCTGTATATCCGTAAGGAAAACACTTTTCCTTACTGTGCATCCTGTACACTATCGCGTACAGCCGTTTTCATCGGCCCTGCCTGGTTGCCACTTATTCGTCCACGTGAGCATTGCCGAGTCACTTGCCAAATTAGCTAGCGCTCGTTGAGCCATGCCTCAAACTCACGCACTTGCCAAATAACTTAGACCGCGTTCCCGAAGTTTGGACACCAAGAAAGTTTGGATGACGTGTTCTGATATGGCAGCACGTGCTCAGACAAAAGGAACGAAGACAGGTGGAACCCACCAGCCACGATCCTTGTGAGAGGGTCCATGACATGCTGCGACCTAGGGCAAGCCTTGTTAACCACATGGTTGGGAGCCCAATCATGGAACATGCCGATCCACGGCACATACTCAACATAAAATTTGCCCAGTGGCACAACACAAGCTACGGTTTGGGATTCTTTGGATCGCGAGTAGTTCTGACCTTTTGCTACCTATACCTTGAAATTATACTAATTGACACAACGGAATGTCACCGCCATTTTGTTAGCTATATCATGCGACGTCACATCAGCAAAGAGTCGCATGTCTGATGCGGCGATACCACCATCGGTGACGTCAGACTCCGTGCAGTTTTTGCTCTTGCCCTGTCCAAACTTTGTAGGAACGCCATGTTAGATCGCATTCGTACGTTTGATTGACGACGAAGTTTGCCCATGCGATCCGATTTGGTCAGTTTTTGGCAGGGAAAGTGGGGTGGTAACCCACTTGGACCACTACGATTGGCTGTGAGTTCCGACAAGTCGAATCGAAAACTTGCCTCCAAATATTGAACGGAAAAATCGCGCGCCCAATCAGGAGGCACAATCGAGTCGTCACGCGCTTGCAAAGTTGGGGTGGTTTCGTCGCGCAGCGACTGCCAAACCTGACGGCCACCTCAGCGAAGACTCCCGGCCAAGTGCATGAATTTTGCATTTTCCAGTCGCGGTTTGCGCAAACCAGAACTCCCAAAGTTGAATCGGCGATCTATCCAGAGACAAACACTGCAACAACCCAACCATCTATAAGAGAAAGAACAACCCACTCGAAAACAAATCTGTTAAGACTAGAAAGAATGAATAGAAGAAGGGAGAACAGGGGAGATATAGCGTTTGGGTTGTACCCACTAAGAACATATCCTATCTATCCTATAACTTCTACATAACAATATATGTATAAGTTGACACAACCCCTAGGCTAGATAAGGGGTAGTGCTGAGCAAGAAACACGCAGCTCAGGGTGGCACTACTAGTCCAACCTCTGAGGCAGGGGCCCGAAGACCAGTCAGCAAGAGTACAAGCAAGACAGAGCAAACCAGGGTGGCACTACTAGTCCAACCACTGGAGGAAAAGCCACAAGGCCAGTCTGCAAGGTATAAATAGAAAAGAGTACGCAATCAAGGGCCTAGCAAGTGAGATTCAACAGCGACTAGACCTAACTGCAAGCAGTGCCGCTGATGATCTCTAGGCGGAAGCGCCTTAGTAAAGATATCAGCTGTGTTGGCACCCGAGGCCAAGTGTACTACGCGGGCCTGGCGACGCTGCTGAAGCTCGCGCAGGAGGAAGTACCGTAGCTGGATGTGATTCGCTCTGCCCTCAAGTTGAGGCTCCTGACATAGGAGGATCATGGCCCTGTTGTCAGTGTACAGAACCGGGGCAGAGCTAGGCCGCTCACCTAAGTCAGCAAGCAAGAAGGTCAGCCAGCGGAGCTCCTGTGCCGCCATGGCACCGGCGTAGATCTCAGCCGCGCAGCTAGACTGAGCAACAGACGAGGAGCGAGTGGACCTCCACGAGATGGCACCAGAACCAAGGCTGAAGCAGTAGCCCAGGGAGGACCGGAGTGTCTCAGCGTCGTCTGCCCAAGAAGCGTCTGTGTGCCCAGTAAGGACCACTGGCCTACGTCCTCCCAGCACTAGCCCCATGCCCGATGTAGTTGCTAGATAACGCAAAACCCTCTTAGTCGCCGACCGGTGCTGTGGTCGGTGTCTGCCTATGGCCACAAAGCGGGCCAGGATGCTGAGAGGGTATGCGAGATCTGGGCGAGTGCAAGTCATCAGGTACATGAGGCAACCCACCAGCTCTGCGTAAGGACCACTGGGCTCTGCTGACTCCTCGGGAATTGGAGCTAAGAGGCTATGGTCTACCGGCAGAGGTGTGGGCTGTGCGGAGGAGAACTGAAGACCGAACCTCTGAAGGACCTGGCAAACCAAGTGTGACTGTGTAAGAGTGTTTGTGCGCGCTGCTCTGTCCCCAGAGACCTGCATGCCAAGGTAGCGGCGCAGCTCTCCCAGGTCAGTGCAGGTGTGTCGCCTCAGCAGCTCAACCTTCACAGAGGCCAGCGCGTCTCTGTCTGCTATAGCAAAGACCATGTCATCTACGTAGACCAGGATGTAGAATAGAGTTTGGCCAGCATGAACGAAGAGCGAAGGGTCAGCGGGTCAGCTAGCGTGGCACGCAGCGTGTCGTGCCACTCACGGGACGCCTGTCGCAAGCCGTAGATGGGGCACCGGAGGAGCCACTGCGTCCCAGGAGGGAAAGTACCGGTGAAGCCCTGAGGGCGGCGCAGGGAGACCTGCTCGTGTAGGCTGCCCTAAAGGAAAGCAGTGGAGAAGTCGAGGGAGTGTAACTCGTAGTCACACTGTGCTGCTACGTGTAGCAACGCCAGAAGAGTAGTCATCTTTGTGGTCGGGGCGAAGGTCTGAAAGAAGTCCACCCCCTCTCGCTGACTGAAGCCTCTAGCAACGTAGCGCGCCTTGAACACAGGCGGCTCTCCAGAGGGGCGCTTCACCTTGAAGAGCCACTGGCCATCGACTACGTTCACCCCAGGTAGGGGAACTACGTCGACGTAGGTGCCGGTAGCCCTCCAAGATGCCATCTCTTGCTCCATGGCAGCTATCCACTGAGAGGCCCAGGGTCCCGAGGTCACCTCAGCGTAGGTGCGAGGGGTCGGGATGTCAAAGGCGTCAGGGTCACCTTAGGGACTAGCAGCATGGAACAGAGATGGGGAGCAGCCTCTGCCAGGAAAGCAAGCTCGTACTGCCAGTCCTCCAAGTCGTCACTGCCGAGGGCGGGAGCACCCCTGACGGACGGAGGACAGACAGGGTCAGAGACCAGAGCGGTAGCGAAGTCAAGGCAGCGAGTAGAGGCAAAGTCAACGACAGCATCGACAAGAGCGTCAAGACTGGAGACTGGAACAGACGGGTCGGTAACGAGGGAGGCAAGGACCTGCGGGACAAGAGGACGAGCAGCACGAAGGTAGTTAGACAGTGGGGGAGGCGCGACAGTGAGCAACGATGGAGGAGGCGAAGGTAAACGGGGAGGACGAGACGCGTGGGAACGAAGCAACATAGGGTGAGAACGCAAAACAGGAGAGACAGGACGAGCACGAGAGGGACGGCGAGACCAGACGTGAGATGGAGGCGTCGGGTCAGGAGGCAGAGGAGGAGTAACAGGAGGGGAACGAGAGGGGAAACGAGCCGGGGACGAGTACAGCGGAGGAAACACAGGACCGTGAACAGGAAGAGGGGGAGATGGCCAGGGAGGCGCAGGCGAGCAGTCAGGGGAGGGAAGGCCGAGCAGGCGAAGGGCGGACACCGGCGGCGACTGCTGCTGCTGCTGCTCAACGCTGACACCAGGACCACCAGCTGCACCACTGCTACCTCCGGTACACTCCACTCTAGCACCCTCAGAAAAAGAAACGTCTCCAGCACCGGTTCCACCCCCGAGCCCGCCGGGACAAGCCACGACAGGAGCCTTAGGACTAGCACCCTCTCCAACTCCAGCACCACCAGAGTCCACGAACGGCTGCGGCTGCGACGACGGCTGCTGCTGCGGTGGCAGTGACGGCTGCGGTTGCGATGGCGACTGCGGTTGCGGCGGCTATGACGAGGAGGGAGGAAGAGACACCTGGGGAGGGACAGGTGGCGCAGACTGCGCCGCGGGGCCACCGTAGTCAGCCGACTCCTCGACCGGGACAACCGACGAGAGGGGAATGATGTGAGACACACCAGACAGAGCAGGACGGGGAGGGAGGGGAGCAGGGGCTACCGGGGGAGTGGGAACCAGAAACAGGGGAGGGGAAACTAGCAGACCTCGCTGAGGAAAGCGGGGGAAAAAGGAGACAAACTCGTCGAAAGTGACGTCACGGGAGTGAAGGAAGCGATGAGACGACGGGTGGTAGATGTGAGAGTACGATCCCGTCCCATTCCTCTCTCCTTTCTAGATTCCCTTTCCATTCCATTCCTCTTTTTATCCTGATCCATTTGGTTTTTATCTCATTCCTTTTGGATTCCTCTTTCTCCTTTTCCATAAACCTTTGGTTTATCCTGTAATTATCATTATATCACCGACCAGGCTCGCGGTGTGCTGGGCGCTATATCTAGCGTAATCCTGCCGTAATCCCTTAAAGCCAATAGCCTTGCGTGGCTATACGTAGGGTGATTCTATTTTCTAGAAGGGTCTATTCCCTTGGGATAAGATAAACCTGGTTACCTGATGTACTTTGGAAGTATAAAAGCGCCTTGTACTGATCGATAGTGCAACCTTTCCTCGACACATTCGATCATGTGACACTTGGTAATCAGAGCTTTTCTCACTCGGCCGCGCTCAACAAAGCAGCAGCAGCGGGAAAACCTGCCTCGAAAAATCGCCGGGGGCGACCAATTCGACACCGATTGTGGTAAGCACCAGCTCCGCGCTTTTTCGAATTACCCCCCCCCCCCCCCCCGCGCGTGTTTTGAACAGGATGGCAAACTTCGACAACGCCGAGGTTACCCAGCAGCTCTTCGCGCGCATCGCAGCCCTTCAGGAGGAGATGCGAGCGGATCGCGAAGCGTGGCGAAACGAGTTCGAGCGAGTAACTCGACTCGCCGGAGCGCAGCACGACTCGACAACGGCGACGACGCAGCAGTCGCAGCAGTTTCTCGAGGCTCCGAAACCGCGCCCACCTGAGCCATTCGATCCGAGCGATCGAAACTCCGACGTCCGAAGATGGATCACCGGCATGGAGATCTACTTCGCAGCCGTCGGATGGAGCTCACCAGTCAAGGACGGTCAATGCGTATGACTCGGAGTGACGCTGATGCGAGGACCGGCTCTTGAGTGGATCGGCGGTAACAGCACCTTCATCCACGGCGAAGCCACGTGGCAGCAGTTCCGCACCGACCTGCTGAAACGTTTCGAGCCGATAAATTCGGGTTTCCTTGCCCGGGAAAAAAATCATCGCCATCGACAGTTCGGGAGTGTAGCGCAGTACACGCAGCAGATGGAGGAATTTTATAACCGAATTCCCGATCTGACCGAAGGGGAAAAAGTACAGTCTTACCTCGCCGGGCTAAAGACCGAAGTCAAACGACAAGTGGCAGCGACAACATACGCGTCTTACAGTGACGTCGTATCGGCCGCGGAACGCTTCGACATGGTCAACGCCGGGACACGACGGGCGCACGTCGGCAGTACGCGACAGGGCGACCGCTCGGCTCACCCCACGTTCGCCGACCCGACGGAAGTCGACAGGTTCGAAGGGTGGCCACGTCTGAAAAACACCAACTTCACGTGTGATTTTTGCGGGGTGCCGGGTCATCGAATCTTCGACTGCAACAAAATGAAAGCCGCACGCGCTGAGTATCGGGCACGAAACAGTGGCGGAAATCCTTCGACCAGTTAGAAGCCAAAAAATGGGATTCGCCAGTAATTGCGGATCTAGCTGGTGAAAAAGAAAAGATCTGGAAGCGGCCGCGGACTCCCGGAAAAATCAACTTCGACGCAGCTAATTCGACGCGAACAGGAGAAAATGATGGGGAAAAATCTCCACCCCACGACCAGCCTTCGCGAGAGAAATTCGCCGATAAGAAATCCAACTCCGCGAAAAAAGACTCTGCCGAGACGGGGAAACTCCTTGAAGACCCAAGAAATGATAAGGATTCGTTTAAGTTATCTTATAAAGATGCTTTAATGAAAACTTGTCATTCTCGAGGGGCTAGAGCCGTGGAGAAAATTCGAGAGGGACTCCAGAAAAATCATAAAATTGTGGAGATCATACCGGTACCGGAGAACTTGGGGACCAAATTCAGGAGTGTGGAAAGAAGCCGACCTTTCCACGGAGTCAACGTCCTCTCCCGACACCAGCCCACAGCTACTACCCGTTCCCCAGGGAAGACGTCGGTGGAGCTGAAGTAGCTCAAAAGGAAGCTGGGGGTCTACAAGAAGCTGCGAAAACCCTGAACTACTTCTTCGGATGCATCCAACTCGGCAACGTCGTCAACGACACGAACAGTCGTCACGGAAACTCCGGGCCCTGGAGAAGAGCCTTTCTCCAAGCAGCCTCGGCCAGCTGCCAGCTCAGGAGTTGGAAGGAACGAATATTGGGATGTACCCTATGACCCAATCAATGAAACTACCTTTGGGTACTCCGAGCAATGCCTGCCCCTCGTGCTCGAGGTCATCTGCAAAGGACGACGCCTCCAAGCACTCGTGGACAGCGGAGCATCGCACACTGTATGCGACAAGGCAACCATCGACCGACTTCGAGAAGAGTACAAGCCATCGGCGTTTTCTGCAATGATGGTGGACGGCAGCAAGTTACCAGTATACAGCGAAGCAGTGCTACACCTACAAATCGGGCCACTGCGCTGGAAACCTGCACTCCCCATCACCAACATCAAAGGGCTTGACCTGATCTTCGGGCGAGACTTCCTAAAACGATTCAACCCCGAGATCAACTGGGTAAACCGCACCGCAAGCATCTACAACAAAGGAAGGAGGGTCCAGCTACCCAACTGGGATGGTACAGGAGATATCCCAGCGGAGACACTCGACAGATTCGAGAAGGACGTCAAGCAAACCAACACCGGATTCCTGGCGATAGCAACAGAGGTGGAAACCGACGGAGAGAAGACCTCGAAACCCCCAGGAAAAATCAAGGAATTACTGAAGGAGTTCCAAGACATTCTCCCCGACGACCTCCCGAACGAGCTACCGCCATACCGAACACACCAACATGAGATCGTGGAGGAACCAGGTTCGAAGCCGACCTTCCGAGCACCATATCGGCTCAGCCCCACAGAGCTAGCCGACATGAAGAAGCAAATCGAGTATCTCCTCGCCAAAGGACTCATCCAACCATCCACTTCACCATACGGTGCCCCAGTACTCTTCACGCCGAAACCGGACGGAAGCCTGCGCATGTGCATCGATTACCGAGCTCTCAACAAGCAAACCATCAAGAACAAGTACCTGATTCCACGAATCGATGATCTGCTCGACCAGCTCCGGGGAGCCACGGTATTTTTAAAATTAGATCTGCGGTCCCGATACGGGCAGATAAGAATGGCGGACGATTCCGTTCACAAAACGGCCTTCCGAACTCGGTACGGATCGTACGAGTATCTAGTGATGCCGTTCGGACTCACCAACGCACCTGCAATGTTCCAAGCAGAGATGAATAACATCCTACGCCCACTCTTGGACGAATGCGTGGTGGTGTACCTGGACGACATTCTCGTCTACTCGCGCGACATGCAACAACACGTCGAACACTTACGACGCGTCTTCGAGATTCTTCGACGAGAACGCTTCTACGTCAAACTATCCAAGAGCGACTTCGCCCTCGAGAAAGTCCAATTTCACTAACATATCGTAAGCGCTCAAGGAGTTCACGTCGACCCCAAGAAAATCGAAGCCGTGCTTACGTGGAAGACACTCGAGAATGTGAAGGAGTTACAGCAGTTCCTTGGCTTCGCTAACTAATACAACAGGTTCGTACCGCAATACGCGAAAATCGTCGTGCCACTCACGAATCTGCTAAAAAAGAACACGCCCTATAAATGGGAGCCGAAACACCCGGAAGCCGTGGAGCAGCTGAAGCAAGCACTCACGTCCGCACCAGTAATCATCTTGCCAGACCCCGAACGCGACTACGCCATCGAAGCTGACGCCAATGACCAGGCAGTGGGAGCAGTCTTGATGCAAGACCAGGGGAATGGACTGCAACCAATCGCCTACCTCGGCAAGAAACTATACGGGGCACAACTCAACTACCCGATACACGACAAGGAGGCCCTTGCTATCATCATCGCCTTCAAAACATGGAGATGCTATCTTGAAGGACGCAAGACGACAGTCTACACCGACCATTGCAGCCTAAAAAATTGAAGACACAACCAAGCCTCTTCAGACGACAGGTTCGATGGATCGACTTCCTCGAGACGCACTTCCACTACGACATCGTGTACAAGCCTGGCCATAAAAACAAAGCTGATGCACTTAGCCGGCCTGCACACGTTGCCGCTATCTAAGTTGAAGGGATGAATCCAATCCTCAAGGGACTCTTCACACACGGATACACCATCGGCCCCGAAATTCCCTTGGCAAAAAAGCGACATCTGCTACAGTGGGACAACGACATCGCGTACCGGAAAGGATCAACGAAGATCTGGGTACCTAATTACCCTCCATTGCGCCAGCTACTACTTGAAGAATACCACGACGTCCTATATGCAGGACACTTCGGTAGCAACAAGACGCTCACCAGTATCCCCAAACACTACTACTGGCCCCATATGGCAGATGACGTACAGAAATTCGTCACCTCGTGCACTACATGTCAGCGGATGAAGAGCAGCAAGCAGAAAAAGGTGGGTCTGCTACAGCCTCTTCCTGTCCCAGAACAGCCATGGCAAATGGTCAGCCTAGACTTCATCACCGGGCTACCAACTACCACAAGCGGTCATGACGCGATCCTCGTCATCATTGATAAGTTCTCCAAAATGGGACACTTCATCCCAACACACACGACAGCACGCACCGAGGAGACGGCACAACTCTTTGTTCGCTACATCATCTCACAACATGGCATTCCAACCACACTCATCTCCGACCGAGACCCTAAGTTCACCAGCAAATTCTGGAAAGAACTGATGTCTCTGCTCGGAACCAAACTCGCCATGTCATTCGCCTACCATCCGCAAACAGATGGACAGACCGAGCGCCTCAACCAAATTGTGGAGCAACTCCTCCACGCAGCCTGCAAGGACGATATCTCCAAATCGGACTTGCATCTGCCCGTCTTGGAGTTTGCCTACAACAATGCTACTCACGCCGCTACTGGACAAACGCCGTTCTTCCTCTGTTACGGACACCACCCACTCACACCTCAACAGCCAAACATACCAGCCACAGTCCAACCCGCTCATGATTTCATCACGACTATGCACAAACTTTGGGATCGGACCCACAAGCGCCTTCTCGACATTCAGCAACAACGAAGCGCCAGGCCGATCGCCACCGCACAGACCATACCATCACCGTGGGAGATCGAGTCCTACTCGACACGCGCAATCTTGACATCAGCCATCTCCCATCCAAACTGCGACCTCGCTTCTGCGGGCCTTTTCTTGTGAAAGCACAGGACACTCTTGTTACCTTCCGCTTACGCCTACCAGCTACCTGGAAGGTTCACAACGCCTTCCATGTCCAACTCTTGAAGCCCTACCGGATCCCAACGCGATCCTCTCTGGACGCCAACCGTTGCCGCCGCCGCCCGTCCTCGTCCATGATGAACCCGAGTACGAGGTCGAGTCCGTGCTTGCTCACCGTCGTCGACGGAATGGCACCGTGGAGCTTCTCATCCGTTGGAAGGGTTATGATCCTTCAGAGGATAGCTGGGTCTCTGAATCCGAGATGGATCACGCTCGTCGCCCTCTTCGCGACTACCTTGTCAAGCAGGGTGTTACGTCTACCACCCAGCTTTGAGGGGGGGAAGTGTGAGAGTACGACCCCGTCCCATTCCTCTCTCCTTTCCATATTCCCTTTCCATTCCATTCCTCTTTTTATCTTGATTCATTTGGTTTTTATCTCATTCCTTTTGGATTCCTCTTTCTCCTTTTCCATAAACCTTTGGCTTATCCTACTATTATAATTATATCACCGACCAGGCTCGAGGTGTACTGGGTGCTATATCTAGCGTAATCCTGCCGTAATCCCTTCAAGCCAATAGCCTCGCGTGGCTATATGCAGGGTGATTCTACTTTCTAGAAGGGTCTATTCCCTTGGGATAAGATAAACCTGGTTACCTGATATACTTTGGAAGTATAAAAGCGCCTTGTACTGATCGATAGGGCAACCTTTCCTCGACACATTCGATCCTCTGACAGTAGAAGTGCCAGTCAGACGAGTCAAGGGGGAAACCGAGGAAGACACAGGGGACGGTGCGGGTTGTGAGCTTGTCCATGCCGGAGGCCCGAACGTGAGCGAGGCAGCCCCAGACGTGGAACCCAGACGCAACACCAGGGAACCCAGTCCAAAGAAGGGTCGGCGAAACCTGCGGCTGCTGAGAGCGAGGCCAGAGTGAGCAGCGTAGTGAACGGTGAACGATCACAGAAAATGGGGTGCACCGGCATGGATCATGGAGGTACGAGCCACCTCCATGACCAAACTGATGCGTCGCTCAGCGACCCCATTCTGCTGCGGGGAGTCCGAAAGAGTGTACGTCTGGGTGATACCCTCCGTACGACAGAACTGACCCAACCGACTAGAGGCGAACTCACCGCCACGGTCGGAGTGGAGACAAAGCACAGGGAGACCGCAGTGGAGGCGCGCAACGACGAGCCACGGGATAAGAACATCAGGCACGTCAGCCTTCCGCTCCAGGGGAAACACCGTGGTGTAGTGCGTGAAGTCGTCAACGAGCACCAGGAAGTAGCGCTCGCGACGCGGTCTAGGGACAGGGGCTGGGCCCCAAACGTCCAAGTGCAAGGTTTGAAGGGGTGCAGTGGCAGGGCGAATTGAGGAGGAGTGAGGAGCACGGCGCAGCTGGCCCTCGACACGAGGCGTGCACGGCGGCGCATGCGAGGGAGGGAGAGCAGGGAGCGACGCAGGGAGGCCGAGGACTAGACCGTGCTGAGACATGTGATGCAGGCGGGGGAGCGCGGGTTGACCTAGGCGGTCGTGCTACAATGGTGATGGGTGAGTGAGCTACCGACAGAAGCAGGCCGCAGCTACCTGGGTGGACGCAGAACCTTAGGAGAACTCGCCCGCGGGGGAGGGGGGGGGAGCAGTGTCCAGCATAAACAGGCCAGACACGGGGCAATGTCACAAGGGGGGCACCTGAGGCGGCCTCGGAACAGACCGCGTACCGCTCGTGACCAGGGAACGTAGTGGTGACGCCGAGGTCCTGAAGACAACCGACACCAACTAAGTTCATGGAGAACGAAGAGATGTGCAGGCCTGTAAGGGAACCCGAGGCAACCGCAGGACAGGGAAGGATAGTGTAGCTGCGGGAAACGACAGGACTAGAGGAGGGGTCCGCAAGGGCGATAGCAGCAGGCGCAGCAAGCAGCGTGAGGGCGGCATGGTCGCGGAAGAAACAGGCTGACGCACCGGAGTCTAGAGTGAAGGACAGCGACGCCGTAGTGGCCGACGACGGAGGAGCAAGGGTAGAACCTAAGCTAGACAAAGCAAGCTGTCCTACGCCTGACGTAGCAGGGGAGTCTGAACTATACACAGGTGCTACGCCTAAGCTAGAGAACACAGAGTAGTAAGATCCGGAAACACTCAAAGCGTCAGCATACAGAGAATGCAAGGCAGAACTAATCTGATCCATGTCTAAGTCAAACACTGGCACGCCGTGGCGCAGCAGGCTGAGCCAGTCAGGGAGGTCAGGGGCGGGACCAAAGCGGTGATAGAAGAGGTCGTCGAGGCGGCGGAAGCAGCGGGCGGTGGGGTGGGGCGGTGGGGTGGTACTGGCAGCTCACAGCACCGAAGCTGCCGGTGGACGCCGAGCTGCAAGGGCCACCACCACGACTACCACCGCCAGGGTCTCCTGGCCACCCGGGCGGGAGACAAGCCCACGGCTGCTGCTGCTGCGGCGGCTGCGAGTGCGGCGACTGCTGCTGCTCCTGGGCACCAACGCCAACCCCCTCGTCAGAACCACTGTCCCCGCCACCACCACCACTAGCGCCGCCTCCACGTCCTCCCTTGTAGCCACGGCGGCCCCGGCGCTGGCGCTGCTGCAGGTACGCCGCAGCTGATGTCTAAGGTGCAGGCGCAGTCGTGGCAACTGCAGCGGAGACGTCAGCGTACGTCCATTGGGAGGGGGCACAACCCTGAAAGATAGGGACTACCACAACACCGCTCGACTGAGCGATAGTGCGCTGGTGAGTCTCTATCTCAGACAGAGTAGTGACAAAGGCGGTCAGGGTGAGGTCGGCAGGGTGCTGACAAAGGAAGTGGTCACGGGCAGTGGCTAAGCGGTCAGGCAAGCGCATGGCGATGAGGTACATGGTAGCGCAGAAAGGTGGGGGGAAGGCAGTAAGCTGGGCGGCAGAGCTAGCAGCGCGGTAGCTGGTCTCTAGTGCATGGAGGTGAGTAGCGAGGTCAGCTACCGTGGGGAAAGCAGAAAGATCAAGGAAGGGCATGGGTAGGATCAAGCGGCCAGCAGAGATGGAAGCAGGTGGGGAGTAACGCTCAACTACTGCAGCGAGAAAGTCCTTGGTTCGCGACAACGGTAAAGCGCGGACGCTCCTACAGGGGGAGGGCATGGCTAATGGCAAGCTGGGCTACTGCGTCGCGAGAATCCCAAACAGCTCGAGCAAGCGCAGCAGCAGAAAAAGCCTCGCTCTCAGCAGTGGTAGGGTCAGCAGGGAGGGGATCAGGCGCAGGGGGGCGGGGAAGCAAACCATCAACATGCATAGCCAGGGAGTGCCCATCCTGGCGCTGACCTCTCAGGTGCCTGCAGAGGTCGACGAGCCAGGCGGCGAAGTCGATTGCGTGCCCCTCAGCGTCCAAGCGAAGAACGGCGTCCGCCATCGCACAGTGTGACAGCGGCACAGCGGCTCAACGGCGCAGTGACTCGGCGGCTCAGCGGCGCGGCGACTCAGGGGCACGGCGGCTCGGCGGTATGGCGGCTCGGCGGTACGGCGGCTCGGCGGCACGGTGGCTCGACGGCACGGCGGCTCGGCGGCACGGCGGCTCGGCGGCTCGGGGACACTGCAGCACGGCGGCTCGGCGGCACGGCGGCTCGGCGGCTGGGGGAAACGGCGGCTCGGCGGCTCATGGGGCCGTCAAGGGCGCGTGGGGCCGGCTAGGGACGCGGGGGGGCTGGTAGGAGCACGAGGGGTCGTAGGGGCGCGAGGGGCCGGCTAGGGGCGCGTGGGGCCGGTAGGGGCACGACAGGGCCGGCTAGGGGCGCGAGGGGCCGGTAGGAGGCGCGACGGGGCCGGCTAGGGGCGCGAGGGGCCGTAGTGGCGCGCGGGGCCGGCTAGGGGCGCGACGGGGCCGGCTAGGGGCGCGACAGGGCCGTAGGAGCGCGACAGGGTAGGGGCGCGATGGGGCCGACTAGGGGCGCGACGGGGCCGTGGGGGCGCGATAGGGCTGTAGTGGTGCGACGGGGCCGTAGAGGCGCGACGGGGCTAGCTAGGGGCGCGACGGGTCCGGCTAGGGGCGCGAGGGGCCGTAGGGGCGCGGCTGGGCCTGCTAGGGGCGCGACGGGGCCGCAGGGGCGCGACGGAGCCTGCTAGGGGCGCGACGGGGCCGTAGGGGCGCGACGGGGCCTGCTAGATGCGCGACGGGGCCGTAAGGGCGCGACGGGGCCGTAAGGGCGCGACGGGGCCTGCTAGGGGCGCAACGGGGCCGTAGGGGCACGCGGGGCCAGCTAGGGGCGCGAGGGTCCGGTAGGTGACGGCACGGGGCGCAAGCGGGTGGGTGGACCTACCTACTCGTGATACCATGTTAAGACTAGAAATAATGAATAGAAGAAGGGAGAACAGGGGAGATATAGCATTTGGGTTGTACCCACTAAGAACATACCCTATCTAGCCTATAATTTTTACATAACAATATATGTATAAATTGACACATTCACCCCACTCGTGGGCAGTTTGAAAACGATTTCATACACATTCGGCGTCAATTTGGGGTCACGTGGATCAACTCTCTTCCAAACCTGACGGCGGCAATGGTCGCAGGAGGTCGTGGGCCCACGTCGCACTTTGCCCAAGAGGTCTTTGCAGTTTGGTACATCTCCGAGGCGCGTGGGCAAACATTGCAATGTCGATTTCTCGCGCTTCGAGTCGCATGGGTAAAATTCGTTCGTCGGTCAAACGTACGAATGCGACCTTAGCCACGTCACTAGATGTTGCTCGTAGCACTTCTCGCCTATAAGTGCATCGCAGTATCCTTGCTAAACTTGTAAGTAGAGTATTAGTAGCGTGCTTGAAGTGAACACATAGTAACAAACATTTTCTTGCTGCTAGCTTTGCCGTTCAGCTACACCCCGAACGCGGATTCTACTGGAGCAATATCCTACCTAGCCAGCACATTTGTCCGTTGCAGGTCAGGTACAGTAGTGACAGAATCGTTTACGAAACTACAATATCCGCTAGCATACGAAGTCCCCAAAACATTTTAGGCACATATTTCGTTTATATCATAGCCTCGCACTTACTGTAACTAGCTGAGAGAAACTGCTAGTTTTGCTAAGTGAGGAATTACACGGGACGGTTGGGAGCAGGGAGGGGAGGTTGGGAGCAGGGAGGCGAGAAGAGTAGTCCGTAATGTCGAGGAATCACACGGGACGGTAGCCCGTCAGGTAAGGAAATCTGGAAACTCAGCAGCCCAGGCTTGAAACAACTCCTAATTTCGCGTCATAATGGGAACTTACCCTGTTTGCCACAGCCTTGTTCCAGGTAGGCTTCACCTCGTTCAGGTAGTGGGCCTGTGGTTCTACCGGGCTGGGTGCGATCCGGTCGGTTTGTCTACGTGGACGTTGGTTGGGTTGGGGTGGAGTCGAGTGGCGGCGTGCCTGGTCTGGTTTCTGTATCAATGCGATGTGGAGAGAGCCAGTCTCCTTCGTTTGGTGGTTGTCTGAAAGGACACCCAGCCAATCCCGTACGACCTCAGTCTGTCGCACTCGCACGGCAGGTCATTCCCAATTATGCAAGCAGCTTTCTCAAGCTGGTCACAATTACAGGTTGTGTACACTTGCAACTGAGCGAGATACAGTGCCAATGATCCCTGATGACACAAATTGTGTTTGGCTAGTACCCCACGGAAACTCCCACCACCTGGGCTCAAGTGCAGCCTTCACTTTCCATTCCAACCCGACATTCTCTGAGGTTGACACATCAGATATCAACTCCCTGTTGATCCCCACCACCCACAACCGGCTGAAACGTTCGCTCGTCCCACTCGTTGTCTGGAGGAACCCGAGACATCTGTCATGTGATTTCCAATGATCTCGTGACATTTGCCATCTACAGGTCGGCCCGTGGTACAGTATTTTGTTGTTGGGTGAACAAGATCCCCTCCTCCCCAACCTTTCCTGCCATCAACGAAAAAGGGTTGGTCTTGTGCGTTGCGTTTCTTCATACCAGTTCCTGACATCCGTAACATTCTGAAACGTAATTTAGGTCGTCCGTATACCACAAATGACACGCGGTTCTGGAAGCTTCGGGAGGGAATTCACAGCGTTATGCCTTCTTATCCCAACAGAACCATGTCGGGTTCGCATGCAACTCGAAATTTGCGTGACAGGACGAATAGAAAACACGCATTAGTTTGTCGGACCTTTTCTGGCTGGAGGAAGCAATCCTCTAATCCTGCTCGAGCTGCGTGTCTCAGCAAATTCACGTATCACTGATTTTCTGGAGCCCACCTTAGAAATCCGTTGTCGCTCGAGAATTATTTTGCTTTAGCAGTCCCCCGCAGTGCGTACCCGTTAATCGTTAAACTTCGATAGAAACCCGACGAGCGCGCAACAATCTTCGCGACATTTTTTATTTCTTTCAACGTAGAAGAATTCCCAGCACCCCTGGTGAGTCGTCCTGCCAGTGGCGAGGTTCTAACGAGAGCGACATGCCGTGGGAAGGGTCCCCCGCTCGATCTCACTCCTCCTCCGCCGCCGCCGCCGCTTGCGCTGGGGAATGCACTCACAGACGCGAATTTACCGTGATTGGCGGCGGGTATCACGGAGATGAGTGCAAACCAAGCGGCAAGGAGAGTCTCTTGACACCGAATCGCCATCATGGCGATCACGCCAAGAACACTGCTCCTGGAAGTGCTCCCTCGGCTGCCCATCAGCAACCCGCGAATGGCGCCGCAACACGCGGCGCCGCAATAAATGTTGATAACTTGGGAAACGGTATTGCCGCCTTTCAAGAGAAACTCGCGTCGATTTCCTCGCCCTTTTTCGGCGGCGCCTCGTCCGCCGCGAATCCTGGCGGCGGAGGCAGCGGCGGCGGCGCTGGTTCGGCCTCGTCGCCGCCGTCCCTCGCGTCGCACCTAGGCAGCCACGCCATGGTGCTACTGATGGCCATCGTGAGCCTTCTAATGTCCGCCATATGCCTCGCTCTCGTGCTCTCTCTCCCCACCCAACAACCGCCGCAACTTGCGGAGCAACTTCAAGCTGAAAATGGTAGTAGTAGCCCGGCTTTCCAGCCGCACGACCTGTCCCAGCCGGGGGCCCCTTCTCTGAATGGATCTCGCCGCGAGATCATCGCCGAGCGTCATGATGATTATCGCATTCGTAATCATGATGCCATGTCATCAGGGATGACCACTGGCGGCAGTGATCATCGTGGTGGTGATGACGTGCCCGCGGCTGCGCCGGGAAACGCCGACGCTGCACGCCTCGTTAGTAGCAGTCCCGTTACTAGCGACGCCGCCGCCATTGTCGGCATTCCAAGCAGCAGCAGCAGCAGCAGCAGGAGCAGCCGCAGCAGCGGCGATAGCTTAAGGGGCGGGGGTGGCACTGGCGGTGGTAGCGGCGGCGGCGGTAGCGACGACGCGGATGGTGATAGCAGCAGCGCTAATTCAGGGGGCGACGGCGACCGCAGTAGACCCAATGCAGGGGACGGCGGCGGTAGTTATCCCGTGGAGGCTTCGGCTTCGGCTGTAGCGACGGCGACAGCAATGCTCATGGCGCCGGCAGCTGCTCCCAAGTTCCTGGAGCCGGCAGCAGCGCCTCTAAGTGGCATCGCGGTTGTAGCGCGACTCGAGCAGACCGAGGCGGCAGGTGGTGAGGCTGGAGAGGTCGGAGAGGTTGGAGAGGACGGCAAGGGGACGGCGGCTGTAGCGCGGCTCGAACAGGGTGATCCTGACGCGGCGGGGGAGGTCGGGGTGGGCGGCAAGGGGACGGCGGCTGTAGCGGCAGGAACAGGAGTGAGAGGCGCAGGAGGCATGATGAGAGGGGCTACAGCTGGCGGAGCAACGGAAATAGCAACGGAAACAGAAACAGCATCAGAAACACAGACAGTGACAGAAACAGAAACAGAAACAGAAACTGAACCAGCCATGGAAGCACCAACAACAGCAACAGCGGGGTTGCCGCCTGTGGATGCGTTGATAGACACGGGCGCACAAACGGTTGCGGCAGATAGCGCCGATAGCTGGGACGGTGTGCAAGCCATCGTGCATATCACGGTGCGTGAGGGTCGGTATGTGCATGTGCATGTGCATGCGCATGTGAGCCTTTTTCCGCACTGCCCCTCTCTTCCCCCCACCCCAGACATTTTTTTGAATTCTCAAGAATGACTCCCCCCACCCCAGACGTCCCTGCTGCCTCTAGCTCTGCAGCGCCTGTGCCAGGCCAGTGCGTTAGCTGCCCTGCATAACACTCCTCTTCTGTCTCCCTTTCCCTTTCCCCCCTTCCCCCCCTTCCCCCCGGCTACCACCCCTCCCAGACGTCCGTGCTCCCCCTGGCCCTGCAGCGCCTGTGCCAGGCCAGTGCTCTCGCTGCCCTGCACAACGTCACTGTGGGGGCTCTGTGGGACGTGCGCCCACACTCTAGCACCCCTGCAAGCACCAGCAGCAGCAGTGGCGGCAGCGGTGCAGCAAACGACCCTCCTCTGGTGCCGTTTTCTGCGCTCCTGACGCCGCCCAAGGGGGTGGTGGTTCGCACGTCCCTGCCTGCAGGGATGGTGGTGGCGGCAGGGGGGAGGCGCATTCGGGTGGAGAGGAGAGGCGGGGCAGAGAACGGGGGGGAGGACTTTGGGATTGCCTCGGTGAGTCGCGCGTTGCCGCTTCTATGTGCATAGCTGCGTGAACTGGCAATGCAGTGTGAAAAAGCATCGCTGTAGGAACTGCGAAACTGCGTGCAGTGTGGTGTAACGGTGACGTGGCGTGTTGCTATTGGCAGGTGAAGGGCCGGTGTTGGGAGAAGGAGAATGAGCCGTGGAGCCCTCTGCTGCTGCCCATGGCGGTGTATGTGCCGCGGCACCTCGGCCGTGCCATGGTGAGTCTAAATACGTACCTACCACCATCACCGGGTATCATAGTCCGTATGCCGCGTGTCCTATCACCTCTGCTGCTGCCCATGGCGGTGTATGTGCCGCGACGTCTGGGCCGAGCCATGGTGAGTACCTGAGCCATGGTGAGTATGATGAGTGATTACTGACAGTATCAGTACCTGTCAGCGTGCCTCATGTGTCTAGCTCCTCTGCAGAGGTGCGATACGACAAGAGGTGCTGCAGTGCCCCTATATGTGTGGCCCTC
The DNA here is from genome assembly GCA_027943415.1 of Closterium sp. NIES-67. Taxonomy (NCBI): domain Eukaryota; kingdom Viridiplantae; phylum Streptophyta; class Zygnematophyceae; order Desmidiales; family Closteriaceae; genus Closterium; species Closterium sp. NIES-67. Next base: position 1,192,023 of record BQMB01001448.1, on the reverse strand, counting down.
TATCCCACTCCCCTCCCTTCATTCTTCCTCCACCCCTCCTCTCTTTCGCTAACTTTCTCTCCCCCTCCAGACGGCCACCAGCCCCTGTGGACTGTGCGACGAGAGCATGAGGTGCTACCAGTCGCTGCAGCCAGCACCAGTAGTGGCCCTTGAACCCTTCTGTCCCACTCCCCTCCCCCTGGATCTGTGTCTATCTCTGTCGCTGTCTCTCTCCCTCCAGTCGGCCACCAGCCCCTGTGGGCTGTACGACGAGACAATGAGGTGCTACCAGTTGCTGCAGCCAGCAGCAGCGGTGCCCCTAAATGCCCCTTTATCCCACTCCCCTCGCCCTGCCTCTGTCTCTGTCACCCTTCTGTCACCCTCTCTGTCACCCTCTCTGTCACCCTTCTGTCACCCTCTCTGTCACCCTCTCTGTCACCCTTCTGTCACCCTCTCTGTCACCCTCTCTGTCACCCTTCTGTCACCCTCTCTGTCACCCTCTCTGTCTCCCTTCTGACTCCCTTTCTCTCTCTCCAGGCGGCCACCAGCCCCTGTGGAGTGTACGAGGAGACCATGACGTGCTACCAGTCGCTGCAGCCGGCAGCAGCGGTGCAGGCGATGGTGGAGGGGGAGGATGTGGGCCGAGCGAGGAAGACGATCGGAGTGTTGCTGGAGGTGAGGGCAGGGTGGGGCGTGGTAGGGCATTGTGTGGCACGTGTAGCATGATGGTGCGGCAAGGTGCGGCATGGTGCGGCATGGTGTGGCATGCTGCAGCATGGTGTGACATGGTGTAGCATGATGGCATACTGTAACTCTGGCGTGCACCCAGGAGCCACAGGGCCACAAGCACACAGCCCGTTCAATGCGGTGACTTTAGAGTCGACTCAAAAGCGCCCTCAGGGCTCCAAGCGGTCAGGAGCCACAGGGCCACAAGCACGCAGCCCGCACAATGCCTCGACGCAGAACCCAACACACCCCTCCGCACCCCTTCCCGTGCCCTTCCTCCCCTCCCATGCACTCCCCCTCAGGATCACAAGCATTCAGGAGCCAACGTACCCCGCCATGCATCAACGCCACCAAGCACCTCCCCTCCCCTCCCCGCCCTCTCTGCTTCACTCTAGCTGCTACTCTCCCTCATCGCTCCCTTCCCCTCTCTCCTCATGTCCCTGCCTGTCTTCCCCTCCCTCCCACGCCCCTCAGGACCCCAAGCACACAGGCACCACCCCACCCCCACCATGCGCCAGCGCCAGCAAGCACCTCCCCACCTGTCTCACCCGCAACCTCACCACTCTCTTCCTCTACAACCCCTCCCTCGACTTCACCCTAGCCGCCGCCTCGCCTCCCCTCCCTGCCCTCTCTGTCTCCTCCGCCTTCCACCCCAACCGTGCGCCCCTGCTGCCGTCCGTGGCTCTGTGGCGCGCCAAGCACTGCAGGGAGGACGACATGGAGGGGAGTGCGCGGGTGGCAGTAGCGTGCTCCCAAAGACTGGTGAGTGCCCTCACTCTGGTAGCCTTCACCCTACCTGCTCACCCTTTCCGTGCCCCTGCTGCCGTCTGTGGCTCTGACGCGCCAATTACTGTGAAGAGACAGATACAGGGAGTGCGGGGGTGGCAGTAGCGTGCTCCCAAAGACCGGTGAGTGCCTGGCTCTAGTGCCCGCTGCTAGTTCGTGCACCTAGCGACACACCCCCACCGTGGCTCTGTGGCTCTATGGCTCTGTGGCTCCGTGGCTCTGTGGCGCAGCCCGCACATTTATCGCTCTATCGCACACCTTCCCCATCAACCAGTTGCTGCCACGTATTGACACAATGGCACCTTTCTATTGGACATTTATTGCTGTATCACACCCCTACCTCATGTCCCATGGTCCTCAACTCAAACCCCCCCTCCCCACCCCCCTCACCCACCCATCCCACATCCCCCCACCCCACATCACCCCAGTTGGCGGAGCTCTTCCTATTCTCAGACGCCCCCTCGCTCATCTACACTCACAAGTCGCCCGCCTTCACCTTGATTGTTGCCCCTCCCTTCCCCTGTCCGCCCTTGCACGTCCTCCCCCTCCTTGCAGTTGGCCGAGCTCTTCCTCCTCTCCGACGACCCGGCGCTCAACTTCACTCACAAGTCCCTTTCACTTTCATTGTCACCCGCGGATCAACACGCCCACCGTGCTCCTGTGTTTCCTTCCCCCAATCCCGCCCAATCACCCCAGTTGGCGGAGCTCTTCCTCCTCTCAGACGCCCCTTCTCTCATCTACACACACAAGTCGCCCGCCTTCACCGATTGTCGCCCCTCCCTTCCTCTGTCCGCCCCTGCACGTCCTCCCCCTCCTTGCAGTTGGCAGAGCTCTTCCTGCTCTCAGACGCACCTTCGCTCATCTATACTCACAAGTCGCCCGCCTTCGCCTTCATTGTTGCCCGCGGCTCAACCCGGCAATCGCGAGGGCTGGCACGGGCATTTGACGTCGTGCAGCCGTCGCTGTGCACAGCCGGGTGCCCAAAGCCACTGTTGGAGAATAAATTCGCGAAGCACATGATTGTGGACGGTGAGTGCCTTGAGATGCTTCAAAGCTCCCCGTCTCCTTCCTTCTCCACTCCCTCCTCGCCCTCTCATTCCTCGCCCTCTCCTTCCTCTATCCTCCTCTCCATCCTCCTCCACGCCCCCCCAGAGTCCCTCAATGCACCCCACTGCGCTCCCCTCAAGGTGGGCAACACCAGCTGGAAGCTCTGGTTTACTCACATACACACTTGCTCCACTCCGCCCGTGCTCTATCTCCCCTTTCCTCCCCCCCCACCCCAGAGTCCCTCAACGCCCTCTACTGCGCTCTGCCCAAGGTGGGCAACACCAGCTGGAAGCTCTGGTTCCGCCTCATGAAGCTTCGCGGAAACTTCTCCGCCTTCCACTCGTTTGGCAAGGGCGGGACTGGAGATGGAGCAGCAGCAGCAGGCGCAGGGGGGGGAACAGGAGCAGAACCAGCAGGGGAAGCAGCCAAAAAAACAGAAACGGCAGCGCCAGCGCCAGCAGCAGCAGCAGCAGCAGAGGGGCCAGCAGCTCTAAACATCACGACAGAAGACTTCAAGATGATTCACCAGCGCGGATTCAACGGCATCACGGAGCTTCCCCAGCTTACCGAAGAGGGGGCCATCCGCTTCATCACCCGGCGAGACGTCTTCCGGTTCACCTTTGTCCGTAACCCCCTCACCCGCGCCACATCAGCGTACCTCGACAAGTTTGTACACGCAAGGAATTTTACAAACGAGGGGGATCCGAGGCTGTATTGGGCGGATGCCATGTTTGGGAATACAACGCGGTTGGGTGCGGTGCTGGAGCGGCATCCGAGCGGGAACTTTTCGTTTGCGGAGTTTCTGGCGCTTGTGGAGGAGGCTCTTAAGGGGGATGCTGATGCCGTTGAGAATCACATTGATAAGCAGGTGCGGCTGATGAGAGATTGTGAGGCATGGCGGGTCGTTGTGAGATCAGGTGAGGGATGGGGAGTGATGGTGATGCATGGTGGGTGATGGCAGTGCATGATATCATGATGCTGATGGCATCATCCTATGTGAAATATTGCTCCCCGCTTGTATCTGCTCGTCCCCCTCTCCCTCGTCCCATGCAGATGGACCTCTGCAGTTGGTTTGGATCGCGTGCACTACCACTTCGTGGGCCGCTGTAAGAGCAAGCCAGCTGAGCGCCCTCTCCCCTGCTATTATCTGACAACCCCCTTCCATCTCCTATCTTCTTCAGATCGGCCTCTGCGGTTTGGATCGCGTGCACTACGACTTCGTTGGCCGCTTCGAGAGCATGTCGGCTGACGTGGGAGCGGTGATGCGTCAGCTCAACACGTCGGATCTCGGAATATTCCAGAAGGGCAAGTCGCTCCAGCTCACAGGCGCGGACCAGAAATCGGCGCAGCTGTATGACAAGGTGAGACTAAAGTGCTGGTGCCTTATGGTATGGTACGGCCTTATGGTACGATACGGCCTTATGGTACGATACGGCCTTATGGTACGACAAGGTGAGTGCTAGTGTCGGCCATATCTCAGGGATCAGGGATCAAGTGACGTTGACGCCCCCCAAGAAGGGCAAGTCGCTCCAGCTCACAGGAGCGGACCAGAAATGGGCGCAGCTGTATGACAAGGTGAGACTCAAGTGCTGCCTTACTATGGTACGATAAGTTGAGAATATAGTGCTGCCTTATGGTACGACAAGCTGAGACTTGTATGATGAGGTGAATGCTATATATCGGCCATATCCCAGGGGTAAACTGAAGACCCTCCAGAAGGGCCAGTGTAAGCCATTATACTCCAGAGGAAAAGGTCGCTCTCTAACTCACAGGACCTGACTAACGATCCGCGCAGTTGTATGAAAAGGTGGGTGAGCGATACGCCGAGTGCAGTGTGCGATTAGAAGCGTGTTATTACTGTAAGTGCTGCCTCGTACACTATGGAGCAACCGCAGATCGTCGTCCTCTCCGACCCCCTCTGGAGCAAGTGCTGCCTCGTCGCATCTGAAATCTTCCATCACGCAAACTCGAAGCATGCAAATTCTTCAGCTGGGCATAATTTGTGTTTTGGTATTTCCGGAACAACAAACCCAAGTGCTCCCACACCTCCACCCACCCCCTGCCCCTCCCTCCCCCTCCCCTTTTTACATGCTGTGCGGTTCAGGCTTTGCTCGAGCGTGCAAAGCGGATCTACAGAGACGACATGCGCATTCCCTTCAACGCCATTCGCTACGGCATTCCCGAGGCCCTCAAGCAGTACGCCTCGCAAGCAACCACAGCCGTCAGATGACGAATCTGGACGGCGCTCAGCCTCTCTCGTCAGATGCATCGCCAAATATGTCGTTAGGCAGCCAGGGCAATACCTTTGACCTCGACGCGAGGCGGGCATCACAGGCCCGCGCCTATATTTGACAAGTCTGCTGCCAAACATCGGTGTTACACTGCTTGTAACATATCAGACCTTATGAGTTGCTAATTATGATTTAATCTTTTTTCTTCCACCGTGTGGTATGTGTACAAGAATGAGGGATCAATGCAGAAAAAGGGTGTACAAGCAACATGAATCTCAGAAACATCATAAGTGCATCGTCTGCTCCTGTGGTAGCTCAAGTATGGTTTTCCCAGTTCATGAAAGCATCTTCGATGCTACATGTACCTCAAATATCACTTGCGTTCACAGACCTTTTATTGACTTTTGGTCCAGCAACATCACAATGCACGAGCTGTCAGGCCTTAGCAAACAGCAGGAGGAACCTCCCCTTTGTTGGGAGGTACCACTGTCCTTGGTTGGTACATTACACACTGCAGTACACTCCACTATCCATCCCCTCGCTCCTGGTGTGTAGTGACCGCCTCAGCACCCCTCTACAGTCACAAATCCCTGCGCACATTTTCTTCAGGGCCTGTGCCCGTGCCGGCAGCTCCAGCTTCAGCAGCCCTCGGGCCTCACACCTCCGAACCATCTCATACAACAGACCCATGTACGCCACTACTGCCGCAGTTTCACCCCTATACAGTCACAAATCCCCCAATACTTTCTCCAGCAGTGCCTGTGCCCGTGCATCTTGAGCGATCCTCAAGCCTTGTACGTCCAAACCAGCTCATACGAAAGACCCATCTTCGCCGCTACCCACCGCAGGGTCAGCGCCTCATAACCTTATCTCCCCCTCTATACAGTCACAAACCCCCGCGCAAGTTCTCCTGCAGTGCCTGTGCCCGTGCCGGCACCTGCAGCTTGAGCAGCCCACGGGCCTCGTACCTCCGAACCATCTCATACGACAGACCCATCTTAGCCGCTATCTGCCGCAGGGTCAGCGCCTCCCCCACCCCCTCGCCGTCCTTGCCGCCCAGCCCGAACCGCCACCTCAGCACCGTGGCCTCGTGTGGGTGTAGCGTGTCCAGCTGTCACCGCAGGGGAGGAAACAAGCAGGGGCAGATTGAAGAAAGGAAAATTCAAGCCCGGCCCGAACTGCCACCTCAGCATGGTGGTCTCGTGTGGGTGTAGCGTGTCCAGCTGCGTCCACAGGGGAAGAAATGAGGGGAGGACTGGAGAAAGGGAATCCAGAGCCCAGCGTGAATATCGGTCTCAGCACGGGAACCTCGTGTGGATGTAAAACGTTGAGCTGTAACTGCAGGGAAAGTAACAAGCAGAGGCAGATAGAATGGGAACGAATTACAATCGGAGCTTAGCCCAGATTGGCACCTCAGCACAGTGGGCTCGCTGCAGCCGCAGGGAAAGAAGCAAGGAAAGGCAGATTGGAGAAAGGGGAATTAGAGCCCAACTTACCACGGCAACGAGGGATGCTCTTGTGTGGTCCAGTGCACCACCCTGTGCGCTGATGCTGCTTGCCGCACCCCCATCACCAGCACCAGCACCAGCACAGCCATCGCCACTGCCACCGCCACCACCAGCTGCAGCTGTAGCGCGAACAGCAGCACCGGCTGTAGCAGGGCGCGAGGCAACAATACCGCCCTCACTTTCATCCATACTCGCTATAGTGTCCTCCAGGGGAAGCCCAGTGAGCCGTGAGGCAGAGTGAAGGGAGACGGGGCGGGTGACGAGGGGGGCGGCGAGGGCGGCGCGGCACTGGGCGGCAGGGAGGCCGGCTTCTGCCGCCACCTCTGCTACAGTGGCCCTGCGGCCCAGCCGCTGCTCCACTGCTGCCCGTGCTTTGCGCACCGAGATAAGGGTCTGCAAGGATGGGATAGAAGAGGGGAAGATGGGTAAGAGTAGAGGGACGGTTAAGACGATACATTAAGTGCTTCTGCCGCAAGCAACCTCTGCTACAGTGGCCCTGCGGCCCAGCCACTGCTCCACTCCTGCCCGTGCCTTGCGGACCGAGATGAAGTCTGCATGGATAGAGAGCGTGGGGAAGAGTGGAGGGAAGGGGGAGGGTGGGTGATTAACTCAGAATGCACCACTGCTGCCCGTGCCTTGCGCACCGAGATGAGGGTCTGCTGCATGGAGAGAGGACACGGGGAAGAGTGGAGGGAAGGGGGAGGGCGCGTGGGTTAACTCAGAGTGCACCACTGCTGCGTGCCTTGGTCAGATGAGGGCCAGGGAAGAGAAAGCGAGAGAAAGGGGGAATAGGAGAAGGAGGGGGGTGGGGGGTGGGGGATGCGGAATGGGATGGTTGGATTGAGGCAACAAGGGACTGGCTGTGACGGAGAGAAGTGGGGATCGAGTGTTAGGGAGATGGGTGGAGCAGAGAGCGAAGCGGGGGGGGGGGAGAGAGAAAGGGGGAAGAGGGAGCACGGAGGCGTGAAGTGGAAGTGCCCAGAACTTACACACTCACCATGGAGCTCCTTGCAGGCATGCGCACGAACTGGGTAGCAGGAATGGCGCGGATGATGGCCGTCCTGACAGCATGCGTGGCAAAGGTGGAGAAGCGGAAGCCCCTGGAGGGGTCAAAGCGCTGGGCGGCGGTGGTGAGGCCCTCTAGGCCGCGCTGGCACACTGCGATGAAGTCAGCCCCGGTTGACAGGCGGAAGGAATGGGCTATTGAGAGCACCAGACGCAAGTTGTGCTGGTGACGAAGGGACAGAGGGCGAGGGGAGGGACGGAGGGCGAGGGGAGGGACGGAGGGCGAGGGGAGGGACGGAGGGCGAGGGGAGGGACGGAGGGCGAGGGGAGGGACGGAGGGCGAGGGGAGGGACCGGGGGGCGAGGGGAGGGACGGGGGGAGGGGAGGGACGGGGGCGAGGGGAGGGACGGGGGCGAGGGGAGGGACGGAGGGCGAGGGAGGGACGGAGGGCGAGGGGAGGGACCGGGGGGCGAGGGGAGGGACGGAGGGCGAGGGGAGGGACGGAGGGCGAGGGGAGGGACCGGGGGCGAGGGGAGGGACGGAGGGCGAGGGGAGGGACGGAGGGCGAGGGGAGGGACGGAGGGCGAGGGGAGGGACCGGGGGCGAGGGGAGGGACGGAGGGCGAGGGGAGGGACGGAGGGCGAGGGGAGGGACGGAGGGCGAGGGGAGGGACGGAGGGCGAGGGGAGGGACGGAGGGCGAGGGGAGGGACGGAGGGCGAGGGGAGGGACGGAGGGCGAGGGGAGGGACGGAGGGCGAGGGGAGGGACCGGGGGGGGAGGGGGGGGGGGGGGGGGGGGGGGGCGGCAGGGGGGGGTAAGGTAAGGAGGTGAGAACGAGACGCAGGTTGCGGTGGTAAGAAAGGGGAGACTGCGCTTTCACACTGCAACGATGCACTGAGGCCAGCTCCGGTGGAGAGGCGGAAGGAATGGGCTGTGCGTCAGACGCAGGTTGTGCTGGCAATGGCAATGGCAATGGCAACGTGGAAGAGGGTTGGGAGGGGAAAGAGGGATGCGCAGATGATTCTGCACCCCTCTTGGAAACGTGACTTGAGAATCTGGCACGACGCAGAAAGGGAGGTGGAAACGGCTTGAGAGGTGGAAAAAACAGGGAGGTGGGAAAACCAGGGAGGTGGAAAAAACAGGGAGGTGGGAAAACCAGGGAGGTGGAAAAAACAGGGAGGTGGGAAAACCAGGGAGGTGGAAAAACCAGGGAGGTGGGAAAACCAGGGAGGTGGAAAAACCAGGGAGGTGGCAAAACCAGGGAGGTGGAAAAAGCAGGGAGGTGGAAAAACCAGGGAGGTGGAAAAACCAGGGAGGTGGAAAAAACAGGGAGGTGGAAAAACCAGGGAGGTGGAAAAACCAGGGAGGTGCATTCGTTTGTGCTGGAACCTGCAAATGCGTGAGATCAGCGACGCTGTGAGAAGCACCCACCAGCACCGCTCTGCACCCACCAGGATGAGCTTGTTTCGGGCAGCCTGAGCAGCCAGCAATTGTCGATGCAGCTGCCCGGGAGTCAGCTTGCAATGCGCCGCCCACTCGGAATGCGACAGCAGCAGCTGCTGCTGCTTCTGATTCTGATGCTGCTTCTGGGGATGTTGAAGGAGCACGGCCCCTGGGCTTGTGTACCCCTGAAGGCTGCCCTCTGAATCAGAATCTACTACAGTGAGCTCAGGGGTAGGTGCAGCTGCTGCCGGTGCTGCTGACTCTGCAGCCGCTGCAGCGATCCTAGCTCGCTCCTCCTCCAGTTTCTGGAGAGTCAGGGGTGATCAAGAGGATAACGGATGGACGAGAGGATAGGTGAGAGGACGAGATGAATTTTGAGTTGACTCAAAAGTCCCCTAGCTCGTTCCTCCTCTAGTTTCTGGAAAGCGAGGGGCAGTAAAAAGAGGATAACGTATGGACGAAATGTAGGCAAGAGGACGAGACAGCGATTTTAGGGAGACGAGGGAGGATAAGGGTAAGGAACAGGAGCCGTGGGAGCGGGAGAGTACAACGGTTAAGAGCTGATGAAAGTGAGATGGGCGAGATTCAATAAACTGGGATATGAGTGGTGAGGTAGCGGTGGCCTAGTGTGAACAGCTCAGACGTAACTACAAGACGTGTAATCCCTGCCACTTTACCGCTACCCCAATCCCCCTCCTCACTCATCACTACTGACCTTTCCGCGCTGTATCAACTCCGCCGGGCGCCTCTTTCGCCGGCAGCAACGGGCGCCCGCCATTCGCTCGTGCTCACAATCCCTTGATCCACTGGACTCACACTGGACTCACACTGGACTCACATTTCCGCGCTGTATCAACTCCGCCAGGCGAATCTCCTCTCTCGCCGGCAGCAACGAGCGCTCCTTGGTCCAGTCAACGTTCATCGCGGTGTCGCCCCCGCCATAGTCACGAATCAGCGCATCCACCTCCGCCTCGCTCATCGCGCTCGCCTCAACCGCTCCCGCTTTTTTAATCCCCCTTCGTCGCGGGGAATCTGAACCCGCTTCCGCTTCCGCCTGCCCTTCCGCGAGCCTTTCCGCGTGCCCTTCGTCCTCCGCCAATTCGAGCGCGTTTCCGCTCATCCGCAAGCCCATCGCGACCGCGGCTGCGCGCAACCTCCTCCGCATCGCCCGCCTCCGCGCTGCAGGGTCCAGCTCCGCTTCACTTCCACTTCCGCTCACGTCCAATCCCCCATCTATCCCTTCGTTTGCTGGCCGCTTGGTAGCGGAAGGGGACAGAAATCGCCGCCCACGGACCACTACTTTCCGTCTGCCGCCCCGCCCGCCTCCGATTCCCCTCTCGGAGTCGCTGGGACTGAGGTTCCACGCGGCCTCAAGCTGCTCGCGCACCTCCCGCGTGACCTCTAGTAACGGCGCCACGTCGCCATCGTTATCGTTTTCGGGGCCTTTTGGAGCTTGCGAGGACGTCGTCGACGACGACGACGACGGCGACGACGACGACGACGACGACTCCGCGGCGTCTAGTCGCACGAGGAACGCGGCGACCTCTGCGACGAGCGACAGTCCCGTCGCACTGGGGTCTAGCTTCAAGAGGAGAGTAGCATCAGACGCGGCGCTACTATCTGCCTGATTGCCTGATAAGCGCTTAAGGAGTTCCTGAACTGTTATGGCTGAATCCTCGGTGTCCGAATCGGTCTTGCGTTTTCTCTGCCTCCTCGTTCCTTTCGCTCGCCTTTCCCTGGCGTCGGCAGCTGCGGCGGTACTAGCGGTAGCGGTCGTCGGCGGCGGCTCGAGAGAAACGGCCGCGGCTGCCGATGCGGCGGCAGATGCGGCTGCAGTCCGAGTGGAGGAAGAAGGCGATTGAGAATGAAAAACGCCGCCATGGCTCTGACCCTGTCGGTGAAACATTCTGAGGCTGCCGGATCTTCCGTTGTTGATCAACGACAGGCTATGCGTGATCACCATTCGATGATGACGTGGCCGCGAGAGCCTGAAGCCCGAGGAACAGAGGGTTGGAGTGCTCGGCGCGACACGCGCGGCCATGAGGGAAGCTCGACGAAGCTCGTAGTACAATGCGAAACTTGTGGCTTGCGGTAGAGTATGTACCGCCTCTATTTCGTGACTGAAATCACAAAGACAGGCTGAGTTTCTGTCTTCTAAGCGTTTATGGTTTTCCAAGCCTGCTCTAGGCTTCGCTGAGTGCAATGGACAAGACTGGGCACAGGGAGAGAACCAGCTTTCACCTGGAAGAAATAAATTACTGTGCGTCGGACATTGGTGAATGGAGCAAATTCGAGATTGGGAAGGGGAGGCGGGAAGAAAGGACTTCGAGAGCATTCTGGAGCGGATGTCAGACCGGAGGCAACCCATAGTCTAAGGAGCCGCGGGTTTTACAAACCCGACTGTGGGTCTTGGAGATCTTGACGGTCGTGCACCTTCACAGGTTCGCCTGGTCGCCAATGTGAGTTGCAGAAGTGAGATGAGACTGTGCATTGGCGGGCGACGTTTGGTTCTATGTTCCGAACAGTTCCGTACCCGTTTAGTTTGTCAGCTAACCGTGCGTATCCAGTCAAACAGCCGTCAGAAGTCGCAAGACTCGACGGAATTCTTTTCCACCACGGGTCTTCCCGCAAGTCCCGTGGGTCCCGCAAGCCCCACGGGTCAAAGCCGGACATCAGAATTTACACGGTGCGTCTCGAAAGGATGGGGAGGGGATGGGAGGGGAGGCGATGAGGTCTGCCCCGTTGGGGTAGTTGGTGGGGCTGCCTCCGCGCTGCGGTGGTGGCATTCTCGAAATTCTCGAGGCGGCGTGGCGAAAAGCCCGAAGGACACGCAAGCAGAACGCTGTGAATCGCAGATGAGCTGACGTGGATATGACGAGGCAGAGGGGGCGGATTCGATGGGGGCAGCCCTGATCATGTGGCGCGAAGAGACTTCGCGACATCTCTAGCCAATCTAAGCGCGTCGCTGTACTTCGACGACGAAATGGGAGGAAGGGGAGAAACTGGTAGTGCTGGTTCCAGCATCGACGAAGTTCGCAGCCTATGTTACGGGGGCAACAAAGAGTCATTACATGACAAATCGGTTGAACGTAAAGCTACAACGTGAATAAAGAAATCAAAGCAAGAGCAAATTGCAACAATCCCATGGCCTAAGCAATCTCCAGCATGCTAGTTGGCCCAGTCCCCAAGGAGGGAACTTACGATTGCAGTGTTATCACTAACCCGCCATCCATAACCTGCCTATTTGTAAACAATATTATTCACTTCTTGGATGCATTTCCCACATATCTATGCCATTGCTGCTTGCGTCACACTCCTCCCACTCCATTCCACTTTATCTGCTCCCTCCCCCTCCCCTCCCCTTCATCTTGACAATAGCACTCCTCAGTCCTGCTCCTCTCCCCTCTCTTCTTCCAATCCCATCCTCTCAAGAGCATCCAGCAGGCCCTTGTTCAGAGGCCGTTCCCTTTGGCCCATTCCCTTCACAGCCTCCATTTCATCCTCTTCTCCCTCCTCCGCCCTGCCCATCCTCAACGCCCAACCACCCCTCCGCGTGCTCCCGGGCGTTCCCACGTTGACTTGCGTGGACCAAGGCGGGGAGGAGTCCACACCAGACTTGCATGACCGGCGTTGACTTGCAGGGGTGCGCAGCGGAGTGCCGGTGCTGCCGGCCCTGCTATTCCCAGCACTCCCAGCAGAGGAGGCGGTAACAGCAGCAGTGCCACTGTTGCTGCTCTTCCCAGATCCTCCGCCATTGCCAGCAGGGTAGCAGGGAGCGCCGAGATCAACGGCTGGGATCTCCTCCTGGTAGCGAGACACCAGCAGGGAGCGCTCAGGGGCGGGGGAGGTTAGCGCCCGAGGGCTGCGCGCCCGACGCAAGGGGGAGGGGGAACGGGGGCGCTGAATGCGCGGCCCTCGCGCTCCGACGGAGGCGGAGATGGGGACGCGACGGCTTGAGTTGGTGACGCCCGCGGGAAGCGCGGGGGAGGACAGTGGGGAGGCGAATGAGGATCGCAGGCGGCAAATTGTCGTTGCGGTAGCATCAGCAGAGGCATCGGAATCGCTTTGCTGCGAGCCGCGATGCTGCAAAGACCACGACACAGGAGAGCAGCGAAAAAGAACTGTCAGAGAAGCAAGGGCGGTCAGAGAAGCAAGGGCGGTCAGAGAAGCAAGGGCGGTCAAAGACATTGCAAGAATTACAGAGATTGCTACCCGCGAACCATTCGTCCTCCCGTATCGTCTCACCTCGCGAATGGCAGCAATGGCGGCTAGCAGTCCCGCGGGGTCCTTTCCCAGCATGGCGCCGATCTTTCCGCCCACCTGCCACTTGGCGCGGTTCCGCCTCCCCGTTCCGCCTTGCGCGCGCTCCGCCACACCGTCTATCGACGCCGTGGAGCGGGGAATGGGGGACTTTGCGCGGGGAATGGGGGAGGTGGCGCAACGGATGAGAGCGGGAGCTTCTTCAGGCGAGTTGAAAGGCGTGGGCGCGGCGTAGAGGCACGGCGATGACGTCAGCGCAGGTGTAGGAGTCTTTACGGCGGACTTAGGGGTCAGCGACGCCAGAACGGCAGCTCTGCGACGGCGGAGAGGAGCTTCGGCCTCCGGGGTGCGCGCGTCGCACAGGTCGAGGTGTGCGACGCCTTCGCGACCGGCGTCATCGTCGCCAAGGACGTCGCCATAGATCGCAGAAACCGGGCTGTGGATGCTGAAGCTGCGCGCGATGGTGGGTTGCCTCGTCAGTGTCGACTGGCTCCCAGGGCTGACGCCATTCGGTGTGCTGCTTTGCCGCGTCAGCTTCGATCTGCTCTTCGCGACAATCTCGGGGGTCTCCTCCTGACACGGCGTCGAGAGTAGCAGCTTCGAAACTTCGCTCCTGAGAGCGTCAGCGCCGTCATCATGCGCACCATCGCCGGATTCGATCCTCCTGCCGGATTCTCCCAATCGCGAGCCCTTAGAAGCTGCGGGTGCGGGAGTGTGTGGATCACCAGGTGCGGGAGCTGGCTTCGTAGCAGGCAGAGCAGGCGGAGTAGGCTTGCTGGAGGTAGTGAGCTTTGCTGACGTGTCGTTGGTGACGTCAGACAGAGCAGGTCGCGGTCGAGGAGTTCTCGCAGCCTGTCGCTTCGGCTCGGGGAGTAGCTTCGGCATTGGCGTAGTCGTTCCTGCAGTGAATATAAGACACCATAGGTTAGTAGTGATAGAGAAGCGGTAATAAAACAGGTAAGGAATATATGTAAGGGGATAAAGAGAAAGGGAAGGGGTCAAAGGGATCAAGGGGGCCAGGCGATGCTGCTAACCTGGTGGGACGGGACTTGAGAACGACTGAGCCCGGGCCCTGCTGCGAGTACGCATGCCAAATACAGGCGTAGTATCGTTGGCCATCGCCGGTACTGTTTCTTATGATGAATCTGCCTTGTAAACTTCGGAAGAAAGCCGACCTAGCTAACGAGCTCAATAGCGTTGACAGAGCTAGAAGTATCTAATGTCAGTAGCAGCAGGTGGTGAACCCTAAACGTAGCCTGAACAGCAATGAATATGAAGGCAAACGAGCCACTACTACGTCGCACTTGGTAGAACGGGGTGATGACTAGGGAAATGAATGAGCTACTACTAGTAGCACTCTCAGGGATTAGCGGTGTGATTGGCTCAGGAAAGGCTGCAGTGGAATTCTGGAAGAAACTGAATGGCTGGAATGGAAGTGAAAGGGTCGAGAAAATGATCGACGCTGCACGCAACAACAAATTCCTTCCTGCTCCAGGCTGCAGAGACACAACCGACGACGGCGATGTCCGAGTCGTGCTGTAAGCACCGTTCGATTGTGAGCGGGTTTGGTGGAAAAGCCAGTTGTGGACGGCCACGATGAAGTACATGTGCTGGTTGTGCAGCAAACGGGAGCCCGTTTGTTGTGTTGCCGCCAAGCCATTTGAATTTGAAGTGAAAGGAGAAACCCGTTACAGCCGCGCGCGCCCCGCCTGCAATTGCAAAGCGCTGAAACCTCCAAAATGTTCTGAAACCACTCGCTTTTTGCCATATCCCTGAATATACAAATATTAATACATACCCAGCCATACGAATATCAAGCGTGCTAGCAGAACATCACAATAAACATACATATCATGAAACCTTTTATATATCGGAATATTATATTATTATTTTTATCTCCAGTTGAGCTAAGGGGGTGCTTTCACGTATTCAAGGAACCATACGAGAATGATAATTCTTTGTGAATTGCTAGGACTATCGAGCTGTTCAAAACAACTCTTTAGAGTGAATAGACGCCGAGCCTAAGGTTCGCCGTCCGTGTCATACCTGGAGAATAGATGTGGGCGATGTCAGGCCTGGCTCGGCCGAAGTTCCTACGTAGTCAGGCATGCTGATCACAGGAGTCTCGAGAAGCTGAATCAGGGAGGGGAGATCGATCGAAGCGCGATGTATGTGTGGGATGCGAATGGGAAGTGACAGGGTGTCTGTCTGCTTCTGCGGGGATGTATGAATGTGTGCTGGATGTGCGCCAGCTTTGATTGGCAACAATCGAGCCAAGCCAATCGAGAACAGTCAAAAGTACCTCCATGACGTGTACATTTCTCCGGAGAACAGGATCCGAGTCATCTTGAAATGTCAGTTACATTTTTTGTCTGCATGTAACCCGCATAATAGTTTTCACGCTGGCGTCACCTATGTGTTATCTGGCCATGTATGACCTCATGTTTATGTGTAAGTACCACGGCTATGCCATTCTGGTATCGAGTGTCGTCCACGAAATCGAACCCTACTCCAGACGACATTTTACGGGACCGCGCCATAGAAGACAGGAGCAGCTCTCGACGGAAGTGTTTGGATTTGGATCTGCAATCGCAGCAAGTCCCAAGGCCCAGGCAAAACTGGTCCCAAGGGGCCGTTCGACGGGCCCAATTTTTGGGAATCGGGCCAGGAGCCAAATCTGGTCTCCACTGGGGGGGCAAAGTTCGAGGCCAAAGCAAGACTTGCTTGCTTGCGTCCCCCACCCTCGCTCCACCCTTCCTTGCTTCACCATTGGCAGCGAACAGAATCGAAAGAGTAGGGCGGATGAATGGTTCCGTGGTCAGGAGCCATGGCGGGTGGTTGATGCTTTGACCCGACAATACCTTCACCTCTTCACAGCCATTCTCTGTTGAAGTGTGTCACAGGTGCCCATCTCGAGCACCTCGACGCAAGTCATTCCACGCGGACGAATACAAACAGCTCGTCTTACCGTACCTAGCAGGTGTCGTCTTCGCATTTCGGAGACTGATGCACAGCCTTTCCCTAGCTTGTACATTCGTATCAAATTTCCCGTGAGTTGCGTTTCGTCTGCTATTTATAGCCAGCGTCTTAGATTTGGCAAATGTTGGTAGCGTCTTAGATTTGGCAAATGTTGGTTCTAAGGTTTGCATCCCGCGTAGTCGCGTCAAGATCCGGTGACGTTCTCGCGGGATCGCCTCAGCATCATGGGGTCTGCCTTGTCTCTCCCCTTCAGCCTCCACTCCCCCTCTCACCGTCACGACCAGAAATCAGCCACGCGCTCCCGCCACCGGTCGGGTTCCAGATCGCCACCCATGCCCAGGGAATCTCGCAGCTCCAGGTCGGACGGCCGAGATTCGCCAGGGCTGTGGGTCGGTAACGACGGTAGGAAGGTCAGGAAACGGAAGAAACGCGGGAGCTTTCTTCGGTTGTTTTGTTGCCGAAGCGGCGGCAGCCGAGGTTCCGTTGCTGACGTCAGCTCCATCACCAGTTCCCCGGTCCCGGACGGCGGCCGTCTGAATGTAACGGCATCCGGCAGACCGAACGTAGAGTCGTCAGTGCATCCAGAGAGCGCGACAGATGTGGAGACGTCTCAAAAGACGTCTGGCCGGTGGCTGCTGGATAGCGGCTTCCTGGAACAATCGTCGCACGCGTCGTTGTCAGTGTCGCAACACCAGTCGCATGCGTCGCAGGCAATTCCGCCGTTGTCGCATGCCAGCAGCTGCGATGTCGCTCATGCCCCCTCCTTCGGCCAGCAGGGTATCGGCGATCCAGCAGGCGACATCATCGAGGAAGAGATTTCGCAAAATCCTGGTCCATGCGAAGCATGCGACGTTCGCGAGCTGTGCGAACCCGTTCGTCCACTGGAGGAAGCGGGCTGTGCGGAGGCAGCGATAGTAGGAGCTGAATTGGTCCAAAGGGGTGCGACCCGCGAGGAAGAGAGTCATAGGGAAAGGGACGGGGAGAGCGACAGAGAGGGGGAAGGGAAGAATGACGGGTTGAACGATAACGAGGGGTTGACGGGGCCGTTTATAACGGGGGAGCCGTGCGAGCAGCGGCGTAGGAGCCCGTCCCCCGAGGGGATAGATGGTGCGAGCATGGCGCCCGGGAGAAGCTTTGAGCTGAGGACAGAGAAGTCGGAGGATGAAGAGCCGTGCGAGCAGCGGCGACGAAGGAGCCCGACCCCCGAGGCGATCGACGTGATGAGCCTCACGCCTGGGGGAGTCTTAGAGCCGACTCAGGAGTCGGGGGACGGGGGACGATGGGAGCAGCGGCGACGGAGCCCGACCCCCGAGGCGATCGACGTGATGAGCCTGCTGCAGGGGCTGAGCGACGGGGAGGGGGAGGAGGAGGTGGGAGGCGATGCGGATGGGGAGGGGGATGGGGAGGCGGATGGGGAGGCGGACGGGGAGGTGGGTGCGGAAGCGGATGAGGTGGGGGAATGCGATGGGGAGGAGGGTGAGGTGGGGGGTGTGGTGGTTGGGGAGGGGGGTGAGGGTGGGGGGGTTGAGGTGGGAGGAAAGGCGGATGGGGAGAAGGGTGAGGTGGGAGGAGAAGCGGAGGCTGAGGGGGAACAAGTGTTGACTAGTGGTACAGGGCACGAGCATGGGGTGCTCTTGAGTCGATTCAGAAGCGGGCACGAGCAGCGGGGAGAGTTTCCTCCACACGGGGCGAGCTTCGGTAGGGAGAGTCAACCGGCGACTATTGAGTCGACTCAAAAGTCACCTCGTCACAATGTCATGCAACTCAAAGGCGGTCACGAGCAGCAGGGAGAACTGGCTGAGTTGCCTGAGTTTTCTCCACATGGGGCTGGCTTCACTAGGGAGAGTCAACCGCCCCTGGCATTGCGCGCTGCCCCTTATATCGGCACTGTGGATGATAGCAGCGCTGTAGCGTCGCCCTGTGCCGTAACGGAGTGTAGCACTGTAACGGGTTTGAGCTCTATCGCGGATTCGAGCTCCGTGGCTTGCTCGACCACTGCCACGCCGAAGAAAGACGAGAGAGGGAGGAAAGACGAGGGGGGGAGGAAAGGCGAGGGGGGGAGGAAGGACTATGACCAGGCGGGAGATAGGGCGCACGGTGGCAAGGGGGGGGATAGGGCGCAGGGTGGCAAGGCACAGGAGGGCAGGGTTGGAAGTATCGCTCAGAAAAGAGTCGGTTACTCACACGTGGTCCCCATTTTTAGCAACCCAATTTTCTCTCCGCATGGCGTTGCCGCGCGTGACGGTGTGGGAGGTGCGAGACTGGGAAGCGTGAGAGTGAGAGGCGGCGGAGGAGGGGAAGGTGGTGCAATGGGTGGGTTAGAGGAGGGGGGCGAGGCTTTTTTGGACGTGGCGTGTTTGGAGGAGAGCGTGCAGTCTAACGATGTGGAGGTGGAAGGGGTGGGGAGGAGGAGGAGCAGGGGAGGGGCGGAAGAGAGTGCGGTGGAGTGGGGAGGAGGGGGCGAGGGGAAGGAGGAGGTTGATGGAGGGACGGGTGGGGAGAGTCAGTTGAAGGGGGGGAGAGGGGAGACGGGAGAGGAGGCGGCTGGGGATTTGAAGAAGGGGGAGGGAGTGGCGGAGGGGGAGGGAGTGGCGGAGGGGGAGGGAATGGCGGAGGGGGAGGGAGTGGCGGATGGGGAAGGAGTAGAGGATAGGGGGGGATTTGATGGTCGGGAGATTGTGGAGGAGGGGGAGGGACCGGAGGGTGAGGGAGGAATGAGGCACGATGGCTCGAAATCCGGGAAGAACGAGGAGGGGGAAGGGGGTGGGACAAGCGGGGAGGGGGAAGAGCATGGGAGAAGCGGGGAGGGGGAAGAGCATGGGAGAAGCGGGGAGGGGGAAGAGCATGGGAGAAGCGGGGAGGGGGAAGAGCATGGGAGGAGTGGGGAGGGTGGGGGATGCAGTGGGGTGGAGAGAGGGACAGGAGAGGGGATGCAAGATGGTGGGGATGCAGGGAGAGGGGGAGGAGGGGAGAGCGGGAAAGGGAGCAAGGAGGGGGTTGAGGGAGAAGGGGGAGAGGAAGGGAGGAAAGAGAGGGAGGGGGAAGCAGGTGGGTGGGGAGGGGATGAGAGGAGGGTGTCCGCTGTCCGCTGCCATGCCTGTTCCCTGCCCTTGCCTAATACAAAGGACCAATCGAGGAGGGTGGAGCAGGCACTTGGCGGGAAAGGTGGGAAGGGCAGGTACTGGGGGCTGGTGAGCATGAGTGTGCTGTCTTGGCTGGGAGACGAGGTGCAGACGGAGGGAGTGAGGGAGGGAGTGAGGGAGGAAGTGAGGGAGGGAGTGAGGGAGGAAGTCAGGGAGGAAGTCAGGGAGAGAGTGAGGGAGGGAGTGAGGGAGGGAGTGAGGGAGGGAGTGAGGGAGGAAGTAAGGGAGGGAGTGAGGGAGGAAGTGAGGGAGGAAGTCAGGGAGAGAGTGAGGGAGGGAGTGAGGGAGGGAGTGAGAGAGGAAGTGAGGGAGGAAGTGAGGGAGGAAGTCAGGGAGAGAGTGAGGGAGGGAGTGAGGGAGGGAGTGAGGGAGGAAGTGAGGGAGGAAGTGAGGGAGGGAGTGAGGGAGGAAGTCAGGGAGGAAGTCAGGGAGAGAGTGAGGGAGGGAGTGAGGGAGGGAGTGAGAGAGGAAGTGAGGGAGGAAGTCAGGGAGAGAGTGAGGGAGGGAGTGAGGGAGGGAGTGAGGGAGGAAGAGGCTGGGAGGGAGGACATGCAGGGTGGGGAAGTGGAGGGAGAGGGGGAGGGGCGCAGGCAAGGCATGGCAGGAGCAGCAACGCAAATGCATCAAGAGCTGGAGGCGCAAGGAAAGTGTGTGGCAGGGGCGGGGATTCATCAGCGCGAATCTCTGCTGGGGCACAGGCAAGGTGTGGCAGGAGCGGCAACGCAAGTGTCTTTTGAGTCGACTCAAAATACACGAGTACATAAAGGGCTGGAGGCGCAAGGAAAGAGTGTGGCAGGGGCGGTGGCGCATGTGCATGTGCATGCTTTTCTGGAGGAGCAAGGGGGAGGCGTGGCAGGAGCGGTAATGCATGAAGGTGTGCGACGAGAGGAGGAGGAGGAGGACGGGGAGGAGGATGAGGAGGAGGATGGGGAGTTCAGTACTCTCCTGGCGAGCAGCACAGGGGCTGGGGCTGAAGCGCAAGGGCGGGGCGAGGAGGGCTCTGTGTCGACTCTAGTGCACAGGCAGGATGAGGAGGAGAACGGTTTGATCTCCCTACTTGAGAGCAGCGGGGTGGCGCTGGTGCGTGAGGGATTGGAAGTGGATGAGGCAGCTGAGGAACATGCTGGATTCACTCCCCTCTTGGAGAGCAGCAGACGGGCCATGAGCCGAATAGAGGAGGCGTGGAGAGAGGGCGTGGGGGCGAGGAGTGGGGGGAGTGTGGTTGTGATTGGAGTCAAGGAGGGGGGGGAGGAAGGGGATGACCTAGGCGCTACTTCAAGGCACGTCAAGGGTGGTAGATTCAAGGGGGAGGAAGAGAAACGAATAGTTTCTGACACAGCTGGAAATGGGGAAGCGGAGGAGAAGGACGAGGAGGAGGACGAGGATTACCTAGTCTCTTCTTCAAGGCGCATCGAGGCTAGCAGCGGCTGTGAGGGAGAGCAGCAGAGAGAGCGAACCCTGTTTGACCCAGAGCTACTCGCCTCGATGGAGGACGTCTTTACGCGCCATAGTGCTGCTGACTGGTCCAAGGTCACCCCTCCCATCAGCCCTGAAAAAGCCGACTGTACGCGGGAAGCTATTGGTTCTGGGCAGGAGGATGATAGAGGCGGGAAGCAGGCACGCCCAGCACAGGCATCAGCCCCAGCACAGGCATCAGCCCCAGGAGGAGATATTTCAGGTGCAGCGCAGGATGGAGTGTGTCTTGAGGCGACTCTGAAGCCGCCTTCTTTTGAAAAGGTTCCAAACCTAGACAGAGTGCCGAGCCTAGACAGAGTGCCGAGCCTAGACAGGGTGCCAAGCCTAGACAGAGTGCCCAGCCTGGACAAAGTGTGGGTTGCAACAGATTTGCCAATGTCAGAGAATGCGTTAAGTGTACAGAATGCACCGAGCCTAGAGATGCCGAGCCTCGGGATGCCAAACGTAGATTTTCCAAGCCTAGATATGCCAAGCCTGGAGATGCCGGGCCTAGAGATGCCGAGCCAAGAGAAGGTGCCAAGCCCAGAGGAGTGCACGAGTCCCAAGCGGCCTCCCAGCCCCAGGTGTGGAGTGAAGAACCTCACAAGCCCCTATAAGCACATAAGCCCTTATAAGCACATTAGCCCTTACAAGCACATTAGCCCCAACAAGCACATAAGCCCTTACAAGCACACGAGCCCTTACAGTCACAGCGGCCCGTTAAACGACAGCGGCCCATTAAACCTCATAAGTCCGTACAAGCGCAGCCACCCCTACAAGCACAGACGCCTACAGTCAGACATGTCTGGCAGCCAAAGCCTGCACGGACCTTTCCAGTCTCCCTCCAACAGCGGTCATTCTCGCGCTTCCCCACATGCTGCTGCTGCTGCTGCTGCTGCCGCCGGTGCTGCCAGCGCTGCCGGTGCTGCTTCTGCTGCTGTTGCACCTGCTGCTTCTGCACACGACAGTGGTGCTCACTATCCGTATGACTCCAGGAGTCCCTTTCCCCACCGCAGCCCCTACACTCAGGGCAGCCCATACAAGCACAGGCGCCTACAGTCAGACGTGTCTGCAAGCCAGAGCACACAAGCAACCTCCGAGGAGTCCCACTCTGCTGCACATGAGTCCAGCAGCCCCCTCCGACGTGACAGTGGCGCGCCCTACTACCAGCATGACTCCGGGAATCTCCCTCCCCACAGCAGCAGCGCCTTCACTCAGGGCAGCCCAGGCAGGCTGCTTTACCTCTCTATAAGCAGCCTCCGTTTCAGTGCCGGCTCTGCTTCTGCCGCTGCAAGGCCCGATGGCTCTGACAGCGGTGGCAGTGGTGGTGGCGTTGGTGGTGCCATTGGTGGGGGGGATTCTGCCGGTGCTTCTGGTGGTGCCGCTGCTGCTGCTGCTGGTGGCGCCAGCTGGAGGGTTGGAGTGAGTGCTGCTTCCCTGCGGCGACTGCTCTCCTCCCCTGCCCTGGATACTGGTGGGGAGAGGGGCGATGCGGGGCCTGCAGCTGTGGGCCATGGAGGGGAGAGGGGAGATGTGGGGCGTGCTGTGGTGCGTCATGGTGGGATGACAGGGGAAGTGGGGGGAGAGGCGCGGACAGCAGGGGCAGGCGAGAGGGGAGAAGCCGCAGTTTTTGTTGAGGGAGCTGTTAGGGGGGCAGGAGGGTCGGATCCTGCCACGTGTCAAAGTAAGAGAGGAGAAGCGGTGGAGTGCGAGGAAGCAGCAGCAGTGGGGCGTGCAGGAGGATCGAATCTTGCGATGTTTCAAAGCAAGAGAGGGGAAGCGGTGGAGTGTGGGTCAGCAGCAGTAGTGGGTAGAGTGGGCTTGGGCGGAGAGGCGCTAGGGAGGGGGGGAGAATCAGGAGCGGAAGAGCCACCTGTGGGAGGCAGGGATGGCAACTGTGGCGGAGCCGTGCATCGCTCCCCCTGTAGCAGCGAGGGAAATGCAACAGCAGCAGGCGCCCCAGGGGAAGGAGAGCAAATGAGACGCGGGGAGCCCAGGGAAGAGACGGGGCTAGGGGAGGTTGTTGGTGGGGTACCGAGTGCAGAGCACACAGCAGCAGCGCTGGGAGCAGCATTACCAGCACCAATGGCAGCACCAATGGCAGCAATAAAGGCAGCAACAAAGGCAGCACCAAATGCAGCACCAAATGCAGCACCAAATGCAGCAACAAATGCAGCACCGATTGCCTCAGCAGAGCTATCAGCAGAGGCACAGGCAGCAGCAGCAACGCATGCTCTTTTGTCCGCATTTGAGAGGAGGTGTCCGCCGGGGGGGGAGAGGGGGGTGGTGCTGTATGTGACGACGCTGAGGGCAGTGCGGCGCAACCATGAGGCGTGCTGCGCCGCCAGACAGACACTCAAGGTGAGAAGAAAAGATTCAAGAGGGAGGGCAGAGGTAGAGCCAGTGGCAAGAGAATATCCCCATCGCTGCCCTTCTTCCACCGGCTCAAACCATGGCTTATGCACCCAGGTGAGGTGAGGGACACCTCACCCCCAGGTGAGGGACACCTCACCCCCAGGTGAACGTTGATTTCTTGTGTACCCAGGTGTTTTCTCATTGGGCATGCAGCATCCCCTTCCACGAGAGGGACGTCTCCCTGCGCCAGCTGAGGGCGCACCTCTCTGAGCGTCTTAACAGCAAACTTGTTCTCCTGTTTCCACATGCAATCACTGCTTCTCCCACGTGCTTACCCTCCCCTCACGCATACAGAGTCCCCTTTCACGAGAGGGACGTCTCTCTGCATCTGCCGTACCGCCACCAGGTGCGGGCGCTGCTGGGGCACTCGTCGCTCTCAGTGCCGCACCTCTTTGCCGCCGGGTGGTACCTTGCCTTGGCGGCGGTGCTGCGGTGATGAGACCGTTACATCGTCTCAAAGCCAATACGCCCAACCCCCCAACTCCTTCCTTTCCTCCTCTCGCCTATGCTCACTCCCTTTCTCCTTTTCCCCAGGCATACGGAGTACCCTTTCACGAGAGGGACGTGTCTCTGCATCTGCCCTACCGCCACCAGCTGAGGGCCCTGCTGGGGCGCTCGTCCCTGTCAGTGCCGCACCTCTTTGCCGCCGGGCGCTACCTCGGCGGCAATGCTGCTGTGCTGCGGCTGAGGGATGAGGGGCTCCTGCTCCCGCTGCTCGCTGCTGCTCTGGATGCTGCTGCTGCTGCTGTGGCAGGGGGGGCAAGCGAAGGAGGAGAAACAGCAGCAGGAGCAATGGCAGCATGCGCAGCAGCAGCAGTGGCAACAGCAACAGGAGCAGCGGCAGGAGAAGCAACAGCAGTTGTGGCAAGAGGAGGAGAATCTGCAACGCACAGAGCCATTGAGGGAGCAGCAGTGGCCTCAACATCCGATTGTTCAGGGGCAGCAGCACAGGCAGGAGGAGTATTTCCGGAAGCAGCAGCAGCAGCTGCTGCTGATTTTGCGTCTGTTGATACTGCTGCTGCAGCAGCGGTGGCCTCAGAAACAGCACCTAATGCTGCCTGTGCATTGACGACTAAAGCCCCTGGAGATGCAGCAGACACCGCTTGCTGTGCCACTCTTAGCAGTATAACGCAAGTCACTGTAAGTGGCATCAGTCAGAGCAACACCGGATTGGCGGGGAGTGGTCCTGAGGTGCCGCAACAACCGCCCCAACAGCCAAGAGGCAACTCAGAAGTCGCTGATCAAACTATTGGCACTCTCAACCACAGGGACGCAAGACTGGCAGGGGATGAGAATTCCCGTGGCATGACTGGCCCTGCTGTGACTGGTCCTGCTGTGACTCGTCCTGCTGTGACTGCATCTGCTGTGGCTGCCTCTGCTGTGGCTGCGTCTGGTGTGGCTGGCAGCTCGAGGGTAAGAAGGGCACTGTTTCACAGCAGCACAGGGGGTGCGCCTGCTAATAACAGTAGTGCCAGCAACAACGCTGCTGCTCGGGGTGCTTATGGCAATCTCACGGCTGCAGGCTCTTTTGCCGTGGCTGCAGATGCTGCTGGTACGGCAGTGTACTCTGGCTGCTACGGCAGCAGCTGTGGCAGCAACAGTGTGCTCAGCGGAGGTGCATCTGGGGAAGGTTGTAGAGGCGTTTCCGGGGAAGGTACATCTGGGGAAGCCTATGGAGGTCCGTCGGGGGAAGGTACTTGTGCAGGAGTCTATAAAAGTACATTCGGGGAAGGTACATCTGGGGACGGCTATGGGGGTACATCTGGGGACGGCTATGGGGGTACATCTGGGGACGGCTATGGGGGTACATCTGGGGACGGCTATGGGGGTACATCTGGGGACGGCAGCAGCAGCATGGGATCTGCTGCACTCTTTCCACCCCGCTCCCTCTCCTGCAATTCAGCTGCTGTCGGTGACCTGGCGAATGCTGCAGCCGCCAGCTGTGCTGCTGTCGGTCCAGGTGGCAGTGGCGGTGGGATGAGCCGTGCCATGTCAGCACGTGTGCTCAATGTCACCGCCTGTCGTGTTGCTACCAAAATACATGCGAGGCAGAAGCGCCGAGCGTGCTTGACTTGCGATGGGCTGCAGTCGTTGATTTGTACACTGTGTGGGGGCAGTCGGGAGGTGCTATCTGGGGACGGGTGGAGCTTCAGGAAATGCATGCATTGTGATCCCCAGGGCAGAATAACCTGCCCTAGGTGTAGAGATCTGTAGACTTATGTACATGTGGGGGCAGTTGGGAGGTGTTATCTGGGGATGGAAGGTCGCGGCGACGATGCTTGGATTGTAGTCCTCCGCAGGGCAGAATAATTTGCCCTAGGTGTAGAGATCTGTAGACCATGTTTATCTGTATATGCGGGGACAGTTGGGAGGTGAGAATGGTGTTGTGGCACTGGGATAGCCCTGTCGAACCTCTTCCCTCTCTAGAGTTAGGCTTCACATATCCACTTTCCCCAGGGAAAGCCTCCCTAGTACCCTCCCTAGAGAGAGAAGAGGCCTGAGAGGGCTATCCTATCAAAATATATATATATATATATATATATATATGTATAGGTTAGGTAGGTTTACTGCATATCCTGGATCCTACTGTAGAGGGTACAATCCCCTTCTTGTATCCCTTTCTCTTCTAGTCCAAGCCTCTTCTCTCTCGACATTTCTCCTAGCTAAACCTATCGACATTCTATGCCTAGTTTCTACTAGGCTCTAGCCCTATCTTAACATGGTATCAGATCAGGTCCTTCAGCTCGGGCCTGCTCATCACGCTTCTGCAACGTTCGCTCCTCCCTCCTGTCCTTACTGCGCCGCCGCCACGGCCATGTCGTGCTGCCGTGACGGCGCCATCGTGCTGCCGTGGCGGCCTCGACGCGCCAGCGCGCGGACGGCAGCGGCCAGCGCCCGGTCTTAGCGCTGGCCAGCACGCCCGCAGGCAGCCAGCGCGCCACACGGGGCGGCACGCTCCCTGGCTCCGCTGCTGAAGCCTCGCCCCCTTCCTCTGTGTCCCCTCTTCCTAGCCGTAGCTGACGGCTGACTCGCGCGGGCCTTCCCACCGTCGCGGAGTCAGGCCACGCCGCCGAGTGCTGCGAGCTCCGCCGCCGCCGCCGTTGTCGTCGAAGCCGCCGCCGCCGCAGCTGGTGCCGCTGGCCTCGCCACCGCACGCCGCAGCCGCCACCGTTGTCGTCGCTGCCGCCGTCGCCGCCGTTGCAGCCGCTGCCCTCGCTCCCGACGTCGCCGCCTCGCACGCCGAGGGGTTGACCATGCTGGAGAAGCCGTCGCTGCTGCTGAGTATGGGGGTGCTAGGCGTAGAGGGTGTATGGCTTAGTGTGCTGTGTGCGTGGTGTGTTTTCTTTTGACATGCATTACTACTAAAACCAGTGGACACGCTAGTAATACTGCCCTAGTATATTCTCTGCGTATCGCCTACCAAGCCTAGGGGGTGTGTCTGTTAGAATACAGGAATGAACTGGAGCAAGAGAGTATAGAGGAAGTGCATAACTGTAGGCAAATTGCGCTACAGCATCGCGAGAGTCCCAAACAGCGCAAGTGAGCGCAGCAGCAGCAAAGTCCTCACTCTCAGCAGTGGTGGGGTCAGCAGGGAGGGGATCAGGCACGGAGGGGCGGAGAAGCAAGCCATCAACATGCATAGCCAGGGAGTGCCCATCCTGGCGCTGACTTGTCAGGTGACGGCAGAGATTGACAAGCCAGGCGGCGAAGTCGATCGCGTGCCCTTCCGCGTCCAGGCGAAGCATAGCGTCCGCCATCGTACCACCTCCGCAGCACAGCGTCACGGCGGCACAGCGTCACGGCGACACAGCGGCAGGACTCCCTGGCAAGAAGACCGGGAGGAAGGCCGAGGGAGGGGCCGAGGCACGTGAGGGGGAAGCGGGCGTGGTAGGGACTGGCGCGCACGAAGGGCCGGCGAGTAAGTGAGGGGTCGGAGAGCACGGGAGGGGCCGGCGGGCGCGTAAGGGACCGGCGCGCGCGAAGGGGCTGGCAAGTGTATGAGGGGCCAGCGAGCACGTGAAGGACCGGCGGGCGCGTGAGGGGCCGGCGAGCGCGAAGGGCCGGCGAGGCGCGGAGTGGGCCGGGCGGGTATGTGAGGGGCCGGGCAAGACGCGCGGGGACGACTCGGCGCGAGGGGCCGGCTAGACGAGAGGGGCCGGCTAGGTGCGAGGGGCCGGCTAGGTGCAAGGGGGGCCGGCTAGGCGCGAGGGGCTGGCTAGGCGAGAGGGGCCGGCTAGGTGCGAGGGGCCGGCTAGGTGCAAGGGGGGCCGGCTAGGCGCGAGGGGCCGGCTAGGCAGAAGGGGCCGGCTAGGCGCGAGGGGCCGGCTAGGCGCGAGGGGCCAGCTAGGCGCGTGAGGCCATCCCGGAGCGAGGGACCGTTACAGCGCACTAGGGACGGCGCGCTAGGGATGGCGCGGTAGTGGCCGGCTAGACGCGAGGGGTCGACGGGGCGCTAAGGGGCCGAGACGGCGCGCTAGGGGCCGGCGAGGTGCACTAGGGGCCGGCGGTACGCTAGGGGCCGGCGGGCGTGCTAGGGGCCAGTGGGGCGGTAGGCTAGGGCTAGGGGCGGAAGGGGGTGGGCGGACCTAACCTACTCATGATACTATGTTAGAATACATGAATGAACTAGAGCAAGAGAGTACAGAGAGATATAGGGTTGGAGTTGTACTCTCTAAGAACACAAGTCTATCTAGCCTATAACTTCGACATACCGTATTTGCCCGAATATAGCACTACATGGTCTTATATCGTTTTAGGAAGAATTTTGGGGTGTTGCTTTTAACTGAGTGAATAAATAAAAGATACGGGGCTTTTGAAATGAATAAGGCCAAATTGTAAGAAAAAGGTGTTTTTCTGTTACACATTCTGTTTCCAGCCTTATCATCAAGGTTGCCGAACTGGAAACGTTCATCCTCGGTTGATATGCCGAGATTTGCACAGGTGGGCCCATACCCAGCCATCTGGCAAATGTGCGGCCTGTTTTTGGCCAATCCTGTTTCTTTCCTAGGACAGCTACCTTCCAACATCACTTGGATGGCAGCTTTCATGCCTCGGGGGGGGGGGGGAGGGGGGGCTGCTTTGGAAGCATATTCGGTTGTCTAGGTGCGTTGGAAGCATCTTGACTGACCAGAGCGCTGCCATGCACCGTCCCATCCCACTGCATCGTCAACTGCTGTAAGGACATCACATCACATCCCCCTCCCTGCCGCTTCTTTCTGTATCGCACGTCCTCCACCTCCTACGCTCAGCTCCTCGTCGTGCTTTAGATGTGGTTGTGTCGAGTCGACCAGGCTAGTCCCTCACATATTTAGCTCTTTCGCCTCTCACCTTGAAAGGCCATGGCTGATGCCGCCATCCCACCACACTTGAGCGTCCATCGGGCTCTGCCACTACCATGCCTACCGTAACTAGGAGCGGCCTTGCCGTTATTATGAAGTCTAAGCCAGATTCTAGAGTTAGGGCCCGTCGCCAGCATGGAATACCCTTCGTTTCTGCCGTGCCTGCACCTCCAGCCCCACCTGTGCCCCCTGCACCGCCAGCACCACCCGCGCCGCCTGCGCCACCTGCTCCTTCCGCGATGTGTCAAACCATTGTTCTTCATCATGGCGAGGTGAAGAACTACCTGATTTTCGCCCACGCCGGTCCGAGTCACCCCTCCCGTCATCTCATTCCCGACGTCAACGCTGAAGGGATCTTCAACGCTGCCGAGGTGGGGGAGTCTTCCCACACTGCCAGAGCGGATGTGGCGTAGTCAGATGGCGCAGCGGCAAACAGCGCGGCGGCGACTTGCGGCTTTGGAGGACCCGGCGCCGACGGACTGTACGACGGCGACTTGGAGGCTGACAGCGATGGCGAAGCAGATTTTGAGGAATGCCCGAATGTCAACGTCTCTGTTTTCCCCACTGGTTGATAGTCGCCGCAGTGGTTGGCGTACATGGAAGCGAAGGAGCTGAGTATTCGCGCCACTGCTAAGGAAGCTGCAGTTCAGCCCAGCTGCATCCGCCGTTGGATGAACGACAAGGAGAAGTTCGAGAAAGCCGCTGGGTGCTGCAAGAGGCTCCATGGTGCTGGACGCCGATCCCTCTACCCCGAGATGGAGCTGTGGGTCTACCGCAAGTTTCTAAACAACTGTAGGCAGGGTCTTGGGGTATCGGTGACACTGATCCGTAAGTGGTCATTGTACTACATGAAGAGGAACCATCCGGGCGTGGATTGGAAGGCGTCTGCCCATTGGAGCCAGCGCTTCCGTAAGCGATGGGGCTTGTCAGTTCGGGTGAGGACGAAGATCGGGCAGAAACTCGCCGACGGTAAGTTTCACACCTCACCCTTTGCTCCAGAGAGTTTGGTGTATACATTGTGCATTATGGTTTCATACACTACTCAATCCTTTGTCTCTTGCCCTCCTTCCCCTCCACCTCTATCCCACAGATTTGAAGCCGAAGGTTGAGCTGTTCTGGCGCTTCGTCCGCAAGCACCGTTTCCAGAAGGGCATCCCCGCAACTCATCTTCAATGCGGATCAGACACCGCTATTCCTGGAGATGCCGTCCGAGCGAATTGTGGATCACAAGGGCATCCACACTGTTCACGTCCGCTCGGCCGGCTACGAAAAAGAAAGGCTAACTGTCATGCTGGCGTGCTCAGCCTCGGGCGAGAAGCTTCCGGCCTACGTGATTTTCAAGTGGAAGCACCCACCCAAGATCCAATTTCCACACAGTGAGTACGCTGGAATATGAATGCATGGAAGTGTAGCCTTGCTCTCACACTATGGCCACACTTGTTTTTCTAACCACATTCTACTCACAATCTTGATCCTAAACTTGCACTTCTCTTCTGTCTCTGCCCAATCCTCTGCGTCTTCAGATGTCGTCATCCGAGCGCATCCCAATGGCTGGATGGACGACACCTTGGTGCGCGATTGGACGGTGAAGATTCTCGCACAACGAGTCATGCCAGCTCCAGGGAAGCCTCGTCCAACGAGCATGCTGGTGGTGGATTCGTATCGAGGACACTTGACATCGGCCGTGCGCGAGACGTTCAAGCTCTTCAAGATCACTCTTGCCGTGATCCCAGGCGGTTGCACATCCATTCTCCAACCGCTCGACGTCGCCATCAACAAATCGTTCAAAGCCAACGTTCGAGACGAGTACCAGGAGTGGTTCGGCACTGTCGGGATCAACACCTTCATGCGGGCGGGTGAGTTTATGCACAGAGTTCTGTGAATCCTACCTCAACCCGTTGTGTTCCTTTGAATGACAAGCGGTTTAACACACTCCCCTCATCTGCCCATCCCTTGCATGTGTGCAGGTAACCTCAAGAAACCTCCTCCAGAGGAGGTCATTCGGTGGATCAGCCGTTCATGCGCAGCAGTGCTGACGGAGCTCATCATCAAGGCATTCCTGACGTGCGGGATTTCAAACGCCGTGGACGAGAGCCGGGACAACCTCATCCTGCGCCATCTGAAGGAGGAGGCAAGTGAGGTCGACATGACGGATGACATCGATGCCCATGGGCGGGATGGTGAGGATGGTGAGGACAAGGCAGATGTGGAGGAAATCTCGGCAGACGACGAAAAAGGCGAGGATGCCGCCGATCCAGAGTCTGCAGCGGAGGCGGAGCCAGAAGCTGTAGCCACTGAAGATTGGGAGGAAGAGTGGGAGCAAGTCCCAGATGAGTGGGAGCCCCTCCCACGCCTCACCCATGCACAACGTGTTTCTGCCACAATTGAAGACTATGGAGACTCTGATGATGAGGCAGACTGACAATGGCATTGACGGCAGTGGTTAGGTCGGTGTTTGCCTAGGCTAGGACCTCTAGGATGGTACAGATGTTAGGTTGGATAATTGTTAAAGTTGTGGCTCGACTTTGTGCTGCTAGAGGCAGCTAGATCATGTAACCTGTTATTTCTAATTGGGCTGAATTAGTAGTCTAAAACCCCTGCAAAAATAAGAAGGGGGGTCTTATCCCGTCTACAACGATTTGGAGGGGTCCATTCAGTGGCGTACCCAAATAAAAGAACTGCCGGAAGTAAGCCCCACTGGGGCTTCAATTACGCAGGGTCTAAAATCCGGGCAAATATGGTATAACCATATGTATAAGTTGACAGTGTCAACATATATATTATATATACTGCATATATATGTGTATAGGCTAGATAGGTGTACTGCATATCCTGGATCCTACTGTAGAGGCCACAATCCCCCTTCTTGTATCCCTCTCTCTTCTAGTCCAAGCCTCTTCTCTCTCGATATTTCTCCTAGCTAAACCTTTCGACATTCTATGCCTGGTTTCTACTATGCTCTAGCCCTATCTGAACATATCCAAGTGCCACGACACCCCCCCCCGCTGGGATAGCATGTACACCAGGATTTGAACCCTGGAACCATCTGATACCATGTCATAAAGTCAGATGGAAGATTGCTACGAAGATGCATGGATTGTGGTTGTTGTTGTCGAGAGACCCGCTAAAGTTACCCTTGAGAAGGTCCCCGGGGAAGGGCCACAGTGTTAAAATTATATAAGTTATAATTTATATAGGCTTGGTAGGTTGTTACTGAACCTTTTCTGTAGAGGGTACAAACCCCTCCTTGTACTCCTCTCTCTTCCTAATCCAACTCTCTTTCCTCTCGACATTTTCCTACTCTCCTAGCTAAACCCCACCGCCACAACCATGGCTGCCTTCTTTCACTTCCTCCTAGCCTAGTGCTACTTTAACATGGTATCAGAGCAGGACGTCCTGCCTGGGCCTGCTCCCCTCCGTGCTTCCGCTGCGTTCTCGTTCACTGCCTTCCTGCCGTGCCGCCGTGGCGGCCATGCCCGTTCCTGCCGTGCCGTCGCGTCGTGACGCGTGGCGTCGACGCCACACTGCTGTGACGGCGCCGTGCTTACCGTCGCAGCGGCGACGTCCCACCGCTGCATCGACGCCGCGATGTGTCGGCGTCGTAACGGTGCCGTGGCAGCGTCGTCGGACGGCAGCTTGCCGCGCGACGTTCATTGCGCCGCCACACCTGCTGCCCGCACGCCAGCCTCAAGCGTGAGGCTGGACCACGCCCCACCCCCCTTCCCCTGTGTCCTGTATCTTGCCGCAGCCGACGGCTGACTCCCGCCGGCCGTCCCACCGTCGCGGGGCCTGGCCACGTCACCGAGAGGTGCGGGTGCCGCCGCCACCGCCGCTGTTGTCGAAGCCGCCGCCGCCGCCGCTGTCGCCACTTGCGTCGGGGCCACGCAGCCGCACGCCGCCGTCGCCGCCGCAGCCCCTGCGGTCGACGTCGCCGCCTCACGCACCGTGGGGTCAACCGACCTAGTGTCGCTGTCCCTGTGGCTGGAATGGGGGTGCTAGGTTAGGGGGTGTGTGGTGTGTTGGGTGGGTGTGTAACTACCAAGCCTAGGGGGTGTGTTAAAATTATATAAGTTATAATTTATATAGGCTTGGTAGGTTGTTACTGAACCTTTTCTGTAGAGGGTACAAACCCCTCCTTGTACTCCTCTCTCTTCCTAATCCAACTCTCTTTCCTCTCGACATTTTCCTACTCTCCTAGCTAAACCCCACCGCCACAACCATGGCTGCCTTCTTTCACTTCCTCCTAGCCTAGTGCTACTTTAACACGCAGGTGCAGAGCCTGGGGGGTTATGGGCGCACTGACCCGCTATTAACAAGCCCTTTTAACTCAGTGGTTAGTGGCTGAGTTGTGACTGTTGTGGTCCTCCGCAGGGCATAATAATCCGCCCTAGGTTAGGGATGTGTAGACTAGAATCGTTCACCTGTATGCTGGTGGCAGTCGAGGGCTGGTCTTTGGAAATGGGAGGTTGCTGTATCCACGGAATCAAGGGTGCATTGTGGTCCTCCGTGTTGAGTGACCCGCTGGGGTTGCCCTTGAGATCCTCGGGGAAGGGCCACAGGTGCAGAGCCTGGGGGGCTATGGGCGCACTTACCCGCTATTCAACAAGCCCTTTTAACCCAGTGGTTAGTGACTGGGTTTCTGACATGGTATCAGAGCCAAAGGTCTTGGGTTCAACTCCCAGTGCCAGCGCTGCAGAGGCGCTTGTGTCTTCCACCTATCCCAGCGGGGGGGGGGTTGTTGAGTGACCCGCTGGGGTTGCCCTTGAGATCCTCGGGGAAGGGCCACAGGTGCAGAGCCTGGGGGGCTATGGGCGCACTTACCCGCTATTCAACAAGCCCTTTTAACCCAGTGGTTAGTGACTGGGTTTCTGACACTCCGCATATGCCAAAAGACACGACAACAGATAAATGTGTCGACTAGATATGGATTACACGACAACAGATGTGTTACTGAAGGCATACTAATCTTTAAAAGGTGTAAGTTTCAGGTATTTGTGGAGCAATAAAGATGGCTGGTCATCTTTGTGTGTACAAAAGGTACCGTACATTGTAGTGCTTGTCTCGATAAATCAGACAAAAATGGAGCAGAACAGAGATCAGAACTAGTAGGAACTGTACACTGGCTTGTGATTGACAGCCTGGATTCCCAACCCACCCTTAGAAATCAAATCACCATCACCACCCGCCACACAGTTCCCAAAAAGGAAACTCAGGTGTACTGCACTCTACTCTTGGTGCCAACCCTACTCTTCCGTACTGCACCCCATGTTGGCTCACTACCCAGGTCTTCCTGTACATTCGCCTGGATGCCTTATTTCACCCCCCCCTCATGCAAACCTTCCATCTCTTCGCCCTTGTTCCCAATCCCAAGTCTTGCCCCGCTGTCGAGCCTTGCCCCTTCACATCTCCTGGCCCGCCACTCCTCACCCCCCTCTAACCACTCTCTGCTCTGCGTCCAGTTACCATCTCTCACCACCTCTCCAACTTCCCCCTTCATCATCCCCCCTCCCCTAATCCCCCCTCCTCTCCTCTCCTTGCCTTTCCTAACCTCTGCTTCCCCTTCCCCTCCCTAAACTCTCCTACCGGTCCGTTCAGGTGTTACACCCCCCTACCAGTCCCCACTAATCCTCCCGACGCCATTTGCCACCTCGCTCTACCCATCTGACCCCTCTGCTTGCTTTCAACCCCCCGCCTGCCTTTCTTGGCTCTTCCCCTCATTGCCCTCCCCAGTACCCCACCCCTGGACAGTTCCCCTTGCTACCTGCTCCTCTACCGCGTCCTGCTCCCCCCCTACCTGCTCCCCTCCCCCCTTTCCTCCCCCACTCCCCCCCCTGTCATCTCCTCTAGGCACTTCAAAAGCCCAGAACTCGAAGTCCCCCTACCTTTCCCAACTATTCCCCCTGCCGTCATCTGCAGTACCCCGCCTCCAGACAGTTCCCCTTGTTACCCCTACACCTCTGCCTGCTCCTCTCCCCTTCCTCTCCCCCCCCCTTCCCCCCCTCCCCCTCTTGCCATCTCCTCAAGGCACTTCAAAAGCCCTGCACTCAAAGTCCTCCTGCCTTTCCCCATCCTTCCCCCCATTGCCCTCCGCACTACCCCCTCCGCCCCCCTGCTCCCCATCCTGTCCGCCCACGTGCCCCTGCGCCTGCCCCCACTGCCAGCAGGACAAGAGGCCGCAGCAAGATCAACGGCTGGGATCTCATCCTGGCAGCAAGACACTGCCGAACGGTGATCAGGGGCCACGAGAACGGGGGAAGAGAGTCGCAGTCTAGTGGGGTTGCGTCCCGTGTGCATGGGGAGAAGGGGAACGGGGAAAGCGGGGAAGCGGGGGGAGGGGGAGAGCCCCGCCCTTGAAAGGGGAAGGGGGCACGCGGAGGGCGGTGGGCGCACGCCCTTCTTGCGCTGGCGGAAGGCGGGGAACGGGAGGAGCGGGTAGAGCGGGAAGAGGGGATGGGATACCCCCCTACTCGAGCTGAGGCGTATGATGAGGGAGAACGCCTCGGAGGCGCAGAGGAGGAGGAGGAGGAGCGAGGGAGGGGAAGCGACGAGGAGGAGGAGAGCGGCCGGGACAGGAGGCATGATGGCGTTGCTGCTGCTGGTGGCGTAGCGGGCAGAGCTGCCCTGGTATGGAACCTCCAGTAGCGCGCAGGCAACGACTGCTGCCGCTCCAGCGCAGCGCCGATCTCGCTGCTAATCTGCCACGTGGCACGCGTCCGCTTTCCAACGCCTTCGCCGCCTCCTCCGCCGCTTCGTCCCCCTGCAGCGACTGCCGCGCCGTCGACGTCGAGTGATGATGCGGAGCGCGGAATCGGCGGCAAAGACGGGGCGAGTGTGACGCCCGATTCTACGCGTTTCGAGCTCTGAGAGTCCGTTGGAGGCGTCGCAGGCGTCGCAGGTGTCGCGGGATTGCTCCTCGCAGTAGTGGGTTTGGTACTGGTAGGCGACGGAGTGCGAAGCTTCTTGGATGGGTCGTTGGTGACATCAGACAGAGCCGATCGCGAGATTCCAGCAGCCTGCCGCTTTCGAGTACTGCTGGACGCAGCCATGCCGTTGAGAGAGAATGACCTAACTGACCGCGTTATGGCGTTGCTTGCAGGTACGGCTCCTGCTACGAGTGGGTACACTACGACTGACGTATATAGCTCCCTAAAGACCTCTGTAGATAAAGCTATCCGCGTTAATCACTGACACCGACTAACTGACCACTCCTGCTACGAGTGCGGACACACGACTGATGGATTCAGTGGCTCGTTATCGGCAGAAAGGCCACGGTGAATAAAGCGAGCCAAAACGATCGTCCTAAGCGACGAATAAGCGTGTGCCAAATGACCGGCTCGCTACTGAGTCTAAGCTTGGGGCAGGAGCTGACGACGAGCGTTAACTGCGATCGTATCATGGATGGCACTGGAACGAGCAGCTGACAGACAGCTCGAGGATGATGATGCGGGGTTGGCTGCTGTTCGGCTAAGAAATACCGGAGGTGTGAGGAATCAGGAGGTAAGGACGGAAATCCGAGAGAGCGCAAACTAGAAGAAGCTAAGAAGGTTGAGGACTTAGACGTTTTGCGCCTCAGGGAATCAAGCTGCGAAATTTGAGCGACGGTATTCAACGACCATTTCACAGGCAGCAAAGCAGGAAAGCCGCACAAAGCAGACAGCAAGCCAGAGGGGATGAGTTTTGCAGATGAGGGTGGAAGAGAAATGGCTGGTCGTGATTCGCTAGCCGTACGATTGACAAATCAATGGGATTCGACGGCCACGATGATAGTTGTGAAAGTCTGTGTCAGGTATTGCCGCCAAGCCGTTTGAGCAGAAATTTGAATCTCTGATGGCTTGGCGGCAGCGGCGCGCGATTCGCCTGGGAAAGTGATGCGGTACACACTTAGAAGATTCCATGACTACAAGTGCCAGTAGAATGACTACAAGTGCAAGTGGAATGTACCTCCCAAAGAGTAAACGGTACTGGTGGAGCAAATAACAAGGTAAGCATCCTTATTAGGTTAAATCACTGAAAAAGCCTTCATAAATATCTTAATAGCATGAATATGCACAATGTGAGCTATGTTTATACGAATGTGTGCATGATAGGTTTTCCCGGCCAAGCAAAGGACGATGGCCATAAGTCCAAAGATAGTGGCTATAGTTAGTTACACTTCATCACTTTTATTGACATCTGTTTCGTTTGTGCTGGTGCCACCTTGGTCAGGGTTACTGCCACGTGAGCACGCGCTTTCTGATCCACAGCATGTGGCTGGAATCTGGGGTTACCCCGCCAGCATGGCTCGGCGGCGCTTGGCCTTGTGGAACACACGATTACAGCAGTGACCGAGAATTTCTCCCGCCACTGAACTGGCCAAATTCTGCCCTTACAATGACCCGCTTGCTCCTGTCAGCAGGAGCATGACCGAGTCTCCGCAGCCAAGTGTGCTGCCATTTCGGGCGTTTCGGTGCCCGTTTCCCCAAAAGCAGCCCGCGCAACCGAACAAAAATTACCCTGCCAAGCCGAAGCTGTCCCCCTACCTCCCACACCCACCTACTTGCTCAAAGCTGCGCACACCACTGCACACCCATCTTAAAACATCGTCAACCATCTTTACTCCACTTCCCCCGTCTTCATTTTCTTTCCTCCCATTGCGGAGCATTCATTGTTTCTGGGCCTGGCCTGCCCGCCTCTTCTCATTACGCCTTAGACTTCCTGGGTTGGTTGTTCGCTACCACTAACTCACGTCGCCTAATCAAGCGACAATGGAGGCTCTTACGAAGTCTCTCATCCGTCCGCCGCTGTGCGCCTCGGCGCTTACCGGCCAGCCGTCAGTCGCCGTCAAAGCGTCTTCTCGCAGCGGACCAGCGTCGTCGTTACCGTCAGTTTCTAAGGCTGCTCCGTCGAACTCAAACCGTTCCTCGTCGAGCCGCGCGTCCAGGATTTACGCGCTGCCGAACGATGATGACGTCATCTCCGTAACTTCCGGAAAGAGTCTGGAGGAGCTCGAAGAGACTATTCGCCGAATCGCGGAGGAGAACGAGCAGCTCAGGGCTCGAGCCGCGGCCGCAGCAGCCAACGCACGCGCTACCGAGGCCGCTTATAAAGGGGATGCTGACGTGACAAGGCCGCGCCGGGGGGCTGTCCCGCCGCCTCCGCCACCGGATTTCGTGCCGGCTGTTGGCGGGGGATATTCGACTGTGACTAGAGTGGAGGTGGCTGTAGAGGAGGCGGCTCCAGTCGCCACGGAAAGCTTTGCTGAAGGTTTGTTATTTTAAGTCCAGGACTTACGGGGGCTGGGGGGGGGGGAGGGGGGGGGGGAGAAGAGGAGGAGGAGGGGGGGGTTTGGGGGGAGCTGGGGGAGGGTTTGTGGGCATGTGTGCATGCGTGCTTGTATGCTGCGTTCGCGCTTCATTGAGTGTGCATTTGCTCCTGGTGACTATACAGTTACGTTACTAACGTCATCCCTCATTGCCCCCTTTCTCCGTGCCGCTCTTTCTGGGCGTGACTCCTGTCCGTGGCGTGCCTGCCGTGCGTCCGCATTCCCCCGTGTGACGTGACCGTGCTCTATCCCCCGTGTGGCTCTATCCCCCGTGTGGCTCTATCCCCCGTGTGGCTCTATCCCCCGTGCGACTCTATGCCCCGTGCGACTCTATGCCCCGTGCGACTCTACCCCCCGTGCGACTCTATCCCCCGTGCGACTCTATACCCTTCCTTGTTGTGACTGTAGAGGCGATGGGTGCGAGGAGCTGGCAGGAGGCGGTGGAGGTGGAGGAGGCTGCCACGTCAGCAGCAGCGGATGGCAGTATCGAGATTTCCGCGGCAGGGGGGATTGAGGTTGTCCATAAGACAGAAAACCCCATGAGGTGAGAAGAGACTCCGTGAGGTGAGACGCCATTAGGTGAGACTCCGTGAGGTGAGACGCCATGAGGTGAGACGCCATGAGGTGAGACGCCATGAGGTGAGACGCCATGAGGTGAGAACTATACGACGAGATAACCATATGGGGGCCATAACCTCACGAGGTAGTAACCCTATGATGACGTGAGGCCCGCATAGAGTAATGCTCCTGAGCGATGGAAACCCCGTTACGGGAAAACCGCAGAAGGCTATAAGACTAGGAGTTCGGAACCCCATGAGGTGAGAACCCTAGGTGTGAGTTCCTTGAAGTGGTAACCCTATGACGTGGTACCCCTATGACGTGATAATCCTATAAGGCGGTTTGACTCCCCTATTTTCCTCCACTGCTCCTCATCTCTCCTGCGTACGCCATCCCTCCTCCAATGCTACCTTCCCGTCCTCCCCCCTTTCAGTGCTCGCAGCATTGTCTTCGTGGCGTCGGAGGTGGCGCCCTATTCCAAGACGGGCGGGCTGGCGGAGGTGGTGAGGTCGCTGCCTCATCCTCTCCCCCTCGTATGACCTTCCTTATAAACTCCCCCTCTTCCCCTCCCTCCCTCCTCCCCCCCCCCCCCCCCCCCCCCCCCCTCCCCTCTTCCCCTCTCCTCGCAGCATTGTGTTCGTGGCGTCGGAGGTGGCGCCCTACTCCAAGACCGGCGGGCTGGCGGACGTGGTGGGGTCGCTGCCTGTGGCGCTGGCGGCGAGGGGCCACCGCGTGATGGTGGTGGCTCCGCGGTACATGAATGGCGTCACAGACAAGCTGTATGCAGGGGCCTTCGACATGCAGGTATATAGACTTACGATCTGGTAACACACAAGTAACACATGGTCACGGGTAAGCCGCGCTAGCACCAGCCGCATCGGGTGATGGTGGTGGTGGCTCCACTCCAGGGTACTCCGTTGAACGGCGAGTGACTGGAGAGGTGTTTTTTGAGAATTATAAAAAACACGGTACTCCGTTGAACGGAGTGACTGGCGAGCTCTGCGCGGAGCCCTTGGGCATGCAGGTGAGGTGAGGACCTCGGTCCTCTGGGTCGACTCAAAAGGACCTCTCATCTGTCTGTCGTCCCCATCACCCCATCATTGCATGCATTGCATGCCTTCGTTCCTATCCTGCCATCACCATCCTTCGTTCCTATCCCGCCCTCATTGCTTCGCAAAGTCTCCTACCTACCTGCCTCCAAATTCCTGTCCCATCCTCCCCATTACTTCATTCCTGTCCCTGCGCTCCAGTGCCGCATCAAGTGCTTCTGCTTCGAGGGGGCTCACGAGGTGGCTTTCTTCCACGAGTTCAGAGACGGCGTTGACTTTGTAAGACCTGCGTTGACCTCGTGAGCGACGAGTCAGTAGTTTGTGTCAGGTACCTTTCCCGCATGATCACGCATCATGATCACACATCATGATCACACATCATGATCACACATCATGATCACGCATCATGATCAGGCATCAGGATTGCAGAGGCGCCGTTGTCGAACCTGTGAGACGTTCCGTTCTCTCACGTCACTCGTGGTGTGGCACACGCGGCCGAGTCGAACCTACTTTTCGCTTCTCTCACACGGCCTGTCTCTCACACGGCCCGTCTCTCACACGGCCCGTCTCTCCTCTCATGGGCTCTTCGCTCACTGTGCAAGCTTCAAGTCGACTCATGATTCCCCTTCTTGCAAGTTGCAGAGTCCTCCCAGACCCCCTCTCTCCCCACTCCCTCTCTCCCTTCTCCCTTCTCCTTCCACCTTTCTTCCTCCCCCCTCCCACCCCTCCCTCTCTATCTCCCCCTCCTGTACCTTGCCTGCCGTGCCTGATTGCCTCTCAGGTAACTGTGGGCCAATGCCCCTCCTACCGCCGTTGACTATGTTAAGTCAACCCACTCTCTCACTCCCTCTCCACGTTCTCCCTCGCTCCCTCTCCATTTGTGCTGTGACCAGAGCCTCCCGTCATCCCATACCCCAACACTCTCTCCCATTCCTCCTCACTCATCTAGCCTTATTTCTCATGCCCCTCTCTCGGTCGGTCCTTCTCTTTCTCTCTCTCCCCCTCAGGTGTTCGTGGACCATCCATCATACCACCGCCCTGGCACGCCCTATGGCGACCAGAACGGCACGTTTGGAGACAACCAGGTGAGATGGCAGTGGGTTGCTTGCTTCCTGTCGCACGCTGGTAACCATGTGAGGGCTACTGGTGTGGGTCTCCAGAACGGCACGTTTGGAGACAACCGGGTGGGATGTTGGGTTACTGCATTGGCGTGTTTGGTAACCACACGAGGGTTGTGTGGCCCTGTGTGTGGGTCCCTGGAATGCAAGATGTCTCTTTTTGCGGTTCCAACCCTCGCCCCGTCGTTCTCCATTCTACTTCCGATGTCCTTTCGTCGTCGCCCACTTTGCTTTCACCGCTTGCCTCCTACGCTTCTCCCTCTCTCCCTCCTCCCCCCCCTCCTCCCCACCCACCCACCCACCCACCCACCAGTTCCGTTTCTTTCTGTGTTCCGTGCGGCGTGCGAGGCCTCGCTACAGCTGTAGCTGGGCAGACACATTCACAGAGAGTGCTCCTCCCCCGCCTTTCCTCTTCTTCCCCGCTCGGCCTTCTTCCCCTTATATGCCCCCTCGACCAGTTCCGCTTCACGCTGCTGTGCCATGCGGCGTGCGAGGCGCCTCTGCAGCTGGAGCTGGGCGGGTTCACGTACGGGGAGAAGGTGCTCTTCATCGCCAACGACTGGCACGCGGGGCTGCTGCCCGTGTGAGTGGGGAGGGGGGGATGGCGGCAGGGTGGGGGTGGGGGGGGACTGATTGGGAGAGAAGGCACACACCATGGGGAGGGAGGGGCATGTCATGCCGCTAAATACAGCTGGAGCTGGAGGGGTTCACCTATGGGGAGAAGGTGCTCTTCATCACCAACGACTGGCACTCGGGGCTGCTGCCTGCGTGAGTGGGAGGGAGAGAGGGGGAGAACACGCCTGGTGATGTGTGAGAGGGAGAGGGAGCAGCAAGCCGTAAAATGCAGGTGGAATCGGGTGGTTCCACGTCCACCTGCAGCAAGAAGGCGCTCTTCATTGCTAGCGACTGCCATGCGAGGCTGTTGTCCACCCTTTGCTCGTGCGGCGATTGACTACCATGCGAGGCTGTTGCCCGTGTGCGTGAGAAGGGGAGGGAGAGGGGCTACCATTGTGGAGAGACGTAGGGACTAGCATGTGGCATGGCATGGGGCATGGCATGGGGCATGGCATGGGGCATGGCATATGGCATGGCATGTGGCATGGCATGGGCCATGGCATGTGGCATGGCATGGGGCATGTCATGTGGCATGGCATGTGGCATGGCATGTGGCATGGCATGTGGCATGGCATGTGGCATGGCATGTGGCATGGCATGTGGCATGGCATGTGGCATGGCATGTGGCATGGCATGTGGCATGGCATGGGGCATGGCGTGGGGCATTTGGGCAGTTTCCAATGACTGCTTTTGCCAACTGACTCACAAGGCATCCAACCACCGCCCCGCCTTCCCCACGACGCCTACTACAGTCGTTTCTCAGATCCATTCGTCCATTCATCCATTCGTCCATTCATCCATTCATCCATTCATTCATTCATCCATTCATCCATCCGTCCATTCATCCATTCATCCATCCGTCCATTCATCCATTCCTCCATTCGTCCATTCATCCATTCATCCATTCATCCATTCGTCCATTCATCCATTCGTCCATTCATCCATTCGTCCATTCATCCATTCATCCATCCGTCCATTCATCCATTCATCCATTCATCCATCCGTCCATTCATCCATTCATCCATTTATCCATTCATCCATTCGTCCATTCATCCATTCATCCATCCGTCCATTCATCCATTCGTCCATTCGTCCATTCATCCATTCATCCATTCGTCCATTCGTCCATTCATTCATTCATCCATCCGTCCATTCATCCATTCATCCATTCATCCATTCATCCAACCGTTGCCATCCAACTACCGCCCCCACGGGCCACAGGCCACGGTGTGTACAGTTAAATCCTTGTTGACCTCATATTCTCCCCCCCCCCCCCCCCACGCCCCGCCTCCTCTCCTCCACCGCTCTCAGCCTGGTGGCGTCCAACTACCGCCCCCATGGCGTCTACAAGGATGCTCGCACTATCCTTGCCATCCACAACCTCTCGCACCAGGTGAGGACAATCCTTGCCATCCACAACCTCTCGCACCAGGTGAGGACAATCCTTGCCATCCACAACCTCTCGCACCAGGTGAGGACAATCCTTGCCATCCACAGCCTCCCGCACCAATAAAGACAAGCACGCCCCCAGATCAGTCCGGCTACACTGTTGGCAGCCTTGGCATGTCATCATGTCAGATGATTCGTACGGCGCCTTGGCATGCCAGATGATTCGTACAGCGCCTTGGCGTGAGTGTTCCCGAGAAGGTAGTAATCCAATCTCTCGCCCTTCTCCTCCCCTCTCCCCCTCCCCCCCCCCCCCCCCCCTCTCCCCTCCCTCTCCTTCCCCCCCTTCCCGCCACACGTCTAGGGCGTGGAGCCCGGATACACGTTTGGCAGCCTTGGCGTCCCCGGCGACTGGTACGGGTCGCTGGAGTGGGTGTTCCCGGAGTGGGCGCGCAAGCACGAGCTGGACAAGGGAGAGGCGGTGAACATCCTCAAGGGGGCCATCGTCACAGCTGATAGGATCGTCACCGTCAGCCCGGTGAGTGGGGCGGCGTGCCGTGCTGCTGTGGTTGTGACTTTGTGACCACCTGAGTGCAAGCACGAGGTGGTCACGGGTGAGGCGGTCAACATTCTCAAGGGGGCCACCGTGACCGCTGACAGGATCGTCACCGTCAGCCCGGTGAGTGCTTTCACTGCTGTGCTGCTGAGCCTGTGACTCTGTGACTTTGCACATGAGTGCAAGCACGAGTCGGTCGGATTGAAGCAGAACAGTAAGTACATGCAGCACACACACACACACACACACCTCCCTGCCCCATCGTTTTCCCTTCCTCCAACTTCCTCGGCAGGGCTATGCCTGGGAGATCACAACAGTGGGGGGCGGATGGGGACTGGATGGGCTGCCTTTCCACAATCGTCTCCCTCATTCGCCATTCCCCCCTTCCCCCCCCCGCCGCACCCCCCCCGTCCCCCCCCGTCACCCCCGCTGCCCGCCCCTGTCTTGGCAGGGCTATGCCTGGGAGATCACAACTGTGGAGGGCGGATGGGGGCTGGATGGGCTGCTCAGGGGGCGAAGCTTCCTGCTTAACGGTAGGAAGCTGCCTATGCATCTGATCTCGTCTGGTCTGGTCGGCCTGGCCTGGCCTGGCCTGGCCTGGTCTGGTCTGGTCTGGTCTGGTCTGGTCTGGTCTGGTCTGGCATGACTGTCTGGTAAGAGCAAGAGCACTGCCACCCCCTTTTATTACACCACCACCACTTCCCACACCAATGCAAGAGTTACCAACGGCGCAGATGTGGGGCTCGCCACCTTATCCCCCCATTTCCATGCTGCCTAACCCCTCTCAACACCCATCGTGCCATGGAAGAGTGACCAACAGAGTGGGCGTGGTGTGGTGGGGTGGAATCCGGCGACGGACTAGTGACACATGGCGACCCAACCCATGGCCTTTGAACCATGTCACTCGCACTCAACGCATGCCCCCTCAACACCCGTTGTATTTTGAGTCGACTCAAAATGCCCCCTCAACACCCGTTGTATTTTGAGTCGACTCAAAATGCCCCCTCAACACCCGTTGTATTTTGAGTCGACTCAAAATGCCCCCTCAACACCCGTTGTATTTTGAGTCGACTCAAAATGCCCCCTCAACACCCGTTGTATTTTGAGTCGACTCAAAATGCCCCCTCAACACCCCCCATACCGTCCGTGCAGGAGTGACCAACGGCGTGGACGTGGTGGGGTCTGCTTTTGAGTCGACTCAAAAGCAGACGTGGTGGGGTGCAACCTGGCCACGGACAAGTGACTCACAGCGACCCATGGCCTTTCAGCCATGTCACTCGCACTAAACTTGTGCCCCTTCTAACACCCCCAACTCCATCCGTGCAGGAGTGACGAATGGCGTGGATGTGGTGGACTGGAACCCGGCCACGGACAAGCACATTCCCTCGCAGTACACTGCTGAGGACATGTCGGGCAAGGTGAGAAGGCTTGCTTTGTGGGATGCACAGGGGTTTGTCTCTCCCTCTTTTCCTCTTCTTCTTCTCCCTCTTTTCCTGTTCTCCTTCTGGTGGATGAGACCCCGGCCACTGACAAAGCAAGTATATGCCGTTGCAGTGCACTGCGGAGGACAGGTGGGGGGGGATGGTGGGGAGGGGGAAGCCCCGTGGACGTTTTCTTCTGCTGCTTGGGGTCAGATTGCTCTTTGGCCCCCATCCCATCTCGCCATCTCGCCATGCCATATCATCATCCTTTCACGCCTATCATGGCTGGACCTTAGAAACAACAACCCCCAACACCTTCCCCCTCCCCCCAACCCCTCCCTTCCTCATTCCGTCTCCTTACCCACCCTCCCTCCGTCCTGCTGCTATCACAGG
The DNA here is from genome assembly GCA_027943415.1 of Closterium sp. NIES-67. Lineage (NCBI taxonomy): Eukaryota > Viridiplantae > Streptophyta > Zygnematophyceae > Desmidiales > Closteriaceae > Closterium > Closterium sp. NIES-67. Next base: position 1,147,310 of record BQMB01001448.1, on the reverse strand, counting down.
CAGCGTGCAAGGCGGCACTGCAGCAGGAGCTGGGACTCCCTGTCAGACCCGATGTGCCGCTGGTGAGTGTGACTCTAAAGAACGCCCCACTTGTGAGAGATGTGCTGCTGGTGAGAGTTTGGACCTGTATCGAATGTGACTGTAGGAGGAGGTTCCTGACTAGTGGTTGGGTTGGGCATCTGCTATGCCTGTGGCACGTGTAAACCCAGGCCCAGCCACAGCGGCACGGCTGACCTGCTTGCTGCACCTGCACTCGAATACTGCAGCTGAAACTTGTCATTGCACATTCAGCTATAAGCTGCGCCTTCTCAGCCTCCGCTTTTGCTCCCACCCTCCTCCCTTCTCCTTCTCACTCTCCGTTTGTTCGTACTTTCGTATCGTTTCATTTCAGATTGGGTTCATCGGTCGCCTGGATTGGCAGAAAGGCCCGGGTGTGCTTTAAGCGGGTGTGCTTAAGTGGGTGGGTGTGCCAGAGCTCGGCCTGTCTCTTTCCCCCTCGACCCCTCACACACACACCACAAAACCTATCTCTCCCCCCCCCCACCTCCCCCCTCCCCCCATCAGATTGGGTTTATCGGGCGCCTGGACTGGCAGAAGGGCCCGGATGTGATCCAAGCGGGCGTGCCCGAAATGATGACGGGCGACGTGCAGTTCGTGAGTGGGTGGGAGCAGCTTATAACGGTGATAGCAGTGCTGGATGGTTTGGAATGGGATGGTAGCACGTGCTATAGGTGCAGTTTGCGAGGTTTAAGGTTTTATTGCAGTCGTAACTGGCGCAATTTGCCTGGAGTCTATATCTTAGGCGCCTCAAACAGAGGCAGGCGTTGCTTGCCAGCGCTCGTGATAGATGACGTGCCTCTCGTGCGTGGAAGGGATTCTATAGTGGGGATGGGATTGACATGGTTTGCTGAAGAGGGAGCCGGTTAATGGAGACCCTGCTTCTCCTTCGCTCCCTGTCTCTCCCCCTCCCCCACTTCTTAGTCTTCCGTCCCACCATCCGTTCTCTTCCATCATGCGGGTTTTTTAGAATCCAAAAAAATCTCTCACAAGGAAGCAGCGACACGGAGAACGGGTTGTGGACGGCTTGGGGGGGAAGCGAATATGAGTCTGGCCCCTATGTATACATAGAGGTCTGTATCCCCCCCCAATCTCTCTGTTTGCACTCCCCCCTCTAGATCATGCTGGGCAGCGGCGACGCGGAGTATGAGTGGTGGATGGCGTGGGCGGAGAGCGAGTACCGAGATGCCCCCTTCATATCCCCTTCCACTATTCTCCCTTCTACTCCCCCCCCTTCTCCCCCCCTTCTCCCCCCCTCTCCCTCCCCCACACCCACCTTTCAGATCATGCTGGGCAGTGGCGACGCGGAGTACGAGTCGTGGATGGCGTGGGCGGAGAGCGAGTACCGTGACAAGTTCCGCGGCTGGGTGGGCTTCTCCGTGCCCGTGGCGCACAGAATGACTGCCGGGTGAGGAAGCGATAGTGTTAGTGGTTAGTGGTTAAAGCCCAACACACAGCTGCAGGGTGGGCAGGGCGGGCAGGGTGGGCAGGGTGGGCAGGGCGGGCAGGGTGGGCAGGGTGGGCAGGGCGGGCAGGGTGGGCAGGGTGGGCAGGGCGGGCAGGGCGGGCAGGGTGGGCAGGGCGGGCAGGGCGGGCAGGGCGGGCAGGGTGGGCAGGGCGGGCAGGGCGGGCAGGGTGGGCAGGGCGGGCAGGGCAGGCAGGGCGGGCAGGGTGGGCAGGGTGGGCAGGGTGGGCCCGTGGTGCACCGTGTCTTTGCTGGGTGAGGAAGAGATAGTGTTGGTGATTGTGTGGTGCTGAGTAAGACTTTTCCTCCCCACCCTTCTCCTCCCCAACCTTGCCCTCTCCTGTGTCGTCTGCAGCTGCGACATTCTGCTCATGCTGTTGTGCTTTAAGCCCTCTCCCTTCTCATGCCATCGTGCTTTGAGCCCTCCGTGCTCATGCCATCGCGCTTTGAGTCCTATCGCGCTTTGAGCCCTCCGTGCTCATTCTCTCCGTCCATCCCTCTGCCTTCCTCCTTGCCCTCCCCCGCCCTTGGTCCTTTCGCTCTGCCTGCTGCCGTCCCCCTTGCCCCACTCAGCTGCGACATCCTGCTCATGCCGTCGCGCTTTGAGCCGTGTGGGCTGAACCAGCTGTACGCCATGAGATACGGCACCATCCCCGTCGTGCACGCCACAGGGGGGCTCAGGGTGAGTGGAAGAAATGGGAGGAAGGTGGGAGGAGGGGGAGAGGACCTGGACTAAACCAGGTGTATGCCATGCGATACAGCACTATCCCCGTTGTGCACGCCGCCATGGGTAGGTTTGGGGTGAGTTGAAAGAGGGGGGAAGGGTTCATTGATAGCAAGAGACAGGGGTGCAACCAGGTCTATGCGATGCAAGGCGGCACCATTCCCGTTGTGTATGCCAGGGGGGACTGAGGGTGAGCAAACAAGGGAAGGATGGAGGGGGTTGGGGGGGGGGCGAGGGGGCGCTCAGCCAGGTCTATGTCATGGTACTTGTGAAACTGCTGCTTTGTGTATCTGGAGTTGAGGTTTTTAACCATGTCAGGGGGAAACGGAGGGTGAGCAAACAGGGGAGGCTGGAATGGTGGATGAAGGCATGGGCACAAGTGGGTGCAAGTCATGCTATGTGTGTCATGCTATGTGTGCCATGCTATGTGTGTCATGCTATGTGTGCCATGCTATGTGTATGATGCTATGTGTATGATGCTATGTGTGCCATGCTATGTGTATCATGCTATGTGTGTCATGCTATGTGTGTCATGCTATGTGTGCCATGCTATGTGTGCCATGCTATGTGTGCCATGCTATGTGTATGATGCTTTGTGTGTGATGCTATGTGTATGATGCTATGTGTATGATGCTATGTGTGCCATGCTATGTGTATGATGCTATGTGTGTCATGCTATGTGTGTCATGCTATGTGTGTCATGTATGTGTGTCATGTATGTGTGTCATGTATGTGTGTCACGTATATGTGTCATGTATGTGTGTCATGCTATGTGTGTCATGTATGTGTGTCATGTATGTGTGTCATGTATGTGTGAATCCAGTGCTTTCATGTATGGAGTTGAGGGTTTGAACCTTGACGCTCGCTCCCCGTTCCCTCCCTTTCTCCCCCTTTCTTCTCCTTTCTCCCCCTTTCTTCTCCTTTCTTCTCCTTTCTTCTCCTTTCTTCTCCTTTCTCCTTTCTTCTCCTTTCTTCCCCTTTCCCCTTCTTTGGATACGGTGCAGGACGTGGTTCAGCCCTTTCATACCCATTTTCCCCTCCCCTCTCCCTCCCTCTCCCCCACGAAACGGTGGAGAAATTTCTACCTGTTCTTACTGTACCTTCCTTCCCCTCCCTGCCCTCCCGTCCTGTCCTCTTCCGTCCCCTCCCTGACGCCCCGTCCCTCTCCCCTCCCTCTCCCCTCCCCCCTTCCGTTTCCCCTCCCCCCCTCCGTCTCCCCCAGGACACGGTGGAGGATTTCAACCCATTCGCCAACGAGGGCAACGGAGCTGGCACCGGGTGAGAAGGGGGGAGGGGGCCAGGATGGGCTGGGGGGCTATGGGCGGGCCAGGAGGGGGCGGGGGGGACAAGGGAAGTGGAGAGGGGAGTGTAGAGCGGATGGGGTGGGGTGGGGAGTGCATGGGAGGGCCATGGTGTGGGAAGGAAGGGACAGGATGCGTGGAAGGGGGTGGAAGCGACGCACCTCTGTGTTAAGGCCTTAGTGCCTCCATCTATCCTTTTCCATTCGTCTCCTCCACACAAGCCTGCCTTCCTCCACCCTACACTTGCTCACCTCTTCTTCTCTCCCACTCCCAGTTACACCCTCTTGTTTCTCTACACCCTTCCTTTCCTCCACTTTACTCCTCTTTACACCTCTTTATTCCTCTTCACTCCTCCCCATCCATCTCTCCCTGCTTGTCTCAGCTGGACCTTCTCTCCTCTCACCAAGGAAGCCATGATGGGGGTGAGTTTCCCAGTTCTCACGAGCTGTAGCTTCCATTAGCTGTTTCCAGTATTATATGGTCTTGCATGCTCTGTTCCACGTCTCCTTGGAAGTTATTCATGAGTGGACGTGCATGATGGAGTGTTGAGTCCTCTCAAAGGCAGAATCATTGAGTTGTGAATTGCCGTACCCCCCCCTCCCTTTCCCCCCCTCAACATCCCATGCAGGCACTATGGACGGCGATCCAGACGTATAGGGAGCACCGGGACTCATGGACGCGCATGATGGAGCGCGGCATGCTGCAGGACATGTCGTGGAACAAGGCGGCGGAGCAGTACGAGCAGATCTTCCAGTGGGCCATGCTCGACAAGCCCTATGCTTGAATAGATATGTAAATGTGTTTTGTTAGTCACGTTTGCAGCTCAATTGGGTTGTGACTACATTGTTTTTATGGTTCATTGCTGGATTTTTGGGCTTGGCACGCGAGGGTGTAGTGTAAAATTTCCATATGCTGGAGCACTATGGACTATAATGAGTGGCGGTACAAGTGCTGCTTGCAACAATCATCAGGCATCCTTTGGTGCCCCTTGACTCCCTCTTGATTCTGTCCTAGCGCGGTGTTGGTGCTTGTTCTACATGCGTTGAAGATGTTTAGGTACAAATTGATATTGAGCATGTAATACATTTTTTAAGGGCATGGTCAACATGTTCAGCCTGTCCAGTTGTCTCGCTATAGCACGAGATCTTCGACCCAGGATGCACGCATGATCAAGGGCTTTGAATGAGCCACGCGAGCGGTTCATGCGTCAGCGCACCTGGGCTCAGAATGTCAGGGGGATACGTGGTCTCCTCTCGAGCCAGTCGCGAGGCACCATCTGTCGTCGTGGCCCATTCATAGGGAAGCTTGAGTGCCGAACCTAATCGTTTTTCATTTCACCCAATCTGCCCGGATTCAACCACATTGGGTATTAGTTGTGAAATATGCAGCGAAATACGTTTAGGAGTCCCCGAACCCCTGCAGCTGAAAGAAAACTTTACATGCGGGACATAATCTTGTACTCTGCCCAGGTTTCTCTCTCGTCTGCCCGTAAACGCCCAACTTCCTTTCCTCGAAGCTTCATTATCGATTTTACCTTTCGCTTCATCAGCCATGGCGGCCAGATGCAACACGCGCTTCGCCGCGATCTACCGCTTCCTAGACACTGCCAGTCTCCATAAACTTGATCTGGCTCCTCCTCCTCCAGTGAACAGCAGATGTCGAACTGGGTTGTCGCGGACGATAGACATTGACATCCTACTTGACTCCTAGCAGCAGTCTCAATTCTCCATACCCCCAAGTGTTGTTCTCCGCCTCTTGCCTTCTACGCCGTCACAGTAGTACCCCGCCAAATACACGTGTCCAATTTCGCGTCATTTGAAATTATATGTAGCTGGCGTTAGGTCCGCGCCCCCACTCGGTTCCCGCCTAAATTTAGCGGCGTAGATCTTTCTGACTAGTTATAAGCAAAACCGCTTCAGGCTAGCAATGGCGGCTGCCGCCGTGACCGAGCTGTGTCGAGCGCCTCGCTGCACACCCGCGGGATTTCCAACTTCCTCCCGTCAGCACGCTCCGCTACCAGGTGCGCGCTGCCGTGCCACGCCGTTGATTAGTCTCCTTTTCAGGCGCGCTGTACTTGGTGTAACTGCATCTCTGCCCTGATTCCGTACTGTCGCGCCGCCGCTGCACTCCTCACGTTCCGTTCTTCTCTGTGTCTCATAAATACCGAATCTAGAGCGTACAGTAATATTATCTTCTGACCCTGTCCTTCCTGCTGTTCTTTCGTCTCATCTCCTGCGTGCTTTCAGACCCGCCCGAGGCGAGCACACTCCCTCGCTACAACGGGCTCTGTAGGTACCGCCGTCCGCAGCTTGCCCGGATCGTAAGGGTGACTATATCGAGAGCCAATCCCAGCAGCCGCACACCCGCACACGCACTCCCGTCCGCGTGTCGCGCCTTCACAAGCCCGACAGACAAGGCGCGTGGAACCAGCAAGACATCCCAAATCGCAGCAGCTGACACGGACACCACTCCCGTTAGAACTCAGTCAGTCCTTCAGTCGTCCCGACGACAAGCCGCTACAGGCGGCGGTACAGCTACAGCTACTGCTGCCGTTACAGCTACAGCTACTGCTGCCGCTACAGCTACAGCTGCGGCTGCTGCTCTGGAGGAGTCGCTGTCGGGGCGCGGCATTCCCGAGGCGTACTCGTCGGATGCGCAGATCCTGCGCGGCGAGGTGGAGGGATTCGCCGCCGTGGACGAGGTGAGCCGCCTGGCGCCTTGCGCCTGTGCGCGTCTGCGTGCGCCTGTGTGCGCCTGTTCCCCTCCCTGGTTCCTAATCTCTGTTCTTTTTACTCCCCTGTCTCTGCCTCCGTGTGCGCAGGACGACTGGACCCTGCTATGGACGTCGGGTCGCAAGCGGCAGTACCCGCGAAAGCGTCGCTCCAAGACTCACGCTCCCCCCGCCGTCAACGCCTCTATCCCATCCTCTCCATCCAGCCTTCCTCCGTCCGCCTCTCTCCAGCCGCCAGAGGCGGCGGTGATCGAGCGATCCGGGCCGTCCGTAGACAGCAGCGACGGTCTGGAGCTGCTGTCAGTTGAAAGTTCCCAGTTCCCAGCCTCTCGCGGGGCGCCACGTGGCAGGCAGCCGTCCGCTAAAGCCGTGGCTGAAGCGGCAGTGAGATTGAGGCGGGAGAGGAAGAAGCTGCAGCAGCAGCAGAAGCACAAAGGAGGGGCGCCAGAGGGTTATAGTAACGAGGTGCGGGACGGCGTGACTGGATCCGTTGTGACTGAATCGGAAGAGGCTTTTTACACTGCGCCATCCACACCCTCCTCCGCCGCCTCCTCCTCCTCCCCCCCGTTCTCGCCCCCCATGCCCCTGACCACATCGCTGGTTTCCGATTCGCTAGTAGCTTCCCCTTCCGCGCCTTCGACTCCCGCGGCCCTCCCCCGCTCCTCCTCCTCGTCGCCTCCCCCACTCGCTCCCGCCACTCCCGCCCCTCCCCGCACTCCGCTGCCCGTATTCGCGCCGCCGCCAGCGGCGAACGCCTTCCGGAAAGAGAACCTTACAGTGCAGGAGGCGGAAGGGGGAAGGCAGGGGGAGCAAGAGGGGGAGAGTGGGCGCAGGGGGGTAAGTTGGCGGGGGACACCACATAAGCGAGTAGTGAGATTGACTTTGGCGCGTCCGCCCGCAGCGATGAGGCGGGGACGGGCAGAAAAGGCAGAAGCTCTTGACAGATTGGGAGCGAGCGCGGGAGGAAGGGAGGAGGAGGAGAAGGAGATGGGGGAGGAGATGCAGGAGGAGAGAGGAAGTGGCGTGGAGGTGGCTCGTGCTCTCAAGGCAGTGAGGCGGCAGGTAGCTGGAGGGACGAGGAGCGCCATGGCGACGGCTAAGGAAACGCTGGAGAAGGTAAGCGGGCACACACATGTCCCCTCACTCTCTCCTTCCATCCACTCCCCTTCCCACTCCTCCCACCCTCTCCCTCCCTCCTCTCCCAGTGGAGTCTCCCACCTGCAGTGCATGCGGTCCTCTCTTCTTCCTCTTTCCCTCTGCTCCACTGGTCTTCTGCTCCACTGATATTCCGCTATGCTAGCACCCTTCTAAACTACCAAGTAAAGGGGAGCACACGGCGCTAGCAGAGGAAAGAGCAGGCAACGCCTCTGCTGCTGTCTCCCACTCATAGCCACTTCCTCTCGTCCATCACCGCCCCTTCCTCCCAGGTTCTCTCTCAGCACCCGTCAGACCCCCGGCCACGAGCACATAGGCAGTACTGGAGAGGAAGGCAGGCAACTTGTCTGCAGCCGTCTCGCAGCCTCCCTACTCGGTTTCTTCCACAACCGCCCCTTCCTTCCAGATCCTCTCTCAGCACCCGTCAGACCCCCGAGTCCAGGAGCACATAGGCACTGGCAGAGCGGAAGGCAGGCAACCTGTCTGCAGCCGTCTCACACCCGCCCTACTCTATTTTTTCCGTTTCCGCCCCTTCCTCCCAGGTTCTCTCTCAGCACCCGTCAAACCCGCAAGTCCAGGAGCACATGGCGCTACTGGAGCGGAAGGCAGGCAGCCCGGCGGCTGCCAGGGCGTGGTACCGCCGCAGCGTGCAGGGCTACGAGGCCCTGGTGGCTGGGAGGGAGTCCAACACACGGGCTACAGATGCTGAGCGTACAGCCGCAGAGCTAACATCTGCAGAGCAAGCATATGCAGCAAGGGACTTAATGGAGGGGCGACTTGAGGATCGAACCTCTGTCGGAGCGACGGAGCAGGCAGGCCACCTGAGGGATCGACAACACCTGAAGAATCACCTGAGCCGGTGCCTGCAGGCATGGGCGGGGATGGAGGCAGAGGAGGGTGACATGGTCGCCAGCAGGCAGATGTTCCAACGGTCAGTAGCTGTGGCATCGCAGTTGGAGATGCTGCAACAGCAGCAGCAGCTGCAGCTTCGGTCTCAGGGAGAATTTTCACAGCGGTCTCAGCAGGAAGGGAGTCTTGTGATTGGCCTGCACGCCTGGGCCATGGCTGAGAAGCGCGCCGGAAACTTTCAGGCTGCCCGGGACCTGCTGGAGCAGGCGGAGAAGCTCCAGCCGGGCAGCCATGTAGTTCTGCAGTCACGCGCGCTCCTGGAAGCTTCTGTGAAGAATCTCAGCGCTGCACGCTCCTACTTCAAGAGAGCCGCTGCTGCTGCTCCTCATGACGCTGCCTGCTGGCAGGTGGGTGCGCTCTCTGGATTCTGCACTCTGCTTTCTGCTTGTCTCCAGTGAGCCATTTATCCATCTCTCAATCCTGTCCCCCTCACGCGCCAACATTAACACGCCATCTTCGATTCCCATGGGCACACCCTCTCATGTGTCCAAATTCAGGCATGGGCCCTTCTGGAGGCACGGGCAGGCCGTGTGGATCACATGAGGACGCTCTTCCAGTCAGCACTAGCAGCAGACCCCAAGTCCGTTGCCACCCTGCACGCGTGGGCCTGCCAGGAGGCCCGCCTGGGCATGGCAGGCAGCAGAGAGGTGGCGAGGGGGCTGTTCCAGCGGTGCCTGGAGGTGCAGCCGGGGTGTGTGCGCGCGCTGCAGGCGTGGGCGGTCATGGAGCATGGGGCGGGGGACGTCGATGTGGCCAGGAAGCTATTTGACAGATGCCTTGAGGTCGCTCCTGCGTCTGTTCCAGCGCTCCAGGTATGCTCTCTAGTCCCTCAGATGAATTTCATGTCTGGCCATGCATTCCGGGTGTGCGGGGTGTGTGTGCTGAGCCATGTGCCGAGGCATGGGCTGTCATGGAGGATGGGGTGGGGGATGTGGAGGCCGCTAAGAAGCTGTTCGGCCAATGTCCTGAGGTTGTGCTAGCCTTGGGTCGGGCACAGCATGTGCTTTTTTTTCACAGTGCCAGCTCGTGATGAGAGCATTCAGCTGTCCACCCATGGTCTTTTTCTTTCTTTTTCTCCTTGTCACTGTCTCCGACCATGAGTTTCGACCGCAGGCATGCCCTTCCCCCCCTAACTCCCGTGGGCCCAGTGTCTCATCTCACCGGTTTGTCCCTTGCCCGTCGATCCAGGATTGCATTATCTCCCTCACATGCGCTGTTCTTCAACCAACTCACCCACACGATCTTTTCGCTGCCTAACTACCACCACAGGCATACGCAAGTTTGGAGCGGCAGCAGGGAAACTTATCCAAGGCCCGCTCTCTTCTGGCTGTCGCCCTATCAGCCCAGCCGGACAATGCAGCAGCGCTGCAGCTAGCAGCTGAGGTAGAGGAGGCGCTGGGAAACGCCACCCTAGCGCATGAGCTGTTTGTGCGTACCCACCGGGCCGATAGAGTGGCGGCGAGGCGAAGGCGGGGCATGTTTGAGTCAAAGAAGGCGGAGAGGAGAGAGTTGCAGGGGAGATCGGGGGTGCCGCAATGGGTGGTGGGGAAGATGCAGCAGAGGCGGGTGAAGAGGAAAGATGAGGGGAAGAGGGACGAGTTGAAAAGAAACTGATGATTTGACTCTGGTTATGAATATGGAGCTGCTGTGGAATACCTCCTGCTATGGACTCTGCTTTTGTGAGCAGCTTGTGTACAGCTTATATCAAGTGCCGTTTGCTTGCTTAACTTGGTGTTTCGTGTTAGTGCTGTGTATTTGAATGTGCTTTGTAATTCCCTCCGTCCATGCACACTGGAATTTAATTTCCACGGTACTATGTATTGTCTGATGTGTGCGGGGTCCACCACATGTAAATATATCTCCAAATGAGTACATGCACGAGGTGCATGTGAAGAAGTACATGGTGCATGGAAAGGGAATATTACAGGTTTTGGTAAGTCTGCTACACGCCCTTAGTGCATCCTCGTAGTCAGTGTTTACTGCACGGGTCCACAGAAGTCAAATGCCACGTGACTTTGGGTGATTGTGCCCGAACAAACATGAAATTTCAGGTGTAAGTCTGAAGTTTTGGGACTAGACTCCAACCTGCATGTACTTTAGGAGGGTAACCCAGCCGCGATAGTCACATTCCACCACGCTACGAAATCGAGTTTGAAGTCGATGCTCTACTTGCTGCGAATCTGGGGTACAGAGTCTCGAGGTGAGCTTTTGTGCCCTAATTACTCTTAGGCAGCTCATTCTCCCGCCACCAACCCCAATAGCCTCCCACGTGTCTTCGCTCCGCCTACTTCGCCCTCGCCACTCTTTCGATAGTGGGAGATGAGTCCCGTCCCGTCCTGTCCCAAACGTCTGGTGGTTTTCGGGTGCCCAAGGGTTACCGCACGACATACAGCCAAGGGTTCCAACTCCCGTTTCTTGGGGGTGCACAAGAAACTTGAAGCCTGGGACATCAAACTCGATTGACGGTCATTGGGACCGCGTCACCTGGATGCGCTGCGGCGGTTCAGTCTAATCTCCCTGTTCAAATGTCGAAGTTGGTTTATTGCTGAGACCGCATCACTTGGCGGGACGATTTCTCAGGTGAAGCAAAGCTTGCTTCAAGCAACTCAACGAACTTCCTAGTTTGCTTGACCGCAACTCAACGAACCTGGTAGTCAAAGTTGCTTGACGCCATGTCGCAATTCTCTTATACCACGTCTCGGGGTTGCGGGCAGAAATGTTTTTCATTCGGAATTCGTTCGCGACCTTGATTTATTGCTCTGAACCGGTAGGAAGTCAACCACACCAACCGATTGGAAATGGCAAAAACGGAGTTCAAACGACCTTTCTTATTCGAATGCACCGCGTCCCACATCAATAATGCGAGATTATTTCCCCAAGCAGCGCGACCACACACCCCCAACACCTCCGATTGAGCCCTATAAATGCTCCCTGGCTTCCCTCCTCGTTCATTCACACAACTGCCAGTCTAAGTTTCAGTGAGCCGTTCATTCGCAAATCTTGCCAGCAAGTTTGCTACATACCATCAGCGTCAGCTACTACCTGTCCCAATGGCGCGTGCCGTCTCATTTACCACTCTCGTTCTCCTGCTCGCCGTTACTTTGGCGCTCTTTTCATTTGCTTCCACGGCCGCCGCCGCTACCGCCACGTTGACATCTGATAGTAAGAGCCCCCACCCCACCCACCTCCCTCATCCGCTACTTACCCTTCCGCGTTTTGTCCTTCATCTCTCCTATATTGTAGGTATAGTTGTTCGTATAGCAAGGCTACTCCGTAGCAGACGTACCTATGCCGTACCTACTGTATACCTACTCCGTATTTCTGATCCTGGTATTTGGGACGTAACCCCTCCCTCCCCCCCCCCCCCCCCCCCCCCTCCCCCTGGGCTGCAGCGATGTACCGGTGTGAGTACGTGAATAGCGCCACTGGTATGCAGAGCGACTCGTTTTGCTCCACGGAAGTTAGGTACCGGCGGATGAAGAGCTTTGAAGAGTGCAAGACCAAGGTCAAAAACTACATCGAGGATTGCAAACGACCGGTGGAACGTAAGCTGCCTCCCGGCCACACTTCCGCTTGGCGCCCACGCCCCCATGTCATTAAATCTACTGGCCCGCATTACCATCACATTTCTTGACCGTTGGGAACTTTTTGTGGTCTTTGCAGCTAAAGCTCTTGGAACCGTGGAGTTTTTCAAGCAACTGTTCAGGAAAAAGTAGCTGTGATAGTGAGCAAAGAGGCCGGAGACGTGCGGCACAGGTCTCACGAGGGCAGAAGATCAGAAAGGCTGGAAACGGAACGAGCATGGCCGTATTTTCTCTGTTCCTTGGCTAGCAGTTGTGGAAAGGTGGGGAAGGCGTGATGGTGACGGTTTCTGGGTGGGTGCTTCTTCTGTGATTCTGTTTTCAAGAGAGAGTTTAATTCGAAGAGACAAAGTTTGAGGGTATTTTGTGCTGAGTTGATATCCCACGGCAAGCTGCGGGAAAGTACGGGATTGCGGTTGACTCGTTTATGATTATGGATTGTGGTTAACGTGTCTGAAGTTCTGCACGCATGGCCTGTGTTGCACATGGCACCACCTCAATTTTCAAGTGAACCAAACACGACAACTGTCCCTCACATGATTTCCACTGCTAGCCACCTAGAGTAGTCAATGGCGGCAGCTGCTATACCGCAGATGATGTAAACTGGGTAGTGCATTGGAGGTGTGGATGGGTTGAAGTGAAGACGTGTGCTGGGATAGTGAGAGGGCGGGGAGCAGCAAAGAGGAAGCAGAGCACGATAGAGGACAGCAGATGAGGAGGGGCAAAGAGAGTGAGGAGCGAGCAGAGAGCCTGCAGCAGCAGAGGCAGCAGAGGGGAGAGGTGGCACCAGCAGGTGATGATGACTAATTCGCCCATCCATGCAGCTATTATGCTGCTGACGGTGCTTAGCCAAGCACTCACTGCAAAACTGGAAGCCCTCAGGAGAGTAGAACAGCAGGCAGGCTCGTCCAATGCTGCCCACCTTTTGCAGTTGTCAAAGCAGCAACTGCTGTAATTGCGACATTACCAATGATGAAAATCGGATAATGATGCAGCTGAAAGTGATAGGCTTGACAGAGCCCATATTTCTGCATCTGACACTGACACCAAGCTTGCCAAGGTCAAAGGCCCTACTGCTGCAACTGACAGTGACACCAAGCTTGCCAAAGTCAAAGGCCCTACTGCTGCATCTGACACTGACACCAAGCTTGCCAAGGTCAAAGGCCCTATCGCTGCAGATGGCACTGCAGAAGAGGGGAGCGGCAGAGCGGGCAGTTGTTGTGCTGCCGGCGGTTCTGAGCCAAGCAGTCACTGCAGAACTGGAAGTGCACTGGAGAGGTGGGTGGGGATAGGAGGGAGATTAAAGGAGGAGAGACTTGGTGCAAACATGATGCAAGGTTTAATTTACCAGTCTGAACGCCATTCTCAGTTTGAGATTTGTCAAGCACCTCTCTCCCCCATTTCATTTACCTTGCAGGCAGAGATGGCAGGTGCTCTGAAGGCGGTGAGGTGACAGTTAGGGAACGAGGACCGGGATGCTGGGAAACGTTATATCCCAGCAGCCCTTGGGACCCCCATGTCCAAGAGCTCATAGCACTCGCCAAGATGAGTGCTGTCAACCCCCATTCTGAAAGGGCGTGGTATCGCCGTAGCATGCAGGGCTATGTGGCACTGGCGGCTGGGAGAGGATTGTTAAATAGTGACTCGATAAGGAGTGACTCTATGAGACAAGACTCTGAAGGAGCGGACCTAGCAGAGGTGCAACTGGAGCTACAGCCAAGTAGGCCAGTGCAAGGAGCAGACAAGCCACTTGAGGGGTCGGCACCACCTGCAGAATCATCTGAGCCAGTGTCTGCAGGCATGGGCGGGGATGGAGACAGAGCAGGGTGACATGGTTACCAGCAGACACCTGTTTCAACGGTCATCAGCAGTGCTAGCTTAGGTGCAGGAGCAGCAGCCACAGCAAAAGCAGCTGTGGATGGACGGGACGAAGCAATCAGGGCAGTCTCAGTTGGAGGCAGGAAGCCTGGTGATTGGCCTGCAGGCTTGGGCCATGGCTGAGATGTGCGTTGGAAACTTACAGGCTGCCTAGGACTTGCTGGAGCAGGCAGAGAAGATTCAGCCGCGGAGCCCTGTAGTTTTGTAGTCATGCATGTTCCTGGAAGCTTTTGTGAAGAATCTGAGCGCTGCTTGCTCCTAATTCAAGAGAGCCTCTGCTGCTGCTCCTCATGATGCCGCCTGCTGGCAGGTGGGTGTGCCTTCTCTTTTTGCCTCTTGTGCTCTGCTTTTTGCTTTTTGCTCTCTGCTTTATGCTCTCTGCTTTCTGCCTTATGCTCTCTACATCTCCAGAAAGGGAATGACCCAGACCTCACCGCCTCGGAGGCATCTCCTTTATGTACCTTTCAGGTCACCTCAATGTGACAATCGGGTCACATGTGGGTCAGACGCTTACCCACTCCTCGAAAAGTGACCTACCGCTTGGCCCTAAATTGACCTCGACCCCTATATGACGTCTAGGCTTCCTGTAGACTAGAGACCTACACATTTTAACTTGTTTTGAACATGAGAAAAAGGATCTTTGGATATGATGCTCATTAGTAATGTGATCCTTGGGCATGTGATGCTGTTTATTAAACATTAAATTATTGTAAGTATTTGGAATCTTTATAAATAGACTACAGGGTTTAGGGAACCATTATGTAGTATTTAGAGAAGTAAGATAGCCCTTGGATGTCTTATTATTTACAAATTAAATAATAATAATTTTGGAGCCAGATAACGATTGTCAACAAAGTTAGCAAATTTTTGAGACTATACAATGAGTATAAGGAAGTTCCGCTTAGATGTGTTTTTCTGTTGCGTAACACCTGGAGTGGTTTCTACATCGTCATTCTCGTGCAGCAGCATCCACCCGAGCCTCAAACTAAAGCTTATCTCCAAACCTCCAAAGCCTCAACCCCTTATAAGACGCCACGTGACCACCTTCTGAAACGCGCTCAGCCCTACTGTAATTCTCAGAATAGCAAAGTGTCTAGAACAAGCAGTACATGACAGACATAGGGTTGGTGTTATGCCCTCTAAGAACACAACCCTATATAGCCTATAACTTCTATATAAAATGCATATGTATAAGTTGACACACCCCCTAGGCTAGACAAGGGGCAGTGCCTAACAAGAGACACGCAACTCATGGCAGCACTACTAGTCCAACCTTTGCGGCAACGGTCGGGAGACCAGTCACCAAGAGTACAAACTAAACAAGTGAAACACAGGGCAGCACTACTAGTCTTGCCACTGGGACAAGAGCCACAAGACCAGTCAAGATGATATAAGGAGTAGTACACAATCAGGGTTCTAGCAAGTAAGGAGCTACTGGAACTAGCCCAAGCTGTACGCAGTGCCGCTGATGATCTTTTGGCGCAAGTGCATTTATAAAGATATTAGCTGTGTTGACACCGGAGGTCAAGTGTACTACGCGTGCCTGGCGGCGCTGCTGAAGCTCGCGCAGGAGGAAGTACTACAGCAGGATGTGCTTCGCTCTGCTCTCTAGTCGAGGCTCCTTACACAGGAGGATCATGGCCTTGTTGTCAGCGTACAGGGCCGAGGCAGAGCTAGGCTGCTCACCTAAGTCTGTGAGCAAGAACGTCAGCCAGCGAAGCTCCTGTGCCGCCATGGCACCAGCGTAGATCTCAGCCTTACAGTTGGACTGTGCAACAGATGACGAGCGGGTGGACCTCTACGAGATAGCGCATGCACCAAGGCTGAAGCAGTAGCCCTGGGAGGACCTGAGCGTCTCAGTGTCGTCTGCCCACGAAGCGTCTGTGTGCCTTATGAAAACCATGGGCATGCGTCCTCCCAACACTCTCCCCATGCCTGATGTACTTGCTAGATATCGCAAAACCCTCGTAGCAACCAACTAGTGCTGGGGTCGGTGTCTGCCAGTCGACTGGCTCGTCAGGGATTGGAGCCGAGAGCTTGTGTTCCACTGGCAAAGGGGTAGGCTGTACGAAGGAGAACTGAAGGTCGAACCTTAGAAGGACCTGGCACACCAAGTGTGACTGGGTAAGAGTGATGGTGCGCGCTGCTCAGTCTTTGGAGATCTGCAGGCCCAGGTAGCGGCGCAACTCTCCCAGGTTAGTGCAGATGTGTCTCCTCAGCAGCGCGGCCTTTACCGAGGCCAGTGCGCCTCTATCTGCTTTATTCGTCTATGTAGACCGGGATTTGGAACGGAGTCTGGCCAGAGCGAATGAAAAAAGGGGTCAGCAGAGGATGGGAAGAACTGCAGGTCTCCTAACCTAGCAGCATGGCGTGTCACTCAGGGGGCGCGTGAGGAACCACTCAGTTCCAGGAGGGAACGTGCCAGAGAAGCCTGGCGGGCAACGCAGGTAGATCTGCTCGTGCAGACTGTCCTAGAGGAACTCTGTGAGAGTACGACCCCGTTACACCACTTGTCCTATTCTTATCTCCTTCCTATTTCATTCTTCTTTTTATCTCATCTCATTTGGTTTCCTATTCTCCATTCTTCCATTATCCTTTGGTTGATCCTGCTATTATAATTATATCACCAATCAGGCTTGGGATGTACTGGCACATTATCCAGCGTAATCCTGCCGTAATCCCTTAAAGCCAATAGCCTCGCGTGGCTATACGCAGGGTGATTCTATCTTCTAGAAGGGTCTATTCCCTTAGGATAAGATAAAACCTGGTTACCTGATGTACTCTGGAAGTATAAAAGCACCTTGTACTGATCGATAGTGCAATCGATCCTCGAGTCATTCGATCCTGTGACACTTGGTATCAGAGCTTTTGTCACTCGGCCGCGCTCAGCTAAGCAGCAGCAGTAGGGATCCTGCCTCGAAAAACCGCCGGGGGCGACCAATTCGACGCCGATTCTGGTAAGCACCAGCTCCGCGATTTTCGAATTACCCCCTCCGTGCGTGTTTTGAACAGGATGGCAACCTTCGACAACGCCGAGGTTACCCAGCAGCTCTTCGCGCGCATCGCAGCCCTTCAGGAGGAAATGCGAGCGGATCGCGAAGCGTGGCGAAACCAGTTCGAGCGAGTAACTCGACTCGCCGGAGCGCAGCACGAGACGACAACGGCGACGACGCAGCAGTCGCAGCAGTTTCTCGAGGCTCCGAAACCGCGCCCACCTGAGCCGTTCGATCCGAGCGATCGAAACTCCGACGCCCGCAGATGGATCGCCGGGATGGAGATCTACTTCGCAGCCGTCGGATGGAGCTCGCCAGTCTGGGACGGTCAACGCGTACGACTCGCGGCGACACTGATGCGAGGGCCGGCACTCGACTGGATTGGCGGCAACAGTACTTTCATCCACGGTGAAGCCACGTGGCAGCAGTTCCGCGCCGACCTGCTGAAACGCTTCGAACCGATAAATTCAAGTTTCCTTGCCCGCGAAAAAATTCATCACCATCGACAGTTCGGGAGTGTAGCACAGTACACGCAGCAGATGGAAGAATTTTATAACTGCATTCCCGACCTGACCGAAGGGGAAAAAGTACAATCGTACCTCGCCGGGCTGAAGACCGAAGTCAAACGACAAGTCGCAGCGTCAAACTACGCGAGCTACAGTGACGTCGTTTCGGCAGCGGAGCGCTTCAACATGGTCAACGCCGGGACACGACGGACGCACGTCGGCAGTACGCGGCAGGGCGACCGCTCGGCTCACCCCACGTTCGCCGATCCGATGGAAGTCGACAGATTCGAGGGGCGGCCACGTCCGAAAAACACCAACTACACGTGTGATTTTTGCGGGGTGCCGGGCCACCGAATCTTCGACTGCAACAAAATGAAGGCCGCACGCGCAGAGTATTGGGCACGCAACAGTGGCGGAAATCTTTCGGCCAATCAGAAGACAAAAAACGGGAGTCGCCAGTGATTGCGGATCTAGCTGGCGAAAAAGTAAAGATCCGAAAACGGCCGCGGGATTCCGGGAAAATCAACTTCGACGAAGCTGATTCGACGCGAGAAGGAGGAAATGATGGGGGAAAATCTCCACCCCACGACCAGTCTTCGCCAGGGAAAATCGCCGAGGAAAAATACGACTCCGCGAAAAAAGACTCTGCCGAGACAGGGAAACTCCTTGAAGACCCAAGAAATTATAAGAATTCATTAAAGTTATCTTATAAAGATGCTTTAATGAAAACTTATGATGTTCGAGGGGCTAGAGCCTTGGAGAAATTTCGGGAGGGACTCCAAAAGAAGCAGACAGCTGTGGAGATTATACCGGTACCGGACAACTTGGGGACCAAATTAAGGAGTGTGGAAAGAAGCCGACCTTTCCACGGAGTCAACGTCCTCTCCCGACACCAGCCCACAACGACTACCCGCTCCCCAGGGAAGACGTCGGTGGAGCTGAAGCAGCTCAAGAGGAAGCTGGGGGTCTACAAGAAGCTGCACAAACCCCGAACTCCTCCTACGGATGCATCCAGTTCTTCGGCATCAGTGACGCGCACAGTCGTCAGGGAAACTCCGGGCCCTGGAGAAGAGCCGTTCTCCAAGCAGCCTCGGCCAGCTGCCAGCTCAGGAGTAGACAGCAACACAAAGGTGTGTACGGATTATTGGGATGTACCCTATGACCCCATTAATGAAACTATCTTTGGGTACTCCGAGCAACGCCCGCCTCTCGTGCTTGAGGTCATCTGCAAAGGACGACGCCTCCAAGCACTCGTGGACAGCGGAGCATCACACACCGTCTGCGACAAGGCAGTGATCGACCGACTTCGGGAAGAGTACAAGCCTTCAGAATTCTCTGCAACGATGGTGGATGGCAGCAAGTTACCAGTACACGGCGAAGCAGTGCTACATCTACAAATCGGACCACTGCGCTGGAGACGTGCACTCCCCATCACCAACATCAAAGGGCTTGACTTGATCTTCGGGCGAGACTTCCTGAAAAAATTCAACCCCGAGATCAACTGGGTGAACCGCACCGCAAGCATCTACAACAATGGACGGAGAGTACAGCTACCCAACTGGGACGATACTGGAGATATCCCAGTGGAGACACTCGCACGATTCGAGAAGGACGTGAAGCGGACCGACACCGGGTTCCTGGCGATAACAACAGAGGTGGAGAATGACAGAGAGGAAGCCTCGGAAACTCCAGAAAAAATCAAGGACTTACTGAAGGAGTTCCAAGATATTCTTCCTGACGATCTTCCGAACGAGCTACCGCCATATCGAACGCATCAACACGAGATCGTGGAGGAACCGGGTTCGAAGCCGACCTTCCGAGCACCATATCGGCTCAGCCCTACGGAGCTGACCGACATGAAAAAACAAATCGAGTATCTCCTAGCCAAAGGACTCATCCGACCATCCACTTCGCCATACGGTGCCCCAGTACTCTTCACACCGAAACCGGACGGAAGCCTGCGCATGTGCATCGACTACCGAGCTCTTAACAAGCAGACCATCAAGAATAAATATCCGATACCGTGAATCGATGACCTGCTTGACCAGCTTCGGGGAGCCACGGTATTTTCCAAACTGGATCTGCGGTCCGGATACTGGCAGATACGGATGGCGGACAACTCTATCCACAAAACTGCTTTCCGAACTCGGTACGGATCGTACGAGTATTTGGTCATGCCGTTCGGGCTCACCAACGCGCCGGCAACATTCCAAGCCGAAATGAACCACATTCTACGACCACTTTTGGATGAATGCGTGGTGGTGTACCTGGACGACATACTCATCTACTCGCGCGACATGAAGCAGCACGTCGAACACCTGCGACGCGTCTTCGAAATTCTTCGACGAGAACGATTCTACGTCAAACTGTCCAAGAGCGAATTCGCCCTGGAGAAAGTCCAATTTCTAGGACACATGGTGAGCGCTCAAGGAGTTCACGTCGACCCCAAGAAAATCGAAGCCGTACGCACGTGGAAGACACCCGAGAACGTGAAGGAGTTGCAGCAGTTCCTAGGCTTCGCTAATTACTACAACAGGTTTGTGCCACAATATGCGAAACTCGCGGCACCACTCACAAATCTGCTGAAGAAGAACACGCCCTACAAATGGGAGACGAAGCACCAGGAAGCCGTGGAGCAGCTGAAACAAGCACTAACGTCCGCACCGGTGCTCATCTTGCCAGATCCCGAACGCGACTACGTAATCGAAGCTGACGCCAGCGACCAGGCAGTGGGAGCAGTCTTAATGCAAGACCAGGGAAATGGACTGCAACCAATTGCCTACCTCAGCAAGAAACTGCACGGGGCAGAACGCAACTACCCGATACACGACAAAGAGGCTCGTGCTATCATCATCGCCTTCAAAGCGTGGAGATGCTATCTCGAAGGACGAAGAACAACCGTCTACACCGACCACTGCAGCCTGAAATATTTGAAGACACAACCCAACCTTTCCAGGCGGCAGGTCCGGTGGATCGACTTCCTCGAGACACACTTCCACTACGACATCGTGTACAAGCCCGGCCACAAGAACAAAGCAGACGCTCTCAGCCGGCCTGCACACGTTGCCGCGATTCAGGTCGAAGGGATGAATCCACTACTCAAGGGACTCTTCACCCACGGGTACGCCATCGACCCCGAAATTCCCTTGGCAGAAAAGCGACATCTGCTACAGTGGGACAGTGACATCGTGTACCGGAAGGGATCCACAAAAATCTGGGTACCTAATTACCCTCCTTTGCGCCAGTTACTACTCGAAGAATACCACGACGTCCTGTACGCCGGACACTTCGGTAGCAACAAGACGCTCACCGGTATCGCCAAACACTACTACTGGCCCCATATGGCAGACGACGTCCAGAAATTCGTCACCTCGTGTGATACATGTCAGCGGATGAAGAGCAGCAAGCAGAAAAAGGCGGGACTACTGCAGCCTCTTCCTGTCCCAGAACAACCATGGCAAGTGGTTAGCCTAGATTTCATCACCGGGTTACCACCTACCTCCAGCGGTCATGACGCCATCCTTGTCGTCATTGACAAGTTCTCCAAAATGGGACACTTCATCCCGACACACACGACGGCACGCACCGAGGAGACATCACAGCTCTTCGTTCGTCACATCATCTCACAGCATGGCATCCCAACTACACTCATCTCCGACCGAGATCCCAAGTTCACTAGCAAGTTCTGGAAGGAACTTATGTCTCTGCTCGGCACCAAACTCGCCATGTCATCCGCATACCATCCGCAGACAGACGGACAGACCGAGCGCCTCAACCAAATTGTTGAGCAACTCCTCCGAGCAGCCTGCAAGGACGACATCTCCAAATGGGACTTGCACCTGCCCGTACTCGAGTTTGCTTACAACAATGCTACACATGCCGCTACTGGACAGACGCCGTTCTTCCTCTGCTACGGACGCCACCCACTCACACCACAGAAACCGACAACATCAGCAACAGTCCAACCTGCACACGACTTCATCACAACCATGCATCAACTTTGGGATCGGACCCATAAGCGCCTCCTTGACATTCAACAGCAACAAAAGCGCCAAGCCGATCGCCATCGCAACGATCACACCATCACGGTGGGAGACCAGGTGCTTCTTGACACCCGCAACCCGGACATCAGCCATCTCCCATCTAAACTTCGACCTCGCTTCTGCGGGCCTTTTCTCGTTGAAGCACAGGTCACTCCTGTTACCTTCCGCTTACGCCTGCCAGCTACCTGGAAGATTCACAACGCCTTCCATGTCCAGCTTCTGAAGCCCTATCGGGACCCGAACACAATTTTCGCCGGACGCCAGCCGCCGCCGCCCGTCCTCGTCCAGAACGAACCCGAGTACGAGGTCGAGTCCGTGCTTGCACATCGTCGACGTCGGAATGGCACCGTGGAGCTTCTTATTCGTTGGAAGGGCTATGATCCTTCCGAGGACAGCTGGGTCTCTGAAACCGACATGGGTAACGCCCGTCGTCCTCTGCATGACTACCTTGTCAAGCAGGGTGTTACTTCTACCACCCAGCTTTGAGGGGGGGAAGTGTGAGAGTACGACCCCGTTACACCACTTGTCCTATTCTTATCTCCTTCCTATTTCATTCTTCTTTTTATCTCATCTCATTTGGTTTCCTATTCTCCATTCTTCCATTATCCTTTGGTTGATCCTGCTATTATTATTATATCACCAATCAGGCTTGGGATGTACTGGCACATTATCCAGCGTAATCCTGCCGTAATCCCTTAAAGCCAATAGCCTCGCGTGGCTATACGCAGGGTGATTCTATCTTCTAGAAGGGTCTATTCCCTTAGGATAAGATAAACCTGGTTACCTGATGTACTCTGGAAGTATAAAAGCACCTTGTACTGATCGATAGTGCAATCGATCCTCGAGTCATTCGATCCTGTGACAAACTCTGTGGAGAAGCCCAACGAGTGTAGCTCGTAATCGCACTGTGCTGCTATGTGAAGCAACGCCCAAAGAGTGGTCATCTTTGGGTTTGGGGCGAAGGTATGATAGAAGTCAACACCCTCGTGCTGACCGAAGCCTCTAGCAACATAGCACGTCTTGAATACCGGTGGCTCTCCAGGATAGCGCTTCACGTTGAAGAGCTACCGGCCATCGACTACGTTCGCCCCAGGTGGGTGAACTGCGTCGAAATACGTGCCGGTGGATCTCCAAGTTGCCATCTCCACGTCCATGGTTGCTATCCACTGAGAAGCACAGGGTCCCAAAGTCGCCTCAGCGTAGGTGCGAAGGGTCGGGATGTCAAGAGCGTATGGGTCACCCTTAGGGGCTAGCAGCATGGAACAGAGTTGAGGAGCGGCCTCGGACAGGAAGGCTAGCTTGTGCTGCCTGTCCTCTAGGACGTCACTGCCAAGGGCAGGCGCACCGCTGACGAACGGAGGACGGGCATGGTCAGAGATCAGAGCAGTGGCATAGTTAAGGCGGCAGGTAGAGGCAAAGTCAGCGACATCAGCGACAAGAGCCAAGAGACTGGAGACGTGATCGGACAGGTCGGTAACAAGAGAGGCAAGGACCCGAGGAACAAGAGCACTAGCAGCACGGAGGAAGTCAAAAAGAGGAGGCGAGGAGACAGAGAGGGACGACTGAGGAGGCAACAGGAGAACCGGGGCGGGAGGAGCACGAGACTCGTGAGACCGGAGAGACAGGATGAGCACGAGGGACACGGTGAGACCACCAATGAGAGGGTGGTATTGGGCCAGGAGACTGCGGAGGAGACACAGGAGGAGAATGAGGGGGAAAATGAGCCAGAGATGAGTCTGGCGGAGGGAACACAGGGCCATAGACAGGCGGAGGAGGCGACCCCGGGGGAGGCGTGGGCGGGCGGTCGGGGGCAGGAAGACTGAGGAGGCAAAGGGCAGACACCGGCAGTGACTGCTACGGCTGCTGCTGCTCGGCACCCACACCAAAACTTCCAGCTGCACCACGCCTACCTCCCGGACTCGCCACGACAACACCTCCAAGACGAGCAACCTCAGAACCAGCATAGGCAGGACCAGCACCCCTAGCACAAACACCCCCACAACGAGAACCCTCTGGAGCATCGGCACCCCCAATGCCAGCACCCTCAGAGCTTACGGACCCGTGCTGCTGCGGCGGCAGCACCAACGATGGTTGCGGCTGTGGCGGCTGTTGCGGCGGCGACTGTTGCTGCTGCGGCGGCGGAGGAGACACTGGAGCCAAGGGGGCAGGCGCCGCAGCACAAGGCGGTGGACCCTGAGCCTCAGAGCTTCTAGAGTCAACAGTCTCCTCCACCGGGCCAACCGAGGGAAGGGGAGTGATGTGAGACACACTGGACGGGGCAGAACGGGGAGTGGGAGCTACCGAGGGAGTGGGGACAAGGAACATGGGCGGGGTAACCGGGAGACCTCGTTGGGGAAAGCGGGTGTAGAAGGACATAGAATCGTTAAAGGTGGCGTCACGCGAGTGAAAGAAGCAGTGAGACGGCGGGTGGTAGAAGTGCCAGTCAGACGCATCGAGGGGGAAGCTAAGAAAGACACAAGGGACTGTGAGGGCAGTGAGCTTGGTGTGTGCAGTGGAGTGCGGTAGAGAGCGGTGGGGTGCGGTAGGGTGCGGTGGAGTGCGGTAGTGTACGGTGGGTTACGGTGGAGTGCGGTGGAGTGCGGTAGTGTGTAGTGGAGCGCGGTGAAGCCGCGCGAGAGGAGACAGCCGGCAGGAGCGCCGGCTCAGAGGGGCACCAGGGCCGGCGGCGTGTAGGGGCCGAGAAGAGGAGCTGGGGCGGCGCGGCGAGCCGGGGCCGGCGGCGAGCTGGGCGGCGTGGCAAGCTGAGGCCGGCGGCGAGCTAGGGACGGCGTCAAGCTGGGCGGCACGACGAGCTGGGGCCGGTGGCGAGCTGGGGCTGGCGCCTAGCTTGGGCCGGCGCGGCGGGCGAAGGCCGGCGGCGAGTAAGGCGCCGTGGGGCGAACTGAGGCCGACGGCGAGCTGCTGGCACACGGCGAGCTGAGGGCTGGCGGCGGGCCGGCGGTGAGCAGGGATCTCCTCAGCGAGCTAGGGCTGCGCGGCAAACTAGGGCGGTGCGGCGAGGCGAGGTCGTCACGGCGGGCTAGGGCAGCGCGGTGAGACGGGGCTGGCCCGGCTGGCTAGGGCGGTGCGGCGAGACAGGGCCTGTGCAGCGGGCCGGGGTGGCGCGGCGGGACGGGGCCAGTGCGGCAGGCTAGATCAGTGCGATGGAACGGAGCTGGTGCAGCATGCTACGGCGGCGCGGCAAGCCGGGGCCAGCGCGGCGGACTAGGGCAGCGTGACGAACTAGGGTGACGTGGCAAAACGAGGCCAGCGCGGCGGGGCTTGCGCAGCGGGTTAGGGCAGCGTGGTGGGACGTGGCCATCGCGGCGGACTAGGGCAGCGCGGCAAGACAAGGGCAGCGCAGCGGACAAGGGCGGAGCGCACTACAATAGACTAGCGTGATACCATCTTAGAGTAGCAAAGTGACTAGAATAAGGTAGTACAGGAGAGATATAGGCTTGGTGTTGTACCCCCTAAGAACACAACCTTGTCTAGCCTATAACTTCTACAGACAATGCATATGTATAAGTTGACTCTAATCTGGCATGCCTCGTTGACGTTGAACCTCAGGCAGCAGTCGGGTCGTTATTTTCGAGTGTCCTTCTCAAATCTGCATCGTTTAATGACAGTTACACGACTCACGAAGTCTGTCGACTCAGAAGAAAAAACAATAACTGAAGTACGTATTCAGCAACACATACGATTCAATCTCAACATGAATGTCACTGAACGCACCTCAAGACTCCTCAACCATTTCTCCTTCCACTCCCACACTCACTTCTCCTTTCACTCCCACAATCACTTCTCCTTCCACTCCCACACTCACTTCTCCTTCCACTCCCACACTCACTTCTCCTTCCACTCCCACACTCACTTCTCCTTCCACTCCCACACTCACTTCTCCTTCCGCTCCCACACTCACTTCTCCTTCCACTCCCACACTTACTTCTCCTTCCGCTCCCACACTCACTTCTCCTTCCGCTCCTACACTCACTTCTCCTTCCACTCCCACACTCACTTCTCCTTCCACTCCCACACTCACTTCTCCTTCCACTCCCACACTCACTTCTCCTTCCACTCCCACACTCACTTCTCCTTCCACTCCCACACTCACTTCTCCTTCCGCTCCCACACTCACTTCTCCTTCCACTCCCACACTCACTTCTCCTTCCGCTCCCACACTCACTTCTCCTTCCGCTCCCACACTCACTTCTCCTTCCACTCCTACACTCACTTCTCCTTCCACTCCCACACTCACTTCTCCTTCCACTCCCACACTCACTTCTCCTTCCACTCCCACACTCACTTCTCCTTCCACTCCCACACTCACTTCTCCTTCCGCTCCCACACTCACTTCTCCTTCCACTCCCACACTCACTTCTCCTTCCACTCCCACACTCACTTCTCCTTCCACTCCCGCACTCACTTCTCCTTCCACTCCCACACTCACTTCTCATTCCACTCCCACACTCACTTCTCCTTTCACTCCCACACTCACTTCTCCTTCCACTCCCACACTCGCTTCACGAACTCTTCTCGCCCCAGCTGCTGCCGGCTGATGCCCTCTGACGCCAGCATCTTCTCCACCACCAACTGGGAAGGATGGGGGGGGGGGGGAGGGGGGGTGGGGGGGGGTGCGTGGCGTGGAGAAGATGGGGTGAATTGGGTTCATACGTCAGCTGCTGCCGGCTGATGCCCTCTGACGCCAGCATCTTCTCCACCACCAGCTGCGAGGGGGAAAGGGGGAGGAGTGAG
Organism: Closterium sp. NIES-67; assembly: GCA_027943415.1. NCBI lineage: Eukaryota > Viridiplantae > Streptophyta > Zygnematophyceae > Desmidiales > Closteriaceae > Closterium > Closterium sp. NIES-67. The sequence goes on along the minus strand of BQMB01001448.1, from coordinate 1,121,212 downwards.
AGGGATGATTTGAGATGCCATTGTTTTTTAAGAATTCTAAAATACACCTGGAGTGAGTGGGGTGATTTGAGACGCCATTTAAGCCGACTCGAGAGTCAGCTGCTGCCGGCTGATGCCTTCTGCGGCAAGCATCTTCTCCTCCACCACCAACTGGGAGGGGGGGCATTGAATTGAAAGCAAACAGCTGTCCATTGTCCACGAGGTCTCACAGTTTACAGTTGAGTTCGGTAACCTGGCAGCGCAGAAAGTGCAGTAAGTGCTGTATCCGACCCAACTCACACTTTGAGCAGCAACGCCTGCCCTGCATGCCCATTACATACCTGTGTGGCAATGCCAGCATGGTCCGTGCCTGGCAGCCAGAGAGTGGGACGTCCCTTCATGCGCCAGAAGCGAGCCATGATGTCCTGGTGGCTCCGAGGGGTAGTGGAGAGAAGGTTGGAGGGAGAGAGAGGGCGAGCAACAGGGAATAACCGTGAGCAGACATTTCTCAAAGTCTCGATGTGCTGACAAGATCAGTAGGACGCGGAAGGGCAAACGAGGAAGAGGGTGAAAGTATTCCGGTAAGTGGCTGGCATGGCCCATCACGAACACACCTCGTGAGTGATGAGCATAGCATGGCCCATGTGCAGCAGAGCGCATGGATGCACATGCTTCTGCTCTGCTGGGATATGCAGTAAAGCTGCAGCGTAGCACACCTCAAGAGTGACGAACATGGCATGGCCCATGTGCAGAGCGCCAGTGACGTTGGGAGGAGGCATGGAGATGACAAACGCAGAGTTGATGTCATCCTTAGTGCTGCTGTCAGTGCCAGCAGTGCCTGGTTGCAGAGCAGACTCATCCGGCTTAAAGTAGCCACTGCCCTCCCACCTGCCATCCTCAACCCGTGAAAACGTCAAGTGTAAGGGATGTGTGTGTGTGACGAGGTGACACCACAAAAAAAGAGGAACGCCGACAAAATGGCTGGACGAGACCGTACACAAGAGCCTGTAAAATCATCCTAAACTTTCAGGGCCAGACGAACCACAGACGAACTCAGAAAGAACCAAGCCAGAATGCGGTCTTATCCCAGTAGTCCCCCACAAATTTCCTCTTAGAAAAGGGAAAAGACCAAAAGACTGCCGTTTATCTACAAGCCTTCACGTTTGAAACAGTGCATTGGCGCAATCTTGAGCAACCCTGACCTCCGCTTCTTCGGTTACATCGGGCCACGGTGGGCGGCAGTTGTCCTCATCGAGCTTGCACTCCACGAGGATATCCACAAGCATCTCCTCCATGCACTCCTCCATCTCCAGAAACTCCTCCTCCTCCTGCGTCGCTGGCCGCATGGCTTCACAACCGCAACGAAACGCGAAACGTGTTTCTATGATGAGCGGGGTGGTTGAAGACGGTTTTGATGACTCGAAACGTGATCTCACAGGCTGGGAATATCAGTTTTCCGACTAAACCGATAATCCTAACAGAATCGTCCCCTAGCCTCCGAAGCTCTTAGCTTCGTAAATTGTGAAGATTGGGTCTGGCGACATGGACAGCCAGTCAAGGCGCCATCCTAACCTAAGATACCTACACAGATATTCCTGCAGTGGTCTCAAGCTTTGGTCTATTGAGTGGTTGCTACAGCATTGGGCTGGGAGCTGGGAGAAACACGCCATTCCAGGGCGAAGCACACTGAAGAGATGTCCTGCCAGGCAAGCCAAGCCAAACACACCCCGTCACTGTTTTTTCCGGTTCCTGCCAATTTTTAGAGCTCACGTCACCAGGACGACATCCTCGTTTTGAAGGCCATCTCCGAGTTGGTTAGCATGGCTGATTGAAACTTCATTAACGAAACAACCGGGTATGAAGTTTGAAAGCAGTCTACAATTTAATCCAAGCACACATGCAAGGCACAAAAGCCCCTATAACTCGCCACGACACACGAATACGGTGCTTAAAAAAAAATTCTACGAACCAATAATACTTGACTTCCTACAAATGGCCTACTGCATGCGAAAATGCATATCACCATACACATGAGGTATGTATGATATGTACCACACTAGATCTAGGCTTTTCGCAAATGCACAAACATACATGCTACAGAAACTCATCCCAACCGCCTCAAGTTGTCCAGCCGTGCCTGCAAGTCACTGTCAATCCCTGAATCATCCGACGCACCACCAACCGACGGAGTCCCTGACGGGGCACTCGGCAACCCCCCCCCACCACCACCACCACTGCCACCGCCACTGCTGCCCCCAGCAGCACCATCACCACCGCTGCTACCACCGCGACCCAGTCCCCCTCCCCCTCCCCCGCCCCCACCGCCACCCACCGCATCTGCCTGTGCCACCTTTCCTGTTGTCTGTGCCTGGGGGGCTGCTGCTGCTGTTGGTGCGCTCACGAGCTGGTAAGGATAGAAACGGGGAGTTGTGGGGAAGTGGGATGGGAGGAGGGAGGTACAAGAGGGTGGCGGTAGAGGAGTGAGTGGGAAGGAATGGATCCAGCATGAGCAGCAGCTCTGTAACAAGAAAAACACAAACTCGGATGATGATAAACAGCAGCACAGAGGGATGTGAGCATCCCATGTGCTCATCCACGCCATGGAAGGTTGAGCACCCCTCAACTTTCATCACAAGTGCGGATGATGATGGTGTTGACCCCTCACCGCCACGGAAGTTGAGGGGTCAACATGAATTACAGTACGCACCGGTTTCTTCAACCGGAGAGCACCCGCCTGCTGCTGCTGGTCGATGTCGATGCCCATCTGCTCCACAACGTGGCTAATAAGCTCCCGCATTCCCTTCCAATACGTCATCTGGCTACACCGTGAGAGTGGCACCCCGCCTCCTCCCAACCACCCTCCTGAGAAGCACGCCCCACGCACCTGCTGGTCAATGTCGATGCCAATCTCGTCCAGCACCTGGCTGATCAGCTCCTCCGTCTCCTCCTCCTCCTCATCGCCCTCCATCGCATCGTCTATGGCGTCCCCCATCACCTCTGACGTCATCTCCATGCGCTCGTTCGCCATCTCAAACTCCCGCATCACCTGCAAGCACCATACACGGGACCATGAAAATCGGCTGAGTCACCTAAAAGGAAAGAGTCAAGATTCACATGCGGCCCATCATCTCTGAGTTGTCTCCATGCGCCCGTTCGCCATCTCAAACTCCCGCATCACCTGATAACACAAATGGGGTTGGGTTTCCATATGCGCATGCACACCTTTTCACCCAAACTGGACTACACTCTCACAGCCATGGCCCTTTTCAGCACACAATCTCATTGAATAGTCCACCTTACACAGCCTTGAGCTGCCACCTCCAATGATGCTGATTCGAATCAAAGCACAGGCACCCTTTGCAGCACACCCTTTGCAGCACACCCTTTGCAGCGCACCCTTTGCTACCTAGTTATTCGTCTGGTTTGCCAGTTCATAGCACACCTTTTGCAGGGCGGGGAGGTTGAGCTGCTTGTTCATGGAGCGCATGGCCTTGGTCACCCCCTTCATGGCGTCCGCCATGGCCTGGGTGGACTTGAGCGTCTGCAGGGGGCAAGGGGGAGGAAGCGCGCGAGAGAAAGTGAGACGGGGGGAGACAGGTTGAGCTGCTTGATCATGGCGCCCCTTGGTCACACCTTTCATGGCGTCCGCCATCGTCTGGGTCGACTTGAGGGTCTGCAGGGGGTGAGGGGGAGGAAGCGCGAGAGGGGTGCAGTTCGGATCAAGGCAAAAGGGAGCGGCAATGGACAAAAGGCAGCATGTGAAGAGCCATGTATGGCACCTCAACAAATAAACAAGCAGAGAACACCGTGGCAGGAGGGCCCCACCTGTATCCGCAGCGACACGCCCTGCAGCTGAGACTTGAGCCCGTAGAACTTGGTGACCTGGTGGCGCGTGCGAATCAAATCCTTGGCCATCACCCGCACTGCACCCTGGCTCACACAGGACAAAGGGGGGTGGGTGGAGGGGGAGAGGGAGGGAGGGAGAAGGACAGGGGTGAGGAAACGGGAGAATGATGACTGAGAAACGGCAGAATTGGAGACATGGAGCGGAAAAGGAGGGATGACGGGGAGTGCGGCCATGGCATGTGCACAGGCTGGGCAACCATTGGTGGAGAGCACGGGCAGATGGTGAAGAGGCATGCGAATGACTCCATAGAGACAGAGCCACGAATAGTTGGACTGTCGGTACAACAGCACACCAGCTAATGAAGACTGCTCCCTCATGGTGCGTGGAGCATGGTGGACTAAGCCTAAGACTGACAATGGTACGTGCATTCTGCATCTGCATAAGTAGGAATGCCTTCTCGAGAATTTCACATACCGGTATGCTTAACCGATTTTACGCCTCTCACTTCCCTATCTTTAGAGAACTCACATTAACCCCATGTTGGTCACTCACCATTTCCCCTTGCTCTCACCATCTGCCCGTGCTCTCACCATCTGCCCGTGCTCTCACCATCTGCCCTTGCTTGGCGGACTTCTTGATATCAGCCACCAGCTTCTTCTCCTGCAGCTGCAGCTGCGCCCTCTCCCGGTCCAGCTCGCGTATCGACCGGTCCAGCATGCGCTTGTTCTCCCGCAGAATCTCTGACCAGCCGCACAGGGAGCAGTGGGAAAAGAAGCAGAAAGCCGTGGGGGAAACGGCAGAAAGCTCAGACATCAGCTCGTATCGACCGGTCCAGCATGCGCTTGTTCTCCCCAGAATCTCTGATCAGCCGCTCAGACAGCAGTGGGGAAAGGAAGAGAGCTTATGAGAAGAAACCGTCGTGCGTCCAGGAGCTTCACAAACCGCGGCAGAGGCGCAGGCCGAGAAAAGCAAACGGGGAATGTGTGGCGAAACATGCGAGGTGCGGAGGCCGGAGAGGCACGGACGAACACTGCCGGAAGGGCAGAACCTGCCGCCGCTCGCTCTATGCTGGACTGCGAAGAGGTCCGTTACGGCACGGTTACGCCACGGTACCTGCTGGCGTCTTCTTCTTTCCAAACAGGAGATCCATGGCGCCAAGCTTTGGTATGAGTGCCGGAAAAAAAGGTGAGTCAGCGGCCACCGGCGCGAGGATGGAACTGGCGAATTGGCGGGTGGACGAGGAGCGCTGCTCGTCGCCGAGCGGCTTCGCTACAGACGCTATTCGACTTCAACTCGAGGGCCGTAAATGTCCACAAAAAAAGTTACGCTCTGCGGCCAACCCTAGAGAATGATAGCGACCGTGAATAGGTGGAGTTGAGGAACTGACTGCCAGGAGCACAAGTCGACTTTCGTCCACTTTTCAGGTATCTATACGAGAATAATAAGTAGAACCGTAAGGTCCAAGCAGCTTCAGCTCCTACGCGAAATCCTTCCCCTCTGGACCAGCTTTCCCTTGGAAATTCCAAACCACGAGGACTGATGAGCAGTTCCGCGGATTCAGCAGACACACGGAATGGGAAGGTGCAAGGAAGCGGAGATGAGGTGAGGTGGGATACGGTCTGGTGAAACGAGTGGCAGTGCGGTGAGAAGGCCTAATGCCGCTGACTCGTTTCCCATCTGTGGAGTCAACTCGAACTCGGAAAATACTCACCAGTGAGGGCATCGTTATGGAAACAACATCAGTGTCCACTCCCAAACACTTTTGGACGTATGGAAGATAAGATTCATGCTTACCCACCAGCCCACACAACTTGCTAAATGAGGGTCTTCACGCCAAGTGCTCTGGGTTTTGGATGCTTCAGAACACAGCAAACAAAACTCAGCAAAACGTGGCTCAAAGCACAACTCTACTGCCTCTTGCAAGTGCAACCTAACAATGCTCCAAAATTCCTCCTGACGCGTAGGAATACTGGAAACGTCAATCCAAAATGCATACATCCCCTTCCCCCCTCCTCCCCCTTCTCAACCAATCTATTCTGTGAGCCCAGGATTGTCTATATCAGCAGAGCCCATGCCCTCATCCTCATCCTCGCTGTCCACATCACCGTCCACCTCAGCATTGGCGTCTGTCAGCTTCTGCATGTGCTCCGCCAGCAACCGATCGTCACGGTCACTCACCTGATGCAAGGGGAGGGGGGAGAGCAGCAAAGGTAAGGGAAGACAAGTACAGAGGGGGATGAGCAGGGAGTGGAAAGAGCAAGAGCAATTGTCATTGAGCTCTGTAAGCTTCTTCAAGTGCCTTGCCAGCAACCAATCCTCACAGTCAGTCACCTGTGTGTTGGCAGCGGCAGGGCGGGGGGGGGAGGGAGGGAGTACAGCAAGGGAAAGCGGGGGAGAAGAGGGGGGGGGGTGTTCGAGGGGGTGAGTAACAATCAGCCATCATCCATTCACTGATCGCTTGTGGAGCCTCTTTGGGCATTAACTCGTCCCTGTGCTTGTCTATCTCATGGAGTCACTAGATTACACTCAGCACTCACCCTTTCTCTAGGGATGTAAGGGATGTAAAGATGGCTTGTTTGAAAACTCACCGCTCGCGGCGCCTCCTTGACTGTGAGCTTGCCCTTGTGCTTGTCAATCTCCTCACTAGCTGCTCTGATGGCCCGCTCCAGGACTGCTATGCCCTTGTCCTGAACCACACATAGTTAGTTTGTACAATGGGTGGCGGCGAGAGGGATGGAGGATTTGGGGGGGCGGGGGTAGAACACGGACTCAGAAGTCAGCTTGGAAACTGCTTGCTCCTCTGATAGCCCGCTCCAACACCACCACGCCCTTGTTGTCCTGAGGATAACACAGCATGCATGTGGGTGTGGGGGGTGGGTTGTGTTGTCCGTTACATCAAGGACTCAGAGTCACCTTGGAGACTGCTCGCTGCTTTCATGGCCTATTCCTGAGGAAAGCATATATATTTCAGGGAGCGGATGGGCGGGGGGAAGGGGGTGGGGGAGAGAAAAGGGCTGAGAGTGAAAGGTGGGCAGAATGGGGTCCCTGGGGAAGTGACCAGCACACCGGTACGACAGTGAATGAGGTGAGAACATAGAACAGTGTGCAATCATGCACAGAAAACACGACCGGTGAAGAGACACATTTGCACAGCTGCTGGTCAAACCACACACCCCAAACAACGCACCCCAAACCACACACCCCAAACCACACACCCCAAACCACAACCCCCAAACCACACACCCCAAACAACCAAAACCGCACGCCCCTTAGCCACACACCTTAGCAAGAGTGAATGTGGTGAGCACGTAGAGAGGCGGCGCCACCAGCACGATGCGCACCGCACAGTCCTCCTCGCCCTCCTGCTCCGCCCTGCGCATGGCGTCCTGGCAAGGAGGGGGAGGAGAGGGAGAGAGGCGAGGGTGAGGGGACGGTGAGGGGAGAGGGTTGGGAGGGGGTGGGGAGCATAAGAGGAGAAAACACTCCCATTGGGACTCAAGAGATCATGCCTTCCTCTTCCGCCCTGTGCCCTGTGCGCGGCGTCCTGGAAGAGGGAAACATCAGTTTCGGAGGAAAGGAGGTTGACAGGAAAGGCCCCGGCAGAGGGGGGGGAGTGAGACGAGAAGGAACATGCGAGGAAATGCACGGCCATCCTCACTATCGTAAGGAAATGGATATGCTGATACGTGCAACCCAACAAAGTGACTCTACCCTGATATGCACAACCAACCAGCACACCATTGCAGTGGAAGCACTTGAGCTCGATGGGGGTGCATGGTGCTGCAGCATGCTATGCTGTTTCAATACAAGCATGCCATCCTACCTTGATGTGCAGCACGCCATCATAGTGGAAGCACTTGAGCTCGATGTCCGCTCGGATCTTGAGCGGCTGGGGGGTCATTCTGCGCCGGATGTTGGCAATTAGGTTGGCCCTCACGTCCTCGGGCATTGCTGGCACCTCCCTCTTCACCTGCCACATGCCACATGCAGGGAGGGGACGGTGAGGCGTCCCGGGGGCGGGGGGGGGGGGGGTTGGGGTGGGGGTGGGGGGGGCGTAGGAGGAGAGAGGGAGGAGATGACCTTTTTAGTCGATTTGAAGAGGAGTTATTCCACTGCAAACGTTGGCAAGAGGTGGGCCCTCACGTCCTCTGGCATCGCCTGGCACCTTTTCTCTTTACCTACCACATGCAGAGAGGGAGGGGAGGGCGAGGGGTTGCGGGGGGTGGGGGATGGAGAGAAAGAAGGGGAGATTTTTTGGTAGGGTGGAAGAAAGGGGGAAGAGGGGGAGGGGAGGGAAAACGAGGAGAGGGAGTAAGGTTGGCGGGACACTCGCCATAGGACTTTAACATCAACAAAGAAAGGGGAAGATGACAAACAGGAAAACGATAAGAAACTAACAGGATGTGAGAATGGCAGAAAACGATTCTGACGCGGATTGTGAGAGCCAACGCCAGAAACCCTAATATGGCATTCAGCACCGAAAGACCAAGGGACAGAACCCAAGGTGGCTTCCAACAGACCCTAAACCCTCACCCACACAACTCCTTCATCTGGCTCCCTGGTTTTCAGACCAGGTTCTCAATTGTCCAAGCAATGACCGACCTCCTTGCCATCTTCTCCTGTCTCCGTGATCTCCTTGGTGAGCCCCCCGAGAACCGCCTCTGGATCCGTGACCACCAGCTTGAACGCCTGCCATGGGACGTGGGAGATGAGACGTGGGTCATGGGCTACGAGTCATGGGGCATGCAACATGGGCCGTCTATTTAAATTCTAAAAAACCGCGTGACCTCCTTGGTGAGCCCCCCCCCTCCCCGAGGACTGCCTCTGGACCCGTGACCACCAGCTTGAACGCCTGCCATGGAACGTAAGTGATAATACCTGGGTCATCATGGGGCATGCGACATGCACCATGCGGCAAGCACAACGCACCATGTACCATGCATCATGCACCACGCACCATGATGCACCATCCATGCAGCAAGCACCATGCACCATGCGCCATCCATGCAGCAAGCACCATGCACCATGCACCATGATGCACCATCCATGTGGCAAGCACCATGAAGCAAGCATGGAGAGTTGGGCACGTTGCATGAGAGAAGAACAGGGCAAGGCAGAAAGGAAAGCACGGATGGCGGGCAAGTTGGCCCATCACTACCAAATTCAATAGCAGCAAGCATGGGAACGGCGCATTTCTTAGCCGAGTTAACGAGCAGAAACGGAGGCATGGCGGAATCGAGGCGGCACTTACGGGGCTCCTTACATGTCTGTCATCTTCATTCCCCCAGGTCCTCCCAGAACCAACGCAGAAGCCTTCCTCCCGATTCCAGCAACTCTCCCCAATTCACGTGGAAGGATTCCATTTTGTCCGCAACGAATTGAAACAGCCTTTGTAACAGCCGCTCTTCCAAAAAAAACCCCATCGACTGTTCCCTCACCTCGAACGCGTGTCCGTATTTGCGGTACAGCGGCCACGCCACGTTCGTGTAGAGCTCCTGCGCGATCAAGACGTGACACCGTCACACCGTCACACCGCCACACCGCCACACCGTCACACCGTCACGGGGTGGAAACGGAAGGGGCATAGGGGACGTAAGGGACGAGGGAGATTAGACAAGGAGGAGAAGCCGCGATCACGAGCAGTGCGTGGGAGCGACAGAGTCCAAAGGGTTAGAGCTTGTGTGGCTGATCGGGCAGGGGGCATAAACGGCAGGAGGAGGTTGCACGAGTCTCTTAAAAAGACCTACGTCGACAGAGGGATATGGGTTTAACGAGGACGACCCTGTAAGCAGACACCAGGAAGGATTGCCTGCGGGTCAATCTGTCAAGAGCGAGGGACAACGGATTAAATGTGGTCAACGGACGCCTGAACCGTGAAATCGCACCTCGACATCGACGCCGGACGTCTCTGCCACGTGGCGCATGATGCTGTGGACCATCTTAGACTTGTTGTACTTCTCCTCGCACGCCGCCACCTCCTCCTCCGATACACGCCGCTTCGATAAATCGATATAACCCTTCTGCTTGTCCACGCGGACCACCATGACGGGCTCTTGCCGGCCGACCTTGATCAGACTCGATATAGAGCGAATGCGACGCCGGGACAGCTCCGATAGAAGGATCATACCCTCGATATTGTTGTACTCGAGAAGGGACACATACGCGCCCATATCGGCGATGTTCTTAACCTGAACCATCACCACCTCCTCTACCTCTGGGAACTTCGCCTCGTACATTCTACAGTCGACGTTCGGCATGGCTGCGGATCTTTTCAAGAATCGAATAGAATGATTACCGTACTATGAAGAGAAGATCCGACGACGCAACAGGGCTAGCCTTGAGAACGCGAATCCAGAAGATGGATCAGGCGTTATCGTCGTTACGTGTGAGGGACGCGACCAGAAGGATGCTGCCTCTCCAGGGAATGGCAGAGAAAGGGAGAGATAGGAAGGCCTCACAACCTCTCAAAGAAAGTCGTCCATACGCGTCAAAACGTTGTCGTAGAGTGAAATAAAGCGGCTTTCAGTTCCCAGTTACTTTGCATGCTACCTTAACCACCGATACTTCACAAATGCCATCGTTCACTCTAGCAAAAAACCCACGACGAAGTGGAGATTTCAGGACCAAAACCATCAGTTAACTTTGGATAAAGGTTTTCATTCGTCAGAATTTGGATAAGAGTGATAGGTTAGGCCATTGCCACAAGAATTTGGGATGATATTCTTGAAAAAGTTGATGTAGGTATTGATTTCAGGCTGCCACCATCTGCTTCAAACTTCTTTGAAAGGCACTATACTATGCCCCAAACATCTGCGATCTATTCCTTGGCCTTTTTGTGCTTCCTGATCTTCTCTTTCTTATGCCGGTGTCGCTTCTTGTTCTCCCTCGGGTCTTCCTTCTTCCGTCGCTTCCCGTGTTTCCCCCCCTTTGCCCTAAGCTTGCTGCTGCTCCGCTTCCTCCTCTTGAGATCCTTCCGTCTACTCTCCCTCCTCTCCTCACTTGAACTTGAGCTGCTCTCACTGCTCTCACTGCTTGAATCAGTTCCCGTGTCAGCACTGTCACTCCCACCATCACCAAGACTGCCGCCGCTACTGCCACTACTACCACTGCCACCAGCAGCAGTAGCACTACGAGGCCAATCATCTAAAGCAGCACCTCGAATCCAACGGCCATCCGTCCCTCCGGCAGAAGTACCACCAGTGCCACGTGGACCACAAGCGTCACCACCAGCACCACCACTGGCAGCAGGAGGGCCAGTAGCAGCCCATGAGGCAGATAGCCCCCTGCCTTTCCCAGCCATCACACTATCCTCCCACTCCTCCCGCACTCGCGCCAGCAGCATGCTCACTGCCCCACTCGCCTGCTCAGCCGCTCCCTGCGTGCCTGCAGGTAAGGAAGGCGGCTCCGATCCCCATGCATCGGCTCGGGAGCCAATGGCACCTCTGCCTCTCTTCGCCCTGGGAGACAGAGCAGGGGGGAAGGGGAACAAGAGTTCAGAAAACGGAGAGGAAAAAAGGGAGGGAATGGAACAGTTGAGGAGGGAGGGATTTGTCATGGTTCATGGATTAGGAAACACACACCGAAGTTGCTGTAACTAAACTGCAATACCAATCCACCACCCCTGTTTGCTATACTGCTAGACCTCTTCGTTTCTGAGAAGCATTGCCTCTTTTCCACATCTAGTGCATGGAAATTTGGAGGGAAAATATCAGTGAGAGAGAGAAAAGCGGGCACGGGAAAAGGTACCGCACGGAGGAGCGCACTTAGCCTTGAGGAATGCAATAAGGTCGGAGTCATCAATGCCCTTCTGCTCTGCATCCTCCCCTGTCCACCCTCCGTCATCCCCCCTTGGGCTCTTCTTGCGCTCTTTCCCCCTTTCCACCTCCCTGTGCACCCTTTCCCTCGCCGCACCACCTCCAATACCATCTCCAGAGCGCCTCTCCAGTCTGTTTCCCTCCTCTTGTCCAGCAAACTCCTCTCCTTCCTTTCCTCGCCTGTATCTTCTCTTACAATCCTCCACAGCATGCTGTCCCCTCTCCCGAGAAGGGTCAGCATCCCGAAGCCCACGGCCACCAACCGGCAGTCTGCCTCTTTCACTCCCTTCCCACAACCTCCGCCTCCCTTCTCCATCCGGCCCTACTCGCATCGACTTCCCTTCTCCCCGTCCTTCGTCCATCTTGCCTTCCTCAATATCATCCTCTCCCCGATCCTCTGGCCTGTCTCCATGCCAGTGGTCTTCATCAGACCACATCTCACCATTCACATCTCTTCCACTAGCTTCGCCTTTCCACAAGGTCTCGTCCCTTCTTCCGCCACTTAGATCCTCCCACTTGCTACTCCTCACCTCCCCTTGGCCATCCTCGCTTCCAAACCGTCCCTTTTCCCTGGAAAAATCACTCCTCGTTGGACTCCTGCTGCGCTTTTCCCCAGATGCACCCCTCCTTCGATCTCCCCGTGCCTTGAGTTCATCGCCGCTGCTACCCCCTCTACTGCGTCCTTTCTCTCCTCGCAGCAATGGCAATATCTGCCTCTCTTGACCACGCCCACTTCTACAGCTGCTGGTTCGAAAGTTCTCCTTTCTGTGCGAGGCTCTCTCCTCCTGCTTCCCATGCCAGCCTCGTTCTTCCCCTTCTCCTCTCCGCCTTGCCCTCCCTTCCTCCTCCCTCCCTCTGCACGACATTCTCTTCCCCTCTTCCCCTCTTTCCCAAGCTGGCTCCTCCTCTCCTCCTCGCCAAGTTCTCTCTTCCTCATCTCTTCTTGCCCTCTTTCTCTCCCAATAACTATCCCTCCTTTCCTCTCGCCGCTCCCTCCTCCACTCGCCACCCCTCTGCTCTCTGCACACTTCACGCACGCTGCCTTCTCCCCTTGTACTATCCCTGCTCGCCAGCGGCCGCTCTGCCGTCTCCCCCTGTGCCTCGTGCCCCTTTCCTGCCAGCTCCAGCTCTCTCTCCTTCCACATCTCGTTCACGTCGGCCAGGCGGTTAGCTGTTGAAATCAGGGTCCACAAAGACGAGGTTTCGGAAAAGGAAGGCACGTCACGGGATGCATGGCGGGATACATAACAGGGTTCAAACGTCAGGTGGCAGATTCCGAGGCAGCAGTGAGCGCCAGGAGATTGAAAGTATGTGAAGCACGCACAGATGGTACTCCGGCCAGGCAAATCGCAAAAACGGGGTTCCGACAACGAAAATAACGTAAGACGCGAGGGATTATGGCTAAAGAGGCTCACCATACTCAACGCTCTGCACGGTGGCTTTGAGGAACTGCGGATTCGGACGATATCGAACATGTGGCTTCAAATACGCCCTGACGCCCTCTTCGGCTGCTCTTGCCTTCAGGCGCTGGGCCTCTGCTAGAATTAGTGCTGCGAGCTTTCGCTCCGTCTCACCATCCATGATGTCGTGGTGTTCAATTAAGCGTATTATCACGCAGAATCTCCCGTGGTTGAACTCGAGGTCCAAAGCGACAATCCACGAAACCTGCTGGTCACCTACTTGACTGCTCGTTTTGAAATGATGATGTCCGTACTGACCTACTGCACCAGGGCGTGTCACTATGGCATGTCTGATGGCGTTAGGTGGTTTTGCGTTCATCAAAGTTCACTAAAACTCCAGAACGGTTGAGTATGGTATTGAGCGAAAACGTGGATTTTGTCTGGGTTTATAAGTTTTTTTCTTACTGCGGAATATCTCGGGTGATCCACGAATTGCAAAGCATGAGTTTCAACGTGCAGCACCGTACTAGACCGCTTGTCAGGGTGTGGGATTCACTGGTTGGACTTCCTCTTGTTCGGACCATCACCTTAGTCTACAACGCTGTAGCACTGTACCTTGAACCACATTCCGCTATAGAAAACTAAAACTCCAGGATGCTGTTGAACCTTCACCACACTAAACCGCGCAGCATCTTGTTTTACCAGACTGCGTCCTCTTCAAATTCTGAACCTCAGATTCTGAACCTTGGTGGATGGGATCAGGAACGAGTGCTCCCTCCCCTCCTTGGACTAGCCCCCATGGTCGGCGAATTCAGCCGACTTTTTATGATTTTCCTTGCAACTCCTTCGTTCAACTGGACGTTTGTCGATTGACTCCTCAGCCATGTTGGAAGATAAGCTGACGTCGATATTGCAGAAGTATCTTGGCGAGTATTTTTCTGGCCTATCGAAGGAAGCACTGAAAGTTAGTGTGTGGAAAGGTGGGATGCATGTGGATTAAGCTTTACCGTAGAAGATGCAGATATTGAGTGATCCCCATAGACAATTCCTGCCTTTCCAGGTGACATCGAGCTCAAGAATATTAGCTTGCGACCTGAAGCGCTTGGACGCCTACAGTTACCAGTTGTAGTCAAGTCAGGGATCGTGAAGGTCTTGCACGTCCAGGTTAGTCTGGAAGAATTCGTGATCCTATGCACGGATTATTATCAGATGTCACGGATACCTTCATTGTGGCGTCGTGTTCCGTCATATGATATCAGATACCATGGAAGAGCCTCGGACGGTCGTCAATTGTCATTCATTTGGACGGACTCGAGCTCTTACTCGGACCGAACGAGTCTGTCTACTTGGACCCGACGTCAGTTCTTGAAGCCAAGCGCAAGCGCGTTCAGGTAAGCACCTGCACATCATATTGTTTCTAATTTATTGCTATGTTTCCGTGCTCCTAAAGGTTCCCTGTTTCCCAGGACGCAGAAGAGCTGATCATGTCTCGCCGCGATGTCAGCGCCGGAAAATCCACCGTATGTGTGCCATCCGACGTATCCGGCGTTCCCGCCAAAGACTTCACGTGGTCCTACTTTATCCATCTCAGCCCCTATTGCTGACTTCGTTTGCTGGATGACCTGCAGGAAGACACCAGGACCTGGCTCAGCACAGTCGTCGATGGTGTGATAGGCAACCTCAAGCTAAGCATCTCCAACATACACATTCGATACGAAGACTCACTAAGGTGGTCAGCGCTGTGTGATTATTTCATTATCAATGTGCAATAGCTTCTCTGATCATTATTTGGTGGCCGTTCTATTTCAGTGAGCTTCATGCACCAGCAGCTGTGGGAATCAAGCTTGACAGACTTGCTGCCTTTTCCGTTGATAAGAATGGGAAGGAGACTTACGTATCTGGCAGAAAGCTTGATTGCACTCGAAAGGTGTGTGGTTTTTGGATAAACAGGTTCTTTACGTTCTTACTTAAGGCTGACTCAACTTTCTGAATTTCAGGCAGTGGAGCTACACGGATTGTCAGTTTATTGCCAGACAACATTGAATGACAACGTGGTATGGCATTGGCATGTGTCCTAGATTCAACTTACGTGCTCCTTTTGCTTTCCTGAATACTGAACCTAAACTCTCAATGGCACAGACTGCACCAAGTGATCGCTGGCAAGTTTCAGCCTCTGAATATCTGGTCGAGCCTTTGAATGGATCAGCGTCATACAGCCGTGCAGGAAAGCACGACCCTGCGCTCTCAAGCTCTCCCCAGCAAGATCTGGCAGTGACTCTTGACAGCATTTCATTTACTCTTTCAGAGGTACAATTTGCACACTTCTTTTTCATAATTAAGATTCCGTGACCTCCTGTCAGAAGTGTTTTACTGTTCGATCTTGATCATTGCAGGACCAGTATCAGCTGATTATGAAGCTTGCTGACAAGTTCTCAGCTGCTCAGCGCCAACAAGAGTTCGTTCATCTCCGACCCTCATGCAGTGTCAAAGAATGTCCTTCCGCATGGTGGAATTTTGCAATAAATGCTACATTACAGAGAATAAAGAAGGGAAGGTATGTGATGGTGTATGCTAGGCGTCTGCAGCATCATATTTTTGGTTGAGGCGGTTGGAGCAAAATCCCTGCCACTTTCACGTACATACTGATTGCAGGTCCTTCACAGACTGGAATGAGCTGATTCGCCGTTCCAGAATAAGGAATGCATACGTCCCCTTGTATGCAAAGTTCCTCCGACGAAGGGCTGCTCAGAAGCCATTTGAAAAGGACCAGGATCTTCTGATATTGGAGGCGGATGTTGAACCAGAAGTTTTGCTTCAGTGGAGGTATTTTTGTTTTGTTTTTGCTAATGGCTTTATTCATTGAATTGTATCTCACCAAGATATTCCTCCTTTTACAGGCTTGTCGCACATGACCTTGTGTCACAAGAACTCAAAAAACAAAAGGGAGAAGCTAGGTATGGGTAGCATCACTCACTGTGATTGTTATTTTTTTCTGTTTTTTTTGTTTTTTTTTTATCATGCCATGCCTGATGTTTTTTTCCGCTTTCCTGCTCAGAATCAATGCCGGTTCGAGCCAACTTGACTCGGAGGACTGGACTCAGTTGCAAGCATTGTTACCAGATGCTTCAGGCCATGAATCCACCGTTTCTGAGATTGTGCACACGCGGTGGTCTGTTCACGTGAAGAAAAGCAGATCGATTATCAAGGATTCACAAGGCTCTTCCCTTTTAAGTCTTAGCTGCATGGGAATCCAACTTGCATCTAGTATGCATTTAGAAACCACTGAGTTCCGAATTCAAGTTGGTCCTTACAGGGTGGAGTCACCAGAAGGGACACTCCTTCAGAGCGGACAAGGGCCTCAGAGCACCCTGGATTTTCTATTGGTGTTGCATCCCAAGGGCCAAAACCTGGACTGGTTGCTACATGGCTCAGTTCAGCAGGCTCATGTTCTGGTACGATGCACAGCTTTTGTATATCTTCCATGTCGTTTTACAGTCGGTTAACGGTGCCTGTATTACTCGCAGTTCATCAAGCCAAGCTTGGACCGCATGATTGACTTCTTCCAGAGTGGAGATGCCTTGAGCCCTGCCCTTGCATTGGACACTGCTGACGTTTTTGAGGTATGTTCAGCTTTCATCGGTCTGCGCCAGACCTTGCTAGTGGATTCATGTGTTGTCTGATCACTTCCTTTTTCTTGTGTTTCAGCAAACGGTTGATGAAGTGAAGCGCCAGGCACAGGCACAGCTCACAAACTTCATGCGTTCTGTTTCTCGGTATGCCGCTTGCCTGGTTCTTGCTGCGGGGAAGCAAAACATTGGTGCAGGCGTCATGCTTCGTCTCTTTCTTGTGTCGTGCAGGTTTGAGGTTGTTCTTGATGTGCGTGCTCCGAGGATTACGGTTCCTTCTGCATCTGAAGGCTTTCAAAGAACCAACTTGGTGCTGAATCTGGGCCATCTCCTCCTTAATTCAAGCTCGCAGGTGTGTGTGTGTGTGTGTGGGGGGGGACAATTTCGAAGAATATAAGGTTGTTGCTGCTCCCTATCGCTGAGCATTTCCCCCCTTATTTTGCAGCCAAGCAGCGCATCCATATCAAGCACGACCTCCGACCTGTACATGAAGTTTTTAGCCAGACTGGAGAACGTTTCAGCCTGCTTCCAGGTCTTTAATGGTACTGCCAGTCCTAGGAAGCAACCTGCAGACACAGAAGTTCAACCACTGAAAGAAATTCATATGTTGGAGGAGTGCACTTTCGTGTCATCGATGGAGCAGGTATGGATGTGTCGTGGCTCTCACCTTCTGAGCTTTCCTCCGAGTGAGGCTGGTTGTTACGATGTCATATAACATGTTGCCATTTCATGCAGATCTGGGTACCTCAGCCTGATTTTCCAACATTAAGAATAAGTGCAAGGGCCCCTTTCGTGGCAGTTCACTTTTCTCCTGAGATCTACCATTGCCTGCTGAAATCAGCTGCGGCTCTGCAAGGGTGTGACTCCCAAGCTGCATCTGTTGTGCCATGGGAGTCTGCTGAGTACAAAGGCAGCATCCACGTTCTCACAAAAAAGGTGTGTCTTGTGAATGCAGCTTTCGTTGGCACTTACGAGGTTCTTATGCTGACTAATTTGTGCGTGTGGCTTGTAGGGCATAGCCAGCACAGAAGTTGCCTGGCAAAGAATGGTGGGAGCAGTGGCTGGGCCGTTTTTGTACATACTCTCTTCAGAAAACAGCCGATCCTACCAGCAGCGGATCAGGTGAGGATCGTGGTATCGCTTTTATGAAGCTTATGTTTCTGTTTCTCCAACACAGTAATTTCAGCTTTCGCTGTTGCAGCCTTCGAAACAAGCTTCTTATCTGCCTGGCACAAGATGGTTCCAGCGGGCCAGAGACTGCCCTTGCAATTTGCCCTCCTGGCTGCACTGAGGAGAAGGTGTGTGGAGTCCAACACAGCCATTTTTTCTTGTAATTGTTGCTTGCTGAAGCTCACTTTTGGTATGTGCAGGCTATGAGGACCTCAGCCTCCTTGATTTTCAAGGCCGATACCATGGCATGTGATGCTTGGAGGTCTGTCTTATTCTCTGCCATTCACCGAGCCTCTGTGAGTGTTTAAGCAAGCTGTGGTTGCTGACTACTTCTATTCTTATGTCGTCGCTGTGCGTGGTTACAGTTGGACTAACTTTCCGTTGTTCAGGTTGCATCTTTGCCCCAGTTGAGGGAAAGTTTGTCGCAGGGGCCCAAACGCCAGTCGCAAGTTCGCTCGGCAGATTCAATGGCAGTGCTTTTTGTTGGAGAAATGGATATGTTGCGGATGATGCTGCATGGGAAGGTAGAACAGTGCACAAGAACCAAATCACAGTTTAAGCTTTCCACTATCAGCATTGACCTCTTCTCATTGTTCTCTGTTGTCCAGCGTCATGTTTCTAATCCACGCTCGCTGACTGAGATTCCCCTTCTGGAGCTTGATGTCTCAAGTGCTGTGGTGCGTGAAACTCTATTTTGCTTCCTGTTTGCCAACTACTTCTCTTTGACAGCAATCAAACCCTTTTTTTTTTAACTATCTTATGCAGATTGAAACATCACTTTTTGACAACTCTGATTTGATTTTGGGGGCAACGCTTGCATCACTCGAAGTCAAAGACCTTGTATCCTGCGATGCTGGACCATCGTGCCAATTTCTTGCTCGGTCAACCGAGATGTCAACAAATGTCAGCATGCCAAGAGATTGGTCTTTGAATGAGGGAGAGGCAATTGAGGTATTCCATGATGCCACAGAATCGTCATTTCCAACGCACCTCTCTCAAGAAAGCACTGGCAGACGGTCAAGCCTTTGGAGCATGGCAGACTATTATGATGCCATGGACTTCCCCGTGGACCTTGGAGATAAGCCACTGACTGCTGAAGAAGTTCCTTCCTTTGAAGGCAGGCCTGCCCTGTTGGACCGCCCTTGGAAGAGAACTAGTGCTTTTGTCCAAGTCCAGTACATCATGCGCGTTCCAGATTCTCCAAATCATACCGGCGTGGATGCTGAGGTACTGTTTACATCTCCCATTCAGCCTAACCTTCTCTCATAACAAGGCGCTTATTTTTCATCTCTGTGCTTGCAGCTGATTCTGGATCTTAGTGGTCTGAGTTTTTACTGCAATCGACCCACTGTTTTGGCACTCATCGGTGTGTCATTGGACATGACCACCACGCCCAGTCTTGCACCCGACCCAGCAAAGTCACAACATGGAGGTGCTGAAGCAGATTCTAGCTCCCTATCAGTGAAGGCAGAGGCAGCTGAAGACGAGGAAAGAACTCTGTTCAGACTGACTATTTGTGTGGATGAATTGCGGGCCACTCTGAATCAAGATAATGGCCTTCCTCTTGCGGTGCTTACAAAGCAGAAGCTTATGTTCCAGCTGCAGGTGTGAACAGGCCTGTGTAGCTTTTTAACTCAGCTGTTAGATGTCTTCGTATTGCTGCTCACCAGCCAGATGTTTTTTGCAGGTCGAAACAAGCTCTTTTTGTCTTGATGCTGAGCTTGGGCAACTGCGAATCTGTGACCTCAGCTTGGGTGAAGGCCATCAATATGGCTGGATGTTTTCCCCAAGAAACACCAAAGGCCAGTCATTCGCTAAGGTAACTGTGTTGTCCAAAATAACTGTTGGGTTTGGTGATTGTTTTCAACTCACCTCTCCTGCTTCCCTTATTGGTTGCAGATTACTCTAGCGAGCTCCAACCATAGGTCTTTGAAAGAGGAGAGTCCTGGATACTCTCTCAGTGTGCAAACATCTGAAATTCGAGTGGTCTACCTGAACCGATTTACTCATGAAGTGAGTGATAAGTCCTATTTCCACTGTCCATCTTGTTCAACATTTTGCTGTCATGAGCCCATGCACTCTTAATACCCGTACTCACTTTACGAGCTTTTGTTTGCATCTCTATAACGGACTACTCAGGTCACGTCATACTTTCTTGGTCTTTCACCTCCTGAAGACCCAGAAAACGATTTGCACTCCCCTCGATCTGAAGAAGAGCCTCCTGCACATGTCAGTGCTACTGCAACGCCAATCAAGCTCGCGATCACATTTGGCGAGTTACTGCTGCTACTTCCAGAATCATCCTCGAGCAAAGAGTATGCATGCACGTGCTAATTCATGTAAGCAATGTTCACGTCGTTCTTTCTCTTTCCTCAGTTCCTCCTTGCTTGCCTGTGAGCAGCTATTTAGAATTTGATGTGGGGAGGCTGGGAATTTCAAACTCCATTGAAATCATGAAGCTTCTTGGTGATGGCATGATGCACTCCGTCAGCCTTGACGTCATGAAAGTGGAGGTACGGCAGGAAGTTTGCTTGTCATGTGTCCCTTGTACTTCACAGCACTGACTGAATGGTTGTGTTCAATCTCCATGGCAGGTCGATGGGATCCGCCTGCATGTGATGGCCAATGGCCATCTCAGTGACAATATGATCGAGAGGCTTGTGGGTCTTCAGGTGTCTATTGAGAGGCCTTTGGATGATCCCACTGGATCCTGGCCTGGCTGCCATATTTCAGTGAAGGTGATTGGAAGCGCTGCGTTCTCCCTGGTCTGATTTCTTTACCTGACTAGGCGAAGTACAACGAGAATCGGTTCCATGCTTTGTGCCTGGCAGGTTGGCCATCTCCAAGGAGGGATGTGCAGTGCAGAGTATGGAACTGTTCTTGATTGTGTTTCTGGGAATTTCTCGGAAATGCCACGGTCAACCTTGGCCACGGTGCCAGCACCCGACTCCACTGCAGGGACCTCTGTTGCACCATTGAAGCATGTGGATTTGAAGACATCTGTTCATTTCCAGTCGCTTGCACTCCTGCTGTACGATGGGTCTTCACGTGAAACGAAATTTGCGAAGCTTCAGGTAAGACTGCAACTTGGGAGATTTGCCTTTCAAGGCCTCTCATGATAGCTGGAATAACGTTATAATTTTGTGCTTCGGCAGGTTGCCGATCTGTCTCTTCAGCACTTTCTGCACAGCGGAGGCATCTCGCAGCTGTTTTTGTCTGTTCTTCGGGTGTTGATCAAGGATTTAACCCCTGGACTTGCAACGGAGGAGCGTTGGGTCTTGGGGATTGTGGACAATATGGAGGAAGTGGTCTCAACAGCTGGATCTGAAACTGCATTATCTGCTGAATGGCCAACTCATCTCTCATCTCTTCCTCATGAACACAGTGGGCCTGAGCATATCCATCCGTCAATGCCCATGCTGATTCTGGAATCTCAATTCACAAGCGCTGTGCAGTGCATGTCAATAAGGATCCAGCGACCCCGGCTGCTGCTGGCGCCATCATTCATCTCCCACCTCTCAAGTTTCTTCACTCGCTCTGAGGATGCCAATGCTGCATCTGCTGCTGCTCCTGAATGGAGCCATGCGCACCACCTTCGCACACCATACACGCTTCAACATGCATTCAGTGTCTTGAAGATTTCCTCTCAAAATCCACTTGTTGCTGATGCGCCTGGTGTAACACGTTTCACATTCGATGGGAACGAAGGTTCCATAGAACTGTTGTCAGCTGGGATCACTGAAGGCAATGCTGCTGAAGCTCCTCTGATCATCATCGGCCCAGGGAAACACCTCCACTTCAAGAATGTCCGCATCTATGTAAGTTCTGAGCAAATTCCTCTGCCCAGGTTGTGATTAGCAGCTGCTAATGAACTATGATCCTGCATGCAGGGAGCTGTATGCCTTCCTCTTGTGGTCAAATTGGGAGCCGGAAGTAGTTACTCAGTGGATGAAGCTGATGGTGTCAGATTGCTACCCATGCGCCTGGAAAGTCGACCTTCTCAGCAGCTTAGCAAGGCCACAGCTCCTCAGCATGTGCCTGAACAATCGTCCGTGCAGTGGAAGTTTGATCTTCAGGTGACTGGTATTCTCTGTAATTCGCATTCTTGCAGAAGAATTTGTCTTGCGTGCTTTTTTTGGTCAAGGGATAGTGCAATACATGTGGCCCAATGCATGTGCAGGCCATTGGGATGGAGTTGATTGCCATGGACCAGGCAAGATGGGCAGCACCAAGTCTTTCTCCGGAAACTTTGCTAAGACTGAAGGCTTCTTTTTATCTCAGGTTTGGCCTCTGGCTCTTGTCTCTTGTGGGACTTTTTACCAACGACTTTGGCAGTGCAGAAGTTCTTCTGTCTATGGTTTCAGTGACTGGTCTTCTGTTTCTATGTGCAGCATTCAGACTGTGCGGGATATGTCGGAGGTGAACATTGCAGTCAGGTCATCGGGGATCAACATTGGCTCTGGGTTGTGCGTGGTGGAACCTGTCGACTGTAGGATAAGGCTCACATCATCCACAGGGTACACTGACATTCACTTTTCGGTTTCTGATCTGCGTACGCACTTCACGTTCAACACGCTGGAGCTGGTCCTAAGGATGCAAGAGAAGTTCGCCAGCTCAGTGTACAGTGTGGCAGAAAGGCCTCCACATTTGTGCCTGCAGTTCAAGAAAGTCTGGGCCTATGCAGGTTTGTGAATGCCCTCCTTCTGCACAATGACACATTGCACCGAAGTTAACATTCAGCTGCTTTTCTTTCAGGGAGATTCGACATGCAGAGGATTTCGTTTTGGAGACCGATTGCACCACCAGGCTTTGTCGTGCTGGGTGACTGCTTGACAACAGAGTACGTGCTACCTCATTCAGGCTTTGTATGAGATTTGAACAGTCAAATGGTGCTGCTTGTGATTGAAACTTTGATAATTGTTCTTCCTCGCTTTGCAGTCATGCTCCACCAACAAGGGGAGTGTTGGCCGTCAGCTTGGCAGGCGGCTATGTGAAAAGACCAATTTCTTTTGCAAAGCTATGGTCGTCAGAAGAGGAACCCGATGTCTCATCTGGTCAAGGGTGCTCTGTTTGGGAGCCAGTTCCTCCACCTGGGTTTGTGGCTGTGGGTTGTGTTGCCCATCCAGGGGCACAGCCTCCCCCATCATCTGCTGTGTACTGCATAGATGCCTCCTATGTGTGCGCAGTAGCACTACGTGGCTGCATAACGGTGGAAATGTAAGTGATCCAGAATCTCTGTGATGCTCTTGTGTTGATATGCTGCTTTGAGGTATTGACCCGATTCAGATTTCCTGATTTGCAGGACTGACGAGTTGCAAGCCTTCAAGTTCTGGAGGGTCGAGAATGCAATGAGCACGTTCTCTGCCCATCAGGAACAGGAGGCCGCCTGTGCTTTTGCTTTCGACTTGCGCTATCAGCTTCCTGTGAATGACCTCAACAATCTCTCTTCAGCACCATCTGATGCCGATGCTGCCACAACTGGGGCTGCAGTTCAGCAAGTTGATGATTCGTTCACATTTGAAGTTCCTTCTGTGGCTTTCTCATCTCGACAGCAGGAAGGTTTTCAACAAACCCATTTCTTCAAGCTAGTTTGGGAGTCGCATGTGGGAACTTCCAGCAGTGCGGTTTCTGTATGGAGGCCCCTCTGTCCGGAAGGTTTTGCATTCGTTGGCGATGTCATCAGCCTTGGGTATGGAGTTTCACATGGAACTGTAATTCCATCATTCCTTCCCTTCGTGGATTTGTTTCTTCAGGAACCCTGCTCTCTCCCTCTTTATTTGTGCTTCATTCTCCAATGAATTCTTCCTGGCGTGCAGATCTTCACCACCAGAATACTCTGTTATCATTGAGGAGGTTGATGATGGTCTCCTTGTGAAGCCGTCAAGTTGGAAGCTGTTGAGTTACATTTCTGCTCAAGGCACACACAGTAGCGTTGCTTTCTGGTCGGCAATCCCACCGCCCGGGTACAGCACCTTGGGAGTGATTGTGACTGGGGGGAAGACAGCTCCAGCTGAAGACAGCTTCCGTTGCGTGCGGAATGATGCATGTGTGCCTGTCAAAATCGCGTCTGCTTCAGTTTTTGAAGTAGTTTCAGGCAACAAAAAGCCCCTCTGCAAGCTCTGGCCTGTTGAGAATCAGGTACGTGGCTTCTTCCAAGGCACAGCTCTGCATCAACTTCTTCTCGCCTGTTCATGTGCTGTTTCTTGTGTCAGGTAGGTTTTCTGCAGTCCTAAGCAGTCCATGCTTAAGTTGCTTTTCTCAATTCTGCAGGTTGGGTCTTTCTTGGTCACCACTAAGAGTCGAAAAGGGCCACCTCGACGCCTTGGCTTAGGCTTTTTTGTGCTGGATGAGCAGCGGCCAGTGTCACGTGTGTATGTTGAAGTCTCACTACCTGTTTTTTCTCTCACCCTCTATGATGACTTTGGGAGCCTGGTGAGTCTGAACTGCTAGTCATTCCTTGAATTCAGCTTGAATTGCTTGCAGGATTCTCAAAGAGACTGTGTGGGAATGTGTTGCCAGGTGAGCCCTCTTGTCAAGACAAGTCTCGACAACCTGGTTGTGAAGTCACTATACTACCGCAGTAGTGTTGTCCATCAGGTTTCCTCTGGCTGCAGTGTGGATGCTTTCAACACACAGCAGGATGCATGGGAGCCCTGTTTGGAGCCGTGGCATGGGATGGTCAGGTGTGTTTCAGCTTGTCGTGTGATGTGAAGGCCTGAAGTTAGTTTTTGTCACTTTCAGGTGAGAGTGCACCTTATTCATTGCAAATCACCAGAATTTTCTACTGGTTTGATGCAGGGCTGAGTTAGCTGGGGGTGATGTTTCCGAGACACCGCTTTCAACCTGCCGGGTGGTTTCCAACAGCAAGGTGAACATTAACTTATCATCGTCGAATGTGAACCATTTCGGGGAGGCGTACTCGGACTGGCTGAAGCTTCTGGAAGCCAAGGAGGATGCAGAAAGGGCCATGCACTTGGTGAGACTTGAAGCATGTGTTCGTTCTTGTTAACGAGAAGTGTGATGGCTCACCATGTATTTCTTTTTGTTACAATTGTTTTGTGCAGATCGAGCATGATGAGGATGATGAAGGACTCACAGACGAACACACTCATGCAACAGAACGGCCTGGCTACATTGTGCAGCACAATTCATCTGGCATTGAACTTTACTTCCGTTTAGTGGACAGGAAGTCAGGGGCTCGAGTGTTTTGCTTGCCATCTGGCAGCCAGGCTTGCATTGTGGTGCCAGCAGGGACCAGCTCTCTTCATCCTTCATCCGAGCAACACAGCAACGCCCAAAGAGGTTGCACCCTTGCCTTCGGCATCGGCGAGTTGCAGGTGAAACAATTTCCATGTCTGTTTTGTTTGAATCAATCCTATATGTTCTTCTATGTTTGGCACGGTGAAAATGCTTTAACTTCTGTTCTATCGCAGATTCCTAAGGACATCCTCCCAAATCCAGAGGAGCTCGTGTGTTCTGTCTCGTTGACCTCAGCCATTGATGTCAATGGGTTTCAGTGCACTCAACATGCACGGACGAGCATGAAGGTTCCTGCCGGTGATGGGAACATGTGGTTGTTCTTTTGGAATGAAGTGTTTCTCTTTGAAAGCACTTATGAGGTAATACAATGGCTGCACCTTTGTTTTTTTTCAATGCTGGTTCTGGGTGCTCTTACCTATAGTGGTCAGTATTTCGCTCTCTTGCAGGAAGGAGAGGCTGTGTGTGTTGCAGTGGAGCAAAGCGCTTTCAGTGGTACGTCCATCACCAGCATGACAGTTTTTTTCCTTGCTTCCTCAACTTCTGACGGTTGATGATTTCTGTCGCTGCAGGTTCTGCACTTCTCAGTTTCAAATGGGCTCCGAAGCTCGCTGTGGAACAGCTGGGCAATGTTGGATCTTCGTCACAGTCCACAACTGCTCACTCTTGGTTGTCCTCGAAACATGGCCCTGTAAGTGTGGTTTTATTCCGTCGTCATCACACGTCAGCCTCTGTGCAACATTAATCTCTGACGCATTATTTCATTTGCAGGCTTCTGGTGATCATGGCACTGCTCATCTCAGTGTGTTCCACCATTGTGGCAAGATTGGGGCTGATGGAAGGCTGGAGTTTCTGGATGAAGTCCCAGACTTGCCCATCCAGGAGCGGTGGCAGCCGTTTCAAATGTCCCTGGCTGAGGATGGACCATGGACTGCCATCAGCTCTGTCTACGGTGGTGGGATTGTTCCCAAGCAAGTGGATGGCACCGTGCTGGCTGTTCAAGTGTCCATGGTGGAAGGAGAGAAGCATCTGGACATCAGGTCATTGGTGACTGTAGTGAACAAGACAGCTGCTACACTGGAGGTTTGCCTATGCCCTCGCTCACTGTTGTCACACTCCAATGACCAGCCCAGCAATGCTGCATCGCACGCTGCAGTATCAGAACAAGCGAGCCAGAACTCTGCTCAGGCCAAGGGTGATGGGGGAGTGGAAGTCGTTGAGATCTTTGAGAACGAAAGGCATCTGCCCTTCGTGAGTTGGAGCTCCTCTAACCTTCTCCCAATCGACCCCAAGTGCTGGAGTGACCCCATATCAAAGACGTCTTCAAAGGTAAGGAACTTCCGAGATGGTTGTTCCATCTGCAAGTTCCATCAACCATCTGTCTGCAAGAGAAATACCAGTGCCATTCCTGTTTGCATTGCAGAAATTCAAGGATCCTGAGCTGCCAGTCGGTTGGGTCTGGAGTTCTGATTGGCACATTGAAGTTTCTGAACACGTGGACAAGGATGGATGGGCATACTTCCCTAGCTTTTTGGAGGCATCTTGGCCACCCAGAGGCACTGTGCATCGAGTGAAAGGATTCGTTGATGCGGTTCGAAGGAGGCGGTGGGTGCGGTTCCGACAGCAATCTCCAGGCACAAAAGCACCTGATCGGATTCTCTGTGGCTTGGTCGAACCAGGCGGCACACTTCCGCTGCCGGTCCCACTCCCGTCATCAGGACAGACTGAACCGTGCATCCAACTCCGGCCATGTGTCACGCGATATGATGATTCTGCCGCCACTGCCACCTCATTCTCGTGGGGGTCTGTCGACGCACATGTGACGAAGACCCTCAAGGAGACCACCGACTCAAAGCAAGCACGTCTTTCCTTCTCAGACTTCTGTCTGACGCATCTTGGGAGGACTGAGGAGTTGCTTTTCTGCCAACAAACATCAACTGAGAGCGAGCAATCAGAAACCAGCTGGATGCTGGTGCAGGCGATTGGCACTCCTTTGAGCAAGCGCTCAAGCTTCACACTGACCATGGATTGGGAGATTCTTGTAGAGCCGCCCATCACTCTTTGCAACTTCTTGCCAGAGCCAATCACTTTGTCCATCTGGAGCTCTGATCCTCCATCGACTGATATCCTGTTGAAGGAAGAGGAGCTGATCTTGGAACCTGGAGCCAAGAAGGGCATCTTGTCTGTCCACCCAGGGGGCCGTCTGCTTGTGGCTTTGAAGATCCGAGATGTGTGGATTGCACCAGATGAATCTGAGGTTGGTTTCTTTTCCTATGCGTGTTGGAGGGCAGATATGTTATTGGTGGAAGTATCATAAACATTTCCTTTATTTCTTTGTCCATATATGCAGGAACGCGTGACGATTTTCCATCCACAAGACCCCCTTCCATCTGAAGTCAGTCTGGTGCATAAAGATACTCACAGGTATGATGTTTTTGTTGGCTGATCCCTGTCAACCATTCGTTGCTCCTTATTTTGCACTTCTGTGGAAGCTTCTCTTACCGTAAAACATGGTTCTTGAAATGTCCTTTCAGGTATCTCCAAGTGTCCATCGATAGGGCTTGGTCTGCCACATTTGGCACGCTGAAGGAGGTCAGCTTCTCGGTTCCCTGCTGGGTTGACACAGCTGGTTGTCCGCCCTTGGTCCTCTCCCTGTCGCACACGACCTCTGTCACTGCCATGGGGAGTGGGTCCTTTCAAAACTTCAAGAGGGCTTGGAAGGAGCACAAGGGGGAAGCTAAGAAACAGAGCAAAATGCAGGGCCAACTTTCGAGGGATGAAGTGGTACACGGTGGAGACGAGGGAAGCACAGTGATGCTATCCCGGTGTGGCGAAACATCTGTAATTCGCTTTGCTCTGGGCCAAGGAGGGGGCTTGGTGGAGGTATATGGGCCTGACCTGTCAATTGCAGCTGTTCAATCTCAGGTGAGGGGAACACGTTCCCCATTTGCCTGTTGCTTTTTCTGTCACATTCGTGCGTTTTGGCTTTCGATTTGAAAGGAAACATGGGATTTCCACTGCAAGCTGACATAAGTCTCTGAGTTTTGCAGAGCACCATGTGCAACTCACAGGCCACAGCAGCAGATGGCTCGTACTTGCCACTCGTAGTTTTCATGGACGTCAGCCCGTATGGCTCAAAAGGATCGAAAGTAAGTTTTTCCAACTTCGGACAGCTTTTGAAGATCCAAGGATATCTCACCTGTACATGCCTTTCTTTGGGTGTGTTGTACAGGTTCTGAAGATCCGGCCATTCATGTCTCTTACCAATCGACTAGGAGAGCCTGTCTTTGTGAGACCACCAGAGGCAGAGGAGCATGTGACGGAGTTGGCACCATCTGACTGGCACAGGCCACTTGTGTGCCCTCGCGGTTATGAAGACGACACCTTTCAGGTATGTTGCCAGATCGCCTCATCATTCTTGCAATTCAGGAACAAAGGCCTGTTGGCATTTTACGGACATTGTGCTTGGTGTATGTGGCATGACAGGTTCGCACCAGCTCATCCACATGGAGTTATCCTCTCAAGCTTTCACAGGATGCTGAGGTGATTGCTGTAGTGCGACTGCTGAGCGACAATTCCCGCCGCTTTATCAGAATGGACGCCCGGTCTGGAGGTTCTGCATCCAAGCGTATGATTTCGTTCCGGTTTGGAGGACTTCACCTGCCATACAAGTGAGGCTGTGATATCTTGGTTTTCTTGCTAAGGCAGGTCGATTGTGCTTCATTCTTCAAAGCCTCATTTTTCCAATTTGTTATTCTTATGTTTCACATTTCTCAATGCAGGCTTGAGAATCACTCCAGTTGCAGTGTCTCTTTTCGACAGAGTGGTCTATCCAGTGCAGCATGGGAGGTCCTTTCACCAAGGTCAGCTGCTGATTTTGCCTGGGAAGACCCAGATGGGGATCTCTTTCTGGAGGCCTATGCCCACCTCGCTAATGAAACAACTGGAGAATCTTCTGGGAGCGCATTAGATCCTCCAGACACCATGATGTTTGACCTCTCAGAGGCAGCGGACCTTGGCTCTCTTCCTCTGCCTGCTACCGGTGGTCACCTGCACGCTCAGTCATTCGATTGTGATGGCGTTTGCATTGTTCGCTTCACCAATGGCTGTGACTCAACTGTGGAGGAGGAGGAATCGCACCTTCACCAAAGGGATGTTGAGGTGGCAGCACCAGCCGGCTCATTGTTTGGGCCACAGCCGAGTGTCAATCTCTCAAGCAAGGGCTCGAGAGTGGAAATCAGTTTGGACCTCATGAGTGTGGGGCTGTCGATCATTGACCACAGACCTCAGGAGTTGCTCTATGCCTTCTCAGAAGGCTTCCTGTTGGACTACCGCTACGATGGGCAAGATGACTCCAGCAGGTGGGCCTCTTCTTGGAAAGGCATAGTAAGCAAACTCTGACATGTTTTCAGCCAATCACTTGTTCCTTCCCTTTGTGCCAGTAGTTTCTTACCTTTCCTGTGTTACTGTGGCAGGGTGAAGCTGATACTGAAAAGTCTGCGCATTGACAACCAGCTCCCTCTGTCGCCCCTGCCGGTGCTACTGTTCTTGGAGCAGAAAGGCGTGCCAGAAAAGGACTATGTCTTCAAGTTCCTTATCTCATCGCGTGGCAGCATGGAGCAAGGAGAAGTTTGCTACCCGAAACTCAGACTCTGGGTGCGTCATTACCCTTGCTATGGACGTTCCTCGATCCAGTAAAATGTTTCCATGTTGCTTATTGTCATCTGTTTTCCAGTTGTCTGTCGTTTGACACGGAACTGCGTGCCTGGTTGTATGCAGCTGGCACAGGAGGCATGGCAAGTGAATGTGCACGAGGCCATCGTGTGGCGGATGTGGGAGCTAACTGAGAGCATTTGCTGGGACCACTTCGTTGCAGCAGGGGCTGGTGGAGTCGATGGAGGGGCAGTGGCTGCTGTGCAGGTTGACCCAATGATTCGCATAGAGTGAGTCACAGCACATGCTATTATTTTTCCACATGGCTCTGTAGCTGTCAGCTGGGTGCAGTGCCCTTAGCAATGTAATCACCTCACTATGGCATTCGAACCTCCTTTTGTGCTGATGGTGTGGTTGTCCAGCCGCCTTGTTGTCTCTGGAGCTCACTTAAAGCTGACACTTGAAGCTGAACCAACATCACGCCCTGCACAGCTGCTTGGCGCATGGAACAGTCTTGTCACTGCTGCAGGCAACACTAAGCGCATGCCGGTGAGCATATTTTATAACCACTTAATCCAACAGTTCTATTCAGACTGTACTTTCATATTTTGCACCACAGCCCTTCTTACATTGCACAATATTTTCTGAGTGATGGAGCTCCTTTTGCCTGGCGATGGCTACCTTTCGATTCTTCAGGTCCGCCTCTCAGGGGCAATAGCTGAGGCAAGACGACTGCGCAGGAGCATCTTTATGGAGGCGGTGGTGCGGCATGTGATGAGGGATCTCTTGCACCAGTCACTGCGCCTGCTGTCTGGTGTGGACGTGCTGGGGGTCATCAGCTCCACTCTCACTGCTCTCGGACACGGGGCGTTAAGACTCGTCCATAAAGAGGACATGAGCAACAGGCACTTCCAACAGGTGATTATTGTGCAATCAATTGGAACCAGATGCATGACATGGATGCCCAACAAAGATTCCGTTTATTGAAGATGGAAGAACAGAGAAATCCCCAGTAGAGTCAAGAAATGCTGATTAGAATCACCTCCTCGCTGTTGCTCTATTGGGTTGTACGCAGGCTCTTGGCAACCAGCTTGACAACGTGGGAGAGGGTCTTCTCTATGGTGCTGAGGCAATGGCCAAAGGGGTGGCTTTAGGGCTAACTGATGTCATTGTCCGTTCCCAGTCTGGCTACGAGAACCATGGGCCACCGGGGTTGCTTCTTGGGCTCAGCAAAGGCCTGGCAGGGCTTGTGCTGCATCCAGTGACAGGCTTTCTGCACTCTCTGGCATTCATTGTTGCTGGCATAGATGCATCCGCTGGGTCATGCGCTCGCATGGTGCAGCGCAAGCCTCACTTGCAGCGCCTGCGTCTGCCGAGGGCTATTTCTGTCGAGGGGGTGGTTCACGAGTACAACAAGGAGAGCGCAGTTGGCCAGGTTTGTAACTCCCTCAGTTACTGTGCTGTCTTTCCATGCGGGCCGTTCCTTTCTTTCCCCATCCTGTGCATTTCAGCTGTCACTGACACTTCTTCCGCTGTCCCATTCCTTCCATCTTGCGTTTGTTCGTAACCTTCCGTTCAGATGGCTTTGTTCATGGCAGAAGCAGGCTCTTACTTTGGCAAGCGTGACATATTCAGGGACCACTCCAAGTTTGCCCTGTCAGATGCATATGTGAAGCACATTATTCTGCCCAACAGCCGCCTCCTGCTGATCACCAATCGCAGGGTCATGATGCTCAAGGTGGGTTAAGTTGCTAAGTTTCCCAAAGGACAGAGGCTACCCAACCTGGTCCTCCTAAGTGGACCATGTTTTGCCTGGAGAAATGCAATATGCACCTCATTTTCCAGTGCTACTCTGTTCTGTACCGTTCATATTCATCCTCCCCCATCCCTCAACCTGCCCTGTACCTTTCGTTTGCTTAGTGTCCGGTGGATCCGGCTGGCCAAATAGACTCCCTGACTCTGGTTCAAGTCCCGTCCCTTGTGCGATGGGATGTACCATGGGACAACCTACTGGCTCTGGAGATCAAGAGCATCCGTAGCTTCCCTCGGCCAGTGGTCTGTGTGCATATGCGAGAGCCTACCCCGCGACGCCTCTACACCATCATCCGCTGCCCAGAAACGCATCCTGCTGAGCAAGTGCTGGCTGACATCGCCTTTGCCTTTGAGGCCTATGGTCCCAAGCCAGTCAACATTCAAGCAGGGAACGTAAGTATTTTTGCGTCCTTCCTTTTATTGTTTTTTCACAAACATTCTGCTTCAAGCATTTTTCCTGTTGACTTCCCCTCCTTGCTCAATATGCAGATCCCAGCTGAGCCTTCCCAGCACTCCTTCTTATCCACTGCCACCAGCCAGTCCTCACTCTCTCACACCAGCTCATCAGCCCGGCCAATCCAACCAACACAGTCCAGGAGGTTTGGTCGACAGCACAGCGTCCAAACCTCAGAGCGGGCACTGGCAATTGGCCGGCATGCATTATCTTCTAGCGAAGACAACCCCCCCATCATGGCCCGTCGCTTCGCATTGCCATCCATGCACTCTAACTCAATCCCATCGCACATGGAGACGGATACATTCATTCGTGCATGGGTGGTTGAGGATGGACAATCTTTCTGCTCGACATCTTGTCAAGGGGTAAGTTTTGCTTCTGTTGCTGGCAATGTCAGTTGCTGCTGGCTGGTGGCTCGAGAACTGTTGGTGGCTTTTGTCTCTTGATTCTGTCAATTCTCACCAGAACTTTGAGTGTTTCCTATCCCTGCCAGGATTCTGTTGAGGCTGGTCATTTTGCGATCTGGAAGCCAGTGCCTCCAGAAGGGTAGGCCACATACCTGCTCTAGTGCTGAACTTTTAGCATAGTTCAGCATTCAGTGTCAGTTTTAACACGTGTTGATATTATACATTGTGCCCTTTGCAGGTACATATCCTTGGGGGATGTTGCATGGAGAGGACTAACACCCCCTCCAGCTGTGCGAGTGTACTCCACCGCGCCAGCTTCAGTGGCTGCTGGCTCCTGCAGTGCACTTGCCATGCCAAAGGATTACTTCCTTGTGAGTGGCATGAGCAAGCAACTTGTCAATCTCCTGCCATTCTCGTCCCGACTTTCCACTTATATTGGGCCCTGCTCTCATTCCCATGGTGCTGTTGCCACAGGTGTGGCGGAACCGAGTGAGCAAGACAGAAGATGCAGTCAGCATATGGAGACCAATCCCTCCAGAGGGGTATGTCTGCATTGGCTGTGTAGCAGTTGGGGGCTATGACAAGCCAGCACATGGTGACCCGCGTTTGGCAGTGCGCTGTGTGCGCCAGGACTTGGTGAGGCCAGCAGAGGTGGAGGAGGAGCTGTGGCATGCCACGACCAGGTGGGACCAGTCATGGGGCTGTCATGTGCATCAGGTGAACAATTCAGCAAGAACATTTGTTGCGGTTAGAAGTAGAGAGGAAATAGGAGGGGTTGAGAATGGGTGGGATGTCCGTTGAATGGTTCACGGCCAAACTTGCATTCAAGCACTTGCACCAGGACCCTGCAGTGTGGGAGGGTATTCGTCTTTGTGCCTGACCGAATATGCTGATTTCTAGCACTTCAGCACCCGTCGTTTTACAATGAGACAAATTAAGCAACAACATTGCCATGAACCCTCATGCAATGCAAGCATGTAAGGAAATGGTATTTCCTTATCCCGGGTTTTAGTAAGGCATACACTGCTCTAAAGGGGTTGCCGCACAGTTCTGCCGTGAAAGTCAAATGTGGTCTCCTGACGAGCCACATGTCAACTTATATTCATACGCTGTTCTAGGCTAGATAGGTGCGTGCTCATAGAGAGTACAACACACTAGCACAAAACCACCCTGTATGCTCGTTTCTAATCAATACGTTATTCTAAGATGGTGTCACGCTAGGCTAGGTCCCTCACCCGCGCTTCCGCCCTAGAACGCCCTAGTCCCTAGCGCCCAACCTAGTCCCTAGCGCCCACCCTAGTCCCTATCGCCCGCCCTATCGTGCCCGCGCCCTAGCCCGCTTGCCCCTAGCTCGCCGCTGGCCCTTCACACGCCGCGCGAGCCTTAGCCCGCTGGCCCTAACTCGCCGCTGGCCCTTAGCGCGCCGCGCGATCCCTCACCCGCTGGCCCCTAGCTCGCCGCTAGCCCTTCGCGCGCCGCGCGTTCCCCGTTCCTCGACGCGCTGTCCCCTAGCTCACCGCTGGCCCCTTGCTCGTCACTGGCCCCTAGCTCGCCCACTAGCCCCTAGCTCGTCCGCTGGCCCCTAGCTTGCCGCTGGCCCTTCGCACGCCGCGCGGGCCCTAGCCCGCAGGCCCCTAGCTCGCCGCTGGCCCTTCGTGCGCCACGCGAGCCCTAGCGCGCTGGCCTCAGCTCGCCGGCGCCAGCTCGCAAGCCCTTGCTCGCCAGCCCTCGCTCGCTAGCCCTAGCTCGCCGGCCCTAGCACGCTCGCCGCCCCTATCGCGCTCGCCGGCACCAGCTCGCCAGCCCCAGTTCACGCCTGCCCCAGCTCCTGCCGGCCCCAGCTCCTGCCGGCCCCAGTTCGAGCCGGCCCCTAGCTCCCGCCGGCCCAAGCCCCTGCTGGCCCCAGCTTCTACCGACCCTGCGCGCCGCCGCCCCACTGCCGGACTCTACTTCCCGAGCCGCGCCGCCCCAGCTCGCCGTGCCGCGGTCCCGTTGTGCCGCTGTGCTGCGGTGTCGCCGTGCCGCTATGCCGCGATGCTGCTGCGCCGCCGGGTGTCGCACACCATCCCCGTCCTCCGGCGACTCTCCTTTCGGGCCTCTATCCCAGCTCCTTAACTGGTTTCCCTTGTCTTCGCTTGTACGTGATGACCTCCGACTTTCCTTGCTCTTGCCCCCTCATGGCCTGGCCAGCGTCCCCGCCGCCGAGCCGTGAACGCCCAGCCCTGGCGACATTCGTGACATAATCCTCAGTGACCCGGCCTTGGCTGTTTTGCAGCAGCAGAACGCCTGATTCCTTCTTACCCCGCACCATCCACCGCTGCCTGCTCAGCCCGTATTCCAAGGTGTTCCGCCTTGGTTCCCTGAGGTACACCTCGTCCCCGAGCTGCAATGTACTGTCCTCCAAGCTCCGGCTACTCTCCCCCTGCTTACGCTGTCGGTACCGTCGCGCATCCCTCAATTGTGCCACCTCCAGGTTATCAAGCGCAGCGGGCAAGGCGCTCCTTAGGTAGCTTGCTCTCATTGCTGCCACCGCTGCCCACTTACGAGAGTCTTCCGTGTCCACTGCTTCGACCATTACTCATGGAGCATCCACAGGAAGCACCGGTTCCTTCCCATATAGCAGGTAGTATGGAGAGTAGTCTCGGAGTGCCTGCTTTTTGCTGAAGCGGTAGCCAGCCGCTACCCACAGCAGGTAGCTGTCCCAGTCCCTCCGCTCCTCCTCCTCACAATATTTCCTCAGCCCTTGCTTCAACGTCTGCACCTTTCGCTCTGTTAAGCCATCTGCCTGAGGGTGATAATGCGACGTCCGCCTATGCGTGATGCCCACCTCCTGCAGGAGTGCATCGAATTCCCCATGCGAACTCGCTACCCTGGTCGGTTAGTACTTCCCCATATGCTCCGAACCTAGTCAAGACGTGCTGGACAAAGGCCTCAGCCACTCCTGCCGCCGTCTTCCGAGTCAACGCGACCACCTCTATCCACTTGCTAGTATGCTCTATCATGACCAAAATGTACTTCTTGCCTCTTCGGGAAAGGGGCAGCTCTCCAGCTATGTCCCAATGGGCAAGGACTGCAGCTCCGCTTTCGTTTTCTCCAATCTGGCCTTGCTCCTTCTGCAAGGTTCGCAGTTCGCCACTACCTCCTTCAACCCCTGCCGCATTCCCCCCCACCAATACATGGTTTGCAGAAGCTGCACAGTCGCGTAGTGACCCAGGCGCGTGTGCACTTTCAAAATCAGCGTCTCGCGTTCCTCTGGCTTGGGCACTATCCTCCAGCCATCCTCTGTCACCAATTGCAGCTGATTTTCCTGCCATCGATAGTGCACCCCTCTTGCCCTGACCCTTTCGGGCACCTCTTCTCCCTCGGGCCCCTTTTCTTGCACCCATCGCAGCACAGGTAGATCCTCCCATACTTCTCGGCAGCCTTTCTCCTTCTCTGTCCGCCGACTCCAGCCCTCCTTTTCGGCTGCCACGGCCATACAGGTGAGCCCTGTCTCAGCGCTACCGGCGGGCGATGTCATCTCCTCTGGGCCCTGCCTGGATAGTCCATCCATGTGCTGGAGGGTCTTCCCCGGCCTATGCTTGATCTCAAACTCGAATTCCTGCAACCTCGCATTCCGCCCCTTCAGCGCCTGGTTCGTCATAAGCCACAGCAGTGGTTGGTGATCGGTGACCAGCGTAAATCTCCTTCCTTGCAGGTAGAGCCTGAAGAGCTCCACGGCCCATACCACTGCTAGCCCCTCTCCCTCATAGGAGCTGTAGTTGCCTTCTGCTGGACTGCAGGACCGGCTGGCATAGGCCACTACTCGTTCCAGCCCCCCTTCCTCCTGGCACAGCACTGCCCCCATCCCACTGCTACTCCAATCAGTATACAATGTGAAAGGCTCCTCTGGATTGGGCAGCTTCAGCATGGGCGTCGTCTTCACGGCTTCCTTTAGCGTCCTCCACGTGCTTTCTTGCTCTTCTCCCCACTTCCATGGCTCGTCTTCTCACAGGAGTAGGTTCAGGGCCTTTGCCGTCTTGCTGAAGTTCGGAACAAACTTCCGGTAGTAGCTCAAGAATCCCAGTTGCGCTCGTAGTGTGCTTCTATCACTTGGCGGCTTCAGTCTATCTACCTCTTCTACCTTGGCCTGCTGCACCGACAATCCTCCCTCTCCCACTTGAAACCCCAGATACGCTACTGTCTTCACCCCGAAATGGCATTTTCCTGGATGGCAAGTGAGGCCCGCTGCCTGAATTGCAGCCAGGGTGGCTGCCACGTCGGCCACATGCTGCTTCCCATCCTTGCTAAAGACCACCACATCGTCAATGTAACAGAGGGCCTGAGGAATCCCTTGAAGTACTTGGTCCATCACTCGCTGAAATTTCGCCGACGCGTTCTTGAGCCCGAAAGGCATGTAGTTCCACTCGTACAGCCGCTCAGGGCCATGAAAGGCGGTCTTCTGCTTATCTTCCTCCTTGATTGGGATCTGATTAAATCCCTGCCTTAAGTCCAGTGTCGAGTACACCCTCCCTTCAGTCACATTGTCGAATATTTCTTCAGCCATCGGCATGGGGTATCTGTCGCTCTTCGTGACGCGATCCAGTCCTCTGTAATCGCCGCACATCCTCCGTGCCAACGTCTCCCCTGTCAAGTCCTTCCTTGCAGCCACCATGGTAGCTGCTGCATATTCTGACGTGGATTCGCGTATGAGGCCGGCAGCCAGCAGTTCAGCGCATTTGGCTTTGGCTATGTCTCTATCCCCTGGGCTCATATGCCTTCTCCTTTGGTATACTGGCTCTGCCGTCTGCAGCTCTATCTCTAGCTCTGCTCTATTGCACTTGCCCAACTCCTCCAGAGAATAGGCGAAAGCTCCCCTCGCCTCCCTCAGCACTGTCCTTAGCTCTTCCTGCTGTTCTTCCTCCAGCCCGTCTCCTATATCCCATCCGGGTGGAGTCTCCGTTAGCGGTGGAGGCTCTTCCTCTTCACCCTCCTCTTCCCTCGCCTGCTCTTGTCCCTCTGCCTCCTGCATTGCTCTGGCCAGGAGAGCGATGCAAGAGCTGTTCAATCGATTTTCGTCCTGCTGGCTCTCCGTCCAGGCATCTGCCTTCATCCGTTGCCACGCCTCAGCCACCTCCATCACCTGCTCCGGATCCGTCTCTAGCATCTCCTCTATATCCTTCCACCTCCAGTGCATCAGCAGCTGCATCCTCATGATCTCCTGTCGCTTCTGCGCTCGGTATAATAACCAGACCAACGCATGCTGGTCTATTACCCCCCCCCAGAGCTTCCCTGTGGGCTTCCTCGGAAATGCCTTCCGCTGCTGTGGCATTCCTCATGTATCCCAGGGCCCTCTCTCTCTCCACAGCTAAGGGCTCCTCCCACTGTCCCGTCTCCAACACTTGAACCATTCCCGGCCCAGGCTCGCCGTCACGCATACAAAATGCATAACTACCTGGTGTCGCCACCAAGGTAGGCCAGGCCTGTCGGGGTGCCCCCTCTTGGTTGCAAGGGAACTGGGTCTTGATGTCGGGTGGTGACTGGCGCTGGTATCCTTCCCGGTTCCAGGATGTCCTGCACCAGCCGAGGTAAGGGACGCTGCATCCTGCTGAGCTGGTCACGCAGCACGGGCTCAGGTATCAGGTTTTGCCAGTAGCGGCGCACCCGATGTGTCCTGGATCCCATCTGTGCCGCATCCCACGCCACCCCATGCCCCAGTTCTCCAGTTACTGCTCGGTGCGCCTCTTGCACCAGACTCCTCTGGTCTTCTGCTACGTCCAGGTTTTCCACTATGTATGACACTGGTCCTTGTCTCCTCATGATCATCTTCATCACCCGTATCAGCTCGTGGAATAGTCCAGTGCGGGGATCGGCCAATCCCTTGCCCTTCCCTGCCCTGGATAAGCCTTGGCACTCCCACCCAGCCACTAGCAGGTCTACATGCCCCCAGCCTGCCACCAACGCTTCTGTGATACTGCTTCTGCCTCAGCTATCATTGCTGGCTGCAGCTTGTCCGGGAATTGCTGACTTAGCATCCTCGCATGGTGGAAGGCCATCTCTCGGACCTCGGCATTCTTCTCCACGTACACCCACTTTTTGATAGTCTGCCCAGTCCGGACGCATGCAGCCAGTCCTGGGCCGATACCCCCGAACAGTTCCAGCAAGGTAAGGGGCCGGTTAAAGGTCTCGCAATCATAGGTTGGCTCCGCCAGCCCTCGAGCCTCTCGGTATTCTGCCTTCCCCGGACCTGCAGCCTCCTCCCACCGCCTGCGTTCGCTCGCTCGCTCTAAGTACACCCCTGCATCCTCGAACCTCCACTCCAGCACCTTCTCCGCTGGTGGCTCCCTGTACTCAGGTCTCCTTCGCAGAAAGCGATCTGGTAGGGTAGCAGCGGTGCTCTCTTCCCTCCGCAGCTCATGGTCCCAGTAGCGGGGCTGATAGGACACCTTCCCTGCCCAAGTATCCACTACAGCTCCGATCTTGTATAGGAGCTCCATTCCCAGCAAGAGGTCGTAGTCGTCGGAGTCCGACACCAAGCAGTGTACTCGGATTCTCGCTTCATCCTCTGACCCTGGTGACAGCACCACTTCCTGTGGCCTTAGGGTCCTGGGCAGCAACTTCCCTGCCCCTCCTTCCGCTGTTTGAATGCGCACTCCATCAGGGGTCACGTTCTCTTCCTTGTGTAGCCCCAGCCGCTCGGCCAGTCGCCTCCCCACCGGCACCTGGGATGCCCCCGTGTCAATTATCGTCATCCCCGGATATTTGCCTTCCACGGCTACCGCTCCTTCCCTCGCCTCCACCACGCAAGATCGTGCTGCCAGCCGTTCGGATGGGTGACGGTGCGGGCCATGTCTGCCGCCGTTGCCTGCTCCACTGGCTGCGCCGGCCTTGCCCTTGGCCCGCGCCGCGCAGCTGGCAGCCCCTGCCTGCCGTCCACTCCTCCACTCCGCAGCCCCAAATCTTCTCTATCTCGCTCCGTTCCTGCGGCCATGATGAAGAGCTCCCCCTTGTCCTCCTCACCATCCGGTGGCGTCTTCACCAACATGGCTGAGCGGTCCTCGTCTTCCTCGTCGCCGTCCTCTTCTGCCTTCAGCCTCTTCAATTCTTCCTCCAAGGCTTCAATACGTCCCCTCCTGCCTCCCTTGCTCTTCTCCTCCCTCTGCTTGGTGTAGCAGCTATCAATCACGTGTCCTTTCCGCTGGCAATAAGAGCATGTCTGCAGCTTTGGGTAGTCTCGCTTGAAGTGCCCCGGCTCTCCGCACATGTAACATACAGGCTCTTCACCCGGGGGAGGTGTTGCACTCCACGTGCACTGCGGTCGTCCCTGGTTCCCTCGGCTCTCCCCCATGCCTTCCTCCTCTCCTTCGCTTCCAGCCAGCAGCGCCCCTCCCCAGCTTATTCCGCACCTGTCACACTCGCGAACTCCTGCTCGGTCGGGTTTCTTCCCCAGGTCATACAGGCTCAGCGACTGTTCGTTGCGTCACGCTATCTCGTACGCCTGCCTCAACGTTGCATTCGGGCCCAGGTTGTACGTGTGATCCCGCACCGTCCGTGCCAACTCGCCTGAGAGTCCTCCCAGGAATTTCGCCACCACTATCCGTGGCTTGTTGCAACTGATGTCCTCGGCTAGCTGATCCACCCGACGGTAGTAGGCGAGGAGCGACTCTCACGGGGCCCTTCACAGCTGCTCGAATTCACGCAACCGAGCTGGCGTCTGCATCGGGAAGTGCGTCTGCAGCTCATTCAGAAACCGCTCGGTCGGATCCAGCAGCCTCACGATCTGCCCCTCAGCATCACGCCGTACCCTGCCCGGCGCATCTCGTTCCTCTTCCTGCAGCAGCAGGTCACGTACTTCTAAAAGGCTTCAGCGTCGCCGACCAGTGTGTTGCCAAGCGAACGGAAGAAATGTCTGAGGTCTAGACTGTCTTGCTCCTAGCAATACTTCTCGCTGCGGACATGCATGGCGTATGTCCTCAGCCTTGGCCCCGATTCCTGCTCCCCTGTGAAACAGGCGGGTACCTCCACCTTCGGCAGACTGGTGTATTTATATCGTGCTCCCTCTTCCCAGGCGGACCTGCGAGACGGCCCACCTGATACGAATTGGCTCGCCGCCGCCGCTTCTGCTCTGCACCCCTCGCTTCCTCCGAAGTCCGTAGCGGCAGTACCACCCCCGGATCCTGCTGCTCCTCCAGAGAGCGTGACTCCGATTCCCTTTTCTGCCGATGCTGAGTCTCCTTCAGCTTGGCAATCCGCTCGCATCGCAAACCCACTGGAGTCGCGCTGCTCCGCTCTGTGCTCCGTCCGCTGCCCACTCGGCTTGCCGCCGTCTTCCGCGCGCGATCCCGCACGATCTGCCGTCGGCGATTTCGGCACCTCACCTCCCTCGTCAGTTTGGGGTACATCCCTTCCTAGTGACGAGTTGTCTTCCATGGGCAGCCGCAAGCCGCTACAAAGCAACATGCCCGCCATTGACTCTGTTTGTAATAAAGGCTCCAAGATTGAACAGCCAAGCTTCCCAATTCCCACCACCCTCTGTCTAGCCTCTCCTCAGGGATCTAGCTTTTGCTCATGAAAGAATCCACTAAGAAACAAGCATACAGGCTTTCCCACTAAGATGAGAGAACAAACAGAGTAGCTACAGAGATGCGAATGCTTCGGCTTTGTGCTACTCTCCCTAGCAGATGCTCTCCTGCGCCTGACCCTTCCCTCCCAGCTGAATCCGCCACGCGCCATTGCGGGGTTTTCTCCTCCGATGGCAGCTCCGTGATTCCTGCCAACCCTCCCTTCCATGCGTGCTGCATGCCCCTCTCCAGCCTAGCCATCCCTTCTGCTGAAGTGTCCGAGCCGATCCGCCAGCTGCTCAACAGACCTCATCATAATTCCGCCCCCGACTCGCCCATCACTGTATACCATGCACAATTGACATAACCTATGTATAGTATATACACAACCTTATTACTTCCTTTATAACCTCTCGCGCTGTCCCTTGAAACTCTGTAACCCAATTATAGAGGTTCACGCGACACGTGCCACTGTGGTGTTGTGCCGCTGTGCCGCTGTGCCTCAGTGTCGCCGTGCCGCCGCGCCGCCATGCTGCTGTAGTCGTGGTGATGGCGGACGCTGTGCTCCGCCTAGATGCAGAGTGTCGGGCTGTCGACTTCGAGGCGTGGCTCGCCGACCTCCGCCACTAGCTGAAGGGTCAGCGCCAGAACGGCTAGTCCCTGGCCGTCCACGTCGACGGTAAGCTCCCCTGCCCCAACCCGCCTGGAGTCCTCCCTGACGCCCCCATGCCTGGTGAGCGTGAGGCCTTTGCCGCTGCTGAGCTCGCCCGCTCTGTCTGGGAGTCGCGCGACACAGTTGCACAGCTTGCTATCAGTCACTCCCTCCCCCTATCCGAGTAGGCTGTAGAGACTGCGAAGGAGTACCTAGATGCCGTCATTGTGCGCCATTCCACTCCCTCCTCTGCCTCTACTCGCCGTCTCCTTCTTCCCCTGCTTATCCTTGATCTTGCATCCTTCCCCACTATCGCTGATCTCGCCACTCACCTACGCGCTCTCGAGACAAGCTACCGTGCTGCTAGCACTGAGGCCCAGCTCACTGTACTGCCTCCCCCCCTTGGCGCTACTCTCTACTTCCTTGCTACGCGCCTTCCCGACTGCCTCGCCACTGCCCGCGACCACTTCCTTACTCTCCACCCCGCTGACCTCACCCTTAGTGTCGTTGTCACCGCCCTATCCACGATAGAGACCCGCCAGCGCACTATCGCTCAGTCTAGTGGTACTGTGCCGGTCCCTATCTTTCAGGGCTGTGCTCCCTCCCACTGCACTTACTCTGACTTTTCAGCCGCTATCGCTAAGACAGGCCCTGCTGCGGCGACCTCAGCGTAGCCTCGTCAGGGCAAGGGCCGCTGCGCCAGAGGGAGGCGAAGCAGAGGGAGGGGTGGTGGAGGTGGTGGAGGTGGTGCGAGTACTGGTGGTACAGACGAGGGGGCCGATGCTGATGCCCCGTAGCAGCAGCAGAAGCCCCAGCAGTAGCAGCAGTAGCCCCAGCAGCAGCAGCAGGAGCAGCAGATGCAGCAGCAGCCGTGGGGATCCCCGCCGCCGTGGTGGGTCTGGCGGCTTTGGTGGCGTCGGCCGCGGTGGCGGCTCGCGCAGCTCGGCGTTGGGTGCTGGCTCAGGTGCGGTGACTCGTCAGTACCAGCTTCAGACCGGCCCCCGTCGCGGCGCCGTGTGCGACCGTCCCGGTCACACCATCGCCCGCTGCTACCGCCGCCTCAACGACCTCTTTCGTCTCCATTTCGGGCCCGCGTCGGACCTCCCGGAATGGCACAGCCTGGTACATCGCCGTGTGCCAGTCTTTGAGATGGATATGGATCAGATTAGGTCTGCTTTGTATGCCATGGATGCTGATGAATCTAGTGTGACCGGACCTTATTATCTTGTGTTGCCTAGTCTAGGTGTGTCCACTGTGTGTAGTCTAGGTTCCCTTGCTGCGTCAGGTGTAGGACCTCCTGCCTTGCTTAGCTTCGATTCCACCCTAGTCACTCCGCCAGCAGACGCTACCACCACGCTCTCTTTCAAGCTGGACTTTGGTGCATCCGCCTGCTTCTTTTGCGACCACACTGCGCTCACGCCGCTTGCCGCCCCTGCAGCTGCCGCGCTTGCTGACACCTCCTCAAGTCTGGTAGTTGCATGTAGCTCCACCTCTCTTCTCTGTTCGGCGGTTCCCTCGGGCTCCCTTACAGGCTTGCACAAACCCTTGTTCTCCAAGAACCTAGTTGGTGTCTGCTGTCTTCAGGACCTCGACGTCACCACTATGTTCCCTGGACACGAGCAGTACGCAGACTGTACTGAGGCCACCACTGGTGCCCCCCTCACCACGTTCCCCCGGGACCTTGTGCCTGACCTGTTTATGCTGGACAGTGCGTCCCTCACGGTGGGAGCGTCCTCTCAAGTGGCGGTGCCTACTCAGGTCGCTGCGGCTTGCTCATGTCGGTCACTCACTCACCCATCGCTCCTATGGCACCACCGTCTAGGTCACCCTGCACTTCCGTATTTGCGTTACATATCACATCATCGTCTTGTCTTAGGTCTCCCTGCGTCGCTCCCTTCCCTCCATCCCTCACCCGCTCCTCCATGCATGCCTTGCGTCGAGGGCCGGCTGCGCCGTGCTCCTCACTCCTCCTCGTTTCCCCCCACCACTGCGCCACTTCAGACCCTGCACCTTGACGTCTGGGGCCTAGCCCCCGTCCTTGGGCCGCGTCGCGAGTGCTACTTTGTGGTGCTCGTAGACGACTACACGCGCTACACCACGGTGTTTCCCCTGGAGCGGGAGGCCAACGTGCCTGATGCTCTTATCCCATGGCTTGTTGCTGTGCATGTCCACTGCGCCCCACCAGTGCTCTGTCTCCACTCCGACCGTGGCGGTGAGTTTGCCTCCGGT
The DNA here is from genome assembly GCA_027943415.1 of Closterium sp. NIES-67. Classification (NCBI taxonomy): domain Eukaryota; kingdom Viridiplantae; phylum Streptophyta; class Zygnematophyceae; order Desmidiales; family Closteriaceae; genus Closterium; species Closterium sp. NIES-67. Next base: position 1,077,372 of record BQMB01001448.1, on the reverse strand, counting down.
CGGCTTGGCCAGTTCTGTCATGCGGAGGGCACCACCCAGTCGTACACCCTGCCGGACTCCCCGCAGTAGAATGGGGTCGCTGATCGATGCATCGGTTTGGTCATGGAGGTGGCTTGTACCTCCATGATCCATGCTGGTGCATCCCATGGCCGTTCGCGGTTTGCTAAGCCGCTCACCAGCTTAACCTGTGGCCACACTCCCAGTGGCCGCAGGTTTCGCCGACCCTTCTCTGGACCGGGTCCCCTGGTTACGCGTCTGCGTTCCACGTCTGGGGCTGCCTCGCGTGCCTCTGGCATAGACAAGGTCCCTGCTCGCACCGTCCCTTGTGTCTGCCTTGCCTTCCCCCTCGACGTGTCTGACTAACACCTTAACCACCTACCGTCTCACCCCGTCTTTCACTCGCGTGATGTCCCCTTTGACGAGTCTGTCTCATTCTACACCCGCTTTCCTCACTGAGGTCTCCCGGTTACCCCACTCCCTTGGTAGCTCCTGCTCTCCTCCCTCCCCATCCTAACCCGTCTGGTGTGTCTCACGTTACTCTTCTTCCGTCGGTTGCTCCGGCAGAGGAGTCGGTTGACCCTAGGGGCCCTGCAGCTCAGGGTCCGCCGCTTGTCTCCGCCCCAATGTCTCCTCCATCGCCACCATCGCAGTGGCCGCCGACGCAGCCTCAGCAGCAGCACTAGCCGCCGCAGCAGGCGCCGCCGTTGTCGTCGCCGCAGCCGCAGGGGTCCGCAAGCTCTAGGGGTGCGGGCGTTGAGAAGGGTGCTAGTCCTGGGGGTGCTGGTTCTGGGGGTGCTAGTCCTAGGGGTACTGCTGTGGCTTGTCCCATTGGTCATGGGGGTGGCTTAGGTGCTGGATAGGGTTTTCATCTTTGGGGTGCTGTCAGGGAAGGTCACGGGGGTAGCCGTGGTGCAGCTGGAGGCTCTGGTGTCGGGGTGGAGCAGCTGCAGCAATCACCGCCGTAGTCTGCTCTTCACCCCCTCATTCTTCCCTCCCCCGACCGCCCGCCTGCGCCTCCCCCCGTGCCGCCTCCTTTGCCTGTTTACGGCCCTATGTTTCCTCCACCAATTTCATCACTGGCTCATTTCCCCCCTCGTTCTCCTCCTATAGTATGTCTCCTGACCCGAGGCCTCCCTCCCATGTCTGGTCTCGCCGTCCCTCTCGTGCTCGTCCTGTCTCCGCGATTCAGCGTTCTCACCCTATGTTTCTCCGTTGTCACGTGTCTCATGCTCCTCTTCTCCCGTCGTCTCCTCAGTCTTCCCTTGTGATCTCTGCGCCTCCTCTCTCTCACTATCTCCGTGCTGCTAGTCCTCTTGTTCCTTGGGTCCTCGCCTCTCTTGTCACCGACCCATCCGTTCCTGTCTCTAGACTTGACGCTCTTGTCGCTGTTGTCGCTGACTTTTACTCTACCCGCTGCCTTGACTACGTCACTGCTCCGGTCTCTAACCCTGTCTGTCCTCCGTCTGTCGAGGGTGTTAGTATTAAGGACGGAGTCTAGGTGTGCTTAGGAGCTAGAATTACTCAAAATATAAATCCGAAATTCTGGACAGAAAAGTCGTCTCCACAAGAAACGTCGTCGACAAAAAACTAGTCGTTGGAATGTCGCGAAACTCGGATATGTTGTAGCTCGTAATCTCGGATACCATTCCCAATTCGAATCACATCGATTAATTGAGTATTCGAGACGCTATGTCTTTCGACGCATAGGGGGGTATGCTGTAGGAGAAGAGCTTAACTCAATCTCAAAAGTTCAATCAAGGTTCAAGAATCTCACAAGGAATTGGAGGAGCAAGAGAAAGGTTTTGAAGGGAAGAGAGGGATGAGAGAGAAGGTCCCAAGAGAGTCCCCAACCAAGGAAACCCCATAAGCACAAAGATTCCCTCCCTATAGGAACCCCAACTTTGACCTTTGTCCCTTCCCAACCAATCCAACCAAGTTGGCCACCCTTGCCAACCTAGCTTGGTTGTTCCCAACCAATTTGCAGCTCCTACAGTAGAGTGACAAATTTTCCCAACCCCAAAGGTCCCAAATCCATATTGAGTCACCCCACAACTTCACTTCGTAACTGCCGCAATTGTAACGCAAGCTCATGAACTTTGAATCTTCATAGCTTTCGCGTTCTTGCTCCGATTGAAGGGATTCTCGTTGCGTCGGAAAGATCTTCTCAAGATCTATCATCACAAAATACCTGCTCAAACAAAATAACACAAAACACATTCCCAAACTCCAGAAAACACCATACACAAATTCTTGCACACGTTCAAATCACACATGCAAGTTGAAAACATGGGATGGGAGGCAGACAGAATGTGATAGCATATGATGACATCACACAACAGAGGGTGCACCTGCTTTTGGCAGTGACGTATTAGAGGACAGACAGTACGAGCTAGCTTTCCTGTCCGAGGCCGCTCCTCATCTCTGCTCCATGCTACTAGTCCTTGAGGGTGACCCAGACGCACTTGACATCTCGACCCCTCGCACATACGCTGAGGCGACCTCGGGACCCTGGGCCTCTCAGTGGATACTTGCTATGGACGCGGAGATGGCATCTTGGAGATCCACTGGCCCCTACGTCGATGCAGTTCCCCCACCTGGGGCGAACGTAGTCGATGACCGGTGGCTCTTCAAGGTGAAGCGCCCTCGTGGAGAGCCGCGTGTATTCAAGGCGCGCTACATTACTAGAGGCTTCAGTCAGCGCGAGGGTGTTGACTTGTTTCAGACCTTCGCCCCGACCTTGAAGATGACTACTCTTCGGGCGCTTCTTCACATAGCAGTATAGCGCGACTACGAGCTGCACTCTCTCGACTTCTCCACAACGTTTCTACAGGGCAGTCTGCACGAGCAGGTTTATCTGCACTGTCCGCCAGGCTTCACTGCCACCTTCGCCCCTGGGACCGAGTGGCTCCTCCGGCATCCGGTTTACGGCATGCGGCAGGCGCCCCATGAGTGGCATGACACGCTGCGTGCTACGCTAGCTGACCTACAGTTCTTCCCGTCCTCTGCCGACCCTTCGCTCTTCGATCGCTTAGGCCAGAATCCGTTCTACATCCTTGTCTACGTAGATGACCTGGTCTTCGCTACTGCAGACACAGACGCACTGGCCTTCATGAAGGCTGAGCTGCTGAGGAGAGACACCTTCACTGACCTACGAGAACTACGCCGCTGCCTTGGCCTGCAGATTTCCCGGGACAGAGTAGCGCACACCATCACTCTCACATAGTCACACTTGGTGCACCAGATCCTTTAGAGGTTCGGTCTTCAGTTCTCCTCCGCACAGCCTACACCTCTGCTAGTAGATCCCAGGCTATCGACTCCAGTCCTTGACGAGTTGGTAGAGCCTAGTGGTCCATACGCTGAGCTGGTGGGTTGCCTCATGTACCTGATGATCTGCACTCGTCCAGATCTCACATACCCTCTCAGTATCCTTGCTCGCTTTGTGGTGATAGGCAGACACCGACCACAACACTGGTCGGCCTCTAAGAGAGTTTTGCGTTATCCGGCAAGTACATCGGGCATGGGGCTAGTGCTAGGAGGACGCATGCCGGTGGTCCTTCGTGGACGGACGATGCTGAGTCGCTCTGCTCCTCCCACGGCTACTGCTGTAGCCTTGGTGCAGGCGCTATCTTGTGGAGGTCCACCCGCTTGTCGTCTGTTGCACAGTCTAGCTGTGAGGCTGAGATCTACGCTGGTGCCATGGCGGCACTAAAGCTCCGCTGGCTGAAGTTCTTGCTCACTGACTTAGGTTAGTGGCCTAGCTCTGCCCGGTCCTGTATGTTGACAACAGGGCCATGATCCTCCTGTGTTAGGAGCCTTATCTGGAGTGCAGAGCGAAGCACATCTAGCTGCGGTACTTCCTCCTGCACGAGCTACAGCAGCGCCCCAGGCCCGCATAGTACACTTGGTCTCCGGTGCCAACACAGCTGATATCTTTATTAAGGCGCTTGCGCCTAAAGATCATCAGCGGCACTGTGTACAGCTTGGTCTAGTTCTAGTAGCTCCTCACTTAGTAGGACCCTGACTGTGTACGACTATTTTTTTATTCTCTTAACTAGCCTTGTGGCTTTTGTTCCAGTTCCAGACTAGTAATGCCGCCCTGGGTTGCTCTTGTCAAGTTTGTACTCTTATGACTGGTCTTTAGACCCTTGCCTCAGAGGTTGGACTAGTATTGCCGCCCCTGAGCTGTGTGTCTCTTGCTAGGCACTGCCCCTTGTCTAGCCTTGGGGGTGTGTCAACATATATTCATATGTTGTTATAGGCTAGATAGGTGCGTGCTCATAGAGAGTACAACACACTAGCATAAAACCACCTTGTATGCTCGTTTTGTATTCAATCCGTTATTCTAAGACCACATACATTTTGTGTTGGTGCAACCCTATGGCTTGCACTCGGCTTGTCGTCCTTGTTTGTGTGTGTGCATGCATGGCATGGAATGAATTCTGAGTCTATGTCATTGCTATCCAATGCTTGTGTGTGTGTTTGAATGGTGTATCACAATGTGGTTTGTGTCGGTCAAGACATTAGCGGGTTTTTACAACTCGCATGTCAAGTCGTCGTTTGTGTGTCGCATGTGTTTTTTCTACTTTGTCGAGTGTGAAGTGTCCATCGTGTCGCAGGTGTGTGCAGCAAGCCCCCATCAACTCAAGAAGAATTTATTTTGCAGATCCAAGACCAAGAGCTCAAGATTTCAAGCCCAAGGGACGCGGATAAATATTAAATAGTGAAAATAGTAACGCTACTTCGTGTAGTGTTACATTTCACTCGGTGTAGCCCCTTGGAGGGTTGGTTTCGAGACTCTTCGTGGTTGGGGACTCTGTGGTGGTGTAACACCAACCAGGACCTCGGCTCTTGGGGTATGTAGAGGCTGGGAACCATCTCCCTCTCGAATTCTTCTTCCTAAGTTTTTTGTACTCCTAAGACTATAGTGGCTGCTGTACCTCCTACCAGTCAAACCGCCATAGCGTCGTCAAATCTTCATGGAATTTCATGATTCAACTTGCTGCTGATAGACGACAGCAACGCGCTTCATTTCCAATTTGTAGATTACCGTTTAAGTCAGCGAGAAGATCGTTATCAATATTTGAAGCCGTCTGACGGAAATCCGACTGTGCTCTCTATCTCTCATTATAGGCACATCTGAGCCTATTGTGACAATAACAAGTGGTATCAGAGCTCCTTGGAGCCGTATCGACCATGCCTAGGCCTGAGGAAGAGGGTGGCAGAGGTGTTGGAGGCAGAGAAGACGCCCAAGCACAAGGTCAACACCAAGATCCACCCGTTGCTCCGGTGCAACCTAGCCTTGGACCCTCTAGGGATGAGCCTAGAGTGTTTGGCCTTGACAAGTTCAACGGTGACAACTTTGCTGAGTGGTCCTTCAAGATGGAGAACATCTTTGACCACTATGATCTGCTGGAGGTGATGGAAGGAACGGAGAAGCGCCCCGAGAACGACCCGGAGAAGAGCCCGTGGGTGCGGAAGAGCGCACAAGGCTACCTTCTACTTGGGCAAGCGTTAGGGAGTAGCCAAATCCGTCACATCAAGCCTTTTCAGCGTGAACCAGCAAAGGGACCAAAGGCATGGGCTGCTCTCAAGGGTGTACATGCTCCTGCAACAGCGGCGGTGGCTGTGGTTTTGGACCGGCAAATGGCGGCACTTCGAATTGACGAAGGCGAACCGGTGGAGGAAGGAGTGCAGAAATTCTTCGACTTGTTGACACGGCTCGAAGGAGCTGACCTGAACTACAGTGACCTTCAAAAGAAGACCAAGCTGCTGGCCTTACTTCCGGACTCATGGTCCTCGCTCATCATCAACCTAAATCGAGATCTGCCCCATCTCTCACTCGAAGATGTGAAGCGTGAAATCTTACAAGAAGATTTCCGCCGTCGCGAATTGGCGGGTCTTGATGGTGCCGGAGTTGCAAGCATGGGCCGTGGGCACGGCCGTGGAAGGGGCAGAGGGCGAGGAGGAAGATTTGGCAGCAGTAACTTCAGTGGAGGCCGTGGTAATGGAGGATATGGCAGCAACAACAACAACAATGGCTACGGGCGTGGGCGCAGTCGATTTGATGACGAATGCCACTTTTGTCACAAGACCGGCCACATGTGGAGAGATTGCTTCAGATTGCCTGATGGATGGACCCCTTCTCAAGGCCAAGAGGGCAGAGGAGCAAGGGGAGGAAGAGGCAGAGGTCGTGGAGGCCGTGGTGGCCTTGGAGGCGAAGGGGCAAGCATGAAAGGTGGAGACTACGACAAGGACTCGAGTGAAGATCGATACCCGGGCCAATTCTTCTTTGTCTCCACGCAAGCGGCAGCTACAGCAGGAGGTGTGGATGGCTTTGAGGAGCCAGCTACTGTGGGAAAGGTCACCCTTCACTCTCTGGACTTTTGGGTGATCGATAGCGGCGCCACCTATAGCATGACACCTCGTGCGGACTTGCTCACCGAACTCGAACCGTCGCCGGTGAAGCATGTTACATCGGCTTTGGGGCAGCGAGCAGAGGTGAAAGGCATGGGCAAGGCCATGTTCAATGGTGCTGATGGGAAGATGGTGGGCCTCAAGAACGTGCTTTGGGTGCCCAACCTAGCAGCCAACCTGATCTCTGTTCGGCGTTTGCAAAAGGCCGGCGTGGACACATCTTCCAAGGGCTCCAAAACATATACCGCGAGGCTTGGTGAGCAGAAGCTTTGGGACCTTCATGAGGACAGGGACATCTACAATGAGATGTGGCAAATCCTAGTGGTCCCCATGCCTAAGGGGAGGCAAGTGGCAGCAAGCGTCAGCACCAAGAGTGAAGCGGTTGGTGGCGGTGATCACGGAAAACAAAGTGACACCAAGAGTGACTCAAAGGAGTGCAACCTTGGAGAGACCAGCAAGGCTTGTGAACCCAAGGAGAGTGGTGCAGCAACCAAAAGTGGTGGAAATGAGGAGGAGAAGCCTTAGATCAGCAAAGCAGCAGCGGCAAAGGAGAAAGGAGAGAGCTTGTGGGGCACGATTGCGAGTGCCGCTTTCTCCAACCCGACTTCCGCTACGGGAGAGTGTGATTGGCTGACCTTGCATCGACGAATGGGGCATGTGGCATTGCCCATTTTGCAGCAGATAGTTCAGCAAGAGATGGTCAGTGGGATACGTGTCAAGGGGGAGCCCAATGAGGTGCTTGGCTGTCCAACATGCATGCAAGCCAAGTTCACCTGCTACCCGTTCCATAGCTCGGAGACAACGGCGAAGGCACCACTTGATGAGGTGGTGATGGATGTGGTGGGCCCCTTGAAGCTTGGAGCTGCTGGAGCTGAGTACTTCCTCACCATTGTGGACGTCTACACTCGCATGACTTGGGTGTATGTGCTGCCCAAGAAGAGTGACGTAGCTGAAACGGTGAAGACCGATTGGTTGCCGATGGTGGAGCGGCAACAAGACCGGCTTGTGAAGGCAATTCGCACTGACCGTGGGGGAGAGTTCCTGAGCAAGGATTTCTCAACTTGGCTGAAGAAGCCGGGCATAAGGCACTCTCTTACAATGCCCTACTCTCCTGCAATGAACGACATCGCCGAGCGTGCGAATCGGACACTCACGGAGACGGCTCGGGGACTTCTCATTGAAGCCGGTCTACCCAATTATTTTTGGCCGGATGCGGTGCGGCATGCTTGTGTGGCCAAGAACAGAGCCTTGACTCACGTGGGAGAAGACAAATGGGTTGGATTGGAAGGAAGCCGAAGGTGGATATGCTTCGGGTGTTCGGGTGCATGTGCATGACACTTGTGCCTAAGAAACTTCGGCACAACAAGCTTGATGCAAAGGCAACATGGGCCATGCACCTGGGCATGGCTCAAAACAGCAAGGGATGGCTTCTTTGGGACCCATTTACCAAGAAGTTCTTGGTGAGCAGAGATTGCAAGTTCATGGAGAACTTACCGTACAAGGAGTGGAAGGCGGAGAATCAAGCGAAGATTGGTGTGCGGCTTGGAGAGGTGAAGAGTACCGGCTTGGAGCATGTGGAGCTGCCCTTGGAGCTGAGTAGCAGCAGCACAATCACGAGGCAATCTCCTCAAATGAATGGGGATGAGGAGGAGGAGGAGGTGCAGCAAGATGATGAGCGTGCACCGTCACTTCCGCCTCGTGCTACAAGTGCTCATGGGAACCGACCAGATTTACCGCAACGCCATGAGAGCATTCAAGTCCCTGCAGCAAAGGAGGAAGGAAGGGGGAGAAGGAGGACTCAGCCCCCTAATAGGTTGAGCTATGACCGGCTTGGAGGACCAGCCAACTCAACCTTGACCGGTTCGGCTCTCATGCTAGGCGATGATGCGGAAGATGAAAGCGAGGAGTGCGCCTTTGCCTTCTTCTCTCCGGTGGAGATGCCGGGGGAGCCTACAAATCCCAAGGAGGCTTGGGAGGGCCCCAATGGGAAGGAGTGGAAGAAGGCCTCAGATGAAGAAATGGGGAGCATCATAGAGAACGACACATTTGACTTGGTGAACCTACCTCCGGGGCGGAAGGCGATCTCTTCCAAGTGGCTCTTCAAGCGCAAGACCGACGCCGACGGCAACATCGAGCACTACAAGAGCAGACTTGTAGCCAAGGGGTATCAGCAGCAAGAGAAGAAGGACTATAATGAAGTGTATGCCCCTGTGGTGAAGGGTACAACCCTTTGAACCCTCTTCGCTGCGGCGGCCATCAAAGGATGGGTGGTGAAGCAAATGGATATAGTAACAGCCTTCCTCAACGACGTTTTGGAGGAAGAGACCTTTATGGAGCAGCCAGAGGGGTACAATGATGGGAGTGGCAGAGTGTGGAAGCTGAAGAAAGCACTCTATGGCCTCAAGCAAGCCCCTAGGCAATGGTACATCAAGCTGCGGGAAGTCTTGGAGGCGATCGGCTTCACTCCCTCAACGGCCGATCAATCCTTGTTCATGCTTGGCGAGGGGGAGCAGAGGAGCTTCATGGTGGTTTATGTGGATGACATCCTCATATTCTCACCCTCCTCTGACCTTGTGAAGGATGTGATGCTGAAGCTTCAAGACAAGTTCAAGTGCAAGACCCTTGGTGACGTCAACTACTACCTTGGGCTTGACATTGAGCGAGATGTGGAAAAGCGGTGGATGCGAGTGCATCAAAAGAAGTACTTGGAGGCCTTGGCTGCAAACTTTGGGAAGAGTAAAGGTCATGTGACTACTCCTCTTCCCTCAGGGTTCAAGTGTGTGAAAGGGCCAGCGGAGGAAAGTGTTGGTGAAGAGGAGAGGTGCCGTTTTCATTCATGGTGGGCAGCCTCATGTATGCGGCCGTTCACACAAGGCCGGATGCAGCCTTTGCTATCGAGCAGCTGGCTAGGGTTGTCCAATGCCCTAATGAAGAGCAGGTAGCAGCTAGAGAGAGGGTGGCCAAGTACCTTGGCCAAACAGCAACTGTTGGACTGCAATACTCCGCCGCGGCACAAAGCCGTCAAAAGGGTGCGGATGGAGTCGAACCCGGGAGGCTCTTTCTCACCGCCTTCTCTTATGCATCTTGGGCATCAGAACCAGAGGACATGACAAGTGTGGGAGGCTTCATCTGCTGTATTGGTGGAGGACCAACAGCTTGGGAGAGCAAGAAACAAGTGGACCAAGCATTGAGCTTGGTGGAGTCCGAGTACATGGCACTCTTCCGTGCCATAAGAGAGGTTGTGTGGCAGCGGCGTTTGCTAGCTGAATTGGGAAGGAGCAGCAAGGGCCTACCCCACTCTATTGTGATAGCCAGGGTGCTATTGCATTGGCTAAGAACCCCGTACTTCATGGCCTTACCAAGCACATGAAGGTGAAGTGGCCTTGGGTGAGAAGCATGGTAACCTTGGGTGAAGTGGAGTTGCACTGCGTGAAGACGACGGCGCAGCCTGCTGATATGATGACCAAGAGGCTGGTTGAGCAGCAGCATTGAAAGTGTTGCAAGCTTGCTGGGATGGCTCTGAACTAAGGGGAGCATATTCTAAGGCCAACAATCCGAGGGGGAGTTTGTTGGTGCAACCATATGGCTTGCACTCGGCTTGTCGTCCTTGTTTGTGTGTGTGCATGCATGGCATGGAATGAATTGTGAGTCTATTTCATTGCTATCCAGTGCTTGTGTGTGTGTTTGAATGGTGTATCACAATGTGGTTTGTGTCGGTCAAGACATTTGCGAGTTTTTACAACTCGCATGTCAAGTCGTCGTTTGTGTGTCGCATGTGTTTTTTCTACTCTGTTGAGTTTGAAGTGTCCATCGCGTCGCAGGTGTGTGCAGCAAGCCCCCATCAACTCAAGAAGAATTTATCTTGCAGATCCAAGACCAAGAGCTCAAGATTTCAAGCCCAAGGGACGCGGATAAATATTAAATAGTGAAAATAGTAATGCTACTTCGTGTAGTGTTACATTTCACTTGGTGTAGCCCCTTGGAGGGTTGGTTTCGAGACTCTTCGTGGTTGGGGACTCTGTGGTGGTGTACCACCAACCAGGACCTCGGATCTTGGGGTATGTAGAGGCTGGGAACCATCTCCCTCTCGAATTCTTCTTCCTAAGTTTTTTGTACTCCTAAGACTATAGTGGCTGCTGTACCTTCTGCCAGTCAAACCGCCATAGCGTCGTCAAATCTTCATGGAATTTCATGATTCAACTTGCTGCTGATAGACGACAGCAACGCGCCCCAGTTCCAATTTGTAGATCACCGTTTAAGTCAGCGAGCAGATCGTTAACAATATTTGAAGCCGTCTGACGGAAATCCGACTATGCTCTCTATCTCTCATTATAGGCACATCTGAGCCTATTGTGACAATAACATTTTGCCAGCCTTGCAATTTCATGTTTGGATGTGTGCTTTCCGCGCCAATTTACAAACCACACATCTCAGCTCTGCCGAGCCCCGACCGTGTGCTCCATGTCGGAACTTAGTTACTAACCACCAGGTCTCTAAATATCAGCCTTTTTATGTGGGTGATTTAGCCTTTTTTTCAGACATTTTGTTGGTACCAAGGCTGAACACTCAATCTCTTTTTTTTTTTCGAGTGGGCCCTGGAAAATCAGCCTTTTTATGTGGGTGTTGTCTGAATATTCAGCTTTTCTTTTTGGGTGTACGCTGAAGCATCAGCGTAACTTGGGGGGGGGCGCTCAAGCCAGTACAGCGTCATTTGGCCCGCTCCTCCCCCCAGTCAAACACACCCACCCGCAACCCCAAAAAAAAAGGCTAAGTCCTCCGCGGGCTGTCACACCAAACTCAGAACACCCCCATGCCATAAATTTTTGGCTTAGTCCCCCGCAACCAGTCACACTGCACCCCACTCCTAACACGTGCAAGACATATTTTTGGCGAAGTCCCCTACAACCAGTCACATCTCACCCACACCCCTCTCATACCCCCGCAACCAAGGAAGATTTGCCTAGTCTCCACTCCACTCCACCCCACAGCCACATACATACCTCCCTTCTCCCGCCCCCCCGCAACCATGTGTACGTAGAGTACTGTATACGAAAGACTCCTTCCCAGCCAAACACATGTCCCCTCCCCGCTGCGATAGGTGTTGTTTCAGGGCGCATTCCTCACCTGTGGCAGGAAACTTGCCACAAACTTATAGACGCTCGAGATGGTCTCCCATCTCTCAGGCCGGAATCTCGACCGTACAAAACTTGCCACAAAAGTAGGCTGCCACATGTGAGGAGTGCGCCCTGACTCGGTGAGGGCCGGGCGCCACGCTGATGTGCAATCACCTAAAAAAGAACCCCACGATTGAAGGGTAATCATCGACATCCAGCATCATTGAGTTTCCGTAAATTCCAGGTCTCTTTCAGCTGCATCCGGATTCCAAAGCCCAACGCCGGCCACACTTTCATCCATTTCCGTCCGTTTCAAATTCCTAGAACCCAAACATACAACGAAGGTGTTTCTTTCTTAGAATGGAAATTCGTAACTACGCCAGCCAATAATCGTTACTGAAATCCTAGGCTAATCTACAAAGCGCCGCTGAATTTGTGCATCAGACTTTTTTTTCTATGTAACGCTGATTGATCAGCGAATTTTTTACTGCCAACACTGAAAGTTCAGCCTTTTTTCCAAGGGCGAGGCTGAAGCATCGGCCTAAATTTGGGGGGTCCGGCTGACGAATCAGCGTACCCTAAAATGAATCTTAGGCCCTGCTAACCACTAAGTTAATGTAAAAGGGCTTGTGAAGTAGGGGGTAAGTGCGCCCATAACCCCCCAGGCATAGAGGCATGTGGCCCTTCACCGAGGATCTCAAGGGCAACCCCAGCGGGTCTCTCGACACCCCCCCCCCCCCCCCCCGCTGGGATAGGCAGAGGACACAAGCACCTCTGCAGCGCTGGCACTGAAAACTGAGCCCGATTCTCCTGGCTCCTATAGCATGTCAGAACTCAATCACTAACCACTTAGTTGAAAGGGCTTGTTAAGTAGCGGGTAAGTGCGCCCATAACTCCTCAGGCATAGAGGCATGCGGCCCTTCCTTGAGGATCTCAAGGGCAAACCCAGCGAGTCTCTCGACACTCTAGGCCTAGCTATATCCAGGCTCCCTGTTGCCTCATTGTATTGTTTTCCTCGTTACTCAGTTAATCGACACTCATTGTTTGCACTGCATTACACCTGGCCATCAGAGCCAACGATCCTCAACCTTGCGCTGCGCTGCCACGCCGATTTCAGAGTGACGAAGAGGAAACTAGCAAGAGAATACTGGGTGATATAAGGGTTTGGGTTGTACTCTCTAAGAGCACGAACCTATCTAGCCTATAACTATACATGCACAGCAAATGTATAAATTGACACAACCCTAGGCTATACAAGGGGCAGTGCCTAGCAAGAGACATGCAGCTCAAGGCGGCACTACCAGTCAACCCTCTGAGGTAGGGGTCTGAAGACCAGTCACCAAGGGTACAAGCTAAACAAGAGTAACTCAGGCTGGCACTACTAGTCCTGCCACTGAGACAAGGGCCATAAGGCCAATAAATATAATACAAGGAGTAGAACACAAGTCAGGGTCCTAGCAAGTTAGGAGCTACTGGAACTAGACCAAGCCATAAGCATTGTCGCTGATGATCTTTAGGCGCAAGCACCTTGGTAAAGATATCAGCTGTGTTGGCCCTGGAGGCTAACTATGCGTGCCGGGCTGCGTTGTTGTAGCTCGCGCAGGAGGATGTACCACAACTGGATGTGCTTCGCTCTGCCCTTTAGTCAAGGCTCCTAACATTGGAGGATGATGGCCCTATTGTCAGCGTACAGGACTGGGGAAGAACTAGGTCGCTCACCTAAGTCTGTGAGCAGGAACACCAACCAGCGGAGCTCCTGTGCCGCCATGGCACCAGCGTAGATCTCAGCCTCACAGTTGGATTGTGCAACAGACGAAGAGTAGGTGGACCTCCACGAGATAGAGCAGGTGCACCAAGGCAAAAGCAGTAGCCCTGGGAGGACCTGAGTGTCTCAGCGTCGTCCGCCCACGAAGCGTATGTGTGCCCTTTGAGAAACACTGGCCTGCATCCTCCCAGCGCTAACCCCATGCCTGATGTACTTGCTAGATATCGCAACACCCTCTTGGAAGCCGACCAGTGCTGAGGTAGCTATCTGCCAGTCGCAACAAAGCGTGCGAGGATACTAAGAGGGTATGCGATATTTGGATGAGTACAAGTCATCAGGTACATGCGGCAGCCCACAAGCTCTACGTATTGACCACTAGGCTCGAACGGCTCGTCAGGGACTGGATCCGAGAGCCTGTGATCCACTAGCAGCGGGGTGGGCTGTGCGGAGGAGAACTGAAGGCCGAACCTCTGAAGGACCTGGCGCACCAACTGTGACTGTGTGAGTGTGATGGTGCACGCTGCTCTGTCCCTAGAGATCTGCAGCCCAAGTAAGCGGCGCAGCTCTCCTAGGTCAGTGCAAGTGTGTCTCCTTAGCAGCTCGGCTTTCACGGAGGCCAGTGCATCTCTGTCTGTAGTAGCGAAGACCATGTCATCTACGTAGACTAGGATGTAGAACAGAGTCTGGCCTGAGCGAACTAAGAGAGACGGGTCAGCAAATGCACACGTTCACCAAAATGCACCATGTTCACTAAAATGTTGACCACAAACCAATACCAACAAGGCTCCCCAAGGATAGGGGACCAGCCATTGGCACAAGAAACTAGCACGGGGGTGTCAGAAACATGTTTCCACCCAAATTCAAAAACGCACAAGACAATAGCGAGACAAGGTGCCTGCCAGCTCTGACGCAATATGATAAGTATGAGACTTGGAAGTGACAGCCGTAAATGATAATGAACATGTGGAAGGAGTCTTCTGGTCACAGATCTTGCAAAGGGAGGCTAAAAATGATTAATCATAGGAACTACAAGCATCCTATTTGAAGTGCATAGCTGAAGACTAACACCTGAATGGGAGCTCACATTGCAAACGATGAGCCTTGTATCCACATTGGATTTTCATTCCAAGCATTTGAATTCAAGGAGATAACTCTCATGTACATCGTTCATCGATATTGCGTAAGCAATAATTGAAAATATAGACGTTACAGGCAAATTTCTACGTACACATGCAACTAAATACTTCATTTAAATAATCCATAGTTCATCGGATGTGAAGTTGATTTCGGGTATGGTAAGTCAGTGTACATATCACTAGATGCCTCAATAACAACGAATTTTCTTACACCCTCCCCTCCCATGTATGGTCTTAGCTAAGACCGCCGACGTCGTGCGCATTGCGTGACTGGAGGTAGACTCTTAACACTAGGTAATTCTTGATTTGTGCCAGGGGCACCCAGCTATTTTCCAGGGCCGTTCGGTCCTTCCAAGATGCTAGAAACTCGATCAGGCGGGCCCCTCGAGGGTCCTTGATCCGATGGCTGAGAATCTTTGCAGGTTCGACCGTAGGCTTGGCGAGCGGTCGGATGTTCGAGTCCTCTCGGTGACGTGGTAATTTACTGGTGCTAGCGATGTATGGTCGAAGTAACCGCACGTGAAATGATGGACTGACGTTCCAGGTGGCCGATAACAACATATGGGCTGTAACGGAAGATATCATGTGGCTGACGGTAAACGGTCCACAGTAGCGAGGGCGAAGTTTGGGACGATGGGCAGCCGAAGGTTTTGGGTGTCGAGCAGTACTAAGTCTCCACTGTGGTAAGTTACTGCTCGTCGGTGTAGATCGGCCTTGGACTTAAGAAATAATATTCGCGTCCTTAATGGCTTCGGCTACTCGCTCTCAGGCATTCTATAATATTTCTGCAAACTGCTGGGCTCGAGGTATAGGATCTTTTATGTTGGGTGTGATTGGTAGAATGGTGACTGTCAAGTAGTGGCAGATGGGGCGTTGTCATACGCGAACTCAATCAGTGGCAGTTGCTGCTCTCAGTCGGCCACGTCATCGCAAGTGGCGCGAAGTAGCTGCTCCATGGTCTGATTGGCTCGTTCGGTCGGTCCGTCAGTCTCGAGGTGATAGGCGGAGGAGAATTGCAGGCGCATGGCAAATTGTTCCCAAAGGTTGCGCCAAAAATTGCTGGTGAATTTTGTGTCACAATCCGAAATGATGGCGAATGGAATTCCGTGGAGGCGAACGACGGACGATATGAAAAGGCGGGCTGTTTCTTCGGCTGAGATGCTTTTCTTGCAGGGGGCAAAGTGGGCCAGCTTCGTCAGCTTATCAACGACGACAAATATCGCGTCATTACAACTGTCCTTAGCAGGCAGTCCCATGACGAATTCTGTCGTCACCTGTTGCCACGCACGCTCAGGCGGCAAAATTGGCTGCAACTGTCCAGCTGGCTTTCTTATTCATATCCGATGTCCTGGTAATAATAATCAATAATTACATACAGCCAGGACTGTGTTCGTAATGCCAGCGTGCCGAAAGCCGCCCAAAATTTCCACTGAAAGGTGGAGACATTGTGTTCTAACGCCATGACTACCGAAGAATGGGAGCCAGCACTCAAAGAGGTGCGGCTTATTAACGAGTTGTACCAGTAGAAGAATCGGCACGCCTATGTGCTAAACAATGCCAGTTGAACCAAACACGACACAACACGACACCGCCAATGACAAACGAAGAAAATCAGGAGCAATTTACACAGCAACAATGGTGTTCTAAAATACCTGACGATAACCAGCGACCACATGCAAGTTTCGCCCGGGGGCTCGACGAACACCCCGCCACCGACCATTGTACGAACGGAAGTTGGCGAAGGGGCTAATGTCAACCTGCAGCCCCAAATACCTCTCCTGCCGGCTTGCAAACTGCAAATATCAATATGGTGCCGAGAATTCTCAAGACCCAGGGGCCGCCCACATTCGACCCAAGCCAGAGTGACAGCTTGTCTGTCACCGACAGGATTTTCCATTTGAATGTTTTTTATGAGTGCAACCTCGTCATTGACGATTCGTAGAAGATCCGATCTGCGTTTCCGTTTTTTTACGTGGATCGGGGATCGATTGGTGGCAACCGATAATACAATCGCAGGAGCTGGATACGACGTCGCGCGTGATCGGCATTTTCGCACAACCAATCACTGGGCATGAAGTTTTTGCAAGGTGAACATGTACAGCATGTAGAAATTGTGGTGCGCAGGAATTCATCGTCGCTTTGAACACGTCAACGCAAGCAGCCACGCGCACGATCGTCTTCGCACGTGGCGCCAACTCGGATCGATCCAGGAATACACCAGCAGCTTCAAGAATCTATGCGACCAGGTCGGCTACATTCACCCTCACAAAGAATTCGCCAGATACATCGGGGGCGTTCGACCGGATCTGCGCCGAGAATTACGAGTAAGGAAAATTACAAATTCGATGGAGGCGCAGAGGATTATAGAGTGGTTGGATTTGTTCCACAAACCAAGGGTGGGTTCCTACAATGGAAATCGCACTTGGGGAACGATCGAGCGTGCCACTATACAGCTTCAAACTCAATAGTTACAGCCTTCAAGGGGCGTTGTTTCAGGTGTAACAGGCCAGGACACCGCAAGTCAGAATGCCTAGAGGAGAGAAAGAAGCGAAATAAAGTCAGTAGTTAACAGGCCTACTACTGATGGAACCTATTCGTCCGTGAGTGATGACCCTCGTCGAGTTCTGGTACCGATTCATGCGATCGACCAAACTCGGCTGAATAAGGTGGGTGCAGTAACGGATTACCCCATTTATTTTTAGGGTAGGGTTCAAGGGGGAAAATCTCCGTGGATGGAGGTGCTTGCCACAGCCTCATCAACCTCACCACGGCCGTAAAAATGAAGTTACCCCTACATAGGTGTATAGCGGAGATCGACGCCTGATTACTCGACGGGACCCTGTCAGCAATAAAGGACTAGGCGGAAAAAAATAGGGTAAGGTGTGGAGCTGCCTTCAAATTTTCGATAGGGATGCTGGCCACTACACTCGACGGGTTTGACATGCTGTTGGGTCGAGATCGGCTGCGACGATTCAATCCCATGATATATTCGACGACCGGCAGCTGCTCGGTTTCAATCAACACTCACAGTGTAGCGTTACCAGAATGGATGAAGGGGATCACAGGGGGAGTAACGCAGGTCAACTTCAAGGCAATGAAATGAGCAGTTGCACGCGGAGTGAAAGTCTTCGCTGTAGTCGTTCGTGCGGTCAACGAGGCATCGCAACTGTCCGATCTAGAGAAGCTGAAATCAGTAGTGTCGGCGGACCTAGCACAACTTATTCACAGATTTTTAGAAATATTTCCAGACTACCTGCCCAAGGGATTACCACCAGTATGGCCCTTCGACCATCGAATAGAATTAGAACCGGGGACACAGCCCACAATCCAACGTCAATTTAGACTAGCACAGTCGGAGTTAGTGGAATTACGGAAACAATTGGATTACTTTCTCGAGAATAAAATCCGTACGACCTCATCTCTATTTGCCACCCCCATACTGTTCCCACCAAAGAAGGACTGAGGTTACCGCATGTGCAACGATTACCCCATCCCTCGCGCTGACGAACTGATCGCCCAACTTCGCACAGCTAGATTCTTCTCGACGATAGATTTACGAGGGGGTTACCACCAGATTCGCGTAGCAGCTGGCGAGTGTCACAAGACCGCGTTTCGTATAACTGTAGGTACGGGAGTTACGAGTATGTAGTTATGCCCTCCGGACTCACGAACGCCTCGACGCTTTTTCGGATAACCATGAGCCAGATTTTCAGTTCGCTCGTAGATAAGTGTGTTATAATTTACCTAGATGACATCATGATTTACAGGGAGATCCAGGAGCATCATTTAAAGGATTTCAAAGTAATTTCACGCTACAGTAGGAGCATCGACTGCTCACAAAGGGATCTAAGTGTGAGTTTTTAAAGATAGGTTGGAGTTTTTTTTGTCACAAAATTCCCTACAAGCGTGGAAGTGAACCCGCGTAAGATCGAGACTGTCATATGATCGAATTGGTCAAGAGAAGTTGCACTATCGATGGATACAAGGCACCTTTATACTTCCAAAGTACATCAGGTAACCAGGTTTATCCTTTCCGAAGGGAATATGCCCTTCTATAAATAGAATCACCCCGCGTATAGCCATGCGAGCCTATTGGCTTTAAAGCCCGTGCCTACATTTGTGGTTTCGAGTTTCAAATTCAAAACATTTGAAAATTGGTGACATGATGTTCTGAGCTGGAGTTCCGCTAGCTCGCCACCCCTTTCAAAACATTTGCAAAACCCCTCAGCAACAATTATTGACAGATTTTGCACGCCCCATCCTCCCACCTCCCCAAAGCTGGTGGCACTCCCCAATTTCAAATCCGCCACACCCCACTTGTCGATTCCCCCCTGGCCCCCCCTTTCAATTTCCGCCGCGTGCCCCCCCGATTTTGATTCCGCCCTTCACCCAATTTCGATTCCCCCCCTCCCCGATTTCGTTTCCGATACAGCCCACCCTCCCCGCCCCCGCCCCCCCACAAAAAGTCGATTCCCCCTCCCTCACAATTTCGATTCCCCCTCCCCCTCTGTTTCGATTTCCCCCTCCCCCTCCAAATTCCATTCCCCTTCCCCCATGCACTTTTGATTCCTCCCTTCCCTCAATCTCGATTCCTCCCCTCAACCACCCGCTTTTCCCCCCGTCACAACTTTTGCGACGATCGCTTTTTCCGTCGCTACTTTCCCCCCTCGCCTCTCTCATCAGCCAATCACGCAACCCAAGCCCCCATGCATCATAATCCTACCCCAAGGACCCCCAATGATGTAGACCCCGTCTTTAAGGGATTACGGCATGATTACGCTAGATATAGCGCGCCCGTACATCCTGAGCATGGTCGGTGATAGAACTATAATAATAGGATGAACCAAAGCATAACGGAAAATGAGGAATAGGAAACCAAATGAGATGAGATAAAGACCATATGAATAAAGATAAAAAGGAGAATGAGATAGAGAAGAACATAAAAATGAGAAAGAAGTGTAACAGGGCCATACTCTCACAGAGACATTGCAAGTCTAGCTATCACCGTCGAACTTGCAGGAACTGCAATGTTTTTTAGGGTTCATGAATTACGTTCGGAGGTTTATCTCGAATATGGCGGGGAAAACTGAACAGTTGACCGACTTGCTATGGAAAGGGACTGAGTACAGGTGGGGGGAGAAAGAGCAAGCTGCCTTCTCCGTGTTCGAAACCTTTTTGTGCTCAGCCCTTGTCCTTCGCATCGCCGATCCTCACTGTCCGTTCGAAGTCAACACTGACACTAGCGTCATTGCCATCGGGGCAGTACTGTTACATGATTTTGGCGACGGCCTACAGCCAATCGTGTACGAGTCACAAAAGTTACACCCGCCCAAACGAAACTATCCGATACAGGAGACGTGGATGATTACGATGGTACATGCTTTCAAAGTGTGGCAGTGCTACCCGACAGGGGCAGACGTGACAGTGCGGACATAACATCGCAACCTACATATATTCGTGCACAGCCACTACTCAACCCGCAATAGATTCGGTGGTTGGATGTTATGGAATACAATTCCCACTACACTGTCGCCTACAAAAAGGGGCATCCAACATCGCAAATCCCCTTTCTCGCCCATCCGCCCATCTCAATTTAATCATCCTCGCCCAAACCTCCCGGCTATTAGCAGGCCTATTTACCCACTGGCAGATTCTTTACATCAAGCGCGTACGAACAGCTCGCAACGTCTAAGGGAAATGTAACGACAGGGACTGACCGTATCTGGATACCAGAGTACGGTTTAACACGGGAGCTATTACTACAAGAAGCCCACGATAGCAATTGACTTGATATTATTTACGGCCCAACATGCAAGGGGACGTGGAGTGGCATGTGGTTTCGTGCAAAACATCCCAAACCATGAAGTCATAGAAGTCGAAGCCAGCTGGGCAGTTGTAACTGATTCCACTGGTCGAGCATGCATGGCAGAAGGTGATGATGGACTTCGTCACGAAATTGCCGAACAAGGACGGTTGTAATGACACAATATTTGTCGTCGTTGATAAGTTGACGATGATGGCCCACTTTGCCCCCTGCAAGAAAATCATCTTAGCCGAAGAAACAGCCTGCCTTCATCTCAACCGTCGTTTGCCTCCACGGAATTCCATCCGCCATCATTTCTGATCGTGATACAATTTTCTGATGCAATGATGTGATATTTGTCGTTGTCGACAAGCAGAGTAAGATGGCCCATTTTGCCGCCTGTAAGAAAAGCATCTCATCCGAAGAAACAGCCCGCCTCTTCTTCTCAACCGTCGTTCAGCTCCACGGCATTCCATCCGCCATCATTTTCGATCGTGACACGAAATTTTCTTGCAAATTCTGCCGAAATCTGTGGGACCAATTTGGCACACGCCTATAGTTTTCCTCCGCCTATCACCCCAAAACCGATGGACAGATGGAATGGGCCAATCAGACAATGGAGCAGTTGATCCGTGCCACCTGTGATGTTGTGGCTGACTGGGAACAACAACCGGCACTGATTGAGTTCGCGTACAATAGCACCCTGTCAGCCACTACCCGACAGTCCTCATTTTACGTGAACCACGGACAGAGCCCTACAGTATCCATTACCCCTTATGTCGATAATCCTGTTCCACGAGCCCAACAGTTTGCGGAATTTTTACAGAATGCCTGCGAGTGAGCATCTTAAGCCATTAAGCGTGGGAATGTTATTTCTAAGCGTAATGCGGACTTACACCGCCGGGCCGTGACTTACCAAGCCAGAGACTTAGTACTGCTCGACACCCTAGAACCTTGGGTTGCCCATCTCACCAAAAATCCGCACCCGCTACTGTGGACCCTTTACAATCAGCCACATGATATCCACCGTTATAGCCCAATTACTGTTATCTGCCACCTGGAATGTAAGCCCATCCTTACACGTGCAGCTGTTGCGACCCTACATCGTCAGCACCAGCAAGTTACCACGTTCCCAAGCAAACCTGAACATCCAACCACTCATCAAATCGACCATCTAACCTGCGAAGATTCGTAGCCATCTGATCAAGGACCCTCGAGGAGCTCGCCTGATCGAGTTTTTGGTATCCTGGAAGGACCGGACGTCCCTGGAAAACAACTGGGTGCGAAAAAATTGCTGCTAAAAAAAATCAGCATAGCTTGGTGTGTCCACCGTGTGAGCATCTAGAATTGTGCCTCTCTAGTCATGACCTCTCCCCATTAGGGTTTTTTTCACAACAAAAGAGGAGAACCGTTACCGCTAAGGTTCACTGCTAAGGTTTTAAGTAAGCACCTCAAGGCCCCCCTCGGGGCTTGACCCTTGGCCTGCATTCTTCCCCACCTTGGGGCTTGGCCAGCGGCCTTGCACTCTACTCACCACCTTGGGGATGGCCAATGGCCCTAAGCACCACAGAGTGCGGTGGCACGTGATCCAAGGTATAAAAAAAAAATCATCTCGCTTCTCATACAACGCGTGTGGGCCTTGGAGACCACGCCCGCTAGAAGAGCAAGCGTTCATCATGAGGGCTGGTTGGCCACTGTGAAACCAGGAGCCTAAGAAGCCCCTCTGGTTGCCGCTTGGTGGGGGGGCATACTTTTATCCGAATTCCATAGGACCACGGCCTACGCGGGGTTGCTGCAGCCATTGGAGCCTTGCTCGAGTTTCATCGTCGCCACATCGGCAACCGCTTGTTTCAAAGGGAGGGATATGAGGACACTCTTTGGCCGGTAGAGCTTGAACCGGTGCACTGTCTTAAATTCAGATGCTTTGGTAAATCTCTTTGAAGGGGCTCGGAGCATTTGGTGAGGAGCGTGTATGACTCATCGAAGTATTCGGGCACGCTCAATGCGTCGACGTGGCGCTCTTTGTCCTCTGCATGCATTAGATACAGTACGTGCTTATTTACGTACCCCAACGTTACCAAATGAAGATGTCAGGATAGAGGGGTTAGAGGAAGGAAGAGAGGTGCTCGATGGGTGCGGAAAACTAGTGTGTGTGGGTGCCTCAACAGCCCCGTGACGAGGCCACCCCTTGGCCTTGCTTGTCCTGACGTGCAAGGTCCTCCCTTCTCGTCAGCGCTTCCTAAGCATGTGGCGCGCCAGCCACCACTTGCGTGTCTTGCTACTCGGGGGCGCGTGGCTCAACAGGGTCGACTGGATTGACCTCGCCACTATACAGCAGCAGGTCAGGAGCAAAGGGGACGAGGTCACCCTCATTTTCATGGTGCATGTTGTCACGATCGTCCGCAATTTCACAGGCGTGCTTGTCGGGTTTCGAATCATTTGAAGCATTGGCCAATGAATGCTCAGCTCAGGTGGCCGGGATTTTGGGTGCCATGGTTTTTTTGTTGTGCTTTAGAATGTCAGAGAGGAGGGTGGAAGGGGCTTGCCTGCGAAGAAGCGTTTTTAACTTTGCCATAGTGGCACAGCAAAAGGAAAAAATATCGGCACGGGAACTCAATGGAACTTGAACGATGAAAATGAAAAAAATGTGGGTGGAGGAATAATGTGCACCAGCCCCATTGTCGTTTTTTTTTTTTTTTTTTTTTTTTTTTTTTTTTTTTTTTTTTTTTTTTTTTCATAATGTGACTCATCCTACTGAATCGGGCTTATTGCCAGCCGTCATCCCATTTCCATTGACAAAAGATTGCTTCAGCCATAGAAACGCATGTTGGGGGCGTAATGGTAACAACAGCATGAGAACAAGAATGGTAATCACTTATAACCAGTCATTCGGCTGAAGTGCTGAAGAGAAAAGCAAAGGTTTATTATACGCACCACAAGTGAGTAAAATCGAGGTAAATGAGGTGTTATAGTATGAGTGCGATGTTGAGAAGTGTTACGATAAGGAATTTGTTACATTCCAGAAAGTGACACTCGAGCCGTAACCCTTGTCGAGTCCAAGCTTATGACGCGATGCACGAAGTGCAACGGTCGTTGACCGTTGACCAACAGTCGAACCGACAGAAGTACAAGGGTCCGTCACGACAGCAAGGATACATAACTGACCCTGTCTGTAAAACAGCGCAGGCAATTACCCGAGTCGTGTACAGTTACTAGAGTCGGGTCTAGAACCTCTAAGGGAATGTACACCAGTTAACTGCATCTTAGCTAGACCCTTGGCATTCTCTTGTATCACTATCTGAACCCTGCAACCCTTTGCTATAATCAAGACTGACAAGTTACATTCACTCTAACAGGGTTCATCGACCAATCAATTGCTTCCGCAAAGCGCACTACTGCAGTTCGATCCTAAAGATTCTACGGACCAGCTTGGATCGTTTCATGGTAAACAGAGCCTATCAGGATTTTACACTCGACACTCTTGATCAGTTTCAAATTCAAATATCGTGGTGCCAATGACTTTCTCCTGCCACAGAATGCCCCCAGGCTCGAGATCACGAGGGCAAGGAAGCCCTCCTCCTAAAGAACCTGCAAACACTCCGAATCCAGCGCAATGACATCCGTCCCCACAGGACTCAGAAAATCACTCCAACGAATGACAACTCAGGAAGATGGACTTCAATCTCTCAAGATCGACGGATCGAGCACCGCTCACCAAACCACTGAAACGCAACCTACCTCTGCAGACAAGGACTCCACTCCTTGCTTCTTCAACTTCTATGCTTCCAATACGCAACAACCTGCAAGCATACGATTAAGTGACGAAGCCTTTGCAGACAGCACAATCCAAGGTCTTCGCTGCTTCTAATATCAGAACAAGCTCAAACTTTGACGGTCGCGATTTCTACACCTAGATTTTTGAGTTCAAGCTACTACTATAGAGCGCTCAAATCTTCTGCTACTTCGACGGATCTTAACCCGGATCGACGATCGACATCGTAGATGCAAAACAACGATACTACAATGAATCGCTCATGACGTACAGCGTTCTTCTGCGGAACTTATCCGCTTCCGAGCAAATCGGAATTCGATCGTTCAAAACACGCGCCGCTCCAGCACAAGACGTCTGGTTGTACTTGACAAACCGCTACCGGCCGAAGGACTCCGTGTCTTCGAGTCGACTACTCGGCCAACTGCTAGAAGTGAAGTTGGCCACAGGAGAGAAGGCCATCACTTACATCAATCGCCGCCGAAGCATCCGCGACCAGATCGTCAAGCTCGGGAACACAATCACAGAAGACATGTTCGTGACGATCGTGCTCACTGGACTTACCCCTGAATGGGGACCATGCAAGGCTCTACTACGCCAGCAGGGCGAAATTTCCTAAGCGACCCTTTACGCAACGCTGCTGGCTGAGCAGCAGGATATGGACCTCTACAAGGAGAGAGCCCAGCGCAAAGAAAGGCTAGCCTTTTACTTGGGCCAGAAGGAGCCTCGCTGCGATTCGCGCAGTCGAAGCTATTTTTGCAAACACTGCAAAACCTTCTGACACTCTACTGAACGCTGCCAAAACCGAGCAGGAAGCAGCGCAAGACCTTCCTACACGCCTAACCCAAGTGGGAGTCAATGGGGTCACTCCCACCAGAGGAGACCCATCAACGCTTCCCCCTAGAACCCACGCCAGACCAGTCGCCCATCCCACACGGACCAACGACCAGTCCCGCACCATCCTGCACCATCGGACCCTCTTCCGACTCAGCCAAGCTCACATGGTCAACCTACCCATCGCCAAGTCTTCATGGCGATGCGAACTCAGGGGCCGATACGACAAGCGAATCGACGTCGCCGCATGCCGCAACCACGCCCAAGTCAAGGAGACTTCGCTCCGGCTATAACAGCCTACAACTACAACAACGAGCACTTCAGGTAAGAGATCGATGAGGAGGAGCTGGAAGGGAATCTACCCATTCCCCTGCTGGAGTCGATTCCCTACATCACCGACACGACGTGCGGAGGGGACAGACAAGACTAGGACAGCTTCCCAAGGGACCATCTCATGCACAAGTCAAACTGACCTCACCTGCTGACTCCGAGGATCGCGATGAACGCGCGCAACAACCGTGACAACTACAACACCTGGAACCTGGACAGTTGCTGCGGACAGCACATGGTCGGAATAGCACGCTTCATCTCCAATGTCATCCCGACTCCCGCTGCAGCCTATGTCACCGTAGCCAACAACAAAAGGCTGGTTGCCAAACACCAGGGAATAGTCATCCTCCAAGCACGCAACACCCTGACACAGATCACTCTGAACGACGTGCTCATCGTTCAGAACCAATGCTACAACCTCCTCTTGATGGCCTAACTGATGTCCCGCGGTGTTGAAATCAGTACCGACCCACAGACACGGCACCTTCTGCTACACTACCGCAAGCCGAGTCAGCCCAAGGAACCAGTGAACCCAACTCGGTACATCGGCAGGGCAGTAACAGTCGACGGAATCTACGTCCTAGATTTGGACATCCCCAACTGCAATGGTGACCTCCACAAGTTGATTGACCTAGTCCCCCTTAACTTCGCCTATCAAGAAGAAAAGGAGTGGACTCACCCTGACGGCCGCCTGTGGATCACTCACCACATGCACCCATCTGAGACCGATCTGCACGACCCTGGACCAGACGGCATCTGCCGTACTTGTCGAACTCCGACAGCCTCCTCCAGCAACATCGCTGGCACAGGACTCGAAACTCTTGAGGAAGAGAGATGGAGTCCTTCTGCATTCTAGAGGTCAACATGACAACCTCAGAACTTGTCACAGCCGTCACCATCGTCCCTCCCCCAGGAACCTTAGACCTTTCCCACGACTCAAGGCAACTCTTGGAAGGTGGCCTATGTGGGACCAGGCTCCTTTGACGAAACGGGACGACCAAACCCATGGGAGCTCTACACTCACATCGCGTTCAACCCCAATTGGAGAGAGCCCACACCATGAGAAGCAGCAGACATGGCCACCAAACTCGCATCCGGCATGGATGCATGGGCAATCTCTCTCAGAACCATCGTTGTCCGACAAGGACCAACGTACCCTGAAGCAACTGAAGCAACAGAAGCAACCATGGTTGTAGCATCAGCAGCACGAGAAGCAGTAGCAGTAGTAGCCAGAGCAAAGGCAGCAGAGGCAGCAGCAGCAGCAGCAGCAGCAAAGGCAACAGCAGTAGCAGCAGCAGAGGGAGCAGCCGCAGCACCAGCAACTGTAGCAGCAGCAGCCGAGGGAGCAGAGGGGGCAGCAGAGGAAACAATAGAGGGAACAGAGGCGGCAGCGGAACCGGAACCAAGAGTCGGGATAGGTGCACCGCCCTTCCGAGCACCAAGTAGCTGGGGTCCATCTCCTAGCAGAGGCACCTGGGGAAGAGGCCCCGTAACAGACATTGACTCTGATGGGGGCGACATCTCTCCCCAACAGCCCTCGCCTAATGCAACAACTGCTGAAGAATGGGGCACTGGCCTGAGGCTCCCCTGGGTTTGTAACCCAGCTACAGGACGTCGGCGTCTCAACCATGAGGAATGGTATGGCGGAGGAGACAATTGGGACGATGAAGGCAAAAGGTGGAGAATCGCACCACACATGTACCTTCACCTTGGTCACCCTCCTCAAGCCCTTGGAACTTGGGCCGAGTACGATGAAATCCTTGATGAGGAAAACACATTCCTCTGGAGAAGCTACCCTCGCCCAACAACAAAACCTGAAGCTCTAGACGAGAGCACAGTTGGACCAAACTGCTCTCCTTGAGATAGAGAAATAAAAAAAAAAACCTCATAGACCGCGAGTTCCTCGCTCTCGCTATCACAGCCCATGCGTTCGCTGTCACACCTCCAGCACCTCCTCCTGATGATTCCCGCCAGCGCTATAAGCACACTCGAGGACATCGCGCCTCCAGGGACATCTGGTACCAGCGGCTTGGCCACTCCTCTAGGGTCACTCTCAACAACTCACTCGGGGCCAATGTCTTCGCCCCTGGAGCAATCCTAGACTCTGACGGGCATGAACTTCAAGAAAACCAAGCCCCTCACACCTACATAGTCTGCCCCAAAGCTGCCCTCACACACAGCCCAATCCTAGATCTTCCTCGCCACCCTAACCGTTACACACCACTGGACAAGGTCTACAGCGACTGCAGTAAATCAGACGGTTGTAATGCCACGTCGACGGCGCGAAAGACTACAGCGAAGACTTTTACGCCCCGTGCGACCGCTCATTTGATCGCCAAAGAGTTCACCTGCGTCACCCCCCCCCTGTAATCCCCTTCGTCGATTCTGGAACCGTCACACTACGGGCGTTGATTCTGACAGAACAGCTGCTGGACGTCCAGTCAATTTTTGGGTTGAAGTGTCGCAGCCAATCACGTCCCAGCAACATGTCGAAACCGTCAAGTGTTGTTGCCAGCATTTCCATCGAAAAAATGAATTCAGCTCCACAGCGTACCCTAATCTTGTCCGCCCTGACTTTTTTTGCTTATGGGATCCCGTCGACTAGTCGGCCATCAATATCCGGTAGACACCTACCTAAGGGTAACTTCATTTTTTTTGTCTTGGCAAGGTTGATCAGACTGTGGCTGGCTCCCGCGTCCAAAAATATTTTGAAACCTACCCTCTAAATATATAGGGTAATCCACTGCTGCACCCTCCTTTTTTCCCTTGAAACCTACCCTCTAAATATATAGGGTAATCCACTGCTGCACCCTCCTTATTCATCTGAGTTTGGTCGATTGCGTAGATTGGTATCAGGACTCGATGAGGGTCATTGGTTATTGGCGAGTAGGTTCCATCAGTAGTGGGCACGTGAACTACAGATACTAAGCGTTTCCCTGATCGTTGGAACTCCCCTACCCCTGATTTTGCTTCTTCTGCTCCTCTGGCCATTCTGACTTGCGGTGTCCCAGCTTGTTGTACCCGAAACATCGACCTTTGAAGGTTTTAACTATTAAGTTTGATGTTGTAACAACGTGTACAGTGGCACGCTCGATTGGTCCCCAAGTGCGACTTCCATCATAAGAACCCGCCCTTGGCTTGAAGAACAAATCAAACCTCTCTGCAACCCTCTGCGCCTCCATCAAATCCGTATTTCTCTGACTTGTATTTCGCTACGTAGATACGGTCGAAGTCCCCCGATGTATCTGTCGAATTTCTCGTCATAGTGAATGTAGCCGACCTGGTCGCATAAATTCTTGAAGCTGCACGTGCAAAGGTGGTCACGCACTTGGCAGCTTGCGTTGACATGCTTGAAGCGGCGACGACTTCTCGCGAACCACGATTGCCACATGTTGTACTCGTTCACCTTGCAATAGCTTCCTACCCAGTGATTCGTTGTGCGAAAACGCCCTATCGCGCATGATGTCGTATCCGGCTCCTGCGACTGAAATATCAGCTGTCATCAATCCATCGCCGGTCTATGTAGGAGCGACACGGCGTGTCAGATTTTTTGCGCATCGTCTACGACGAGGTTGCAGTCGCAAAAAACGTTCGGGTGAAAAATCCACCCGCTGATGGATAAACTGTCACTTCGCGGGAGGTTTGTATTCGCTTCGCCAACTTCTGCTCGTCCAATAGCCAGCGGTGGATTGTTCGTCAATCCCTTGGGCGAAAGACGCATGTGGTCGCTGATTGTCGCCAGGTATTTCGGAACGCTGTTGGGTTACTTGCTCTTATTGTCCTTGGTTTATTGTTGGTGCAATCGCGTCGTGTCATGACTCAGACATTCAGCACCGCAGTGCAGATATCTCGGATTCAGCTTGGGTCGTTTCAGCTCGTAGACGTGCCAACTCCTGTAGATACAACTCGTGAGTGAGATGGACTTCTTCGAGTGCTGTCGCCCTTTCTTCAGGAGTCATGGCGGCAGACGCCGGCGGATCCGGCATTTCACGGAAAGTTTTTGGTGGCTTTCGGCACGCTGGCACCGCGAACACAATCGTGACTGTACGTAATTGTCAATTAATATTACCAAGACAGCGCATATGCAGTCAGCACAGGGTGTCAGCCTCCCTATGTATCGGTATTGCAACGGAACTAGAGCACAAGGCTGAGGATCGTTGGCTTTGATGGCCAGGTGCGATGAAGCGCAAAGTCTTAGAGTAGAAAGATTGAGTAGAATGATTGGGTACAATAGAATATAATCTAAGGTATTGTACTCGCTAAGACTACACACCTATCTAGCCTATAGAAAGATATACACATATAATTGACACACCCCCTAGGCTAGATGAGGGACAGTGCAACGCAAGAGACCTGCAGCTGAGGGTGGCACTTCTAGTCCAACCTCCAAGGCAAGGGTCCAAAGACCAGTCAGCAAGAGTACAAACTAAACAAGAGTAACCCAGGGCGGCACTACTAGTCCAGCCATTGGAGCAAGAGCCACAAGGCCAGTCAAGGAAATATAAGATATGGTACGCAATCAAGTTCCTAGCAAGTGAGAAGCTATAGGAACTAGACCAAGTGCCGCTGATGATCTTTAGGCGCAAGCGCCCTCGTAAAGATATCAGCCATGCTGGCATCGGAGGCCAAGTGTAATACGCGGGCCTGGTGGCGCTGCTGTAGCTCGCATAGGAGGAAGTACCGCAGCTTGATGTGCTTCGCTCTGCCCTCCAGTCGAGGCTCCTGACACAGGAGGATCATGGTCATGTTGCCAGCATACAGAACCGGGGCAGAGCTAGCCCGCTCACTTAAGTCTGTGAGCAAGAACGTCAGCCAGTGGAGCTCCTCTGCCACCCTGGCACCAGCGTAGATCTCAGCCTCACAGCTAGACTGGGCAACAGACAAGGAGCGAGTGGACCTTAACGAGATGGCACCTGCACCAAGGCTAAAGCAGTAGCCCTGGGAGGACCTGAGCATCTCAGCGTCGTCCGTCCACGAAGCGGCTGTGTGCCCTGTAAGGACCACTGGCCAGCGTCCTCCTAGCACTAGCCTCATGCCCGATGTACTAGCTAGATAATGCAAGACCCTCTTAGCAACCGACCAGTGCTACAGTCGATGTCTGCCTGTCGCCACAAAGCAAGCCAAGATGCTGAAAGGGTATGCGAGATCTGGACGAGTTCAAATCATCAGGTACATGAGGCAACCCACCAGCTCTGCGTACGGGCCACTAGGCACTACTAGCTCCTCAAGGACAAGAGCTGAGAGCATGTGATCTACTTGCAGGGGTGTGGGCTGTGTGGAAGAGAACTGAAGACCGAACCTCTGAAGGACCTGGCACACCAAGTGTGATTGAGTCAAGGTGATCGTGTGCGCTGCTCTGTCCTTGGAGATCTGCAGGCCAAGGTAGCGGCGCAAATCTCCTATGTCAGCGAAGGTGTGTCTCCTCAGCAGCTCAGCCTTCACGAAGGCCAGTGCGTCTCTGTCTGCCGTGGCGAAGACCAGGTCGTCTACGTAGACAAGGATATAGAACGGAGTCTGGCCTGAACGAACGAAGAGAGAAGGGTCTGCAGAGGACGGGAAGAATTGCAGGTCAGCTAACGTAGCACAAAGCATGTCATGCTACTCGCGAGGCACCTGCCGCAGGCCGTAAACTGGGCAGCGGAGGAGCCACTGGGTCCCCGGGGCGAAGTTGCTGGTGAAGCTTGGCGGGCGACGTAGATAGACCTGCTCGAGAAGACCGCCCTGAAGGAATGTTATAGAGAAGTCGAGAGAGTGCAACTCGTAGTCACGCTGTGTTGCTACGTGTAGCAGCGCCCGAAGAGTGGTCATCTTCGGGGTCGGGGCGAAGTTCTGAAAGTAGTCAACACCCTCGCGTTGACTGAAGCCTCTAGCGACGTAGCGTGCCTTGAACACCGGCGACACTCTAGGAGGGCGCTTCACTTTGAAGAGCCACCGGCCATCGACTACGTTCACCCCAGGTGGGGGAAATGCATCGATGTAGGTGCCGGTGGATCTCCAAGACGCCATCTCCTACTCCATGGCAACTATCTACTGAGAGGCCCAGGGTGCTGAGGTCGCCTCAGCGTAAGTGCGAGGGTTCGGGATGTCAAAGGCGTCTAGGTCACCCTCAGGGACTAGCAGCATGGAGCAGAGATGAGGCGCAGCCTCGGACAGGAAAGCATGCTCATACTGCGGGTCCTCCTGGACATCACTCCTAAGGGGAGGAGCACCCCCGACGGACGGAGGACGGGCAGGGTTAGAGATGAGAGCGAAGGCGTAGTCAAGGCAGCGGGTAGCAGCATAGTCAGTGACAGGAGTGACAAAAGCGTCAAGACTTGAGACAGGAACAGACAGGTCGGTAACCAGAGAGGAGAGGACCCAAGGAACAAGAGGACTAGAGGCAGAGAAGAAGTCAGACAGGAGAGGCGGAGCGATAGCCAGTGACGACGGAGGAGGCGACGGGAGGAGGGGAGGACGAGACATGTGGGAATGAAGCAACATAGGTTGAGAGCGCTGGACAGGAGAGACAGGACGAGCACGAGAGAGACCGCGAAACCTGAAGTGGGACGGAGGCGTGGGGTCAGGAGGCACAGGAAGAGAACGCGGGGGAAGACGAGCCAGAGACGAGTTCGATAGAGGAAACACAGGACCATAGACACGCGGGGGAGGCGCAGGCATACAGTCAGGGGAGGGCAGATTGAGGAGGCGGAGGGCGGACACCGGTGGCGACTGTTGCTGATGCTGCTCCACGCTGACACCAAAGCCTCCAGCTGCACCACGGCTACTTTCCGGATGCTCCACGATAGCACCCCCAGAAGAAGAACCCTCTCTAGCATGAGTGCCACCCCCAAGACCGCCGAGACAAGCTACGACAGTACCCCCAGGAATAGCATCCCCAGAACGAGAACCCTCTCCAGCACCGGTGCCACCTCCTGGACCGCCGGGACAAGCCACGAAAGTACCCCCAGGATTAGCACCCTCCTCAACACCAACACCCCCAGAGCTCGCGGACCCCTGCGGCGGTTGCTGTTGCGGTGGCGGCGACAGCAGCTGTGGCTGCGACTGCGACGATGGCAACTGCTGCTGCGGCTTTGGCGACAACGGCGGCTGCTGCATCGGCGGCGGAGGAGGAGACACCGATGCAGAGACAGGCCGTGAAACCGAAGCCACTGGGCCCCCAGAGTCAGCCGACTCCTCCACCGGAACAACTAACAGGAAGGGAGTGATGTGAGACACACCAGAGGGGGCAGGACGGAGAGGAAGAGGAGCAGGGGCTACTGGGGCAGTGGGGACCAGGAACAAGGGCGGGGCAGCCGGGAGACCGCGGTGGGAAAAGCGTGTGTAGAAGGAGACAGACTCATCAAAAGTGACGTCACATGAGTGAAAGAAACTGTGAAACAGCGGGTGATAAAAGTGCCAGTCAGACGCGTCGAGGGGGAAACCAAAGAAGACACAGGGGACGGTGCGGGCAGTGAGTTTGTCCGTGCCAGAGGAACGATCGTAAGCAAGGCAGCCCCAGACGTGGAACGCAGGCCCTTCACCAAGGATCCCGGTCCAGAGAAGGGTCGGCGAAACATGCGGCCGCTGGGAGTGTGGCCACTAGTTAAGCTGGTGAGCGGTGTAGCGAACAGCGAACGGCCATAGAAAATGGGGTGCACCGGTATGGATCGTGGAGGTACGGGCCACCTCCATGAAAAAATCAATGCGTCGCTCAGCGACCCCATTCTGTTGCGGGGAGTCCGACAGGGTGTACGAGTGGGTGATGCCCTCCGCACGACAGAATTGGCCAAGCCGACTGGATGCGAACTCGCCACAATGGTCGAAGTGGAGATGCAGCACAGGGAGGTCGCGGTGGACTTGCGCAGCTACAACCCACGGGATAAGAACGCCAGGCATGTCGGCCTTCCGCTCCAAGGGAAAAACCGTGGTGTAGCACTAGAAAGTAGCACTCTCGACGCGGCTCAGGGACGGGGGCTGGTCCCCGAACGTCGAGGTGCTCGGTCTGGAGTGGCGCAGTTGTAGGGGGGAGGGAGGAGGAGTGAGGAGCACGGCGCAGCCGGCCCTCGACGCAAGACGTGCACGATGGCGCAGGCGAGGGAGGGAGGGCAGGGAGTGACGCAGGGAGACCGAAGACAAGCACGTGATGGGACATGTGACGCAGATGCGGGAGTGCGGGGTGACCTAGGCAGTGGTGCCACAGCAGTGAAGGGTGGGTGAGCAACTGACACGAGTAGGCTGTAGCTAGCGGCGGCCTGGGGGGACGCTCCGACCGGGGGGGACATGGTGTCCAGCGTGAACAGGCCAAACACGGGGTCCCAGGGGAACATGGTGAGAGGGGCACCAGTGGCGACCTCGGTACAGACTGCATACTGCTCGTGTCGAGGGAATGTAGTGGTGACGCCGAGGTCCTGAAAACAGCCGACACCAACTAGGTTCTTGGAGGACGAGGGGATGTGCAAGCCTGTAAGAGAGCCCAAGGGAACCGCCTGACAGGGAAGGGTAGTGGAGCTACGTGCAACTACTAGACCTGAGGAGGGGTCAGCAAGCGTTACCGCAGCAGGGGCAGCGAGTGGCGTGAGCGCAGTGTGGTCGCGAAAGAAGCAGGCAGACGCAACAGAGTCAAGCGTGAACGAGAGCGCGGCGGTAGCGGCCGCAGGCGGAGGAGCTAGCGTGGAGCCGAGGCTAAACAAGGTAGGTGGTCCCACGCCTGACGCAGCAGGGAAAACTAGACTGCACTAAGTGGACACACCTACACTAGGCAACACCGAGTAATAGGGTCTAGTCACACTAGAGTCACCAGCATATATGACATGCATAGCAGTCCTAATCTCATCCATGTTGAGCTCAAAGACAGGCACACGATGGCGCACCGGAGCATATGAGTCAGGAGGGTCTGACGTGGGACCAAAGCAAAGACAGAAGAGTTCGTCGAGGTGGCGGTAGCAGCGGACGGCGGTGTGACCAGGACGGTCGCAGACGGTGCCGCGGCGGGGGCCGGACTGAAGCTGGCACTGGCAGGTGGCCACACTGGAGCCACCACCCGACACCTAGTTGTGCGGCCCACCACCACCACCGCCACCACCACCGCCACTAGGCCATCACGTCAGTGGGGGACCCCACAACGGCTGCTGCTGCTGCTGCGACTGCTGCTGCTGAGGCTGCTGCTATTGTTGCTGAGGCTGCTGTTGCTGCTGCGGCTGCTCCGGGGCACCAGCCCTGGTCCCCTCGTCTGCACCACCGTCCCCGCCCCCATCTCCACCCACCCCACCACCCTTCCCTCCTCCACGCCCCCTCTTGGGGCGGCGGCCCTTACAATGACGCTGCTGCGGTGAGGCCGCGGCAGCGGTCTCAGCAGCAGGGGTTGTCTCAGCGACAGCGGCAGAAACTTTAGAGTAAGTGCACTGGGAAGGAGCACAGTCCTGGAAGTTAGAGACCGGCGCAGTACCGCTAGACTGAGCTATACTGCGCAGGCGGGTCTCTATCGCGGACAGGGCGGCGACGAAGGCTGTAAGGGTGGGGTCACTTGGGTGCTGACTAAGGAAGTGGTCGCGGGCAGTGGCTAGGCGCGTGGCAATGAGGTAAAGGGTAGCGCAAAGCGGCGTCGCGAAGGCAGTGAGCTATGCCTCAGTGCTAGCGCCGCAATAGCTGGTCTCCTGTGCGCGGAGGTGAGTGGCAAGGTCAGCGACAGTGGGGAAGGATGCAAGTTCAGGGAACAGCATGGGGAGGATCAGACGGCCAGCAGAGGCTAAGGCGCGGGTGGAATAGCGTGCGATGACGGCATCTAAGTATTCCTTGGTGTTTGCTACAACGGTAAAATGGGGACGCTCAGACAGGGGGAGGGCGTGAATAATGGCAAGCTGTGCAACGACATCGCGCGAATCCCAGACAACGTAGGCAAGCTCAGCAGCGACAAAATCCTCACGTTCAGTAGACGTGGGGGCGTCAGGGAGGGCAGCAGGCGGGGCGGGGCGAGAGAGCTTACCGTCGACATGGACCGCCAGGGAGTGGCCGTCCTGGCGCTGTCCGATCAGCTGGTGGCGGAGGTCGACGAGCCACGCCTCAAAATCAACGGCCCGACCCTCCGCGTCCAGGCAGAGCAGAGAGTCCGCCATCATCACGGCTGCAGCAGTTGATTGTCACTGACAAGGGGAGGAGGGCTGTGGAGAGCGGTGGAGAGTATTGGAGAACGGTGGAGTACAGTGGAGTGCAATGGAGTGCGTTGGAGAGCAGTGGAGTGCGGTGGAGAGCGGTGGAAACTGCTGGCGGGAGCGCCGGCTCAGAGGGGAAGCCAAGGCCGGCGGGTCAGCTCGGCTCGGCGGTGGGAAGGGTCGGGTAGAGCTGGGACCGGCGGAGCTGCAGCCGACGGTGTGGGGGCGGCGACTGGCGGCAACGGGCGGCCAGCAAGAACGGGCGTCCAGCAGCTACGAGCGGCTGGCGGCTACGGGCGGCCAGCGGCTATGGGCGGCTTGCGGCAGCGGGCGGCTGGCGGCGACAGGCAGCGAGCGGGCTACGGGCAGCTGGCGGCGACGGGCGGCGGCGACAGGCGGCGACAGGCGGCGGGCAGCTGGTGGCTAAGGGCGGCCAGCGGGCTGGCGGCTACGGGCGGCTGGCGGCTATGGGCGGTTGGCAGATACAGGCGGCCAGCGGCGACAGGCGGCCAGCGGCTACGGGCGGCGACAGGCGGCCAGCGGGCTACGGGCAGCTGGCGGCTACGGGCGGCAGCGACTGGCGGCAGGCAGCTGGCGGCTAAGGGTGGCCAGCGGGCTGGCGGCTACGGGCGGCCAATGGCGACAGGCGGCCAGCGGCGACGGGCTACGGGCAACAGGCGGCGGGCAGCTGGCGGCTACGGGCGACGGGCGGCCAGCAGCGGTGAACAGCGAGCAGCTAGCAGCGGCGGCTAGCGATGGTCAGCTAGGAACGGGCGGCTAGCGATGGGCAGCTCGGGCTAACGCTAGGACTAGGGCGGAAGCGCAGGTGGGCGGGATCCTAACCTAGCGTGATACCATCTCAGAGTAGAAAGATTGACTAGAATGATGGGGTACACGTGAATATAACCGTAGGTATTGTACTCGCTAAGAGTACGCACCTATCTAGCCTATTGTAATATACACACATATGTTTGACACAAAGAGCGTGTGTCGAAGGATTGAGTAACGAGGAAACAATGCAACTCAGGCAACATCAAAATAGGGGGGAGCGTGGATATAGCTAGCCTAGAGCACACGGTCTTGGCTCGGCAGAGCTGCGACATGTGGTTCGTAAATTGGCGCGAAGCGCCCAGATCTAGGCATGAAACAGCAAGGCGGGCAAAACGCATATGGCTCATCAGGAGGCCACATTTGGGTATTGAGATTTGAATTTGGGGGAGAGTTGCGCGGCAACCCCATTATAGGAGTGTACGCCTTACTAACTAAAACCCGCGATGGAAATACCATTTCCTTAGTACACACTTCCACTCCGCCAGCGGTGCTTCCAACAGCGAAATCCTGGCGTGCCGGAATGCCTGGACACGTGGACAAATGAACTGCTTCGTTGTCCACTCTCGAGATTCCAGCGCCTCGGTGGATGGGCTGCTGGACAAGTTCGCTGGCGCAGAAAGCCTGTGCCTTGTTCAGGAACTCGAGATTGCCACACCGTCTTCACCAATCGAGTTCGAGATCGGGACATGTGTTGTCATATCCTCTCCGCTTGGCACACGACATTCACCTCGCGGCTCGCCACGTCACGTTTCACCCTTCACTTTTCACCCTTGGCATTTGCTCGTGCCCAGTTGGACGGGGAAGAAATCGGGGATGCCCAAGCGCCTACAAATTCCCCCAAATTCCCCACAGCATGAAAACTGAACCTTGCAACCCATATTTCTGTTCAACAATATCTCTGCGGGCTAGTTTCCCTTGACCGTCCGTCGCGGTTCCTACTCAAACGAGCAACCTACTCCTGCTTCAGGTGCTTCTGTTGTTCCTCCAGCAGCGACTATGGCGGCCCTCGCTTCGTCCCTGGCTGTGTCCTCGCGCGTGACGATGCCGTCCGCGGCGGTGATGGCGAGCAGCGGCAGACTGAGCGCAGCAAGCTCGTTCGCTCCCAGCTTGAAGGCCAGCTTCGGGTGCGCCGCGCCCAGCAGCCGCGTGGTGATGGCGGCGGCGGCGGCCGGCAAGGACAAGCCCAGGGAAGGCTCCAAGGAGCCCGCGCAGGAGACGCTGCTCACGCCGCGCTTCTACACCACCGACTTCGACGAGATGGAAGCGGTGAGCCTCGGATCATCATCTTTCAATGCATTTCTTTCGCCGAGATGCGAGGGGTGAGCCTCGGTTCGAGCCACTTGTGTTCTCTGTTTCCCGATCCCTGACCATCATGTTTCGAATGCATTCTTCTCGATGAGCTAGAAGTGGTGAGCCTCGGTCGACAACTTCACGTGGGACGTTGTACTCCCTGTTTACTGATCCCTCAAAAGTTTCCAAGTGCATTGATCTGTCCTCGCAAAGTGTCCCATTTCAACCATTGATCCCTTGCTTCTGACCTAGCGAGCGTACTTACGGTTTCTCCTCCCGTTCCTCCCCCTCTCCCCCTTCCGATGCCCCGCGACCCCCCGCCCCCCCCCCTCCCCCCCCTCTCTCCGCAGCTGTTCAACCGCGAGATCAACCCGTACGTGAACCAGGTGGAGTTCGACGCGTGTCTGGAGGAGTTCCGCGCGGACTACAACCAGACGCACTTCGTGCGCTCGCCCGAGTTCAAGGAGGCGGCCGACAAGATCCAGGGCCGCGAGCGGGAGATCTTCGTCGAGTTCCTCGAGCGCTCCTGCACCGCCGAGTTCTCGGGCTTCCTGCTCTACAAGGAGCTCGGTCGCCGCCTCAAGGTACTATCCCTGCCCCTCTAGCTAATACTGTACAATACTTACTGCTGCCGGAACAAGAAAGCAAGTTTGCAGGAAGCTTACTGGATCTGACGTCATGATCTGCTTCTAATCTTCCTCACCATGCATTCTCGTCCTTCCCGCCCTCTCACCCCCCCCTCCCCGCCCCCCCCAGAAAACGAACCCGTGCATTGCGGAGATCTTCACGCTGATGTCGCGCGACGAGGCGCGGCACGCGGGGTTTCTGAACAAGGCGCTGTCGGACTTCAACCTGTCGCTGGACCTGGGATTCCTGACCAAGGCGCGCAAGTACACCTTCTTCAAGCCGCAGTACATCCTCTACGCCACCTTCCTCTCGGAGAAGATCGGCTACTGGCGCTACATCACCATCTGCCGCCACCTCAACGCCAACCCCGAGTTCGCGTGCTACCCGATCTTCGGCAAGTTCGAGAACTGGTGCCAGGACGAGAACCGGCACGGCGACTTCATCACTGCCATGCTCAAGTGCTACCCCAAGTTCCTCACCAGCTGGGACTCCAAGCTCTGGGCGCGCTTCTTCTGCCTCTCTGTCTACGTCACCATGTACCTCAACGACCACCAGCGCGCGGCGTTCTACAACAACCTGGGGCTGGACGTGAAGCAGTTCGACCTGCACGTGATCAAGGAGACCAACAAGACGTCGGCGCGCATCTTCCCCGCCGTGCTCGATACAGAGAACCCCGAGTTCGAGCGCAAGCTGGACCACCTGGTGCAGCTGCACCAGAGCATCATCGCCACCGACGCGTCCACGGCGCCGGATCTCGTGAAGCGGCTGCAGAAGCTGCCGCTGCAGGCGGCGTTTGTGGGCGAGCTGCTCGCCATGTACCTCATGACGCCCGTCGACTCGGGCTCCGTCGAGTTCGCCGACAACGAGCCCAGGATCGTCTACTAAATGAGGGAAACTTGGATGTGTACTTGCATGCGCAGCACGACACCGCACATCATACCGGAAATGGGTCGCTCCTTGGTTTTGGTGCAGCAAGCTGCTGCCTCTTGTATTTTCTTCCCCCCTTTTAATAAATGAAGTGTGCTTTTGTTAAAGTAAGAACTGAATAATGAACTAGAGGTAGAAACCTAGAACAAATACTAGTTGGTTGTACTCACTAAAAGCATACCTCAGTCTAGCCTATAACTTGTACACAACTAACATGTATAAGTTGACACACCCCCTAGACTAGACAAGGGGTGAAGCTAAGAAACGAACAGCTCAGGGTGGCACTATTAGTCCAACGACTGAGCCAAGGGTCTGGAGACCAGGCAGCAAGGGTACAAACAAGACTACAGCAAGCCAGGGCGGCACTACTAGTCCAGCCACTAGAGGTAAGGCCACAAGGCCAGTCTGACAGATATATATAATAGAGAGTACACAATCAAGATCCTAACAGGTGAGTAGCTACAGGAACATGACCAAGCTGTACACAGTGCCACTGATGATCTTTAGGCGCAAGCGCCTTAGTAAAGATATCAACTGTGTTGGCACATGAGGCCAAGTGAACTACGCGAGCCTGGTGGCGCTGCTGTAGCTCGCGCAGGAGGAAGTACCGCAGCTGGATATGCTTTGCTCTGCCCTCAAGCCGAGGCTCCTGACACAGGAGTATCATGGCCCTGTTGTCAGCGTACAGGACCGGGGCAGAGCTAGGCCGCTCACCTAAGTCTGTGAGCAAGAAGGTCAGCCAGCGGAGCTCCTGTGCCGCCATGGCACCAGCGTATATCTCAGCCTCACAGCTGGACTGAGCCACAGACGACGAGCGAGTGGATCTCCAAGAGATAACACCCGAACCAAGGCTAAAGCAGTAGCCCTGCGACGACCTGAGCGTCTCAGACTCGTCTGCCCAAGAAGCGTCTGTGTGCCCAGTAAGGACCACTGGCCTGCGTCCTCCTAGCACTAACCCCATGCCCGATGTACTAGCAAGATAACGCAAAACCCTCTTAGCGGCAGACCAGTGCTGAGGTCGGTGTCTGCCTGTAGCCACAAAGCGAGCCAGGATGCTGAGAGGGTATGCGAGATCTGGGCGAGTGCAAGTCATCAGGTACATGAGGCAACCCACCAGCTCTGCGTAGGGGCCACTGGGCTTTACGGGCTCCTCAGGAACAGGAGCGGAGAGCCCATGGTCTACAGGTAGAGGTGTGGGCTGTGCGGAGGAGAACTGAAGACCGAACCTCTGAAAGGACCTGACGCACCAGGTATGACTGTGTCAGAGTGATGGTGCGCGCTGCTCTGTCCCTAGAGATATGCAGGCCAAGATAGCGACGCAGCTCTCCAAGGTCAGTGCAGGTGTGTCTCTTCAGCAGCTCGGCCTTCACAGAGGCCAGTGCGTCCCTGTCAGCAGTAGCAAAGACCAGGTCGTCTACGTAGACAAGGATGTAGAACGGAGTCTGGCCGGAACTCACAAACAGCGAGGGGTCAGCAGAGGACGGAAAGAATTGCAGGTCTGCTAACGTGGCCCGCAGCGTGTCGTGCCACTCGCGAGGAGCCTGACGCAGGCCGTAGACCGGGCGCCTGAGAAGCCACTGAGTCCCAGGGGGGAAGGTACCAGTGAAGCCTTGTGGTCGACGCAGGTAGACCTGCTCGTGTAGGCTGCCCAGTAGAGAAGTCGAGAGAGTGAAGCTCGTAGTCGCGCTGTGCTGCTACGTGTAGCAGCGCCCGAAGAGTGGTCATCTTCGAGGTCGGGGCGAAGGTCAGGAAGACGTCAACCCCCTCGCGTTGACTGAAGCCTCTGACCACGTAGCGCGCCTTGAAGACAGGCGGCTCTCCAGGGGGGCGCTTCACCTTGAAGAGCCACCGACCATCGACTACGTTCACCCCAGGCGGGGGAACTGCGTCGACGTAAGTGCCGGTGGACCTCCAAGATGCCATCTCCTGCTCCATGGCAGCTATCCACTGAGAGGCCCAAGGTCCCGAGGTGGCCTCAGCGTAGGTGCGAGGGGTCGGGATGTCGAAGGCGTCTGGGTCACCCTCAGGGACTAACAGCATGGAGCAGAGATGGGGAGCAGCCTCAGAGAGGAAAGCAAGCTCGTACTGCCTGTCCTCTAGGACGTCACTGCCAAGGGCAGGAGCACCCCCAACGGACGGAGGACGAGCAGGGTCAGAGACCAGAGCGGTAGCGTAGTCAAGGCGGCGGGTAGAGGCAAAGTCAGCGACAACAGCGACAAGCGCGTCAAGGCGCGAGACAGGAACAGCAGGGTCGGTAACAAGAGAGGCAAGGACCCGAGGGACAAGGGGACGAGCGGCACGGAGGTAGTCAGAGAACGGAGGAGGTGCAACAGCCAGGGACGAGGGAGGAGGGGACGGGAGGACGAGACGAGCGGGAACGGAGCAACATAGGGTGGGTGGGAAGGACAGGAGAGACAGGACGAGCACGGGAGGGACGGCGAGACCAAACGTGGGACGGAGGTGTAGGGTCAGGGGACAGCGGAGGGGACAGAGGAGGGGAACGAGGAGGGAGACGGGCCGGAGACGAGTCTGGCGGCGGGAACACAGGACCGTAGACAGGAAGGTCAGCAGGCGGTGGGGGAGACACCGGCGAGCGGTCCGGGAAGGGAAGGCCGAGCAGGCGGAGAGCGGAGACCAGCGGCGACGGCTGCTGCGGCTGCTGCGACGGCTGGGCCAGAACCCTCGGGCCGGCAGAGGCAGGACGACCGTCGGCGGAACCCTCAACAGCAGCACCCCCAGAACCAACACCCCCAGAGCAAGAACCCCCTCCAGCACCAGCAGCACCCCCAGAAGACGCAGGACGAACACCCTCCTCAACTCCAGCACCCCCAGGGGCCAAGAGCGGCGGTGGCAGTGGCGGCGACGACGGCTGCGGCGGCGGCGACAGCGGCGACGGTTGCGGCGGCGACGGCGGCGGCGGCTGCAATGGGGTCAGCGACTGCGACAGTGGGGGCGGAGGCACCGGGGAAGGGGGACGCGGCAAGGACGGACCGGGGGTACCACCAGAGTTAGCAGACTCCTCAACGGGGACAACCGATGGGAGGGGAGTGACATGAGAGACACCAGACGGGGCAGGACGAGGAGGGTGAGGGGCAGGGTGTCACAGGATCGAATGTCCCGAGGAAAGGTTTGCTCAATGTTGCACTATCAATCAGTACAAGGTGCTTTTATACTTCCAGAGTACATCAGGTAACCATGTTTATCCTATCCAAAGGGAATAGACCCTTCTAGAAATAGAATCACCATGCGTATAGCCACGCAAGGCTATTGGCTTTAAGGGATTATGGCAGGATTACGCTAGATATAGCGCGCCAGTACATCCCGAGCCTGGTCGGTGATATAACTATAATAACAGGATAAACCAAAGGATAATGGAAAATGAGGAATAGGAAACCAAATGAGATGAGATAAAGACCAAATGAATGAGGATAAAAAGAGGAATGAAATAGATAGAAAATATGGAAAGGGGAAATTAGTGTAACGGGGTCGTACTCTCACACTTCCCCCCCTCAAAGCTGGGTGGTAGAAGTAACACCCTGCTTGACAAGGTAGTCGCGAAGAGGACGACGGGCGTTACCCATGTCGAATTCAGAGACACAGCCTCAGAAGTATCATAACCCTTCCAGCAAAGAAGAAGCTCCAGAGTGTCATTCTGATGACGACGGGCGACGGCAGTGGCTGGCGCTCGGTGTAGAGCGTGTGTGGTCGATGTACAAGATGGTGGATGATGGCGATGAAATCGGAAGCCAGTTGGACTGTGGCTGGTATAGTTAGCTGTTGTGGTGTGATTGGGTGGCATCCGTAACAGACAAAGTACAGCGTCTGTCCAGTAGCGGCGTCAGGAGCATACTTGTAGGCAAACTCCAGGACGGGCAGATGCCAGTCGGAGTTGGTGGTATGGCAGTCATAGTACTGCTTCTGTAGCAGTGTTGTATCCGTTACATGCAGCTTCTGTCGAATGCTGGTCCATGCCGTATAGTTGTCGCGAGTCGTACCCACTCGGCATCGTAGTGCTGCGGAATGGAGAGCAGAATCACTTGTAGTAACCCTGTCCACCACGCGGTCTGCTAGTCACACTGCCTTGAGTACAACAGCGCATGCGAGGGGTTGGTACCATAAACGCGGAACTGGTAACTTCCAGAATCGGCGCCAAAGTAGTTTCCCTCGGTGGTTGCTCAAGCAAGGAATCTCAGCTGCGTAGATATCCCATGGTGATGGGTTAGGATATCTGGGAACGTTACGGGTATTCCCAAGTAATCCTCTCCTGTTTCCAAATGAACATTGCTGATAGCCAATCCAGTATGACCTTATGCACGTCCAGTTTAGCACGGAGGCCATTGGTAGGCATCGGTGTCTGGGCGCATATATCAGGATAGGTCTTCTGGTGCCATCATGGGTTGTCTCATTCTGTTACTGTCCTTGAAGTAGCGTTGATGTCGAAGATGTCTCAGCTACTCAGCATCGATGTTGAAGTCTGCTCCATTTCGGCAAACAGGGGAGTTGTAGGAGATACGCGGAGTCCACTATCCGGAGTGGCGTCGGCGCTCCATTTTACGCCTATCTGCTTCCGTGGAGTTGGTGCTGGTGATGGATTGGTTGCGACGCAGGTTTTATGACTTTAAGGAAAGCCATAGGCCATGAGGACTTGTATACCGGTAGAGTACCGTGGTCCTCCCCATCCTCATACGAGCAAATATCTTCAGCTCTTGAGGGTATATGGCATTGCCATGTTGTTTCCTCGCATAGTGGTATCTCCTCCCCACTAGCTGGAAATCATAGTATTGTGCCTGACCGAGACTTTACGATCCACTGGAATATAATCCAGCATTATCTCCATTGAGCGGAGAATCATCCATC
The DNA here is from genome assembly GCA_027943415.1 of Closterium sp. NIES-67. Taxonomy (NCBI): domain Eukaryota; kingdom Viridiplantae; phylum Streptophyta; class Zygnematophyceae; order Desmidiales; family Closteriaceae; genus Closterium; species Closterium sp. NIES-67. The sequence continues at coordinate 1,033,548 of BQMB01001448.1, read as the reverse complement.
AGGATTTGGTTGTGACTGTTGTGTCGAGTCTTCTGCTGCGGCGGCGGCGGCGGTAGCGACGTTGGCGACGGCGGCAGCTGCTGCAGAGAATTCTCTTAACTCGTAACGGTTGAAGGAGAATCCATCAACTCCCCCTTCCCAGTAGAGTGTTCCTGATGGGTGTAACAGGCGTAACTACCAGGAACACGTGCACATTAGTACATATGTATTGCTCCATTGCTGCCGGTGATTGTTTCATTTGAGGGTGTGAAGAGATTTTTGCTTCTCCCCTCAATGTATCCACGGGTAGCAATTCCTGGTATGCTCATCCGTGCCTCCGATGTATGGTCGGTAGAGCGCGTGATCGTGTTGTAGTAGTCCGCATCTCCCTCATTTGTTGACACCTCGTGTTGCTTGACGTTCTCCTGCATCGTCGAAGTTACGTTGGTGCTTGTAACGCTTCGGCTTCTGGTAGAATCGCCTCCAATGCATGTGCCGTAGGGTCGCTAGTGAACGAGTACTTGCCAGATTTGAGGTTAATTACTCCTCAATCTGTCAAGCAACGTGACATGCACGGAAAATTTTCCACGCAGGTCATTAACACCTGGAATCGCGACGCATGATTGGTGTGTCGCCTTGTGAGGTCGATGTTGAGACTGCTCCAATCAATCACTTCGGATGGCTGAGATTCTTGATGAAGACGAATCGATCAGCTCCTGTTACGAAGTAGTGACTCGCTGGCCTTGACGAGACGGGTTCACTGCGTCGTCGTTGCGTGCGAAATCTGCTCCTTCGCAGCAACTTGAACTTGGGAGCATTGCAAGAGAAAACGGCTACTTCTCTGCAATCCCATAAGTTGTCGATCAATTTGTATGAAGAAGTGTCTCATGGATGGAGAACATGTCTTCACGCAGCTCCATTGTTTTTCCTGGATGAAGATTCGCTGTCTTGACGAAGATGACTTCGTCAAAATAAATCGATCGTTGTCGACACTAGTCAGAAGATGCGTCGATTGTGCAGTCACTGGTCACGAATGTTGTCTCCATGATGATGTTTTCCCGTGATGTAGTCTCCGCTGCATTCGTGCCGTTGATTCCGCACCGATCCGACGATCCACGTTCTCCTGTCAATTTTCTGCTTGTAGTAATTACCAAGTAGGTAATACTTTGGCGGATTTCTGACTCCGCAGATGATTCTTGCGCCATATTCGTCACCAAATGAAGGAATTCGAATTTGGTTGTCCAGATGTTGTCGACGGTGTCGAAGGCGGCTAATTTTTGGTTCTGCGCGTCATTCTCCCTTCGCGCAGAGGTCGCGCTCCATCTCGTCCGTTGAAGTAGAAGTCGATCCGACGGTCCAAACTCCAAGCGATCTGAGGAACCTCCTGAGTCGCGTTCAGCAGCTTTCGGTGCACGGATTGACTCGTTTCCTGCAGCAATTCTCGGTCGTCGATGTCGGCTGTCGAACGATCGGACGCTCCGAAAAACTTCGCGGCTTCCGAGGTCCCGTTCCCATTCGCGCCGAAACGCATACTCGCTCAGCAGGATTTCGTTTTCGCCTCGGTCGATCTGAAGCGTCGAATCTCCATCGGACGGATGTCGTCGGTCGAAGCTCCGCAGAGTTCCGCGCAACTCCAAGTGTTGTCGCGAACTGCGAACTTCTCCGAATGTCGCAGGGAATGTTCCGCCGGAACTGACGCGCTCGCCAGGTCGAGGCCGTTTGCCCTCGCGAAAACTCGGCACCGTCGATGCAGTCCATCGAACGGTTGGCGAGGCATCTCGCCTTCGAAGGGGACCCCAGGTGCAACTGCGAGAGGAACGTCGAAACTTAAATGAAAGTGCATTGTACTTACAGGAATTGAAGTTTCGACTCCATCCTCCGCGTGCTCCTGGGGGCCCAGCGGTTAAGCGTTGAGCTGAACCCTTGGCTCTGATACCAAGTGTCACAGGATCGAATGTCCCGAGGAAAGGTTTGCTCAATGTTGCACTATCAATCAGTACAAGGTGCTTTTATACTTCCAGAGTACATCAGGTAACCATGTTTATCCTATCCAAAGGGAATAGACCCTTCTAGAAATAGAATCACCATGCGTATAGCCACGCAAGGCTATTGGCTTTAAGGGATTACGGCAGGATTACGCTAGATATAGCGCGCCAGTACATCCCGAGCCTGGTCGGTGATATAACTATAATAACAGGATAAACCAAAGGATAATGGAAAATGAGGAATAGGAAACCAAATGAGATGAGATAAAGACCAAATGAATGAGGATAAAAAGAGGAATGAAATAGATAGAAAATATGGAAAGGGAAAATTAGTGTAACGGGGTCGTACTCTCACACAGGGGCTACCGGGGGAGCGGGAGCAAGGAACAGGGGGGGGGCAACCGGGAGACCTCGGTGAGGGAAGCGGCGGTAGAAGGAGACAGACTCGTCAAAGGTGACGTCACGAGAGTGGAGGAAGCGGTGAGAAGGCGGGTGGTAGAAAAGCCAGTCAAACGAGTCCAGGGGGAAACCGAGGAAGACACAGGGGACAGTGCGGGCAGTAAGCTTGTCCGTGCCAGAGGCACGAACGTGAGCAAGGCAGCCCCAGACGTGGAACGCAGACGCGTCACCGGGGGACCCGGTCCAAAGGAGGGTCGGCGAAACCTGCGGCCGCTGGGAGCGTGGCCACAGGTTAAGCTGGTGAGCAGCGTAGCGAACGGCGAACGGCCACAGAAAATGGGGGGCATCGGCATGAATCATGGAGGTACAGGCAACCTCCATGACCAAGCCGATGTGGCGCTCAGCAACCCCATTCTGTTGTGGCGAGTCCAGCAAGGTGTACGACTAGGTGATGCCCTCCGCACGACAGAACTATCCAAGCCGACCAGAGGCGAACTCGCCGCCACGGTCGGAGTGGAGACACAACACGGGGAGACCGCGGTGAAGACGCGCAGCTACTACCCACGGGAGAAGAACGTCGGGCATGTCGGCCTTCCGCTCCAGGGAAAACACCGTGGTGTAGCGCGTGTAGTCGTCGATGAGCACAAGGAAGTAGCGCTCACCACGCGGTCCGGGGACGGGGGCAGGGCCCCAAACGTCCAGGTGCAGGGTCTGAAGGGGGGCAGTAGCAGGGCGCAACGAGGAGGAGTGAGGGGAGCGGCGGAGCCGGCCCTCGACGCAAGGCGTGCACGGTCGCGCAGTCGAGGGAGGAAGGGCAAGGAGCGACGCAGGGAGACCTAAGACAAGACCGTGCTGGGACATGTGACGCAGACGTGGGAGTGCAGGGTGACCTAGGCGGTGGTGCCAGAGAAGGGACGGGTGAGTGAGGGACCGACACGAGCAAGCTGCAGCGACCGGGGAGGACGCACCAACCGGGGGGGAAGCGGTGTCTAGGGTGAACAGACCGGACATCGGGTCCCGGGGGAACGTCGCAAGAAGGGAACCTGAGACAGACTCAGAACAGACAGCGAACCGCTCGTGTCCGGGGAACGTGGTGGTGACGCCGAGGTCCTAGAGACAGCCGACACCAACCAGGTTCCTCGAGAACGAGGGAACGTGGAGACCTGTAAGGGAGCCCGAGGGAACTGCTGGACAAGGAAGGGACGTAGAACTGCGAGCGATGACAGGACCCGCAGAGGGGTCAGCGAGAGAGATAACAGCAGGCGTAGTAAGCGGTGTGAGCGCGGAACTGTCGCGGAAGAAGCAGGCAGAGGCACCGGAGTCGAGAGTGAAGGACAGCAAAGCATCGGCGGAGGCCGGGAACGGAGCCGGTGCAGAGACTAGGCTAGGCAAATGAGGCAGTCCTACGCCTGACGCAGCAGGGGAAGCTAAGCTACACAATGGGGCAACACCTAAACTAGAGTACACAGGGTAATAAGATCCAGCAACACTAGAAGCGTCGGAATACAAGGCATGCAATGCAGCACCTATCTGATCCATGTCTAACTCAAAGATCGGCACGCCCTGGCGGAGCAGGCTGTGCTAGTCGGGGAGGTCCAGGGCCGGGCCAAAGTGACGACGAAAGAGATCGTCGAGGCGGCGGAAACAGCGGGCGGTCGGGTGCGGGCGGCAGCACAGAGTGCCACGGAGAGGCCCGGTCTGAAGCTGGTACTAGCAGGGCATAGCACCGGAACCGCCGGTAGACGCCGAGCTGCGCGGGCCGCCACCACGGCCACCACCTCCGGAGGTGCTGGGCCAACCAGGCGGGAGACGGGCCCACGGCTGCGGCGGCTGCTGCTGGGACGGCGGCTGCTGCTGGGACGGCGGCTGCTGCTGGGGCTGCTCCTGCTGCGGCTGGGGCTGCTGCTACTGCCCACTGGTGGTAGTCCCCTCAGGCGGACTACCGTCACGACCACCACCACCACTACCACCTGCACCACCACCCCTACCTCCCTGACGACCACGGCCACCGCGGCGCGAGCGCTGCTGCGGGTGGACCGCAGCAGCCGTCTCAGTGAGAGGGGTCGTCGTGGCGACCGCAGCCAAAACGTCAGTGAACGTGCACTGGGAGGGGGCACAGCCGTGAAAGTTAGAGGCTGCCGGCGCACCGCTCGACTGAGCGATAGTGCGCTGGCGAGTCTCGATCTCGGTGAGGGTATCGACAAAGACGGTGAGGGTGAGGTCACCCGGGTGCTGGCTAAGGAAGTGATCGCGAGCACTAGCGAGGCGGTCTGGCAGGCGCATGGCGATAAAATAGAGTGTCATGCAGAAAGGGGGTGGGAGCGCAGTGAGCTGGGCAGCAGTGCTGGCAGTGCGATAGCGGGCCTCTAGTGCACGCAAGTGAGTGGCAAAGTCTGCGACTGTAGGGAAGGCTGCAAGGTCTGGGAAAAGCATAGGGAAGAGCAGGCGGCCAGCAGAAGCAGACGCGGGTGTGGAATAGCGAGCAATAACGGCGTCTAAGTAAGCTTTGGCCGTCTCAATAGTAGCAAAGCGCGAGCGCTCAGACACAGGGAGGGCGTGGCTAATAGCAACCTGAGCGACTACATCACGAGAGTCCCAGACCGCACGGGCAAGCGCAGCAGTAGAGAAGGTCTCACGGTCATCAGAGGAGGAGTCAGTAGGGAGGGGAGCAGGTGCGGGGGGGCGGGGGAGCAAGCCATCGACATGGACAACCAAAGAGTGGCCATCCTGGCGCTGACCTGTAAGGTGGCGGCGGTGATCGGAGAGCCAGGCGGCGAAGTCAACCGCATGGCCCTCAATGTCCAGGCGGAGCACGAAGTCGGCCATCGTGCAGGGTCAGCGGCACAGCTCCACAGCTCCGCAGGAACACAGCGACGCAGGGACCCGGCGGCGGCACTCTCTAGCACGGCAGCCGCGAGACGCCCCAGCGCCGGCGAGCAGAGTAGACGGAGCCCGAGGTGGCACGGAGAGGGGCCAGGCGAGTAGTGGGAGAGGCCATAGAGACGCGGTGGGGCCAGGCAGGCACGGGAGGGCCAGGCAGGCGCGGCAGGTGTCAGGCAGGCGCGGCGAGGCAGGGGAGGCGCAGCTGGGCCAGGCGGGCGCGACGAGGCTAGGCAGGCGCGGCAGGGCCAGGTAGGCGCGGCAGGGCCAGGGAGGCGCGGCGGGGCCTAGCAGGCGCGGCGGGGCCTGGCAGGCGCGGCAGGGGCCAGGCAGGCGCGGCGGGGCCAGGGAGGCGCGGGGGGGCCAGGCAGACGCGACGGGGCCAGGCGGGCGCAACGGGCCCAAGCGGGCGCGGTGGGGCCAGGCAGGGCGAGGCGGGGCCAGGCAGGCGCGACTGGGCCAGGCAGGCGCGACGGGGCCAAGCGGGCGCGGCGAGGCCAGGCAAGGCGCGACGGGGCCTAGCAGGCGAGACAGGGCCCAGGAGGGGCGTGACGGGGCGAGGAGGCGCGACGGGGCCCAGGAGGGGCGCGACGGGGCTAGGGGGGGCGCGACGGGGCCCAGGAGGGGCGCGACGGGGCTAGGGGGCGCGACAGGGGCTTGGAGGCGCGACGGGGCCCAGGAGGGGCACGACGGGGCCCAGGGGGGGGCGTGACGGGGCTAGGAGGCACGGCAGGGCCCAGGAGGGGCGCGACGGGGCTAGGAGGCGCGACGGGGCCCAGGAGGCATGACGGGGCCCAGGAGGGGCACGACGGGGCTAGGAGGCGCGGCGGGGCCCAGGAGGGGCACGACGGGGCTAGGAGGCACGACGGGGCCCAGGAGGGGTGCGACGGGGCTAGGAGGCGCGACGAGGCCCAGGAGGGGCGCGACGGGGCTAGGAGGCGCGACGGGGCCCAGGAGGGGCGCGACGGGGCCAGGCGGGCGTGACGGGGCCAGGTAGGGCGCGCCGGGGCCTAGCGGGCGCGACGGGGCCTAGGAGGGACGACGGGGCCCAGGAGGGGCGCGACGGGGCGAGGAGGCGCGACGGGGCTTGGAGGAAGCGGCGGGGCCTAGCTAGGGTACGGGCGGAAGCGGTAGGTGGGGGATACTAACCTACGCGTGATACCATGTTAAAGTAAGAACTGAATAATGAACTAGCGGTAGAAACGTAGAACAAATACTAGTTGGTTGTACTCACTAAAACCATACCTCAGTCTTGCCTATAACTTGTACACAACTAACATGTATAAGTTGACAGCTTTCTCTTTTCTTTTGGTCTGGTCCTTGACTCTCAGCACTGATATGAGAGTAGATCATGGGTATACCGTATGGGTGCTCAGAGGATTGGGAAATTCTACGCTGGGTAACTCTTACTTTTCATTTTCCCTATTTAGTCACCCTTTCCTCATCTCCGTCGCATGTTTTATGGAGTCTAAATCAGCAGCGTCAATTTTTTTGTTAAGTTTGATGCCGCATGGCAAAATCTTTCTGCCCCTGAAATGCAATGTCTTAGAAATGCAATGTCTCAAAACATAGAGAGAGAAATTCTTAAAGCGAGCGACTACAATAACTTGAACCGCGCAATGTGTTTTCGGACTCAGCAGGTAGAGGATTCATAGCTGGGAAAATACATCGGCGCTCAGTATTAGGGGCCTCAATAACATGTACGGTCAGTGACACGGTATAAACAATCAGAATTAGCGAGTTGGCAACATGTTTCATCAGTCGGGTTCCACCGTTAGTCAGAAACTACAGGAAAAATGCTCCACGAATGGTCTGTAGAAGTAACCCTCGCCTGTTTCGGAACGTTTTCCTGCCCGCACCAGCCCGATTTCGTCACCATTGTGGCTGGCGCGATATTTTTCCCGGAGTCCAAGCGCAGTTCGAACGAAAAAACACAAAATGCCCTGATCGAAATTCGTTGGACATTTGTTTGTCGAGAAACACGAAAACACGATTCTGTTTCGAAGCACATAATTTTGTCCCAGAGTGTAGATCATCTCGCGATAAACTTGTTGTCATTCGCGAGTCACCCTATATAGATGTTCAAATTATATTTTATATAATTATGGGCTTGGTAGTTGTGCTACTGCATCCTACTGTAGAGGGGATAACTCCGAGCCTGTCGTTATCAGGGTATTTTACCCTGATTCCCTGATTTCACAGGGTATTTTTTTGCCAACCCTTAATTTTTAGGGTTGGGCTTTTCTTAACCCTAGCCCCTTCAGGGTTGTAAGTTTATGAACACTTGGGATTTCAGGGATTGCGTTATGCCAATACTAAGTTTCCGGGGAGCAACGCGCACGAACCCTGAGTGCGATATTCATGTGCCTCACAGCCCTGAAATTTCGGCGATATCCCCAATCTTTAGAAACATTACCCCCACACACACAGCAAACTACAAAAATTGGCCAAGTCCTAATTGTACAGACATTCCCCCTACACACCCCACAATAATCGACAAATATTGGCTAAGTCCTATGGTAGACATTCCCCCTGCACCCACAACAACCCACAAATAGTCGGCTAAGTCCTAGTAGCCAGAGTAGCACTATCCTCAACAAAAAAAATGTTGAAGTCCTCGTGTACAGACAGACATTCCCCCTCTCACGCTCTCACAGACATCCCCCTCGATATCGATCCCCCCCTCACCTCCGTTTTAATCCTCGTGCCCCCTCGGTTTCGCTTCCCCGCTCCGTTTAGCCAAACTGTTGTTTTCTAGCAGCATTGGTTCATTTCGTAATTTCCCCCAAGCCCCCAGTTCCCCAAAAAAAATCCACCAACCTTTGACGGTCACGATCGAACGCGATCGTTTCGGCGTTTCTCAGCTGTTCATCGTTGGTCAGTCATTAACGGCTCAGATTTGCGCGACCTGAGCTTTTTTTTTTGCTAGCTTCGACGATTTGGGCCCATCTGGAAAAACCCCTGTAAAACCAGAGACGAGCCAAACATAACCCTGGCTTCTAGCAAGGTAGTTCTTGAATGTACCGGGCTTTGAGAGGTGTGGGCTCACAACGCTAAAATTAAGGCAAAGTCCCCAATCTCCAAAGACATCCCCCCCACACACAACTCTCAAAGAAGCTTAGGACACTAGCTAGGTAGCTAGTATGAAGGAACGTAGGTAGGCATCCACTAGGAAGGTAAGAAGGCCGCCATGAAAATGGCGGCGGGGTTTAGCTAGAAGGTGGACGAGAAATGTCGAGAGAGTAGAGGAACTCGATTAGGAAGAGAGAGGAGTACAAGGAGGGGATTGTACCCTCTACAGAAAGGTTCAGTAACAACTATCAAGCCTATCAATTATATGTAACTTATATCTTGACAACAACAACCTACAAAAATTGGTGAAGTCCTCAAACATTCCCTCACACACCAAGCAACCCACAAAAATCGGCTAAGTCATGTGTCGTACAGACATCCCCCCTACACACCTAACAACCCACAAAAATTAGCTAAGTCTTGATAGGCAGTGACAGCACACAAAAAAATCGGCTTAGTCTTATTGTACACAAGTCCCCCCTCCCACACTCCCACAACCCATAAAAAGGGCTAACGGTCAAGTCATCAATATGAAGAAGGTACCGTAGGTTTCGCAGCTGGCAATGAACCTAACCCTAAATTTCAAGGGTACTAGTGACAATGCCTCCTTCTTAAGGAAACTTTTTATTGCCCGTGTGGTCAACTGGTAGTCCATCAAACTTTGATGGCCACGGTCAATCGCGAACGTTTCAACAAATTTCAGCCGTTAGATGATGGTGTATGATTAACGTCCTCGATTCGCCCATGGCGCTGCAAGCGCGGGAGGTTTCTGCCACTGCCCCATTCGCATCGATCCCCTCCCTCTGTTTCGCTTCCCCCCTCCCCTCCGTTTCGATCCCCCCTTCCCCCCCGTTTCGCTTCTCCCATTCCTCTCTACTGTATTTCGAACCACCACCACCCCCCCCCCCCCCCCCCTTTTCCCTCCCCGTTTCGCTTCCTCTCTTCCCCTATGTTTCCATCCTCCCCCTTCCCCTCTGTTTCGCTCTCCCCTCCCCTCGGTTTGATTCCCTCCCCTTTTCCCCCCCATTTTTTATTCCCCCCTCGTGTTGAAGGCAACCCTGAACGCGTTCGGTGAACCCTGGGATTTTTATGTTTCCAGATTTCTGAACACTTACAAATCAAGGTAGGCTATTTTTGAAAACTGAGCCCTCAGGGTAAATTTTTTTTTTAGTCGACAGCTCAGGGGGGGTTTTTTTGAAACGTCAGGCCTGGATAACTCCCCTTCTTATACCTGTTTCTCTTCTAGTTGATTCACCTTTTCTCTCGACATTCTCCTCGCCTTCCTCCTAGCTAAACCCCGCCGCCATAGTCATGGCATCCTAGCTATCCTACCTTCACGACATGGTTTCAGAGCAGGCCGCCCGTCCCGGGCCTGCTCACTACTCTTCTGCTGCGTATTCTCTGTTACTTCGCCGCCTTCGCAACCTTCAGATTGCCTGCCGCCGTGGCACCTTCTCTGAGATGCCGCGGCGGCCTCATGGTGGCGACGCCGTCGACGTCGGGCCGTCGCGGCGTGACAGCGCCGCCGTACTGACGTCGCGGCGTCGACGTCATGGCGCATCGACGTCACGTCGTGCAGCATCGACGCCGCTCGTTGACGGCGCCGTCGGGCTGCAGCCGAACGTGCGACGTCGGTGACGCTGCCGCCGCCCACACGCCGGCTAGCGCCCTCTCCTCTACACCACCCCTTTTCCTTGCGTCCCCTCTCCCTCCTGCCGCAGCTGCTGTCTTCAACTCGGTCATCGCCAGGTCGTGCCACACCGCCTAGAGCCCTCAGCCGCCGCAGTCGCCGGCTGATGAAACATGTTGCCAACTCGCTAATTCTGATTGTTTATATCGTGTCACTGACCGTACATGTTATCGAGGCCCCTAATACTGAGCGCCGATGTATTTTCCCTTCATAGCTAGTATAGGATTCTGTCCCGGTTTACATTCGCGCACAGCTTCGCGATGCGTTATTGAGATACTCTTAACGTAGAAGTTGAATATCGAGAGAAAAAAGTACAAGGGTATAAGCCTAAGTGTTGTATCCTCAAAGATACGAACCTATACAGTCTATACAAACATAAACTATATATGTTTGACACACCACCCAGACTGCATAGGTGCAGTTCTTGCTGAGAGAAACGGCAACTCAGAGCGGCACTACTAGTCCAACCTCTGAGTCAAGGGTCTAAAGATCAGTAAAACAAGTACAGACCGGTGCAAGGGCAAGACCAGGGCGGCACTACTAGTCCAGCCACTGGGAGAGGCCACAAGGCTAGTCAAGAATAAAATACAGATAAAGGTCGGTACATAGTCAAGGCCCTAGTAGGTGAGGTAACAGGAACAAGGCCTAGCTGTACACGGTGCCGTTGATGATCTTTAGGCGCAAGGGCCTTCATAAAGATATCAGCTGTGTTGGCACCGGAGACCAAGTGTACTACGCGAGCCTGGCGACGCTACTGTAGCTCGCGCAGGAGGAAGTACCGCAGCTGGATGTGCTTTGCTCTGCCCTCAAGTCGAGGCTCCTGACACAGGAGGATCATGGCCCTGTTGTCAGCGTACAGGACTGGTGCAGAGCGAGGCTGCTCACCTAAGTCAATGAGCAGGAAGGTCAGCCAGTGGAGCTCCTGTGCCGCCATGGCACCGGCGTAGATCTCGGCCTCACAGCTGGACTGGGTAACAGACAAGGAGCGAGTAGCTCTCCACGAGACAGCACCTGAACCAAGGCTAAAGCAATAGCCCTGAGAGGACCTAAGGGTCTCAGCGTCGTCTGCCCAAGAAGCGTCTGTGTGCCCAGTAAGGACCACCGGCTTGCGTCCTCCCAGCACTAACCCCATGACTGATGTACTCGCGAGATAACGCAAAACCCTCTTAGCTGCAGACCAGTGCTGAGGTCTGTGTCTGCCTGTGGCCACAAAGCGAGCCAGGATGCTGAGAGGGTATGCGAGATCTGGACGAGTGCAAGTCATCAAGTACATGAGGCAACCCACCAGCTCTGCGTAAGGACCACTGGGCCCTGAGGACTTCTCAACTGGAGCAAAGAGCTTGTGATCTACTAAAAGAGGTGTGGGCTGTGCGGAGGAGAACTGAAGACCGAACCTCTGAAGGACATGGCGCACCAAGTGTGACTGGGTGAGAGTGATGGTGCGCGCTGCTCTGTCTCTGGAGATCTGCACGCTGAGGTAGTGGCGCAGCTATCCTAGGAAAGTGCAGGTGTGTCTCCTCAGCAGCTCAGCCTTCACAAAGGCCAGTGCGACGGTGTCTGCAGTGGCAAAGACCAGATCGTCTACGTAAACAAGGATGTAGAACGGAGTCTGGCCAGAAGGAACAAAGAGCGAGGTGTCTGCAGAAGACGGAAAGAACTGCAGGTCTGCAAGGGTAGCACGCAACATGCCATGCCACTCGCGGAGAGCCTGACGCAAGCCGTAGACTGGGCGCCGCAGAAGCCACTGGGTCCCAGGAGGGAAGGTACCAGTGAAACCCTGAGGGCGGCGCAGGTAGACCTGCTCGTGTAGACTGCCCTGAAGAAATGCAATGGAGAAGTCGAGGGAGCGTAACGCGTAGTCACGCTGTGCTGCTACGTGTAGCAGTGCCCAAAGAGTAGTCATCTTCGGGGTCGGGGCGAAAGTCTGAAAGAAGTCCACCCCCTCACGCTGACTAAAGCCTCTAGCCATGTAGCACGCCTTGAACACATGCGGCTCTCCAGGAGGGCGCTTCACCTTGAAGAGCCAGAGGCCATCGATTACGTTCACCCCAGGTGGAGGAACTGCGTCGACGTAGGTGCCGGTGGATCTCCAGGATGCCATCTCCTGCTCCATGGCAGCTATCCACTGAGAGGCCCAAGGTCCCGAGGTCGCCTCAGCGTAAGTGCGAGGGGTCGGGATGTCGAAAGCGTCTGGGTCACCCTCAGGGACTAACAGCATGGAACACAGATGGGGAGCAGCCTCGGACAGGAAAGCAAGCTTGTACTGACGGTCCTCCAGGACGTCACTGCCGAGGGCAGGAGCACCCCCGACAGACGGAGGACAGGCAGGGTCAGAAACCAGAGCGGTGGCGTAGTCAAGGCGGTGGGTAGAGGCAAAGTCAGCGAGCGCAGCGACAAGTGCGTCAAGACGCAAAACCAGAACAGACGGGTCGGTAACGAGAGAGGCAAGGACCCGAGGAACAAGAGGACGAGCGGCACGAAGGTAGTCAGACAGAGGGGGAGGCGCAACGACAAGGGAGGACGGAGGAGGCGACGGGAGGAGGGGAGGACGAGATACGTGGGAACGAAGCAACATAGGGTGAGAGCACGGGACAGGGGAGACAGGGCGAGCACGGGAGGGACGGCGAGACCAGACGTGAGACGGAGGCGTCGGGTCAGGAGACAGAGACAAGGAAAAAGGGAGGGGAAAGAGGAGGAAGACAAGCCGGAGACAAGTCCGGGGGAGGGAACACAAGGCCGTAGACAGGAAGGGCAGGAGACGGTAGGGGAGGCACAGACACGTGGTCAGGGGACGGGAGGCCGAGCAGGCGAAGGGCTGATACCGGCGGTGACTGCTGCTGCGGCCGCACGACACTGATATCGGGATGGCAAGCTGCTCCACGGCTACCTCCGGAACACTCCACTCCAGCACCCCCAGAAGGAACACCCCAAGAGCCCGAAACCCTGCGAACACCAGTACCACCCCCAGGCCCGCCGGGACAAGCCACGACAGGAACCCCAGGACTAGTACGCACCCCAACGCCATCACCCCCAGAGTCAACGAACTGCTCCTGCGATGGCTGCGGCGGCGGCTCCGGAGGCGGCGGCGGCGGTGACGGCGGCTGCGAAGGCGGTGGAGGAGGAGCACCTGAGAAGGGGCAGGCGGCGAGGACTGCGCGGCAGGGCCACCAGAGTCAGCAGACTCCTCGACCGGGACAACTGACGGGAGGGGAGTGACGTGAGACACACCAGACGGTGCAGGATGGGGAGGGGAAGGGGGGGGGACAAGGGCGGCCAGGGAAGGGGTGACCAGGAACACGGGGGGAGTAACCGGGGGACCTCTGTCACGGAAGCGGCGGTAGAAGGAGACGGACTCGTCAAAGGTGACATTACGGGAGTGAAAGAACCTGTGGGACGGCCGGTTGTAGAAGTGCCAGTCGGACGTGTCAAGGGGGAAACCGAGGAAGACACAAGGGAGGGTGCGGGCAGTGAGCTTGTCCGTGCCCGAGGCACAAACATGAGCAAGGCAGCCCCAGACATGAAACGCAGACGCGTCACCAGGAGACCCGGACCAAAGAAGGGTCGGCGAAACCTGCGGCTGCTGGGGGTGTGGCCACAGGTTAAGCTGATGAGCGGCGTAGCGAACAGCGAACGGCCACAGAAAATGGGGTGCACCGGCACGGCGGAGCCGGCCCTCAACACAAGGTGTGCACGGTGGCGCTGGGGAGGAGGGAAACTCGGGGAACGACCCTGGGAGACCTACGACAAGACCGTGCTGTGACATGCGACGCAGACGTTGGAGTGCGGGGTGACCTAGACGGTGGTGCCACAGGAGTGTCGGGTGAGTGAGCGACCAACAGGAGCAGGCCGCAGCAACTTGGATAGACGCAGCCACCTGAGAAGACGTCCCTACCAGGGGGGTCGCAGTGTCCAGTGTGAATAGATCGGACACCAGGTCCCGGGGGAACGTGGTGAGGGGGGCACCAGTGGCGGCCTCGGTACAGACAGCGTACCGCTCGTGACCAGGGAACGTAGTGGTGACGCGAAGGTCCTGAAGGCAGCCGACACCAACTAGGTTCCTGGAGAGCGAGGGGATGTGCAGGCCTGTGAGAGAGTGTGAAGGAACCACCGGACAGGGAAGGGTGGTGGAACTGCGAGCGACTACCGGGCCGGAGGAGGGGTCGGCAAGAGAAACTGCAGCAGGAGTAGCAAGGGGCGTCAGCGTAGTGGAGTCACGGAAGAAACACCGAGAAGCGCCAGAGTCGAGGGTGAAGGAGAGCGCAGCAGTGGCGTCTGAATACAGAGCAGCGATAGTAGAACCTAGGCTAAACAAGGCAGGGGATCCTACGCCTGACGCAGCAGGGGAGGCACGACTAGACATGTCTACACTAGATAACAAGGGGTAGTAAGAAGCGGTCACGCTAGAGTCATCAGAATACATCACATGCAGAGCAGCAACAATCTCATCCATGTCCATATCAAAGATCTGAACGCTACGGCGAAGCAAGCTATGCCAGTCGGGGAGGTCGGGCAACGGGCCGAAGCGCTGACGAAACAGGTCGTCCAGGCGACGGAAACAGCGGACAGAGGTGTGACCAATCTTACCGCAAACAAAACCACGGCGAGGACCGGTCTGGAGCTGGTACTGACAGCGCGCGTCACTCGACCCGCCACCCAGCAGCCCACCACGCACACGACCACCACGGCCACCGCCACCACCAGCGCCAAGCCACCGGGGTGGGAGGCCACTCGCCCGCCTCTGCTGCTGCAGCTGCTGAGGCTGGTGCGAGGGCTGCTGCTGCGGCTGGTGCGTGTCCGGCTGCGACACTTGCGGCTGCTGAGGCGGCTGCTCGGCTGCAGCTGTCAGGGTCCCCTCGTCAGCGTTACCACCAGGCGACCCGACTCCACCACCACCTCCATCTGCACCTCCACTCCCACCGCCGCGCCCACCCTGGGGGCGGCGGCCCTTCCCGGAACGGATCTGCGCTGCAGCTACGGACTCAGCCACAGTGACAGAACTGTCGGAGAAGGTGCACTGAGCAGGGGCACAACCCTGAAAGATAGGGACCGGCACAGTACCGCTGGTCTGGGCGATAGAGCGCTGACGGGTCTCTATGGCAGTCAGGGTGTCGACAAAGTCAGTGAGAGTGAGGTCACCAGGGTGGGTGCTAAGGAAGTGGTCGCGGGCAGTAGCAAGACGATCAGGGAGGCGGGTGGCAAGCAGGTAGAGGGCAGAGCAGAGGGGCAGCTGAAAGGCTCTAAGCTGGGTCTCAGCGCAGGCAGCACGCCAGGTTGCATCTATCGTGCGCAGGTGAGCGGCTAGGTCAGCGACAGTAGGGAAGGACGCAAGGTCAGGGAAGAGCATCGGGATGATCAGGCGACCTACAGAGGCAGTAGGCGGGGTGGAATAGCGCTTGACGACGGCCTCTAGAAACTCCTGCGCAGTCGTGACTGACCTATAGCGTGGGCACTCAGACAGGGGGAGGGCATGACTGATCGCAAGCTGCGCGACAGCGTCACGCGACAGCCAAACTGAGCGGGCAAGGGCAGCAGCTGCAGCGGACTCACGGTCAGCGGACGAGGGGTCAGCGGGCAGGGGAGCCGGGGGGTTAGGGCAGGGGAGCGTACCGTCAAGGTGGACCGCCAGGGAGTGGCCGTTCTGCCGCTGACCAGTGAGGTGACGCCGGAGGTCGACCAACAACGTGTCAAACTCGATCGGCTGTCCCTCTGCGTCGAACCAGAGCACGGAGTCCGCCATCAGGAGCGATGCAGCAGCGGCGCAGTGCAGTGCGGTGTAGAGTGGTGCTATGCGGTGCAGTACGGTGCAGTGCGGTGCAGAGCGGTGCTGTGCGATGCAGAGCAGTGTAATGCGGTGCAGAGCGGTGCTGTGCGGTGCAGAGCGGTGCAGAGCGGTGCAGAGCGGTACTGTGTGGTGTAGTGCGATGCTGTGCGGTGCAGAGCGGTGCTGAGCTGGGCAGAGTGGTGCAGAGCGGTACCGGGCCAAGCAGGTAGAGGCACGGGGGCCAGTGAGTAACGGGCAAGGGGCCAGCTAGGAACGGGCGCGCTGGAACCTGCAGGAACGGGCGCTAGGGGACGAGGAGCCGGCTAGGACGGGCGGTAGGAGGGGAGGAGCCGGCTAGGGCGAGCGCGTGGAACTGGCGAGGACGAGCGTGCGGGCCGGCTGAGGCAAGCTGAGACGAGCGTGCCGGCCGGCTGAGGCGAGCTGAGATGAGCGTGTGGGCCTCAGGACCGGGCGCTAGAGGCCGACATGAACGAGGCACGAGGGCCAGCTCGGACGGGCGTACGGGCCGGCAGGACGGGCGCGAGGGCAGGCTAGGCAGGGCGCGAGAGCCAGCTAGGACGGGCACGAGGGTCAGCTCGGACGGGCATGTGGGTCAGCTAGGACGGGTGCGGTAGATGGCTAGGCAGGGTGCGAGGGCCGGCTAGGACGAGCGTGAGGGCCAGTTAGGACGGGCGTGAGGGCCGGCTAGGACGGTCGCGGCGGCTCAGTGGGCCGGCTAGGAACATGCGCGACGGCTCAGGGGGCCGGCTAGGACGGGCGCGACAGCTCAGGGGGCCGGCTAGGACGGGCGCGACAGCTCAGGGGGCCGGCTAGGACGGGCGCGACGGCTCAGGGAACCGGCTAGGAGCGGGCGCGACGGCTCAGGGGGCTGGCTAGGAACAGGCGAGATGGCTCAGGGGGGCGGCTAGGACGGGCGCGACGGCTCAGGGGGCCAGCTAGGACGGGCGCGACGGCTTAGGGGGCCGGCTAGGACGGGCGCGACGACTCAGGGGGCCGGCTAGGACGGGCGCGACGGCTCAGGGGGCCAGCTATAGGACGGGCGCAACGGCTCAGGGGGCCGGCTAGGAACGGGCGCGACTAGCTAGGGGCGGCGCGACGAGGGCCTAGGGCGGAAGCGTGGGCGGCGGGACCTACCTACCAAGCGTGATACCATCTTAATGTAGAAGTTGAATATCGAGGGAAAACAGTACAAGGGTAAGCCTAAGTATTGTACCCTCTAAGATACGAACCTATACAGTCTATACAAACATAAACTATATATGTTTGACAGATACATACATGTCAATTATGGCAGCCTGAAACAAAATAAAACCCGCAGCAGCCTGTATCTATACGGACCAGGGCCTCAGATTTCATGCAAATTTCCCTGATTAAAGAGTTTTTGTAGCTACCGACCCTGATGTGCTATGATTTGTTTTCCCTTTACCCTGATAAGTCAGAGTTTTTTTATAACTGAACTCTGTTTGACCAGCGTAACAACGGTAGTGGGCCGTGACTGTTACAGCCTAGAAACAGGGACCTGCCCTGTTTCCAGTAATAGGCCCCCACCCCCCCCCCCCCCTCCCCCCCCCCGGAGATTCCCATGAGTTCCCCGTCAGTCACGCCGAGCCGACCAGTCTCCCACCCAAATCTGCGTCGTGGTGGCGAGTTTTCCGCCAGCACATAATGTGCTGTGGCTAAGGGATTGGGCGACGAGTGTTTGACAGCATGTGCTGTCGCCAGCATAGAGCGTGACTGCGTGACGTGGTTGGACACCAAGAAATCACAAGTATAGCAACCAATAGAGAACTGGCAACTTACAGCGGCCTTGCATTTTGCTGCCACACTGACATCGCTGTCGGTGTGTGCACAGCATCTTGCCTACCAGCGCTGCATTTACAAGTGGATTCCTCGTGAACCTTGCCCCGCATGCAGGCAAGGTCACCGTGCCGCGCCCCAATCCATTCCCACAAGCTACCCCCATCTGGTGCATCTTCATCTTCAACTGTTGTCATACTTGCCTATCTCCCCCAGGTTTTTCGTTACTAGAGTAGCCATTCCCTCTTCAATTGATAGCTCCTCAAAAGTTGTGTGGCTCACCCAGTCATGGGAGAGCCAATCAACGGGGAACTGGCTGACGGTGATGCAAATGATGGCCAGCGTGCGGACCTCACCACTGGCCTGGACCTGTTGCTCTCGACTTTATCTAGCCTTACGCGCATGTCTCTTAGAGGAACCACACGTCTCGGCCAGGAAGAACCATACCAAAAAACCGTTGGCGATTCCGTACCCGCTGCAGTCATAGAGCATGTCCCTAATCCTAAGCCCGGTCCCTCCATGCCTGCTCCTACCGAGCATCTGTCGCCCACGGCTGGACCTGCTAAGCGCCCTGGGCGCTGCCGTTAGGCTGTTCTCCCATTCGCGCGGCCCAAACAGGCTAGCGAAGTGTCTCCACCGTCCAACCCCGCTTCCGATGATGCTGAGTCAGAGGACGACACGCCGATGATTACGAAGAAGGTGAGAACCCCGACTGAGCAGTACGCAGAGGCGCTCAGTAAATACAAGAAAAAATGGAGCGACGCTTTTCCTTCTCTTTTGCTTGCCAAGACTGAAGAAGGCCTCCCGGCCTTCAAGTGTCAGTTGTGTATGGACCATGCAGGTCTCTCAGGGAAGAGCGGACGCCGTGGCCCTGGTCTCTCGGACACCCAGACACAAGCTTTCACCAGACACGCCGGCACTGGGAAGCATCGCCTCGCCTACGGGAAGCAGGCTGCTCTGTTGTAGGAGGCAACGGCGCAGACGAGGATCGACCAGAATCCCCGTGCCGCTGATCTTGAGAAGGAACGGCTGACGGCGCTTCTTGATTCTCTCTACCTCTGCTGCAGGACAAACGAACCGATGGAGACGTGGATCACATTTGTACGCTACCTCGTCTCTCGGTTCTACAAAAACGTCCCCGAGGAAGGTTACGGCACCTACCTGAACTCGTAAGTCATCAAATTGAATGACTGGTCCTTGGTGTTTTTTTATGCAACTACTCCAACTCCATTTTTTTCCGTTTGTAGGTACGGCTTCGGAGAATTCAAGCAGGCCACGGCTACATGGCTTCAGACAACTCAACAGGAGCATCTTCTGCTGAGCCCGTTCATCGGGCTCAGCCTGGACTAGAGCACGGATAGGTGCCGGGGGAAGCACATGATCGTGTTCGCGACCTTCCTTCGTGAGCGTCGGGTGGTCACGAAGTACCTGGCTCTTCTTACAGTCGACAAGGCGGACGCTGCCTCCCTTCTGGCGTTGCTGCTCTCCCACGGCTACATCGGAGTGGATCTTCGTCCCTTCGGAGAATTCAAGCAGGCCATCGGAGTGGATCTTCGTCGGATCTCTGGCATCAGCACTGACGGGGCAGCAGTGATGATGGGCGCGAAGTGTGGACTTGTTACTCGTCTCCGACTGCGCATTCGTCACCTTGTCTCCTGCCACTGCATAGCGTATCGTTAACCATGTGGTTTTTTGCATTCGTATTTTGGCCTGGCGAGTAGCCATGTATGTGTTGCCTTGTCTAACTCTCCCTTCAACTGTTCATGTTCTGTGCACGTCCTGTGAGGCTCTGGCCGCCAAAACCGCGGCCGATGACCTCCCCGCCTTCATGATGATCGACGATGTCATCCGAGAGCTCGCTGAGTTCCTCGGACGCACGGGGCCGTGACATCAACGCTTTCTCGAGCTTCAGGATGTCTTCCTCTCGACGGCGCTTGAGCTGCAGTGTATTCAGTACGTTAAGTGGCTTTCCCGCGGGGATGCCATCCAACGGTTGGTGAAGGTTTTGCCAGAAAACATAGTGATGCTGTATGAGTTCCCAGACGATAGGCTGTATACAATTGTTACCAGCTATCGTTTCTGGTTTCTCTTGATGTTTCTGGCGGATGTACTTGAGCAGATGAACATGCTCAACAAGATCTTCCAGGCGCGTCAGGTAAACTTACTGTATGTCTTTGCTAAACTGCTAGACTGACATCTTTCCGTGCCTTACCTGTGTGCACCACCCCCTCCTTGCAGCTGGACATCTCCACCGTCCACTCGTCCATCGCTCGCGTGAAGTCCCTGCTCCTAAGCCGCTACGTCGACTGCGGCGACAACTTCAACGGGACACCGAAAGACCGGCTCACAGAGTTCCTTACCCTTCACGGCCCTTCCGGTTCGCGGCGCGTCACCATTGAGGGCATTAACTCGGACGGTCGCCCGCGGCGCTTCAGCTTCATCCTGTACATGAAGGACATTGGCTATCCGGGCGAGGGGAAGCACGATGACTGCGTCACGCTGTGCATGGCAATGGCGGAGGGCATGGCCAACAATTTGGAGGAGCGGCTGGGTGACCTGAAGCAGTTGAGTGGCGTCATGTTGTTTTGTGCCGACCAGTGGCCGTTGCTATGGGCACGTGCGGCCAGGATCAAGCAGTGCATCGAGTGGTTCCATCCCCTTGTCCTTCTGTACCATGCGGAGGGAGCTGAAGAGGTCTTATTAGGTAAGGGTTTAGCTCAATTCAAGTGGTCTTTTGTGTCATCAAGCACCAAAGTCTAACACGATTGCTTTACTGCCCTTTACCTCGTTGACAGGCATTGACACGCAAGCGGCCGTGAAGGAGATTCCCCACTTCACCCCCGTCATTGCAGCGCTGCCGCAGGGCGAGAAGGGATTCTTCACAGGGCTGACGACCATTCTGAAGACACCGGACTGGGAGCACAGCTAACCCAACCTTGTGAAGCTGTGGTGTGCAACGACGGTTCTTCCTTTGAGTACAGTGGAGTGCGAGCGCGGGTTCTCCCGCCAGAACGTCATAAAAAGCTGGCTGCGTGGCACCTTGGAGGACTCTCGCCTAGGAGATTTCATGTGCATGAATTTGCTAGATTACGAGCCGGACTGGGACGCCGTGATAGAGATCTGGAGAGCTTACAAGAAGAGAAAGCCGTATAGCCGTGCCCCACAGAGCAGGGCCCAGAAGAGCTGCAAGGGAAAGGAACCAGCTGAAGACGTGCCTAGAGAAAACCATGATAGTATAGCTGAGGAGGATGAGGAGGAGGATGCTTAAGTAGATGATGCATATTTTATGCTTGTTTCTAAGAATTGCTAGTGTTCATGTTCAGTGCCATTCTAGCGTGCAACCCTGTTAACTCATGAATATTTTTTTAGCCACCCCTGTCAGCTCAGCAGAAAATTTTTATCTAGTCCTGAAAAATCAGGGAACAAGGGGGGGGGAGACCCTGAGCAATCAGGGCACCATAAAACCAATCTCAGGCCCTGATACGGACATGTCAATTAGGGCATCCTTCTCTGAGTAGAAAAGTTGTCTAGCATAAAGCATACAGGTTGGTTTTGTGCAAGTGTTTGTGCCCAATAAGAGCATGCACCTATCTAGCCTATTCTAATATATACGTATATGTTTCACACACCCCCTAGGCCAGATGAGGGACAGTGCCTAGAAATCGACACATAGTTCAGGGTGGCACTCCTAGTCCAGCCTCTGAGACAAGGGTCCGAAGACGAGTCAGCGAGACAACGAGCTAAACAAGAGCAACCTAGGGCGGTACTACTTGCCCAGTCACTGGGACAGGAGCGACAAGGCCAGTCAAGAGAATATACAAGGAGTACACAATCAGGGTCCTAGCAAGTGAGAAGCTACAGAAACTAGACCAAGCAGTACACAGTGCCGCTGATGATCTTTAGGCGCAAGCGCCTTCGCAAATATATCAACTGTGTTGGCACCAAAGGCCAAGTGTACTACGCGAGCCTGGCGGCGATGCTGCAGCTCGCGCAGGAGGAAGTACCGCAGCTGGATGTGCTTCGCTCTGCCCTCAAGTCGAGGCTCCTGACACAGAAGGATCATGGCCCTGTTGTCAGCGTACAAGATCGGGGCAGAGCTAGACTGGGCAACAGACGACGAGTGAGTGGACCTCCACGAGATGGCACCTGAACCAAGGCTAAAGCGACGAGTGAGTGGACCTCCACGACGAGTGAGTGGACCTCCCTGTGAGGACCTGAGCGTCTCAACGTCGTCTGCCCAAGAAGCGTCTTTGTGCCCAGTAAGGACCACAGGCCTGCGTCCTCCCAGCACTAGCCCCATGCCCGATGTACTTGCTAGATAACACAAAACCCTCTTAGCGGGGGAGAACTGAAGGCCGGACCTCTAAAGGACCTGGCGCACCAAGTGTGACTGTGTAAGAGTGATGGTGCGCGCTGCTCTGTCCCTGGAGATCTGCAGGCCAAGGTAGCGACGCAACTCTCCTACGTCAGTGCACTTGTGTCTCCTCAGCAGCTCGGCCTTCACGGAGGCCAGTGCCTCTCTGTCTGCAGTAGCAAAGACTAGGTCATCTACGTAGACAAGGATGTAGAGCGGGGTTTGGCCATCACCAACGAAGAGCAAGGGGTCTGCAGAGGACGGAAAGAACTGCAGGTCAACTAGCGTAGCCCGCAGTGTGTCGTGTCACTCATGGGGCGCCTGTCGCAGGCTGTAGACCGGCCGTCGGAGGAGCCACTAGGTCCTAGGAGGAAAGATACCGTAGAAGCCCTGCGAACGGCGCAGGTAGACCTGCTCCTCTAGGCTACCCTGAAGAAAGGCAGTGGAGAAGTCAAGGGAGTGGAGCTCGTAGTCACGCTGTGCTGCTACGTGTAGCAGCGCCCGAAGAATAGTCATCTTCGGGGTCGAGGCGAAGGTCTGAAAGAAGTCCACCCGCTCGAGCTGACTGAAGCCTCTAGCCACGTAGCGCGCCTTGAACACAGGCGGCTTTCTAGGAGGACGCTTCACCTTGAAGAGCCACCGGCCATCGACTACATTCACACCAGGTGGGGGAACTGGGTCGACGTAGGTGCTAGTGGATCTCCAATATGGAATCTCCTACTCCATGGCAGATATCCACTGAGAGGCCCAAGATCCTGAGGTCGCCTCAGCGTAAGTGCGAGGGGTCGGGATGTCAAAGGCGTCTGGGTCACCCTCAGGGTCTAACAGCATGGAACAGAGATGGGGAGCAGCCTCGCACAGGAAAGCAAGCTCGTACTGCCTGTCCTCTAGGACGTCACTGCCAAGGGCAGGAGCACCCTCGACGGACGGAGGGCAGACAGGGCTAGAGACCAGAGCTCTGGCGTAGTCAAGACGACAGGTAGAGGCGAAGTCAGCGACAGCAGTGACAAGAGCGTCAGGAACAGACGGGTCGGTAACGAGGGAGGCAAGGACCCGAGGAATAAGAGGACGAGCAGCACGAAGGTAGTCAGACAAAGGGAGAGGCGCGACAGCGATCGACGACGGAGGAGGCGACGGGAGGAGTGGAGGACGAGACACGTGTGAACGGAGCAACATAGGGTGAGAACGCTGAACAGGAGAGACAGGATGAGCACGAGAGGGACGGCAAGACCAAACGTGAGACAGAGGCGTTGGGTCAGGAGACAAGGGGGGAACGAGGCGGGAAACGAGCCAGGGACTAGTCCGGCGGAGGAAACATAGGACCGTGGACAGGAAGGGGAGGAGGCGGCAAGGGAGGCGCGGGCGAGCGGTCAGGGGAGGGAAGACCGAGCAGGCGGAGGGCGGACACCGGCGGCGACTGCTGCTGCTGCTGCTCCACGCCGACACCTGGACCGCCAGCTGCACCACGGCTACCTCCAGAACACTCCACGCCAGCACCCCCAGAGCGAGAACCCTCTCCAGCACCGGTGCCACCCCCGAGCCCGCCGGGACAAGCCACAACAGGAACCCCAGAACTAGCACCCTCCTCAACGCCGGCACCCAAAGAGTCCACGAACGGCTGCTGCTGCTACTGCGACGGCGGCGGAAGCGGCTGTTGCTGCGGCTGCGACGACGGATGCGGCGGTGACTGCGACGACGGAGGAGGGGACACCGGGGAAGAGGCATGCAGCGTAAACTGCGCCACGAGGCCACTAGAGTCAGCCAACTCCTCGACCGGGACAACTGACGGGAGGGGAGTGTCGTGAGACACACCAGGCGGGGCAAGATGGGGAGGGAGAGGGGCAGGGGGTACCGCGGGAGTGGGAACCAGAAACAGGGGTGGGGCAACCGGGAGACCTCGGTAGGGAAAGCGACGGTAAAAGGAGACAAACTCGTCGAAAGTGATGCCACGCGAGTGAAGGAAGTGGTGAGACGGCGGGTGGTAAATGTGCCAGTCATACGAGTCAAGGGGGAAACCAAGGAAGAGACAGGGGACGGTGCGGGCAGTGAGCTTGTGCATGCCAGAGGCACGAACGTGAGCGAGGCTTCCCCAGACGTGGAACGCAGATGCGTCACCAGAAGACCCGGTCCAGAGGAGGGTCGGTGAAACCTATGGCCGCTGGGAGTGAGGCCACAGGTTCAGCTGGTGAGTAGCCGAGCGAACAGCAAACGGCCACAGAAAATGGGGTGCGCCGACATGAATTATGGAGGTAAGAGCCACCTCTATGACCAAACCGATGCGTCGCTCAGCAACCCCATTCTACTGTGGGGAGTCTAGCAGGGTGTATGACTTTGTGATGCCCTCCGTACGACAGAACTGGCCAAGCCGACCGGAGGCAAACTCGCCGCCACGGTCGGAGTGGAGACACAGCATGGAGAGACCTCGGCGGACTTGCGCAGCTACGACCCACGGGATAAGAACGTCAGGCACGTCGGCCTTCCGCTCCAAGGGAAACACCGTGGTATAGCGCGTGTAGTCGTCGACAAGCACCAGGAACTAGCACCAGGAAGGATGGGGGCTGGATCCCAGACGTCCAGGAGCAGGGTCTGGAGTGGCGGGGTGTCAGGGGGAAGCAAGGAGTGAGGAGCATGGCGCAGCTGGCCCTCGACGCAGTGCGTGCACGGCGGCGCGGGTGTGGGAGGGAGGGAAGGGAGAAACGCAGGGAGACCTAGGACAAGACCGTGCTGGGACATGTGACGCAGACGCGGGAGTGCAGGGTGACCTAGGCGGTGGTGCCACAGCAGCGACGGGTGAGACAGCCGGCAGGGAAGCCAGCGCTGGAGGGAGCCAGAGTAGGTGGGTCGACGCTGGAGGCGGCTGGCTGGGCGTCTGGCTGGCCGACCGGCTGGCAAGGGCCGACGGGGCGCACGGGCAGGGCCGGTAGGGCGCTAATGGGGCCAGTGGGGAGCTAACAGGCCGGCGGGGTGAGCAGGGCCAGAGGGGCGCACGGGACTGGCGAGGCGTTGCTAACGGGGCCGGTAGGGCGCGAACGGGCCGGCAAGGCGCGCAGGGCCAGAGGGGCGTACGGGGCCTACGGGGCGCTAGCGGGGCCGGTAGGGCGCTTACGGGCCGGCGGGGCGCTAACGGGTCGGCGGGGCGTGAATGGGGCCGACGGGCGCTTTATAACATATACACATACGTTTGACAATCCTGTCTCAGAGTAGCGTAATGAGACTAGAAAACATGGTACATTGTGATTTTGACCTAAAACGTTGTACTCGCTAAGGCATGCCCCTATCTAGTCTACAGCAACATATACAATTGTCAACTTTTACATATGTTGATATGTAGAAGTTATAGGCTAGCTAGGTTTGTGTTCTTAGAGGGTACAACTCCAACCCTATATCTCCCCTGTACTTACTTGCTCTAGTTCATTCTGCTAAGTTTGTCAAAGCTAGCTAGGTAGGAAGAGACGCCATGAATGGCAAGAGGTTTTAGGTGCTAGGAAAATATCGAGAGAGGAGATTGAAAAGAAGAGAGAGGGATACAAGAAGGGGGGGTTGTACCCTCTTCAGTAGAATCCAGTAACACCTACCATGCCTACCATTATGTATCTATCAAATATATAATTTAACACACCCCCTAGGCTTGGTAGCTGAAAGCCCACCACACACACAGCACACTAAGCCACACACCCCCTAGCACCCCCAAACTCGGTATGGTCAACCCCACGGCGCGTGAGACCGCGGCGTCGACAGCGAGGGAAGCGGCTGCAACGGTGGCGACGGCGGCAGCGTCGACAGCGGCGTCAACGAGGGAGTTGTACCCACTACAGTAGGATTCAGCAAGGTAGCACACCTACCAAGCCTAAACAAATATATATATATATATATGTGTATAATTTGACAAAGATTACAAACTAGACGAGCAAACCAGGGTGGCACTACTCAAGGCCAGTCAGGAGAATATATAAGAGAGTAGTACACAATCAAGGCCGTAGCAAGTGAGGAGCTAAATGAACTAGACCAAGCTGTACACAGTGCTGCTGATGATCTTTAGGCACAAGCTCTTTAGTAAAGATATCAGTGTCTGTCAACTTATATATTTCTATATATATATATATATATATATATATATTTGTGTAGGCTTGGTAGTTGTGCTACCTTGCTGAATCCTACTGTAGAGGGGACAACCCCCCCTTCTTATATCTCCTTCTCTTTCTTAGTGACTCTCTTTTCTCTCGACAATTCTGCCCCCTAGCTAAACCTCTTGACCTTTTCATGGCTACATACCTAGCTACCTAGCCTTATTTGACATGGTTTCAGAGCAAGAGGTCCATCCTGCTAGGCCGTCTCATCACGCTTCTGCAGCGTACTCTCCCCCCTCTCGTCACTTCCGCGCCGCCGTGGCGGCCATGTTGTACTGCCATGGCGGCTTTGTCGTGCAGCCGTGGCAGCCTCCACACGCTGACGTGGTGTTGACGCCACGCAGTGGCGGCGCCACGCAGTGGCGGCATTGTCGTGCTGCCGCTGCAGCCTTGACGTGTTGCCATGGCATCGACGCCACGCCGTTGCGGCGTCGTCGTGCCGCCATGGCGGTGTCGACGCGCCAGCGCACGAGCGGCAGTGGGTCGCGCATCGTTATAGGCGCCAGCCAGCTCGCTCGCACGCCAGCCAGTGCCGCGCCAGCCATGGCGCCTCGCTGCAGATTCCCCCCCCCCCCTCCCCTGCATCTCCCCTTATTCCCGCAGCAGCTTATGCCTTCATACCCGGTCGTCGCCGGGTCGTGCCACGCCGCCGGGTGCCGCGAGCTATGCAGTCGCCGCCGCCGCTGTCGTCGTCGTACCGCTGCTGACGCCATTGCTGCCACCTGCCAGGGGTGTCACCGCTTCGCACGAGGAGTAGAAGCCCCACTTGCTGCAGGACATGGGGGTGCACGGGCTTGGGGGTGTTGCGTGTTCGGTGGGCTTGGGGCTACCAAGCCTAGGGGGTGTGTCAAATTTTATATATATATATATATGTATATATATATATATATATATGTATATATATATATTTGTGTAGGCTTGGTAATTGTGCTACCTTGCTGAATCTTACTGTAGAGGGGACAACCCCTTCTTGTATCTCCTTCTCTTTCTTAGTGACTCTCTTTTCTCTCGACAATTGTGCCCCCTAGCTAAACCTCTTGACCTTTTCATGGCTACCTACCTAGCTACCTAACCTTATTTGACAGTGTCAACATATATATTGTATATGTTATAGGCTAGATAGTGGCATGCTCATAGAGGGTACAATACCTTAGCTTATATCCCTTGTACCCCATCTTTCTAGTCACTTATTAACTCTGAGATGGTATCATGCGCTACGTTAGGACCTCCCCGCCCACCCGCGCTTCCGCTTTAGTTCTAGCCCTAGTCGCTCGTCGCTAGCCGCCCGTTCCTAGCCGCCCGTTTCTAGCCGCCTGTTCCTAGCCGCCCGTCGCTAGTCGTCGCTGACCGGCCGTCGCCTCATGTCGCCCGCAGCTGCCAGCCACCCGTAGCCGCCAGCCGACCGTAGCCGCTAGCAGCTCATAGCCGCCAGCCGCCTGCCGGCCCCTACTCGCTAGCCCCGCGCCCGCCAGCCTCGTGCCCGCTGGCCCCGTCCTCGCTGGCCCCGCGCTCGCCGGGCCCCACGCTCACCTGGCCCCGCGCTCGCTGGCCCCACGCTCGCCAGCCCCGCGCCCGCCAGCCCTGTGCTCGTCGGCCTCTCGCTTGCTGGCCCCGCGCTAGCCAGCCCCACGCCCGCCAGCCTCGCACCCGCTGGCCCCGTCCTCGCTGGCCCCGCGCGCTCGCTGACCCCACGCTCGCTGGCCCCGCGCTCGCCGACCCCCTGTGCTTGCCAGCCCCGTGCTCGCCCGCCTCGTGCTCGCTGGCCCCGCGCCCGCCAGCCCTGAGTGTATTCTAGGCTCCCTTGCTGCGTCAGGCGTAGGACCCCCAGCCTTTTTAAGCCTAGGTTCCACGCTAGCCCCTCCGCCGGCCGGCGCTACTGCCTCGTTCTCCTTTACGCTCGACTATGGAGCGTCAGCCAGCTTCTTCCACAACCACACTGCGCTCATGGCGATTGCCGCCTCTGCTGCTGTCGCGCTTGCTCACCCCTCATCAGGTCCGATAGTTGCCCGTAGCTCCACCACCCTTCCCTGTCCGGCGGTCCCCTCGGGTTCTCTTACTGGCTTGCACATCCCCTCGTTCTCCACGAACAGAGTTGGTGTCGGCTGTCTTCAGGACCTCGGCGTCACCACTACGTTCCCCGAACACGAGCGGTACGCGGTCTGTACCGAGGCCGCCACTAGTGCCCCTCTGACCACGTTCTCCCGAGACCCTGTTCTGGCTTGTTTACGCTCGACACTATGTCCCCCCTGGAGAGGGCGTCCCCCCAGGTGCCAGCATCTACCTAGCTCACTGCAGCTTGCTCGTGTCGGTCGCTCATTCACTCGTCACTTATGTGGCACCACCACCTAGGTCACCCCACCCTCCCACGTCTGCGTCACATGTCCCACTACGGTCTTGTCTTCGGTCTCCCTGCGTCGCTTCCTGCTCTCCCTCCCTCACCTGCGCCGCCGTTCACGCCCTAGGTCAAGGGCCGGCTCCACCATGTCTTGCCCCATCTGGTGTATCTCACGTCACTCCCCTCCTGTCGGTTGTCCCGATGGAGGAGTCGGCTGACTCCAGGGGCCCCGCAGCCTCGGTTTCGCCGCCTGTCTTTGCCCCAATGTCTCTTCCTCCGACGCTGCCGCAGCAGTCGCCGTCGCAACTGCAGCTGCAGCCGCCGACGCTACCACCGCAGCAGCAGCCGCCGCAAGGGTCCGCGAGTTTTTGGGTTTGGGCGTTGAGAAGGGTGCTAGTCCTGGGGGTACTGTCGTGGCTTGTGCCGACGGTCCTGGGGGTGGCACCGGTGCTGGAGAGGGTTCTCGTTCTGGGGGTGCTGGTTCTGGGGGTGCTAGTACTGGGGTTACTATCGTGGCTCCTCTCGGTGGTCCTGGGGGTTGCACCGGTGCTGGAGAGGGTTCAACTTCTGGGGGTGTTGTCGTGGAGCGTCCCGGAGGGAGCGTTGGTGCAACTGTAGGTTCTGGTGTCGGTGTGGCGCAGCAGCAGCAGCAGTCGCCGCCTGTGTCTGCTCTTCGCCCCCTCGGTCTTCCCTCCCCCAACCGCCCGCCTTTGCCTCCCCCGCCTATCTTCGGCCCTGTATTTTCTCCGCCAGACTCATCTACGGCTCGTTTCCCCCCTCGTTCTCCTCCTGTGTCTCCTGACCCGATGCTTCCGTCCCACTTCTGGTCTCGCCGTCCCTCTCGTGCTCGTCCTGTCTCTCCTATTCAGCGCTCTCACCATATGTTGCTTTGTTCCCACGCATTTTGTCCTCCGCTCCTCCCGTCGCCTCCTCCGACGTCGTTGGTTGTCGCTCCGCCTTTCCTGTCCGACTTCCTCTGTGCCGCTAGTCCTTTTTTTCCTCCGGTCCTTGCATCCCTCGTTACACCCCCGTCCGTTCCTGTCTCCAGTCTTGACGCCCTTGTCGCTGCCATCACTGACTTTGCCTCTTCCCACCGCCTTGACTACGCCACCGCTCTGGTCTCTGACCCTGCCCGTCCTCTGTCCGTCGAGGGTGCTCCTGCCTTGGCATTGACGTCCTGGAGGACCGGCAAAACGAGCTTGCTTTGGTGTCTAAGGCTGTGCCTCTTCTCTGCTCCATGCTGCTTGTCCCTGAGGGTGACCCAGACGCCTTAGCCATCCCGACCCGGCGCACTTACGCTGAGGCGACCTCAGGACCCTGGGCCTCTCAGTGGATAGCTGCCATGGATGCGGAGATGGCATCTTGGAGATCCACCGGTACCTACGTCGACGCAGTTCCCCCACTCGGAGTGAACATAGTCGATGGTCGGTGGCTCTTAATATGAAGCGCTTTCCTGGAGAGCCGCCAAAGTTCAAGGCGCGCTACGTTGCCAGAGGCTTCAGTCAGCGCGAGAGTGTTCAGTTCTTTTAGACCTTCGCCCCGACCCCGAAGATGACTACTCTTCAGGCACTGCTACACGTAGCAGCACACCGTGACTACGAGCTGCACTCCTTCGACTTCTCCACGGCGTTTCTTTATGGCAGTCTGCACGAGCAGGTCTACCTGCGTCGCCTGCCAGGGTTCACCGGTACCTTCGCCCCGGGGACCCAGTGGCTCCTCCGGCGCCCGTTTTACGGCCTGCGGCAGTCGTCGCGCAAGTGGCATGACACGATGCATGCCATGTTAGCTGACCTTCAGTTCTTCCCGTCCTATGCTAACCCTTCGCTCTTCGTTCATTCAGGCCAGACTCCGTTCTACATCCTTGTCTACGTCAATGATCTGGTCTTCGCTACTGCAGACAAAGACGCACTGGCCTCCGTGAAGGTCGAGCTGCTGAGGAGACACACGTGCACTTACCTAGGAGAGCTGTGCTACTACAACGATGTAGAACGGAGTCTGGCCTGAACGAATGAAGAGCGAAGGATCTGCAGACGACGGGGAGAACTGCAGATCAGCTAACGTAGCACGCAGCGTGCCGTGCCACTCATGGGGCGCCTGCCGCAGGCCGTAAACCGGGCGTCGGAGAAGCCACTGGATCCCACGGGCGAAGGTGCCGGTGAAGCCTGGCGGGCGGCGCAGGTAAACCTGCCTTGGCTTCTCTATGCAACTACCTTCCCACCCAGGCTGCTCTATGCGATTGCCTTCCCATCCAGGCTGCTCCATGCGATTGCCTTCCCACCCAGGCTGCTCCATGCGACTGCCTTCCCACCCTGGCTGCTCTATGCGACAGCCTTTGTTGGAAGGAAACCGCTGGTTGGGCGGTTTCGTGCCCCCAACCCACCGTCTCTCGGTCCTTTGGGATTGGGTGTCTGAGAGGGTGGAGGGGGCGGCTGCTGGAGAGGCATTGAACTCGCAGTTGGGTGCCACTTGGAGGCACCAGAATCCAACCCCATGGACAGAAATCCGCTGAAGTCGGCCACCAAACTGCACCGTACCAATTGTTACACTCGTCGAATTCGCGACACGAGATGTCGCGAATCGAATGTACACGCGCGGTTCGGTTTTTTTCTTGTCGTTATATATTTGTGCGCTTGTATGCTTGTCACCATAGTGAATACTGGAACTGCTTGTACATGGTACAGCTTCTTGAAATTCCAGAGAGCTCTCGTTTGCTAACATCCTCATAGTCTAAGTTATTTCCAATCATATCTCGGCCGTCTCCGAACCGTTGGCGAGATCTTTGGCTTGTTGGAAAGCTAGCTCTATCCTCTGTCTAGTGACGTCGAATTAAGCAACTGAGGTCAAAAGAATCGTGTCCTCTTTCAACATTCCCACCCAGGCTGCTCCATGCGACTGCCTTCCCACCCAGGCTGCTCCATGCGACTGCCTTCCCACCCAGGCTGCTCCATGCGACTGCCTTCCCACCCAGGCTGCTCCATGCGACTGCCTTCCCACCCAGGCTGCTCCATGCGTCTGCCTTCCCATCCAGGCTGCTCGATGCGACTGCCTTCCCACCCAGGCTGCTCCATGCGACCGCCTTCCCACCCTGGCTGCTCCATGCGACTGCCTTCCCACCCAGGCTGCTCCATGCGACTGCCTTCCCAACCAGGCTGCTCCATGCGACTGCCTTCCCACCCAGGCTGCTCCATGCGACTGCATTCCCACCCAGGCTGCTCTATGCGACTGCCTTCCTGCTGAATCCAATCCTGCTCTTCTCCCTCCTCCTCCGCTCCTCTAACCCCCTCATGCTCTTCCACCCCCCTCTTGCATCTGTGCGTCCAACTCAACCCGCAACCTCCCCATCTGGGATCGCCCCCTTCTGCTCCTCTGCTTCTATACCTCCGCCTCTGCCTCTCCATCGACCTCTGCAACTGCAAGAGCCACCTCCCAGCAGCAGCAGCAGCGACAACAGCAGCCAACCATCGCCACCTGGGGCCGTGTCAGCAGGAGCTGTAGCCACAGCAGCAGCCAACCATCGCCACAGCCACAGCCGCAGCCAACCATCGCCACAGCCACAGCCGCAGCCAACCATCGCCACCTTGGGCCGTGTCAGAAGGAGCTGTAGCCACAGCAGCAGCCAACCATCGCCACAGCCACAGCCGCAGCCAACCATCGCCACCTTGGGCCGTGTCAGCAGGAGCTGTAGCCACAGCAGCAGCCAACCATCGCCACAGCAGCAGCCAACCATCGCCACAGCCACAGCCGCAGCCAACCATCGCCACCTTGGGCCGTGTCAGCAGGAGCTGTAGCCACAGCAGCAACCGCACCCACAGCACAGGCTGGAACCTCCTGCCTTTCAGCAGGGCTGCCCCCCCCTGGGACTCTGCCTTTTGCACAAAGGCCCTACAGCAATCAGGTACAGACCAATTGGAGGAATACAATTTTATTGATAGTAGAAAATTTTACAAAAAAGGCAGCGGCTGGCTGTACCACAGAACGACCCTAGGATAATCTACGGTGCAACACCCCTCATTTAGTAGACGATCCTAGGCTCGTTGTCGGCGAACTCGACGGAGCCCGAGTCGACGGGCGTCATGAGGTACATGGCGAGCAGCTCACCCACAAACGCCGCCTGCAGCGGCAGCTTCTGCAGCCGCTTCACGAGATCCGGCGCCGTGGACGCGTCGGCGTCGATGATGCTCTGGTGCAGCTGCACCAGGTGGTCCAGCTTGCGCTCGAACTCGGGGTTCTCTGTATCGAGCACGGCGGGGAAGATGCGCGCCGAAGTCTTGTTGGTCTCCTTGATCACGTGCAGGTCGAACTGCTTCACGTCCAGCCCCAGGTTGTTGTAGAACGCCGCGCGCTGGTGGTCGTTGAGGTACATGGTGACGTAGACAGAGAGGCAGAAGAAGCGCGCCCAGAGCTTGGAGTCCCAGCTGGTGAGGAACTTGGGGTAGCACTTGAGCATGGCAGTGATGAAGTCGCCGTGCCGGTTCTCGTCCTGGCACCAGTTCTCGAACTTGCCGAAGATCGGGTAGCACGCGAACTCGGGGTTGGCGTTGAGGTGGCGGCAGATGGTGATGTAGCGCCAGTAGCCGATCTTCTCCGAGAGGAAGGTGGCGTAGAGGATGTACTGCGGCTTGAAGAAGGTGTACTTGCGCGCCTTGGTCAGGAATCCCAGGTCCAGCGACAGGTTGAAGTCCGACAGCGCCTTGTTCAGAAACCCCGCGTGCCGCGCCTCGTCGCGCGACATTAGCGTGAAGATCTCCGCAATGCACGGGTTCGTTTTCTGATCGCCGCCGCGGGGGAGGGAAGGGGGGAGGGAGGGGGGGAAGGGAATGACGAGAGAGCGGGTTGAGGGTGAGGCAGCAGATCAGGTCGTCAGATCCAGTAAGCTTCCTGCAAACTTGCTTTCTTGTTCCGGCAGCAGTAAGTATTGTACAGTAATAGCTAGAGGGGCAGGGATAGTACCTTGAGGCGGCGACCGAGCTCCTTGTAGAGCAGGAAGCCCGAGAACTCGGCGGTGCAGGAGCGCTCGAGGAACTCGACGAAGATCTCCCGCGCGCGGCCCTGGATCTTGTCGGCCGCCTCCTTGAACTCGGGCGAGCGCACGAAGTGCGTCTGGTTGTAGTCCGCGCGGAACTCCTCCAGACACGCGTCGAACTCCACCTGGTTCACGTACGGGTTGATCTCGCGGTTGAACAGCTGAAGGGGGTGGGGGGAGGAGGGGGGAGGGGGAGAGGTGCGGGAAAATCCAGGAAAGGATGGTGAGTTCACTTGCAAGCGTGCTGGAATGAGGAGGTGCACTGCGAAACAATGCAGATCGGTGCGTATTCGCGACCGAGGAGAGGGATAACAAACGGGAGATCAACCGGGAGAATGGGATACTTTGCGAAGACCGATCAACGCATTTCAACGTCGGGGCTCACCGCTTCCATCTCGTCGAAGTCGGTGGTGTAGAAGCGCGGCGTGAGCAGCGTCTCCTGCGCGGGCTCCTTGGAGCCTTCCCTGGGCTTGTCCTTGCCGGCCGCCGCCGCCGCCATCACCACGCGGCTGCTGGGCGCGGCGCACCCGAAGCTGGCCTTCAAGCTGGGAGCGAACGAGCTCGCGGCGCTCAGCCTGCCGCTGCTCGCCATCACCGCCGCGGACGGCATCGTCACGCGCGAGGACACAGCCAGGGACGAAGCGAGAGCCGCCATAGTTGCCGTTTACGGAACGGAGAAAACAGCAGCTGAAGTCGGAGGCTTGATCGGCAAGCAGAAGGTAGTTGTTGCTGGCTTGCTGGAGTTAGCAGCAGTGGCTCGCTCCTCGCTGTGTGACGAGCAAAGGAAGTACGGAACAGTGAAGTTGGTCTGTGAAGACGCATGCGAATGGGGGGGAGATTTGTAGTCGCGAATATTTCCCCTCTAACCTGCCCAGCTGGTGCTGGTGCGAGCAACCCCAAGGGCGAAAAGGGAGGGGTGTGAAATCCGACGTGACGAGCCGCGGGGGAAATGTCATGCGCGCCGTGGCCGAGCAGATATGACAACGCATGTGGGCTCCCGTCTTCTGATTGGCCGGCTCGGCGTGGCAATCTCAATTTCTGGCTTTCTCTAGGGTTGTGCGCCAGCGAAGTTTTCGATGGGCCCATGGAGTGGGGCATTCAAATCCTGGAAGCCGACAGCACAGCAGTCACGAACCACGTGTCGGGGCCCTGGCGCGTGCTGGGATTTCTCACCGCTGAAGAGGAGCCTCCCTACAACGTACAACATTCAAACCAGCATAGAAGGGGGGGAAAATCTCCCTACGCTGAAATGGACACGTTAGTGTTCCAAAATGGACAAAATACCATAGAAACTAGCCTATGCAATATGCCATTGCTACCAAATATCTGACAGAACAGCTAGTCTTAAGGTTTCAGACATCGCCGAGGTATTGAAACCAACTAATCTACGGATGAAGGGATCCCATCTCTTAAGCGCTAAGAAAATTGAATGTGTGAGTTTCTTATCATACACCTGGTTTGCTTCATATCCTTTCCTGGCTTACACGACCAGCTGCAACCTGAAAATCCACCAGTTAGCAGTTTTTGTTGGCAATGGGGTGCAATGGGTTCCTGCATCCACACAAAAAAATCATCACAAATGAGACTCTGGGCAAACCCATCGAGTGAATGTATTTAGCATATGGCTTGCTTCACATAACCCTGATTGTGAGAAGACTCTACGCTTACCTGGGAGTGGCAGGCTTCTTCCTTCCAAGTGGCTCCGTCCCACACATCTCCATCTCCCCCTCACTCTCACTCTCACTCCCCAGCAGAGCTGCCCTCCTGTTTCTCATCCGCCTCATGACCTTCCTCTCCTCTTCAATCACATCCCCCCAATCATTGTCACCCCCGTCACTGTCACTGTCCACTACTGCCCCCTTCTGCTTCCTCCCCCTCCCCTTCCTCTCGCCCAGCGGCCTCAGGACCACGTTCTCAATCCCACCATTCCTCCCCTCATTGTCCGGCTGCCTGCCTGGAAGCTTCCTCTCCCCAACAGGCCTCATGTCAACCCTAAACGCCTGACCCTTTCCTGACACAGGTTCCTCTTCCTCCGCCTCCTCTTCTTCCACCTCCCCCTCGTCCTCCGCTTCCTCCTCTTCCTCCTCTTCCTCCTCTTCCTCCTCTTCCTCCTCTTCACCCTCTTCCCCCTCTGCCCCAACTTCCTTAACATCCGTGTCCTCTGTCTCTCCCCCCTCCTCTCCTCCCTCACTCCCTGCCTCATCACCGTACCCCCCCTCCTCAGCACCATCACTTTCCTCGCTCTCTTCTCCGTCTGATTCCTTCAGCCCGCTTTCCCTCCCCTGACTCCTTCCCCGCCCCCCTCCCCCTCTTCTCTGAACCTCCTCCCCCTCCACTTCCTCCTCCTCTTCCACATTTTCCTCCACATCGCCCTCCTCTTCCTCCTCTCCACTCTCTTCTCCACTCTTTTCCCCGCTCTCTTCCCCACTCTCCTCGTCACTGCTACTCCATGCAACCATCCTCCTCGTCCTCCCACCATGCCCTCCAGCCCTCTCACTCGTCCCACTATTCCTGCTGTTCCTCCTCCTGCTGCTTCCACTCCCCCTTTTCCCCCTCTCCTCCCTCCTCCCACCGTGTGCACTCCCTGTTCCCATCACAACCTCCCTACTACCCACGCTGCTCCTCCCCCCACCGCCACCACGGCTGCTTCTCCTCACACTTTCCCCTCTTCCTTCCTCCACCTCTCCCTCCATACCTACAGCATCCTCCTCCTCAGCGCTTTCCTCTTCCACCCCCTCCACCTCCTCTACCTCTTCCACCCCCTCCACCTCCTCTACCTCTTCCACCCCCTCCACCTCCTCTACCTCTTCCACCCCCTCCACCTCCTCTACCTCTTCCACCCCCTCCACCTCCTCTACCTCTTCCACCCCCTCCACCTCCTCTACCTCTTCCACCCCCTCCACCTCCTCTACCTCTTCCACCCCCTCCACCTCCTCTACCTCTTCCACCCCCTCCACCTCCTCTACCTCTTCCACCCCCTCCACCTCCTCTACCTCTTCCACCTCCTCGTCCTCCTCACTATCGTCTTCCTTCCCCTCTCCCTCCTGCGCGTCTTCACCAGAACTCCCGCTCTCAGCAGCAGCAGCAGCAGCACTACCACCAGCACCACCTTCACTGCCAATTTCACCAGCACCATCCTCAGCATCCCCAGAAGCAGCAGTCTTAGCAGACTCCTTAGCAGCAATCCTAGCAGCAGACTTGGCCACCGCTTTAGCAGCCTGAGCAGCAACGGCAGCAGCAGCAGAGGCGGACGCCTCTTCCTCCTCCCTCTTCTCCTCGTGGGTCCTCGCCATCAGCTCTTCGAATTTCTCCAGCTCTTCCCTCAGCTCCGGCTTGGCAAACTTCTTAGCCTGGGAGAAGGGAACAACACCAGGAACGGCACAGGAACAACAGTGAGAGAGATGCCAGGGAGGAAGGCCAACAAGCAGGCGCCTCTTCCTCTACGTAAGTCCTTGCCATCCCTTGTAGTTGTCCACCAGCTGTCTGGCTTAGGGACGCCTACTGAAACATTGGAAAGAGGAGAACATACAATGCTCACCTTGCCAGTTGCAGTTTTGAGGTAATCGAGCACAGCAGCGTCCCCCAGCGCGTCCTTGACCTCCTTGAAGTTGTCCATCAGCCGCCGGGCGCCGCGCTCCGAGCAGGGCAGCAGGGAGAGGCAGAACGCCAGCATGCGCTGCTGCTGCACCCTGCCATCCCTGCCGCTGCTTCCACTGGCGGCTCCACTAGTCCTATCCTCGTTAGTGGAAGCTTCAGTAGCTTCAGTAGCCTCTACCGCAGTGGCACCACTGGTGCTGGTGGCGGTGCTGCCATCTCCAGAGGCAGTAAGGACAGACGATGCATTGTCGTCCGAGGCACCACTTGGAGCGACGGCGGCAGCATCAACAGCAGCACCTGTAGCATCATCAGCAGGAGCAGTTGCACCAGCAGCACCAGCAGCAGCAGCAGCAGCAGCAGCAGCAGCATCAGGAGGGGGGGAGTCAGCAACATTTGCAGGACCCAAGGCGGGGGCAGCAGCAGTGGAGGAGGCAGGCTTGGCGTTCTTGAAGCGGTGGCAGAGCTTGTCAATCAGCCCCTCGCGCTGCTTCTCCTTGTCGATGAACGCCATGAGGAAGCGCAGGATGGAGTGGAGGGACGCCTCAGACAGCCGAGAGTCCACTGCCATGTGACTTAACATGTCCGGTAGAAGATTGTACACGAGAGCGGAGCCTGCGGGGAACAACACCGGGGGAGACACGGGGAGCCGGGGGGGGTGGGGGGGGGGAGGAGCAGTGAGCTAGGGGAGCTTGTCAATAATGCACTCGCGCTGCTTCTCCTTGTAAATGAACGCCATGAGGAAGCGCAGGATGGCGTGCAGAGACGCCTCTGAGAGCCAGGCGTCCGCTGCCATGTGGCTCAGCATGTCAGGAAGCAGGTTGTACATGAGAGAGGAGCGTGGAACAAGAGCATGGGAGGGGAGGAAGAAGGCGAGCGTCATGAGGAAGCGCTTGATGGCGTGCAGGGACTGCTCTGACTGCTGTGAACTCCCTGCCATGTGGTTCAGCATGTCTGCGAGAAGATCGGAGTCGAGAGAGCAGCCAGCAGGTGGAGGAGGGTTTGTGGGGGACGGTGATGTGCAAGGGGCGGGGAAGGGATGAGATCAAAGGAGAGGAGACGAGATGGCAACCGACGGAGCTATACCAGGGCATATGTTCACCTGGTGGTGGAGTGGTGGTCGAAGCAGATATAGCAGGGGAGAGCGGCCAGGGGAGAGCGGCCAGAGGAGAGGGGGCAGGGGAGAGGGGGCAGGGGAGAGGGGCAAGGGGAGAGGGGCCAGGGGAGAGGGGGCAGGGGAGAGGGGCAAGGGGAGAGGGGGCAGGGGAGAGGGGGCAGGGGAGAGGGGCAGGAGAGAGGGGGCAGGGGAGAGGGGCAGGGGAGAGGGGGCAGGGGAGAGGGGCAGGGGAGAGGGGGCAAGGGGAGACGGGGCAGGGGAGAGGGGGCAGGGGAGAGGGGCAAGGGGAGAGGGGGCAGGGGAGAGGGGGCAGGGGAGAGGGGCAGGAGAGAGGGGGGAGGGGAGAGGGGCAGGGGAGAGGGGCAGGGGAGAGAGGGCAGGGGAGAGGGGGCAGGAGAGAGGGGGCAGGGGAGAGGGGGCAGGAGAGAGGGGGCAGGGGAGAGGGGGCAGGGGAGAGGGGGCAGGGGTAGGAGTCCAAGGACGAGAGAGAAGGTACAGGGGAACATACGAAGAGGAGGGGCAATGATAAGCTAAAGAGAACTTCTAGCCTTTCTTGAAGGGCTTGTGGAAGAAGATGAGAGGAAGTGGGGCAATGAGAAAGAAAAAGAGAGTCGTTTTGAGACGTCTCAAAACTCGCTCACCCTTCTTGGCGAGCTCGTGGAAGAAGAGTCGTGCCAGGTCAGCAATGCGGGGCTCAGGGTCCTCCAGGCAGATGGCCAGGTTGCTGATGTGGCCCTTCACCTGGCTCACGGGGGAGGAGAAAAGGGAGAAGAAGGTGAGATAGAGGAGAGGAGCAAAGATGGGGAGGAAGAGGCCAGCAAGGGGTGGGGTGGGGGGTGTATTTGAGTCCCCCAGGCAGAATGCTGCTGATGTGGCCCTTCACCTGGCGTGCGGGGGAGAAAGGGGTGGAACGAGACGAGGGAGGGAGAGGTACGAGAGATGAGAGGAACCCTACTATACTATCATCATGTCGTTAAGTTAAGGTCTGACTGCACCAGCAGGCCTGCTGCCTCACAAACGCATTCGCGCGCAGGGTGAGGTTCTCCAGAACCCAATACCGTACCAGACTTCCAACTTTCTCCCAATTTTCTCTGGCTGACCAGCAGCGACATACCTTCGTCATGTTGTTGAGAATGAGGTGCGAAAGCACCAGCAGAGCGCCTGGTGCCGCACAAACGCGTTCCCACCCCCAGCACGGCAAAACCATAATGTCACACAGCGTAAGGCCAGCAGCCCATCTTCATCATGTCGTTCAGAATGAGGTGCGAGAGGACCAAGAGCACCTGCCGCCTGACAAATGCATTCGAGTCTCCGACAACAGCATAGGCGTGGGGCGTCCAGGGCTGCAGCAGGTTGGCACAGCGCAGGGCCAGGTCGTCCCCAGCAAACTACCCTACCCTAGCGCAGAAAGAGGTCGCCTCGCCACGGCCCAATACCCTATCATACCTTCCAATCTCGCATACCTTCATCATGTCGTTCAGAATGAGATGCGAGAGGACCAAGAGCGCCTGCCTCCTCACAAACGCGTTGGAGTCTCCCAGCACGGCATAGGCGTGGGGCGTCCACGGCTGCAGCAGGTTGGGGCAGCGCAGGGCCAGGTCTCCCAGAGCCACCATGGCGTTGGCGCGCACAGAGGGGTGCGGATGGGTGCGGAGGAGCGTGAAGAAGAGCTGCAGGTGGGACTCGCTGTGTGGGGGAGGAGGGGGGTGCGGGATCAAAGGGAGGGAGGAAGGGTGTGGACATAGTAACGAGGTGACTTTTGAGTCGACTCAAACGAGCTGCAGGTGGGACTCACTGTGCAGGGGAGGAGGGGGGTGTGGGATCTAAGGGAGGGAGGAGGGACTGAGGCAACACGACCAGGAAATAAGACAGAAAAGGAGAAGCGAGTGTAAGTGACAACCGTAGGCCAGGTGAGTCAACGAGGGAGCTATACCAGAAGTGGCTGTCGATTGCCATGAGCTTTGACAAGGACAGCACGCCCTGGCTCTGCACAAACGCCTGGGCCAGCCGCCACAGCACCGACACAAGCTATCAAGCCCACAAGTCACTATGTACCAGAAATGCGCGTCGATGGCCATGAGCTTGGACAGAGAGAGCACCGCACTCGCATACACGCCCTGGCTCTGCACGAACGCCTGGGGCCGCCGGCACAGCGCCGACACAAGCCAAGCGATCCGCCCCACCAGGCACTCCCTCCCCTCGCTCCTCCTCCTCTCCAGCCCACCCTCCATCGCCACTATCTCCCCCTCCACCTGCTCCTGAAGGGCTTCCAGCTGGGCGTCCGCTGTCACTGCTGTCCCCAGCTCCTGCCCCATCCTATCCCCCTCTTCCTCCCCCCTCACCTCCACACTCCCCTCTCCCACCCCCT
Organism: Closterium sp. NIES-67; assembly: GCA_027943415.1. NCBI lineage: Eukaryota > Viridiplantae > Streptophyta > Zygnematophyceae > Desmidiales > Closteriaceae > Closterium > Closterium sp. NIES-67. The sequence continues at coordinate 993,046 of BQMB01001448.1, read as the reverse complement.
CCACCTCCTCCACCTCCTCCTCTTCACTCTCGTACCCTGTGGCTGCTGCAGGGGTCGCAGCAACGCTTTTCCTCTTTCCTGCTCCTGTGCTTGTGCCTTTCCTGCTTGCCTTAGCTTTTATACCAGTCAGACCGGCCTCCATAGCTTCGGCGGCTGCTTCAGCCGCTGCCTTTTCCTTCGCTGCCCGGGCTGCCCGAATGCGGCGCACGAGCCTCTCAACGTGAACCAGGTGCTCTAGGGCCGCCTGCCCGGTGACAAAAACGAAGGTTGAGAGTTTCTTAGCATCGATCCTCTTAAGGGAGAGCTCAACCTTCCTCTCACTCCCACTACCAGCAGCAGCAGCAGCAGCACCTGGAGCATCAGCAGGGATAGAATCCCTAGCATCAGCACTGTCAGCACCACCATCAGCACCACTTGCACCATCACCCACAGCATCAGCATCAGCACGCACATCAGCGGCTGAATCCTTGCCCTCCTCATTGCTGCGTGTACCTCCATCCTCCCCACTCGTTCCTCCTGCAGCATCTTTGTCCTCGTTACCAGCCTCCCCACCACCATCCACAACACCACTCGCTTCACTACTCTCCCTCCCTCCACCCTCCCCTCCTCCCCCACCACTCTCCCTTCCACCTGCCACCACAGCCCCCCGACCAAACATCCCCTTTACAAGCTTCTTCAGCAGCACGCCGCAGTACCTCTCAGGCGCCGGATGCAGCACATATACCGCCCTTACGGCCTGCTCAATCACCCCGTACCGCGCCCTTTCGGGTAACTCCACCAAACCGCCCAAAATAACTCCCTCGAGCAGCGCAAAAACCCTGTGCCCCGCCCCCATCTCCTCCTTCACTTCCCCAGAAACCCTCTGCAGGGCGATACAGGTATAGAGAGCTAGGAGAGGGTCGCTCTGAGCCCGCCTGCCTAGGCCTATAGCGAGGAGCGCGCCCAAATGGTGGTTGAGAATTTCCGGGCGGGAGTTCGCCGCCATGGAGAGGAGGATGAGCGCGCCTGTGCTCTCTGCTGACGTGGCTCCGGGCAGGTTGAAAGTGAAGATGTCCCAAAGGATTGACACCTGGCGGGTGGTAAGGGTGAGGTAAGGGAAACGGGGAGAGAAGGGGCCAAGGGGGGTCAAGGCCAGCAGTGCACACAGAAATTAGGGCCAGTGGATGTTGCAAGGTTAAGAGGAGGTAACGTTGTGTATCGCATGTGTGACTTTCCAAATTCATCTGTGGTTTACCACCTCCAGGTGTGTGGCTTACCATCTTCCAGTGTGCGTCTTACCATCTTCATGGTGATATCCCCGTTGTGCACGAACGTGCTGACCAGCACTTCCAGCGCCGCCAGGTCGCCAGAGGACGCGCCGTGCGTGAGAGCCACGAGGCTGCGAGCTGCCTCTGCTGACGAGCGCCCCTTCACGTGCAGCTCGAGCACTGCCGCCTCCACTGCTGCCCGCACTGCAGGGTCGTGTGAGAATACCTGAGAGGGATGCGGGAGGGCGAGGAGACGGGAGGGGCAGGAGGTGAGAGCCAGGAGGCTATAAGCTGCCTCTGATGACGAGCGCCCCTTGACGTGCAGCTCGAGCATTGCAGGAAGGAATGAAGGGGGAGGAAGATCCAGCCAAGTTCAACACAGTCTTGCCTCCATTTCTATGCCCTACTCCCCCTCCCTCCCTCTCCCTACTCCAGCATCTCCCCACCCCCACCCCCATCCTCTCTCCCACCAGCGGCAGTAGTATCTTACTCAGCCTCTGAGCCGCGCCATCCACTATGAAGTGCCGCAGCGCCGTGAGCAGCATAATCGCCCCTTCCACATCCTATTCACTTTCTCCTTTCCTAATGAACCCCCCCTTTCCCCCCCCCGTCTCTGTCTCACCAGCGGCAGTATCTTCTTCAGCCTCTGAGCGGCGCCGTCCACTTTGAAGTGCTGCAGCGCCGTGAGCAGCAGAATCGCGCCCTCCACGTCCGACACCGCCGACGACGCCAGCAGCCCCGCCAGGGCGGCAGTCACGGCTGTGAGCTGGCGGGCGAACTGCAGCCCCGCTGAGAGGGACGCTACTAGTGTGCGCGTCTGCTCCAGACCAAACGAGCGGCTCAACACCACCCTGCCCGCTGGGGCAGAAGGTGACCCTGCTGCACCTGCTTTTGCAGCCCCTGCTGAATGCTCATCCGACCCTGCAGCAGCAGCAGCATCAGCCTGGCCTTCATCCTGGGTCGCCTGGGAGTCCACCCAGCTATCGTCACACACCCCCTCCGACCCAACCGGCATCCCCTCACCTGTCACAGCCTCCGCTGCTGCTCCTCCCTCAACCTCTGCCCCCATCCCTCCCTCTCCTTCCTCCCCTCCCTCCCCTGCGTCCTGCTCCTCGGCCTGGCGGCGGCTCTCCTCTTTGGCTTGGAGATCAAGGCGAGCCTTCTCCAGAGTGACCTCGAAGGGAGCCACGCGGAGGTGAGGCCCGAAGGGGTTCTGATGAAGCATCTCGCCCAGGAGCTGTTGTGTTGTGAGGGGTTGGGGTGTGGAGGGGTTGGGGTGTGGAGGGGTTGGAGTGTGGAGGGGTTGGGGGTGTGGAGGGCAGGCATTCCATGAACAAGACGAGCCTTTTCTAGGGTGACGTCGACGGGGGCCACGCGGAGGTGAGGGGCGAAGAGGTTCTGGTGGAGCACCTCAGGGACAACTACCCCATATTCCCACTTTCCAACGCTTCGAAGGCCATTCAGTTCACTCAATACTGTCAATTCCCTCATCCCCACACTCATCTCACTCATCAGCACCGCGTTCTTCTCAACCATCGACGAATTGTCTTCCAGCCTCCCCACCGCCAGTTCCGCCACCGCGTAATAGCACACCGCGCTAGAACCGGACTCCATTCAAATCGGACTCAAAGCGACTCCCCCCATTCCCACCCCTCACTCTCACCTGCAGCGCATTCTTCCGGACCATCGACGATTTGTCCTCCAGCCGCCCCACCGCCAGCTCCGCCACGGCGTTCCAGTGCCCCAGGGGCACGGCCTTCTCCCCGCACAGCCACCCCCACGCCTGCATCACCCTACTGCGCACGTGCGCCGACTGGTCGCGCGCGCGCTCCATCAGCACCGCCAGCAGCCCCTGCTTGCTCCGCAGCCGCTGCATCCGCGCGCGCATCGCCCTCCTTGCCGCGGGGCCCTCCTCCTCCGCGCCACCCGCGCTCTCTCTTCCACCCTCCTCATCCTCGTCGCCCTCCGCGCCTTCCCCCACGGCCCCCCGGTCTCCTGCTGCAGACCCCGCTCCGCCCGCCGCTGCGCCAGCGTCGGCGGAGTAGAGGCGCGCGAGGAGGCGGCTGATGGCGGTGACCATGGCGCAGCGGAGGGGCGCGGACTCCCCGTGCTCGAGGTGCGGCATGAGCAGCGGCAGGGAGGCGGCTAGCAGGCGGGGCTGCTTGTCCGCCAGGGCAATCAGGAACTCGGCCACCTGTGCAGTGGTGAGACATGGACAGGTGAGTTGGGGTGTTAAGTTGAAGCGGGTACTATCGGCTGGAGGGCTGGGAGGTAATGGCTGGTGGAAGGTGGTGATGGCACAGGACTTGAGGCGAATGCGAGGCGCTTGAGGCGGCGAAGGGAAGGAGAGCAGGGCACGGAAGTCGTCTCGAGAGTCTAGGGTCCACTCACCCCTACTCGTTCGTGCGGCTGTACTCCTTCAGCCACGCCCTTTTATCCGAACACGACCGGACCCACCTCGTGCACGCCACTGTTCGTGCGGCTGCACTCCTTCAGGCCCGTCCTCCCCACACCCTGTCACCACTTTTGAGGCGCCACAGGATACCTGACACGGACGGAACTCACCTCGTGCACGCCACTGTTGGTTCGGCTGTACTCCTTGAGCCCCGTCCTCCCCACGTCCTGCAGTACTGCAGCCGCCAGACCCGGCTGCCCCAGCTGCTCATCCGCGTACACCACCACTTCCGTGACTATATCGGGGGAGTGCTTCTGGTGGTGCAGCAGGTGCAGCAGGCCGGATACCACCTGCACCAGATACCCCTGCTTCACGGCGCACTGCGCCACCATCTGCACGAGCGGCGCGCGCGCATCCCCGTTTTTGAGCAATTCGGCGTCCTCGAATAGCGTGAACGCCAGACTGCAGTAAGTCTCCATAAGGCTCTCCTCGGGTGCCGAGCCGTGATAAAGAGAGGTGAGCTTGACGGATGTGGCTGTAGCGAGCGCCTTGAGCACCTTGGGCATCTGGCGCTGCCACTCCCAGGAGTGCGATGCCACTGTCTTCTTCCGCGACTGGCGTCCCCCCTGCGGAGGCGAGCGAGGGACGAAGAGCGAGGAGGAGCAGATGCAGATGAGGTGGGATCGTTGTTGGAATGGAATCGATTCAGTGCGGCAATCCCAAGGCTCAGCGCGGATTCTAGTGGGTTAACAGACAAGTTCAAACATCACTACAAAGTGAAATGAAGTGACTTTAAATCACGTCTCCAAATCAAGCCCCACGTACCTTCTGAGCAGGGCGGTCGGCATTTTCCATTGCCTTGGCGACTGCTGCATGCTTGACGATAGATGAGAGGAAGTAGCTGTAGACCTTGATGCAGTTCTTGTAGGCCCTGATCGACGGCCCTGATTTGGACACGTCGCCATCAGGCGCTGACGTGGAGGAGCTGCCGGAAGACGCGAGGAATGCCGCGATGGATGGAACGAGGCAGCTGAGATTCGTTGCCAGGGAGTCGATCAGAAGGTCTTTCGAGGAAGCATCTAGTTGGTCAAAGCACCTGCAGTGAATTCCGGGTTTCGGGGAAAACGAAAAAAGAGGCAAGATATAATAGTGAGCGAGTCTCAGAGAAACTCGCTGAAACGGGTGAGTTTCACCGCGGACTTGATAGACTGAGCCGAGCTGGGAGCTGAGACAAAGAGAGTCAGAAAGCAACGGGCGTTGAGAAACAAACGCAGATAGTAATGGCTGGGTTGGGTTCTTCGTTTCATGCGACGCACTTGACAGCCGAGTCTATCGTGTTGAAACCAAGGACGGAGCAAAACGATAGAAGAAGAGTAACAATCATGATCTCCTTTCCCTCTGCCTAAGCGACGCACTTGACAGCCGAGTATATCTTGCTGAAGGTCTCCTGCTCCTCCACGCAGAACAGATCCTTCTCTCCGAGCTCGCGCGAGATCTCTGCACGGACGGAGCACCATTTCCGACAGTTCGGTATCACGAGTGGATAAGGACCATGTCCGATAGCCAGTTATCATGGATGAATCAATTCTAAAAGTAAGCGGCGAAAGGAAACATTATCGGCGATAAAGGGATACGTTTGCTGATCTCAGCGTCTGCTGTGTCCGTGATACGGAAAAGGGCAGGAGAGTGATACCTCGGACAAGGTTGGGCTCGATCACCGGGTCTGCTACATCCGTGACGTGGAGACAGCCTGAGGACTCGTCGCCGTCCTGCTCAAGGTCTTCTAGATTCTTCGGAATCTTAAACTCCATGTTTAAGAAACTTCTTACACAACACCACTACAGAGCTTAGGCCGTTCGTCTTTAACCTCGGAAATCTGGCTCCTACTGTTGTGCACCAGAGGTGCTACGCGACTGTCTACTACGAATTCCCTAGTCAGGCGATCGCTAGTCTCATAGTTGAAACCTGATTGATCATTGGTGGAGCCGGAAAACTAACGAGAGTATACCAGTCACGCTGTTGTGTTGTTTCCAGAGTACTACTCAGTCTATGGCTGCTCTACTGCATCTTGAGTAGTCACTGATAAGTTGACAACTCCAGCAAGGGTGGAGAAACCGAGCAGGAATTCTTGGGAATGGTGGATGACGCTGAACCTTGAAATTGCCGCACAGAAACAGACGGACCATTCTGAACCCATTTCATTTCTTTGAATTTGTACAGCGTGCACAAGCCTTGAGCGAGTCGCAGTGAGCTTTGGTATCTCCAGGACAGCAGCCTGGCATTCCCCTCTGTGGTTTGGTTTGGGTGGTGGCAGGCACGGCAATGTTCGGCCTTGGGAACTGGTTCGGGAATTTGGCGGGATATTCAAACTGGTCAGAGCGTCTGACTGCGTCTGAACTGAAACTTGCGGGAATCTTGGGTGTTTTTCTATGGATGGTTATCTTGAACGCAGCAACTGATATATGGAACACAGAAGCGTGAGAATGTATGGCGAAATACGAGGTACGCAATACCGAGTCATCCCTTTCTAGTCTTGAATGGCGTCAGCAGAAAGGTGGACCACAACCACGAGCACAAACCTAAACCAGTCAAACTCAGTACAGTAGCGCCTGAAGCACTACCATTCGTCGTCATCCTAGTCATCACTTCGACTAGCATTTGTACGCGCAAATTGGAGTCCTAGTGCCGTGCGTCATTTTCGGTAGTGAGGTATTCTGGCTCGAGGGTGCAGCAACGCAATGGACGCATGCGAGTGTCGTCAGCCAAGGGCGGCGTATGGCGATTCCGGGAGTCGAACAATGGCCGAACAAACGGTCTTGGCTGCACCCACATCTCTATCGTGCGAGTTGAGGGGCTTAGATTTCCCTTTCACTTGCGGACTCAAGCCGCAGGCCTGGGAACGAGAGGGTGTGACGTGAGAGGTAGCAGGAGATCCACCACCCGCGCTCTATTCGCGAACTCTCCCTCCTCTCAGGTTTCCGCCTTCGCGATTCTGCAGAAGGATACCGTTGGCTACGTTTGGACCTCGTCCTGGTGTTTCGCGCAGCAATTTATTATTTATTTCCCAACACGGAACCCGCCTTACCAACGCAGAGCTCTAGGGTCCTGGAAGACCCTCGCAATTCCGCGAAACATGGCCAGCTCAATGCACATATCCCGCTCCGAGGCACCCCAATCCTTATCGCCCAGGAGATCACCCCCTCACGCAAGCACGACTTCCGTCGCGTCAGACGGTCAAATAGCATTCTTACATGTGGCCGCCTCGCTTCACTGGGCAGCACAGGCGGTGCTGGCAGTGCCCATAGCAGGACTGCAGGCTGTGAACGCAAGATTTCGGGGGATTCCGATTTGGATTCGTGAGCCGGTGCTTCTGTGTGTCGTTGTGCTGCTGCTGTCAGTCACATTGGTCGCTGCCTTTGTTTCTGGCATGGCCATGCCTGGGTAAGATTCTGTGGGCTTGGTGTACATCAGGGATAAGCAGGCGCCTTTGACCTCTGCCTTGCTGTGCATTTTTCGTGAATTTCTCTCCTCACCTACATTTTCTGTCTTCAGGGATTTTTCACCAGCGTCTTTGGCCATTATGAAAGGAGCCGTGCATCGCCATTCACCAGCAACTGCGTCATATGCTGCATCCCTCTCTGCTGCTGTATGTGGGGGCTCTCGTGTTTGTGCTGCCAGATTTGCGGTCCAGGCATGGTTACAGGCATCAGCAAGTGCATGTGGTGATGATTGTGTTGTGATTAAAATGGAGCCTCCTGGGAACTCTATGAACATGTGGGTGCATTTCAGGGCGGGGTCTAGGGGAATCGAGCTTGTGGTATCCTACATTGTAGCTCTGATGGTTGTAGCCTATGGTGCCTTCCTCATTCACTTTTTATCTGTTGGGTTTCCATAGAATTTTAGCTCTACTTCCATGTGTAAACGATGCACTCATGTGGTATTGTATTGCATTCTGTTTGTAGCGTACTAATATTTTTAAGCCGTTACACTTTGGATTTCGAATCAGCTGTACAGGCCCCTGTTCTGCCGAAGCTGCATCCTCGATAACACACTTACTTAGGAAATCAGAAACTAGGGTTCCTGCGATCTCCCCCTGTTCGTCACTCGCGAACCGTGTCGCCCACCCTGTGCCTCCTAATCTCCCCTCCGCTCAATGGTTGCCGTTCACTTAGGTAGCGGCTGAAGTAATCAGCCACGGATCGCAGCAGCGGCGACAACTTCTGGGCATGTCGTGGGCTGGGTTGCCATTTCTGCCTGGGACGTCGAGCCTTGTTGAGGAGCTAGACAGTAAGCAGCTCGCGTTGGCCGGTCAATTTCTGTCCTAAGCGAGATTCGATTGACAAATTTCACGTGTGCGTTCGCAGAGAAGCTACTCGTCGTTCTTAGGGATGGGCGTAAAATAATCGGTATCCTGCGTTCGTTTGATCAGTTCGGTAAGTGGCTCCCCAGTCGTTACTTGTCACAGATTGTTCAGTTCCCCAAGCTTATCGATGTCGCTGGCTTCTGTTATCAGCTAATCTCGTGCTGGAGCGTACAACGGAGCGGATTATTGTCGGCGAGCAATACTGCGACCTGCCTCTGGGACTTTACATCATCAGGGGAGAGAACGTCGTTCTCATAGGCACACTTGTAAGTCAGGGGAGACAACGCTCTACGAGTTTCGTAGCCTTCTTGAGTGTTTTCCGCTAATAGTTTTTGCGTTTGAATTTCAGGATGAGCTCATGCCAGAAATGCCTCCTAATATGGTCTCAGTTTCTTTGAACCAGATACGGCAGGTACGTGAGACTGAGCAAATGTTTACTCTGAAGTGAATGGGTTAATGATTGCATGGACTAAGCTGGTTTTGCTTTTATTACAGGCTCAAAAAGAGGAGAAGGAGGCGTCAGAACTGAAGGGAATGTTGCGCAAGCAGATGGACTTCCTTGACGTTGAGTAATGTGTGTTCCAGTCTCCCGATGAATGTTATCCGCTGCTTGTAATCCATTGGCCATGCCAACCCTGCAAGTCTATGAGCAGGTTGGCCCGCACCTTTTATCGCGGATGGCCTTGCCCATTTCAAAAGCGAAAGTTCTCCTCCATCCACTTACTACTCCTCGCAGTAGACCCACACACCTCCCCCGTGTTTGTTCTGCTTGAGTACTGTAAATTCACCTAAAGCACAAGCAAGCCTCGTGCTGAATGGACTGGTGAATGAATACCCTTCCAATTCGCTTCACAAGGAAACCCAAGGGCCAAGATCCTTTGGGTTCATAGAGGCGAGCTGTTGTTGAGTGTGGCTGATGAGGGTTATCTATGAGTAGCAGAATGATTAGAAAACCAGGGTACATGGTGGTTTTGACCTAATGAGTTGTACTCACTTAGGCATGCCCCTATCTAGTCTACTGTAACATATACAAATATGTTTGACACACCCCCTAGACTGGACAAGGGGCAGTGCATGGCGAGCGACAAGCACTCAGGGCAGCACTACTAGTCCAACCTCTGAGACGAGAGTTCGAAGACCAGTCAACAAAAGTACGAACTCAACAAGCGCAAACCAGGGCAGCACTACTACCGTAATCCCCCGTATAAAACACCCGCCGGAATTAAGCTCCCCCGGGTAGCTTGAGCGGGTATGGGTGTTTAATTTTTCTGGATATACACAACACCCTACTCTCGGACGTGAAAACATTTGAACACCCCCCTGCCACTAGAATCTCCATTTCTAGCAGGAAATGACAGAATTTCGTGTTGCGTCGTTCCGCGGCTCAATCGCAAAAAAAAACTGCTCGCGCCGAAAATTTACTGTACAGATTCCCGCGTGTCGGAAACAATGTCGCCTGAACAAAGGTTTTGAAACATGCCCATGAATCTCGGCAGGCTGAACCTGACGTTGCACCTTATGGAACAGCACTAAAATATTTCGCGTCAGAATTCGCGACACTGTAGCTCGCGAGCCTGGGAAGGTTCCCTGGGAAGAGGCTACGCTCTTAGGTAGGAGACGAATCTGCCCGAAAGAAAAAAAAATCGACGAATACAAATCCGAAAGTTTGAGACTGTACTCGACTTTCGCGCGTCCCGCCAAATTAAACGTGTGCTCATTGGTTGTTCTGACAGCATCCTCCCTGACACTGCATGCTCACTGCCAATGTGGCATGCAGATCGGGAATATCGTCCAGTATGCAATGAGGTGACCAAAAGTGGGTATCTAACTCAAATGAATGTGGTGAAACATGCACACTTGAATTCCAATTATAAAAACCATATGCACATTCCATAACTCCTGGGTGTTTTATTTTTTTGGCCTTTAATTACACCCAGCCCAAATTTTTGCTGCATTTTTATTAACACCATAGGGTGCTTTATACGGGGGATTACGGTAGTCCGGCCACTGTAAGAGAAGCCACAAGACTAGTCAAGAATGTCAAACATGTATATTGATCATGTTTGTATAGACTGTATAGGGTAACCTCCTAGAGGGTACAACATTTAGGTATATGTGCATGTACTCTCTAACTCTATCATTATTCAATTCTAGTTTTGAGATGGTATCACGCGTAGGTTTCGACCCCCCCCCCCCCCCCCCCCCCCACCTACCGCTTCCGCTCCTCATGTCGCGTCTCCTAGCCTAGCCTCGCCCCTCCTGAGCCCAGTCGCGACTCCCCCCCTAGCCCCGTTGTGCTCCTCTCAGGCCTCGTCGCGCCCCTTCCAGGGCGTCATAGCGCCCCTCCAGGCCCCGTCGCGCCCCCTTCCAGGGCCTCGTAGCGCCCCTCCAGGCCCCCGTCGCGCCCCTCCTGGGCTCTGTAGCGCCCCTCTAGGGCCCCGTCGCGCCCCTCCTGGGCCCCTTAGCGCCCCTCCTGGGCCCTGTCGTGCTCCTCTCAGGCCCCGTCGCGCTCCTTCCAGGCCCCGTCGCGCCCCTTCCAGGGCTTCGTAGCGCCCCTCCAGGCCCCGTCGCGCCCCTTCCAGGGCTTCGTAGCGCCCCTTCTGGGCTTTGTCGCGCCCCTCCTGGGCTTGGTAGCGCCCCTCCCAGGCCCCCGTCGCGCCCCTCCCTGGGCCCCGTCGCGCCCCTCCTGGGCCCCCCCCCCCTTAGCGCCCCTCCTGGGCCCCCCCCCCCTTAGCGCCCCTCCTGGGCCCTGCCGCGCTCCTCCCTGGGCCCCGTAGCGCCCCTCCTGGGCCCCGTCGCGCCCCTCCTGGGCCCCGTCGCGCCCCTCCAGGGCCCTGTAGTGCCCCTCCTGGGCCCCGTCGAGCCCCTCCTGGGCCCCGTCACACCTGCTCGGCCCCGTGGCGCCCGCCCGGCCCCTGTCGCAGCCGCCCGGCCCCTGTCGCACCCGCCCGGCCCCGTCGCCCTCGCCCGGCCCTGCTGTGTCCTGCCCGGCCCCGTCGCAGCCGCCCGGCCTCGTCGCTGCCGCCCGGCCCCGTCGCAGCCGCCCGGCCCCGTCGCAGCCGCCTGGCCCCGTCGCAGCCGCCCGGCCCCGCCGCGTCTGCCTGGCCCCTCGTCGCGCCTGCCCGGCCCCGTCGCGCCTGCCCGGTCCCGTCGCGCCTGCCCCGGCCCTACATACTTCCTGGTACTGTCCCCCGTTCTCCGCACCGCTTTGCACCCTCCTGCACTTCCCTGCCCCGCCTTGCATCGCATTGCACCTCACTGGACCGCACTGCACCGCACTGGACCGCACTGCATCGCACTGCACCGCACTGGACCGCACTGCACCGCACTGGACCGCACTGCACCGCACTGCACCGCCCTGCACCGCACTGCACAGCACTACACCGCACTCCACCGTCCTACACTGCCCCTGATGGCTGCTGAGCTTCGTTTTGATGCTGAGGGTCAGCCTTTGGAGTTCGAGGCGTGGTTGGCTGACCTTCGCCGCCACCTCACTGGTCAGCGGCAGGACGGCCACCCGCTTTCTGCCCACCTAGACGGTATGCTCCCCTGCCCTGACCCCCCTGCTGTGCTGCCCGCTGATCCCACGCCCGCTGAGCGCGAGTCCACTGCCGCCGCTGCCCTTGCCCGCTCTGTCTGGCTTTCCCGCGATGCCCTTGCTCAGCTCGCCATTAGCAATGCCCTCCCCCCCCCTGAGCGCCCTCGCTTTAGAACCATTACTACCGCCCAGGCCTACCTCGATGCTGTCATCAAGCGCTATTCTACCCCTCCTGCTGCCTCAGTGGGTCGCTTGATCCTCCCCCTGCTCTTTCCTGACCTTGCGTCTTTCCCCACTGTCTCTGACCTCGCTGCCCACCTGCGCTCGATAGATGAGACCTGGCGCGCTGCCTGCACTGATGCACAGCTTAGAGCCCACCAGCCTCCCATGACCTCTACCCTCTACCTCCTTGCCACCCGCCTCCCTGACCGCCTTGCCGCCGCCCGCGACCAGTTCCTTAGCATCCACCCCGCTGCGCTCACCCTCACCGACTTTGTTGAGACTCGTCACCGCTCCATCGCTCAGGCGAGCGGTACAGTACCGGTCCCTATCTTTCAGGGTTGTGCCCCCGCTCAGTGTACCTTCTCCGACGGCTCTGTCGCTGTGGCTGAGAGTGCTGCTGCAGTGCAGTCCCGCTCGGGGAAGGGCCGCCGCCCCAAGGTTGGGAGCGTCGGAGGCGGCGGGGGTGCGGGTGGGGGTGGTGGTGGAGTCGGGTCGTCCGGTGCCGGTGCGGACGTGGGGACCCTGCCCAGTCCAGCTGCCCCGCTGCCTCCACAGTCGCAGCAGCAGCAGTCGCCGCAGCCGCAGCCTCCGCAGCAGCCGCAGCAGCCGCCGCAGACGAGGCAGGCGAGTGCTCTCCCGCCTGGGTGGCCTGGAGCTGGTGGTGGTCGTGCGCGTGGTGGTGCGCAGGGTGGTGGTTCTGGAGGCGGGCGCTGTCAGTACCACATCCAGACCGGTCCTCGCCGCGGCTTCGTTTGCGGTAAGATCGGTCATTCCACTCCTCGCTGTTTTTGTCGTCTGGACGACCTGTTCCGTCAGCGCTTTGGCCCGGCGCCCGACCTCCCGGACTGGCACAGCTTGCTTAGGCGTAGCATTCAGATTTTTGACTTGGACATGGATGCCATTGTAGCAGCCTTGCATGTGATGTATGCTGATGACTCTAGTGTGCTTCCCTCTTATTACCCTGTGTTGCCTAGTGTAGATGTGCCTAGCGTAGACTCCCCTGCTGCGTCAGGCGTAGGATCTCCTGCTTTGCTTAGCCTCGGTGCTTCCACCGCTTCACTGCCGCCTCGCGCGACTGCTGCGCTTTCCTTCACCTTGGACTCTGGCGCCTCCCGGTGTTTCTTCCGCGACTCCACGACGCTGACGCCGCTGCCTGTTCCCGCTGCAGTTACTCTTGCTAACCCCTCCGGTGGTCCCGTCGTTGCCTGCAGTTCCACCTCCCTTCCCTGTCCGGCGGTTCCTTCAGGTTCGCTCACAGGTCTGCATATCCCCTCGTTCTCCAGGAACCTAGTTGGTGTCGGCTGCCTCCAGGACCTTGGCGTCACCACTACGTTCCCCGGTCACGAGCGGTATGCTGTCTGTACCGAGGCCGCCACTGGTGCCCCCCTTACCACTTTCCCCCGGGACCCGGTGTCCGGCCTGTTCACACTTGACACCGCGACCTCCCCGGCTGGGTCTTCCCCCCAGGTAGCTGCGTCCACCCAGGTTGCTGCTGCGTGCTCCTGTCGGTCCCTCACTCACCCGACTCTCCTTTGGCACCACCGCCTTGGTCACCCTGCACTCCCGCGTCTGCGTCACATGTCCCAGCACGGTCTCGTCCTTGGTCTCCCCGGTTCGTTCCCCGAGTTTCCCTCCTCCCCCGCCCCCCTGTGCACGCCTTGTGTCGAGGGCCGGCTCCGCCGTGCCCCTCACTCCTCCTCGTTTCCCCCTACCACCGCACCGCTGCAGACTCTGCACATGGACGTCTGGGGCCCAGCACCGGTCCATGGGCCGCGTCGCGAGCGCTTCTTCCTAGTGCTTGTCGACGACTTCACGCGCTACACCACCGTCTTTCCCCTGGAGCGGAAGGCCGACGTGCCTGACGTTCTCATCCCCTGGCTTGTCTCTGCTCGTGTCCACCACGGTCTCCCTGCCTTGCGCCTCCACTCCGACCGGGGTGGCGAGTTTGCCTCAGGTGTCCTTGGTCGCTTCTGTCGTGCGGAGGGCATCACCCAGACGTTTACCCTGCCGGACTCCCCGCAGCAGAATGGGGTCGCTGAGCGCCGCATCGGTTTGGTCATGGAGGTGGCTCGCACCTCCATGATCCACGCCGGTGCACCCCATTTTCTGTGGCCGTTCGCCGTGCGCTACGCCGCTCACCAGCTTAACCTGTGGCCGCACCCCCAGCGGCCGCCGGTTTCGCCGACCCTTCTGTGGACCGGGTCCCCTGGTGACGCGTCTGCGTTCCACGTCTGGGGCTGCCTTGCTCACGTCCGTGCCTCTGGCACGGACAAGCTCACTGCCCGCACCCTCCCCTGCGTCTTCCTCGGTTTCCCCCTTGACGCGTCCGACTGGCACTTCTACCACCCGCCGTCTCACCGCTTCTTTCACTCTCGCGACGTCACCTTTGACGAGTCCGTCTCCTTCTACCGCCGCTTCCCCCACCGTGGTCCCCCGGTTACTCCCCCCCTGTTCCTGGTCCCTCCTTCCCCGGTGGTCCCTGCCCCTCCCCCCCACCCGCCCCCCCGTCCGGCCCCCTCTGGTGTGTCTCACGTCACCCCCCTCCCGTCGGTCGTCCCGGTCGACGAGTCTTCTGACTCTGGTAGTCCTCCGGCGCAGTCCTCGCCGTCTGTCCCTCCCCCGGTGTCTCCTCCTCCACCGCCTCCGCAGCCGCCGTCGCCGCAGCTGCTGCAGCCGTCGTCTCCACCGCCGCCGCCGTTGCAGCCGTCGTCTCCGCCGCCACCGCCGTCGCGGCCGTCGCTGCAGCCGTCGCCGCCGTCGTCGCTGCCGCTGTTTGTGGACTCTTGGGGTGCTGGCGTTGAGGTGGGTACTAGTCCTGGGGCTCCTGCCGTGGCTTGTCCCGGCGGGCCTGGGGGTGGTACCGGTGCTGGCGGGGTTCCGGGCTCTGGGGGTGTCCCTTCTGGGGGTGCCGGTGTGGAGGGTTCGGGAGGTAGCCGTCGCGCAGCTTGTGGCCCTGGCGTTGGTGTTGTGTCGCCGCAGCAGCAGTCCCCGCCGGTGTCCGCCCTCCGTCTGCTCGGCCTTCCGTCCCCTGACCCTGCGCCTGTTCCTCTCCTGCCGTCTCCTCCTCTTCCCGTCTACGGCCCCGTGTTCCCTCCGCCGGACTCGTCCCCGGCTCGTTTTCCCCCTCGTTCCCCACCAGTGTCCCCTCCTCTGTCTCCTGACCCGATGCCTCCCTCTCACGTCTGGTTTCGCCGCCCCTCCCGTGCTCGTCCTGTCTCCCCCGTCCCGCGCTCTCACCCTATGTTGCTCCGGTCCCACGCGTCTCGTCCTCCCCTCCTCCCGTCTCCTCCTCCGTCTTCTCTTGTCGTTGCGTCTCCTCCTCTGTCTGACTACTTTCGTGCCGCTCGTCCTCTTGTTCCTCGGTTCCTTGCCTCTCTGGTTACAGACCCATCTGCTCCAGTGTCGAGTCTTGACGCCCTTGTCGCTGCGGTCGCTGACTTCGCCTCTACCCGCCGCCTTGACTACGCTACCGCTCTGGTCTCTGACCCTGCCTGTCCTCCGTCTGTCGGGGGTGCTCCTGCCCTCGGCAGTGACGTCCTGGAGGACCGCCAGTACGAGCTTGCTTTCCTGTCCGAGGCTGCTCCCCATCTCTGTTCCATGCTGCTAGTCCCTGAGGGTGACCCAGACGCTTTCGACATCCAGACCCCTCGTACTTACGCTGAGGCGGTTTCGGGACCCTGGGCCTCTCAGTGGATAGCTGCCATGGAACAGGAGATGGCATCTTGGAGATCCACCGGCACCTTCGTCGACGCAGTTCCCCCACCTGGGGTGAACGTGGTCGATGGCCGTTGGCTCTTCAAGGTGAAGCGCCCTCCTGGAGAGCCGCCTGTGTTCAAGGCGCGCTACGTGGCTAGAGGCTTCAGTCAGCGCGAGGGGGTGGACTTCTTTCAGACTTTCGCTCCTACGCCGAAGATGACTACTCTTCGGGTTCTGTTACACGTAGCGGCTCAGCGTGACTACGAGCTTCACTCCCTCGACTTCTCCACTGCCTTCCTTTAGGGCAGCCTTCACGAGCAGGTCTACCTGCATCGTCCTCAGGGCTTTACTGGCACTTTCCCCCCTGGGACCCAGTGGCTTCTGCGGCGCCCAGTCTACGGCCTGCGCCAGGCGCCTCGTGAGTGGCACGACACGCTGCGTGCTACCCTTGCTGACCTGCAGTTCTTTCCGTCCTCTGCAGACCCCTCGCTCTTCGTTCGTGCTGGCCCGACTCCGTTCTACATCCTTGTCTACGTAGACGACCTGGTCTTTGCCACAGCTGACAGGGACGCACTGGCCTCCGTGAAGGCAGAGCTGCTGAAGAGACACACCTGCACTGACCTTGGAGAGCTGCGCCGTTACCTTGGCTTGCAGATCTCCAGGGACAGAGCCGCGCGCACCATCACCCTGACTCAGTCACACTTGGTGCGCCAGGTCCTTCAGAGGTTCAGCCTTCAGTTCTCCTCCGCACAGCCCACCCCTCTTCCTCTGGACCACAGACTCTCCGCTCCAGTTCCTGAGGAGTCGGTAGATCCCAGTGGTCCTTACGCTGAGCTAGTGGGTTGCCTCATGTACCTGATGACTTGCACTCGCCCAGATCTCGCATACCCTCTCAGCATCCTGGCTCGTTTCGTGGCCACAGGCAGACACCGACCTCAGCAGTGGTCTGCCGCTAAGAGGGTTTTGCGTTATCTTGCAAGTACATCGGGCATGGGGTTAGTGCTAGGCGGACGCAGGCCAGTGGTCCTTACTGGACACACAGACGCTTCTTGGGCAGACGACGCCGAGACGCTCAGGTCTTCCCAGGGCTACTGCTTTAGCCTTGGCTCAGGTGCTGTCTCGTGGAGAGCTACCCGCTCCTCGTCTGTTGCCCAGTCCAGCTGTGAGGCTGAGATCTACGCCGGTGCCATGGCGGCACAGGAGCTCCGCTGGCTGACCTTCTTGCTCACTGACTTAGGTGAGCGGCCTAGCTCTGCCCCCGTCTTGTACGCTGACAACAGGGCCATGATCCTCCTGTGTCAGGAGCCTCGACTCGAGGGTAGAGCGAAGCACATCCAGCTGCGGTACTTCCTCCTGCGCGAGCTACAGCAGCGTCGCCAGGCTCGCGTAGTACACTTGGCCTCCGGTGCCAACACAGCTGATATCTTTACGAAGGCGCTTGCGCCTAAAGATCATCAGCGGCACTGTGTACAGCTTGGTCTGGTTCCTGTAGTCCCTCACTTACTCGGGCCTTGACTTTGTACTGTCCTATATATGTGTGTACACTCAGACTGGACTGGTGTCCTCTCACAGTGGTTGGACTAGTAGTGCCGCCCTGTACTTGTTCTTGTCTTGTCTGTACTCCTTCTGACTGGTCTTTTAGACCCTTGTCTCAGAGGCTGGACTAGTAGTGCCGCCCTGAGCTGCTTGTCTAGGACATTCCCCTATGCAGTCCAGGGGGTGTGTCAAACATGTATATTGATCATGTTTGTATAGACTGTATAGGGTAACCTCCTAGAGGGTACAACATTTAGGTATATGTGCATGTACTCTCTAACTCTATCATTATTCAATTCTAGTTTTGAGAAAGAAGGCATATATACAAGAGGAGTACACAATCAGGGTCGTAGTAAGTGAGGGGCTACAGGAACCAGCCCAAGTTGCAAACAGTGCCGTTGATGATCTTCAGGAACAAGCGCCTTAGTAAAGATATCAGTTGTGTTGGCACCGGAGGCCAAGTGTACTACGCGGGCCTGGCGGCGCTGCTGTAGCTCGCGCCGGAGAAAGTACCGCAGCTGGATGTGCTTCGCTCTGCCCTCGAGTCGAGGCTCCTGACCAGGGCTGACGTTTCAAAAAAAGGCACTCTGAGCCAACCCCCCCAAAAAAAAAAATAGTCTGAAGGGCCTTCAGCCGAATTTTTTGTAGTCTGAAATGTCAGGGTCCAGAACTCAGCGAGTCTGATTTTTTCAGGGTCCAGGACGTACAACCAGATTCTCGCACGGGAAACACCCCCACAGCGAGAAACATCCCTCCCTCCTACACCTCCCAAAAAATCGGCGAAGTCCCTTGCAACCATTGAATATCCTCTCACAGCCCGCCCCCCCCCCCCAACCAGCAACCTTGTCCTACCCTCCTTTTGCGTAGTTGTTAAATGTGGGAAATGGGGAAGTCATTCATAAAAACCAAGGGGGTAAAATCGCACTGCCACGGAAATCGAAAATGAGGGGAGGGGGAATCGGAACTGACGGGGAAATGGGGAGGGAATCCAAATGGAGGGGAGGGGGGAAGCGAAACGGAGGGGAGGGGGGGGAAGGAGGGGGGGCGGTCGAAACGGAGAGGATGGGGGAAGCGAAACGGAGGGGAAGGGGGAAGTGATCGAAACGGAGGGGAGGGGGAAGGCGAAACAGAGGGAAGGGGGAAGTGATCGAAACGGAGGGGAAGGGGGAAGCGAAAATGGAGGGGAAGGGGGGAAACGAAACGGCAGGGAGGGGGGAAGCTGGGGCATAGGGCGGTGGGAGAAATTTCGCGCCCTTGCAGCGCCCCGGTTAGGAAATCTTGGACGTTAATCAATATATAACATCGAACAATTGATATATGTCGAAACAATCGCAAACAATCGTGACCGTTACATTTTGTTAGACTCTCAGTTGACCAAACGGGCAACTGGAGAGAATTTCCCTATGTTAAAATTGCGGAATTTACTCTCATTCCAATGCAATTTTAAAAAAATGTGAAAGTCTCATTCAAAACTTCTGGGTTGTTCCAGGTGTTAGGGTGGAATGTATCTGACAACATGACTTAGTCAAAATTTAGGGTGGGTTGTGGGGTGTGTGGGGGATGTCTCTAGCGTTCCGGGACTTCGCCGAAATTTTAGATGGGTTGTGGGGTGTGGGGTGGGGGTTGTCTCTAGGGTTCGGGGACTTGGCCGAAAATTTTTAGGGGTTGTGGGGTGTGTGGGGCATGTCTCTAGCGATTGGGGACTTCACCAAATTTTTCGAAGGTTGGTACTGTACAGGTTATGAGTCAGGGTCTGTACGCGCTGTGCTCTGAAAACTCAGTACTGAGTTAGCGACAACTCTGATTTTCTCAGGATCCCTAGAATCGTACTCTGAAGGGATCAGGATTGGGAAAATGCCTTATCTGGAAATTCAGGTTTGGCCAAAAAACCGGTCTGAGATTTCAGACTAATCAGAGTAAATAGTCTGATAAAGTCAGCCCTGCTCCTGACACAGGAGAATCATGGCCCTGTTGTCAGTGTAAAGGACCGGGGCAGAGCAGGGCCGCTCACGTAAGTCGGTGAGCAAGAAGGTCAGCCAGCGGAGCTCCTGTGCCACCATGGCACCGGCATAGATCCCACCCTCACAGCTAGACTGGGCAACAGACGAGGAGCGAGTGGACCTCCACGAGATGGTACCTGAACCAAGGCTAAAGCAGTAGCCCTGCGAGGACCTGAGCGTCACAGCGTCGTCTGCCCATGAAGCGTCTATGTGCACTGTAAGGACCAACGGCCTGCGTCCTCCCAGCACGAGTCACATGCCCGATGTACTTGCTAGATAACGCAAAACCCTCTTAGCTGCTGACCAATGCTGTGGTCGGTGTCTCCCTGTGGCCACAAAGCATGCCAGGATGCTGAGAGGGTATGCGAGATCTGGACGAGTGCAAGTCATCAGGTATATAAGGCAATCCACCACCTCTGCGTAAGGACCACTAGGCTTTACAGACTCCTCAAGAACTGGAGCAGAGAGCTTGTAGTCTACAGGTAGAGGTGTGGGCTGTGCGGAGGAGAATTGAAGACCGAACCTCTGAAGGACCTAGCGCACCAAGTGTGAGTGTGTGAGAGTGATGGTGCGCGCTGGTCTGTTAGCGGTGCAACTCTCCTAGGTCAGTGCAGGTGTGTCTCCTCAGCAGCTCAGCCTTCACGGAGGCCAGTGTGCCTCTGTCTGCAGTAGCGAAGACTAGGTCGTCTACGTAGACAAGGATGTAGAACGGGGTCTGACCAGCACGAACAAAGAGCGAGGGGTCAGCAGTCGACGGGAAGAACTGCAGGTCAGCTAGCATAGCACGCAACGTGTCGTGCCACTCACGAGGCGCATGTCGCAGGCCGTAGACCGGACATCGGAGGAGCCACAAGGTCCCAGGGGGAAAGGTATTGGTAAAGCCATGTGGACGGCGCATGTAGACCTGCTTGTGTAGGCTGCCCTGAAGGAACGCTGTGGAGAAGTCGAGAGAGTGTAGCTCGTAGTCACGCTGTGCTTCTACGGGTAGTAGCGCCCAAACAGTAGTCAGATCCGGGGTCGGGGCGAAGGTCTGAAAAAAGTCCACACCCTCTCGCTGAATGAATCCTTTAGCCACGTAGCGCGCCTTGAATACCGACGGCTCTCTAGGGGGGCGCTTCACCTTGAAGAGCCACCGGCCATCGATTACGTTTATCCCAGAAGGGGGAACTGTGTCGACATAGGTGCCGGCGGATCTCCAAGATGCCATCTCCTGCTCCATGGCAACTATCCACAAAGAGGCACAGGGTCTCGAGGTCGCCTCAACTTTAGTGCGAGGGGTCGGAATGTCAAGGGCGTCTGGGTCACCCTCAGGGACTAGCAACATGGAACAGGAAGGGGAGCAGCCTCAGACAGGAAATCAAGCTCGTACTGCCTATCCTCTAAGATATCACTGCCAAGGGTAGGAGAACCGCCGACGGACGGAGGGCAGGCAGGGCCAGAGAGCAGAGTTCTAGCGTAGTCAAGGCAGAAGGTAGAGGCAAAGTCGGCAACAGTAGCGAAAAGAGCGTCAAGACTCAAGACAGGAACAGACGGGTCGGTAACGAGGAAGGCAAGTACCCGAGGGCCAAGAGGACGAGCGACACGAAGGTACTCAGATAGAGGAGGCGGAGCGACAACGAGCGACAACGGAGGAGGCGAAGGGAGGAGGGGAGAACGAGACGCGTGTGAACGAAGCAACATGGGATGAGAGCGCTAGACAGGAGAGACAGGACGAGCGCGAATGGGATGGCGAGACCAGAAGTGGGACGGAGGTGTCGGGTCAGGAGACACAGGAAGAGATACAGGAGGAGAACGAGGGAGGAAATGAGCCGGGGACGAGTCCGGCGGAGGAAACACAGGGCCATAGATAGGAAGGGGAGGAGGCAGCCGGGGAGGCACAGGCGGGCGGTCAGGGAAGGGAAGGCCAAAGAGGCGAAGGGCGAACATCTGCAGTGATTGCTGCTTTTACTGCTCCACGCCGACACCAGGAACGCCAGCTGCACCACGGCTACCTCCGGAACGCTCCAGTCCAGCACCCCCAGAACCAAAACTTGCGCCACCCCCAGGACCGTCGGGACAAGCCACGACAGGAACCCCAGGACTAGCACCCTCCAAAACGCCCGTAACCCCAGACTCCACGGACGGCTGCTGCGGCGGCGGCGATGGCGGCGGCTGCTGCGATGGCAGCGGAGGAGACACCAGGGGAGAAACTGGCGATAAGAACTTTGCCGCGGGGCCACCAAAGTCAGCCGAGTCCTCGACCGGGACAACCGACGGGAGGGGAGTGACATGAGACACACCAGACGAAGCAGGACGGGGAGGGAGGGGAGCAATGGCTACCGGGGGAGTGGGAACCTGAAACAAGGGGGGGGGGGAACTAGGAGACCTCGGTGAGGAAAGCGGTGATAAAAGGAGACAGACTCGTCGAAAGTGATGTCATAGGAGTAAAAGAAGCAGTGAGACGGCGGGTGGTAAAAGTGCCAGTCAGACGAGTCAAGGGGGAAACCAAGGAAGACACAGAGGACAGTGCGGACAGTGAGCTTGTCCGTGCCTGAGTCACGGACGTGAGCAGAGCAGCCCGAGTCGTGGAACGCGGACTGCTACAAGGGAACCCGCTCTAAAGAAGGGTCGGCGAAACCTGCGGCCGTTGGGAGTGCGGCCACAGGTTAAGCTGGTGAGCAGCGTAGCGAACGGCGAACGTCCACGAAAAATGAGGTGCACCGGCATGGATCATGGAGGTACGAGCCACCTCCATCACCAAGCCGATGCGTCGCTCAGCAACCCCATTCTGCTGCGGAAAGTCCGGTAGGGTGTACGAAAGGATGATGCCCTCCGCACGACAGAACTGGCCAAGTCGACCTGAGGCGAACTCGCCGCCACGGTCGGAGTGGAGACACAGCACAGGGAGACCGCGGTAGAGGTGCGCAGCTATGACCCACGGGATAAGAACGTCAGACACGTTGGCCTTCCACACAAGGGGAAACACCGTGGTTTAGCCCGCGTAGTCGTCGACATGCACCAGAAAATAGCGCTCTCAACGCGGCCCAGAGACGAGGTCTGGGTCCTAGACGTCCAGGTGCAGGGTCCTGGAGTGGCGCGGTGGTAGGGCGAAGCGAGGAGGAATGAGGGGCACAGCGCAGCCGACCCTCGACGCAGGGGGTGCACGGTGGTGCAGGCAAGGGAGGGAGGGTAGGGAGCGAGACAGGGAGACCTAGGACGAGACCGTGCTGAGACATGTGACACAGACGCGGGAGTGCGGGGTGACCTAGGTGGTGGTGCCACAGAAGTGACGGGTGAGTGAGCGATCGACACGAGGAAGCCGCAGCGACCTGGGTAGACGGAGGACTCGGGAAGGACGTGCCCACCGAGGGGGAAGCAGTGTCCAGCGTAAACAGGCCAGACACCGGGTCCCGAGGGAACGTCGCAAGGGGGGCACCTGAGGCGGCCTCGGTACAAATAGCGTGCTGCTCGTAACAAGGGAATGTATTGGTCACGCTGAGGTCCTGAAGACAGCCGACACCAACTAGGTTCATGGAGAACAAAGGGATGTGCAGGCCTGTAAGAGAACACGACGGAACGGCTGGACAAGGAATGGTAGTGTAGCTATGGGCAACGACAGGATCAAAGGACGGGTCAGCAAGTGCGACAACGGTAGGCGCTGCAAGCGGCATGAGTGTGGCGTTGTCGCGGAAGGAGCAGGCAGACGCACCAGAGTCAAGCGTAAAGGACAGCGAACAAGAAGCTGCGGCCGGAGGAGGAGCGAGCGTGGAGCCTAGGCTAGACAACGCAGAAGTTCCTACGCCTGATGCAGCAGGGAAGTTTGTACTTCACACAGGAACTACACCTAAACTAGATAATAGAGGGTAATAAGATCCGGGTACCCTAAAAGCATTAGCATACAAAGAATGCAGCGCATAAGAAATCTGATCCATCTCTAACTCAAAGACAGGCACATCGTGGCGCAGCAGACTGGGCGAGTCAGGGAGGTCCGGGGCTGAGCCGAAGTGACGACGAAAAAGGTCGTCGAGGCCGCGGAAGCAGCTGGCGGTCGGGTGCGAGCGACGACACACAGTGCCATGGAGGGGGCCGATCTGGAGCTGGTACTGGCAGCCCCCTGCACTGAAGCTGCCGGCGGACGCCGAGCTGCGAGGGCCGCCACCGCGGCCACTACCGCCAGAGGCTCCTGGCCACCCCGGGGGGAGGCGGGCCCACGACTGCTGCTGCTAATGCCGTTGTGGCTGCTGTTGCTGCTCCTGGGCACCAGCCCCGATCCCCTCGTCGGATCCACTGTCCTTGCCACCACCACCACCACCCCGGCCACCACACCCCCCCTTGGGTCCACAACGTCCCCGGTGCGGGCGCGACTGCATGGACGCTACAGCTGCGGTCTCAGCGGCAGGGGCAGTCACGACGACCGCGGCTGAAACGTCAACGTACGTGCACTGGGAGGGCGCACAGCCCTGAAAGATAGGGACTGCCACAGTACCGCTCAACCGAGCGATAGTGCGCTGGCGAGTCTCTATCTCGGACAGGGCGGTTATAAAGGCGGTAAGGGTGAAGTCACCTGGGTGTTGACTAAGGAAGTGGTCACGAGCAGTGGCTGTCCAGAAGGCGTATGGCAATAAGGTATACGGTAGCGCAGAACGGCGGGGGGAAGGCAGCAAGCTGGGCGTCAGTGCTAGCGGTATGATAGCTAGCCTCTAGTGCACGGAGGTGAGTGGCTAGGTCAGCTACAGTGGGGAAAGTGGCAGGATCAGGGAACAGCATGGGGAGTATCAGGTGGCCAGCAAAGGCGGAGGTGGGCGTGGAGTAGCGCTCAACGACTGCATCTAAGAAATCCTTGGCATTCGCGACAGCAGTGAAGCGCGGACACTCAGATAGGGGAAGAGCATGACTAATGGCTAGATGCGCTACGGCATCGCGGGAATCTCAGACAGCGCGAGCAAGCGCAAAAGCAGAAAAGGCCTCACGCTGAGCAGTGGTACGGTCAGCAGGGAGGGGATCATGTGCGAGGGGGCGGGGAAGCTTGCCATCAACATGCACAGCCAAGGAGTGCCCATCCTGGCGTTGACCAGTAAGGTGACGTCGTAGATCGATAAGCCAAGCGATGAAGTTGATCGCGTGCCCCTCCGCGTCTAGGCGGAGTACAGAGTCCGCCATCGTGCAACCTCAGTGACACAAATCTACGGCGGCACAGCGACACAGCTGCACAGCTACAGAGCAACACAGCGACACAGCGGCACAACGGTCTGTTGCCCAGTCTAGCTGTAATGCTGAGATCTACGCCGGTGCCATGGCGGCACAGGAGCTCAGCTGGCTGACCTTCTTGCTCACTGACTTAGGTGAGCGGCCTAGCTCTGCCCCGGTTCTGTACGCTGACAACAGGGCCATTATCCTCTTGTGTCAGGAGCCTCGACTTGAGGGCAGAGCAAAGCACATCCAGCTGCGGTACTTCCTCCTGCGCGAGCTACAACACCGCCGCCAGGTCCGCGTAGTACGCTTGGCCTCCGGTGCCAACACAAGGCACTTTCGCCTAACGATCATCAGCGACACTGTTTGCAGCTTGGTCTAGTTCCTGTAGCTACTCACTTGCTAGGACCTTGATTGTGTACTCCTCTTTATATCTACCTTTCTGACTAGCCTTGTGGCTTCGCTTCCAGTAGCCGGACTAGTAGTGCCGCCCTGGTTTGCTCTTTTCTTGTTTGTACTCTTGCTGACAGGTCTTCGGACCCCTGCCTCAGAGGTTGGACTGGTAGTGCCACCCTGAGTTGTGTGTTTCTTTCTCAGCACTGCCCCTTATCTAGCCCAGGGGGTGTGTCAACTTATACATATATTTGTATGTATAAGTTATAGGCTGGATAGGTTTGTGTTCTTAGAGGGTACAATTCCAACCCTATATCTCCCTTGTACTCATTTGTTTCAAATTATTCTTCTATTCTAGCAAGAACTCCCGGCTGGAAGACCGAGCGGAAGGTCGAGCGGGGCTCACAGGGCTAGTGGCACGTAGAAGGACCGGCTGGGGCTCATGGGGCGAGTAGAGCGCGACGGGCCGGCGAGGCTCGAAGGGGCCGGCAAGGCGCTAAGGGACCGGAGGGGGCGCGCGAGGGGTCGGGGGGGCGCTAAGTGTCAAACATTAGTATATCTAGTGTTTGTATAGACTGTATAGGGTCACCTCTTAGAGAGTACAATCCTTAGATATGAATGCCTGTACCCATGTTCTCTACTCATTCATTACTCAGTTTTAAGATGGTATCAGCAGTAGGTAGGTCCCGCCGCCCGCCCATGCTTCCGCCCTAGGCCCTAGCCTCCCCCGCGCCCGTCCTAGTCGACCCCGCACCCGTCCTAGACGCGCCCGCGCGCCCGTCCTAGCTGCGCCCGCCGCGCCCGTCCTAGCTGGCCCCGCGCCCGTCCTCACGGCTCCCGTGCCCGTCCTAGTCGGCCCCCCACCCGTCCTAGTGGCCCCCGCGCCCGTCCTACGGGCCCCCGTGCCCGTCCTAGTGGCCTCCGCGCCCGTCGTAACGGCCCCCGCGCCCATCCTAGCTGGCCCCGCGCCCATCCTCACGGCTCCCGCGCCCGTCCTAGTCGGCCCCGCGCCCGTCCTAGTGGCCCCCGCGCCCGTCCTACCGGCCCCCGTGCCCGTCCTTACCGGCCCCGCGCCCGTCCTAGCGGCCCCCACGCCCGTCCTACCGGCCCCCGCGCCCGTCCTAGCCGGCCCCACGCCCGTCCTAGCGGCCCCTTCGCCTGTCCTACCGGCTCCTGCGCCCGTCCTACCGACTCCTACCGCTCCGACCCCGAAGATGACTACTCTTCGGGTTTTGTTACACCTAGCTGCTCAGCGTGACTACGAGCTTCACTCCCTCGACTTCTCCACTGCCTTCCTTCAGGGCAGCCTACACGAGCAAGTCTACCTGCGTCGCCCTCAGGGCTTCACTGGCACCTTCCCTCCAAGGACCCAGTGGCTCTTGCGGCGTCCCGTCTACGGCCTGCGGCAGGCTCCCTGTGAGTGGCACGATACGCTGCGTGCTATGCTTGCTGACCTGCACTTCTTTCCGTCCTCCGCAGACCCCTCACTCTTCGTTCGTGCTGGCCAGACTCCGTTCTACATCCTTGTTTACGTGAATGATCTGGTCTTTGCCACAGCAGACAGGGACGCACTGGCCTCGGTGAAGGCAGAGCTGCTGAAGAGACACACTTGCACTGACCTTGGAGAAATGCGCCGTTACCTTGGTTTGCAGATCTCCAAGGATAGGGCAGCGCGCACCATCACTTTGACTCAGTCACACTTGGTGCGCCAGGTCCTTCAGAGGTTCGGCCTTCAGTTCTCCTCCGCACAACCCACCCCTCTTCCTGTAGACCACAGACTCTCCGCTCCAGTTCCTGAGGAGTCAGTAGAGCCCAGTGGTCCTTATGCAGAGCTGGTGGGTTGCCTCATGTACCTGATGACTTGCACTCGCCCAGATCTCGCATACCCTCTCAGCATCCTGGCTCGCTTTGTGGCCACAGGTAGACACCGACCGCAGCACTGGTCTGCCACTAAGAGGGTTCTGCGTTATCTCGCAAGTACATCGGGCATGGGTTTAGTGCTAGGAGGACGCAGGCCAGTGGTCCTTACTGGACACTCAGACGCTTCTTGGGCAGACGACGCCGAGACCCTCAGGTCTTCCCAGGGCTACTGCTTCAGCCTTGGTTCAGGTGCCGTCTCGTGGAGAGCTACCCGCTCCTCGTCTGTTGCCCAGTCCAGCTGTGAGGCCGAGATCTACGCCGGTGCCATAGCAGCACAGGAGCTCCGCTGGCTGACCTTCTTGCTCACTGACTTAGGTGAGCGGCCTAGCTCTGCCCCGGTCCTGTACGCTAACAACAGGGCCATGATCCTCCTGTGTCAGGAGCCTCGACTCGAGGGCAGAGCGAAGCATATCCAGCTGCGGCACTTCCTCCTGCGCAAGCTACAGCAGCGCCGCCAGGCTCGCGTAGTACACTTGGCCTCCGGTGCCAACACGGCTGATATTTTTACGAAGGCGCTTGCGCCTAAAGATCATCAGCGGCACTGTGTACAGCTTCGTCTAGTTCCTGTAGCCTCTCACTTGCTAGGGCCTTGACTTTGTACTGCCCTTTATATATATTTACTCAGACTGGACTTGTGTCCTCTCCCAGTGGCTGGACTAGTAGTGTCGCCCTGGTCTTGTTCTTGCCTTGCCTGTACTCCAGTTGACTGGTCTTTAGACCCTTGTCCCAGTGGCTGGACTAGTAGTGCCGCCCTGAGCTGCTTGTTCAGGAATTGCCCCTATGCAGTCTAGGGGGTGTGTCAAACATTAGTATACCTAGTGTTTGTATAGACTGTATAGGGTCACCTCTTAGAGAGTACAACCCTTAGATATGAATGCTTGTACCCATGTTCTCTACTCATTCATTACTCAGTTTTAAGACTAAGGGCCGGCGGGGCGCTAGGGCCATGCAGGGCGCTGGAGGGACCAGCGGGGCGCGAGGGCCGGGCGGAGCGCGAGGGGCCAGCGGGGCGCGTAAGGGACCAGCGGGGTGCGAGGGGTCGGCGGTGCGCTAAGGGACCAGCGGGCGCGCGAGGGGTCGGCGGGGCGCTAGGGCCAGGCGGGGCGTAGGAGGGACCAGCGGGGCGCGAGGGGCGTTAAGGGACTGGCGGGCGCGTGAGGGGTCGACGGGGCGCTATGGGCCGGCGGGGCGCTAGGGCCAGGCGGGGCGCGTAAGGGACCAACGGGGTGCGCTAACGGGGCTGGCGAGGCTCTGAGGACTAGCGGGGCTCGCTAAGGCCAGCGGGGCACGCTAAGGGGACGGCGGGGCGCTAGGCTAGGGCGAGGGCGGAAGCGGGTGGGTGGACCTAACCTACTATGATACCATCTTAGAGTAGCAGAATGATTAGAAAACCAGGGTACATTGTGGTTTTGACACTCACTAAGGCATGCCCCTATCTAGTCTACTGTAACATATACAAAATATGTTTGATAGGTTGGTGTGTTGTGGTCGCAAACCACACACTACGTTTGTGCTTAAAGCTTAGTTGTTTTTAGTTTGCACAAGGTTTGTTGTGGAAGGTATTGGTTGTCTTTTGATCCAGCCATAAACTAATGCCTCTGGTTGCCAATGTCATGCAATGTTTATGGACGCGTTGAAACGTCGAACTGAACGAATGCAGCTTTGTGTCGAGGATAGAAGTGTTGCAGATGGTGGTTGGCAACGAACCACAGGAGGAAGGAGCCACCACCTCCACTGTGAGACTCGCTTTCTGCCCCCAAATGTTGTTGTGTGGTTGGCCACGGTTTCGTCCATGCGCAAATCTTGAGAGCAGGCCAGGCCGGGCAGGTGAACCCTGATTCTGGTCTGGGCCGGAAACTGCCACCTACAGGCTTGCCACAGGTCAGCCCTCCCTCCCAATGCCCACCTCGCGTGTCGCCGTGCGAATGGTATTGGCGTCGGAGTGGACAGGCCGCTCGCGAAAGTCCTTCATTTCGTTCACCACCGCGAGAGCAAGGAGCGAGAAAACCGTTCCTGCGTAACACCACTGTTACATTCCTTCGTGGTACCGTATCCTCGCTGCTACACTCGCCCAGGAAGGTAGATCTAGTACTCCTGGTAACACTCGCTCCGCATGCTGAGGAGGTTGCTCTTTCTGTCTGTGCTCGCTTGCCTGCTTGCAAGGAGGACTTGCTTTGCTTGCCTAGTGGTGAGATAGCGTACAGTATGCAATGGCGCCTTCATATGCTATCCAACGGAATTCGTTCTTGCTGGATGTTCGCCATTCCCACATGCCATGCCAGCTCGACACCTATGGGCGCTGCTACTGTACTCGTTCTTCCGCACTCCAGCGGGAATGCGCCCGACACCGACAGCCATTCCGTTTCACGAATGCGCAACCAAAGCGTGAACTCTCGTCTGTTGCTGGCCAGCATGTATGTCGCGTGCAGCGGTAATCTCGTCCAAGGACGAATAATCTCTATTCTCGACCACATTCGATGCGTGTTCAAGGCTAGGGTTGCCGATCTCATTTGAGGTATGCTTGAACTCCTAGGCGGATACCGTGCGACGCGTGTTTCCGTACGTTCTGACTGATGCTCACTTCGTAGTGATGGTTCTAGCATACCAGTACAGTGCTTCCGCGATAGCTGGGTTCGAAACATCACTTGAAGCGATTACGGATAAAACCTGCTTTGGATTCGACTGGTTGCTCCGTCGATTAGGAACTTCCGATTCGAAATTCGTTGTTGAAGGACGAACATATATTTTCATTTGAGCACAAGGTGATTCAGAAAAGCACAGCACAGCATAGCACAACACAGCACAGCACAGCACAGCACAGCACAGCACCGCACAGCGCAGCACAGCACAGCTGAGCATGGCGCCTGGGCGGGAACGATCTCACCACGACGCGACTTTAAGTTCGATCCAGGGGGCGGATGATGAGGATTCGTCTGGTAACACAGGACGTGCCAATCGTCGCCTGGCTCGCAGGAGGCGAAGGCCTTCGTTAGTACGCGCTTCGTTATTGGAACTCAGCTTGCAGCCGTGGAGGAAGCTGGGTCCGCTCGTTATCGTCACTGTGCTTTGTTTCCTGTTGGATCAACAGCCGTTTCTGCAGTTGGCCCGAGTCGCAGGTGAATGGCCAGGGACTGGTGACAGAGTGCAGGTAGAATGTAGTAGGGGGTGCTCCTGGCGAAATTTAGCGAAATTGTTCGTCTGGATCGTAACAGTATTGTCCGAGCAAAGGCGTGTCAATATCGCTGGAAAATTAAGTTCCCGGAGCGAGTGATTCCCCCCCCCCCCCCCCTTTCTTTCTCCCGTTGTCTCCGTATACAGCCTGTGCTCACCCTTCGTCCCCGTTGCTCTCTCCTGCTCCTTGCTCCCTTCGTCCCCAGCAACAGCCTGTGCAAATGATCCCTGCTCACTCTTGCTTCTTCCACTCTCATCTGAATCCCAATGCGTGCCCTTCTCCTGTCTGTGCCCTCGATCCGTCTTTGCCCTTGTCTCAGCTCACAGGGACGCATTTCACGAGCCATCCCGTCACCCATCACTGTACCACCTGCATCGGACTAATACCGAAGCGAGTTCAACCACTAACGAGGACGGTCACAGACGCGCTCCAGGCCATTCGCAAGCTGTGCAAATACACTCAGAGTCACCTTCATTTTTGTCACACCAGGCACATTCACATTATATCAAGTCGCGGTTACAGTCACAGTCACGGTTACATGATACAACATCACAGGCAGAGTCCCACACTCAATCTCTGCCATGGGCCGAGCCTCAGGGGTGGATGAATCCCTGGCTGAGGCAGCAGGTTCAGTCCGAGCCTGCAACAATGGCCTGGTTGGAGGAGCCCGTGGCACAAGAGGCTCGTCCCCTGCCTCCGGCGCTGCTTGCTGCGGAGCCAGACCCTCGTAACGAGCCTGACCCTGCTGCCGAGCCTGACCCTGCTGCCGAGCCTGACCCCTCTGGCCTTGCTTCAGTGACCCCGACTCAGTGGCCGCAGTGGCCCCCGTGGGCTCAGTTGCCGCCGTGGGCTGAGAGGCTTCAGCGGACCCACAGATGGAAATCAGGTGGGCTTTAGAGGCGCTATTCCCATCGAATTCGTTGGTTGGAACAACCGGATGAAACCGTTCAAGGATCCGCAACATTCCCGTGTTGACTCAGTGGCCCCAGTGACCTCAGTGGCCCCTGTGGCCCCTGTGGCCCCTGTGGCCCCTGTGGCCCCTGTGGGCCAGTGGTCCCAGTTGCCGCTGTTGCCTCTGTGGACGGAGCAGGCTGAGTGGCTTTAGTGGCTTGGAAGAGCAATAGAGAGGCGTGATTCTTCCTCCCTTTTCCCCCTCCACTCCCCCTCCCCCCTCTCCCCCCTTTCAGGCCCAGTGTGCTTGCCTAACACCTCGGCCGTGCTCATCCGCGTGTCCAAGGAAGCCGACTTCGAAGGCGAATGAGCCAATGAGCCAATAAGCCAATGAGCCAATGAGCCAACCCCCCTTGAGCCAACCCCCCTTCCAGGACGGTCATCCTGGAGCTGTGTAGCGACGTCGCTCTCCCCCTCCTCCCCTCCCCCCCACACCCTTCCTTTCTCCCTCCCTCTTCTCTGTCAGGCCCAGCGTGCTCCCCTAGCAGGTCAGCCGTGCTCATCCCCGTGACCAGAGAAGCCCACTCGAGCAAGCGCACGAGCCACCCCCCCTCCAAGTCAGTCATCCTGGAGCTGCGCAGTGAGGAGACTCTCCCTCTCCCTCTCCCTCTCCCTCATCCCCCTTCCCCCATTCCCTCCTCCCCCC
The DNA here is from genome assembly GCA_027943415.1 of Closterium sp. NIES-67. Taxonomy (NCBI): domain Eukaryota; kingdom Viridiplantae; phylum Streptophyta; class Zygnematophyceae; order Desmidiales; family Closteriaceae; genus Closterium; species Closterium sp. NIES-67. The sequence goes on along the minus strand of BQMB01001448.1, from coordinate 961,798 downwards.
CCCGTTCAGGCCCAGCGTGCTCCCCCATCAGCTCAGCGGTGCTAATCCCCGTGACCAGAGAAGCAGACTTCGAAAGGCGAATCCGCCACCCCCCTTCCAAGACGGTCATCCTGGAGATGCGCAGCGACGTCACTCTGAGGCGCGGGCTGCTGTGGGGGCCCGCCTATGCGTGCACCATCCTGAGGTCGGGCGCCAAGGCCAAGGGGAGAGGCTTCCGGCTGTATGTGCACCGCGTGGACGAGCCCCTGCTGCGGGTGTGGAATACGAGCAACATCATTGTGCACCGCGTGCAGGTGGGTGCATCGAGTACAGCTATGCCCTCCTTTGTCTCTTTCTATCTTCTTTCTCCTACCTCTCCTGGCTTCCGGCTGTACGTCCCACCAAGTGGATGAGCCGCTGCTGAGGTTCCTCAGCAGAATACGAGCAACATCATCGAGTATTCTGCTGAGGTGAGTGCATGGAGTGCATGCAGGTGAGTGAGTGTGTGTGAGTATATGCGAGAGTGTGTGATTGTGTGATGAGTGAGTGTTTTAGAGCGAGGGGCGCCCGGCTGTATGGGCACCGAGTGGACGAGCCTCTGCTGAGTGATATTGCTGGTGGCGCAAGTGAGAAGGCGTGGTTTGGCGCAAGCAGAATGGCCGGGGCATGTGAGGGGTGTGGGAGAATGCAGAAGGAAAGGGATGGTCAGTGCGCAGGTATCTTTCATTCTGCACTGATGAAGATGTTCTAGGGTCTTTACCTTGAGATCATGGCTAACGACATGTGAGAGGGGTGTGGGAGAATGCAGAGGGAAAGGGATGGTCAGTGCGCAGGTATCCTCTCCCGCTCCCTCTCCTCCCTCTCTCCCTTAGCGGATTTGAAACACCAGCGATGTGATAGAGTGGATTCTTTTTTTTTTTTTTTAACCTCAAAAATAGCACCAGCAATGTGATCCTGCCTGCCCTCTCCAATTTCCCACACCCCTCTCAGATCTCCAGCCATTCTGCCCCTACTCACCTGCGCATTTCAACGGCTGCTTCTCTCACTGATATCAGATATATCTGTGGTCTATGCCTTGCGTGCATTCCCCCACCCACCGCAGATGTCCCAGCCATTCTGCACCTTCTCACCTGGGCATCCTGATGGGAGAAGTCCCCAACACCTAGTAGTCCCCAACACCTAGTAGTCCCCAACACCTAGTAGTCCCCAACACCTAGTAGTCCCCAACACCTAGTAGTCCTCAATGCTGCCATTCTTTGGAGATCCAACATCAAGGACTTTTCCTCTCACCAATGTACATTTAGTCTATGCATTGCCCGCACCTCCTTCCCCCCACAGGTTTCACAGCCATTCCGCTCCAATTCTGCCGCCTGCCCTAAGGAGACCCCTTACGTGACTAGCCTTTCTGCCCTGATTAGTAACCTTTGGGCCTTTGACTTGCTTGCTTCTCATCTCGCCCCCCCACAGATGTCACAGCCTTTCCGCTCCAGCTCACCTGCATGCCCCAGGGAGATCCCTGATGTGGGAACGGACATCATCTGCCCTCTCATCCACGTCCACCGCTCCTACGGCATTCAGATTGTGAAGGTGAGAGTCTATCAGTAACGAGTACAAAGGCCGGTACATTCAGATCGTCAAGGTGAGCTGAGCCTGCTAATAACGAGTACAACGACTAGTAATAAGTGTGAGCAGACAGTAGGGGCACGTACGCTCTGTGTCCTCTCATCCACATGTTCCGTTCCTATGGCGTTCACATTATCAAGGTGGTCTGCTAATAACGAGTACAAACGCGAATGATATATGGGAGCAGGCACTACGGGCACTAGGTGTTTACATTTGCCATAGTACGAATGGTTTACAGCCAGCCAGCCACAATGAACCCCTGAGGATCCCCCCCCACTCCTTCAAACCCTTCAGGGTCACACCTATCAATCCCAGGGTAGGCATCTTACAAGCCATGCGCAGCCGTATGCATGCGGGTGCCAGCTGTGCAAGATCGGATGCCAGGGGTGGTGTATGCATTCTCACTTATCCCCTCTCCCCTCTCCCCTCTCCCAGGGCGACACTGTCAGCAGGGTAGATATCGTGCGCACCATGCACGGCCACATAGACTCAAGCAGATTGACAGCCGGGGGTCCCCGGGCATCCCACCCTGCATGGCTGTCAATAGCTCAGGTGGGATGCCCGGGGACCGGAGCTATTTATGCATTTTCTCTCTTTCCCCCACCTCCCCCAACCCCCCACACCCTCCCCCCCCCAGGGCTACACCTTTGGACGAGTAGATATCGTTCGAGCCATGCACAGCCGCATCGACAACATGAAGATGACAGCCGTGCAAGATGGGGAGAGGGGGAATGGTGTTATCCGGGTCATGCTGTCGGGGTACGGGCCCTTGCTGCTACGCTGCCACGTGTACATCACCAATAATGAAATCTATGGTACGTTCCTTGCTTGCTAGCTTGCTTGTTTGCCCATTCATCCGTGTGCTGCTTGAGTTTGGCTGGCACGGTGGGAGCAGTGGCTGACAACAACCAGATGCAGTACTGCTTGATGGCCCGATTACTCACTGCACGAGCGTAATCCACCTCTTTCTCCCGATCACTCACTCACTCCCTCCGCCTCCCTCTCCCTCCGTCTTGCCTCTTTCCCCCGTCCGTCCTCCCAGGAGCATTCGTCCCTGTGCTGCTTGAGTTTGGCACGGTGGGAGCAGTGGTCAGGAGCAATCACGTGCACGACTTTGTGTTTGCAGCAATCATGTGCGGCAACATGGTGCACTCGCAGGTGGGTGTTTGGGGGAAGCAACATGGTGCACTCGCAGGTGGGTGTTTGGGGGAAGCAACATGGTGCACTCGCAGGTGGGTGTTTGGGGGAAGCAACATGGTGCACTCGCAGGTGGGTGTTTGGGGGAAGCAACATGGTGCACTCGCAGGTGGGTGTTTGGGGGAAGCAACATGGGGCGCTCGTGGGTGGGGAAAGTAAGGGGGATATCTGGCTGCGTGCTGAGCACCATTTCCAACATCGTGATTGTAGCAGTGGGCCACAATCCTTTTTTTCCCCCATCTCCCTCCCATCTCCCTCCCATCTCCCCCCCATCTCCCCCCCATCTCCCCCCCATCCCCATTTTCCCCCCTTCCTCCTAACGTCAGGGTGACTGCAGGCGGAGTACCATTTCCAACAGCCTGGCTGTGGTGAATGGTCTATTGCAAGGCCCATCCCTCATCCCACCCCTCATCCCACCCCTCATCCCCTCTCCTCTTCCCCCAATGCCAGGGTGACTGCATGCGGAGCTCGATTCCAGCAACCTGATTGGAGCAGCGGGTCGGGTCGGGTCGGAAGCACTTCTATCCACCCTGCCATCTCTTGCCCTCCCCCTCTTCCCACTCCCCCCAGGTTGAATGCATGCCGAGCACCATTCCAACAACGGTATTGTCGGGTCACAGCCCTTTCTCCCCGTTTCTCTCCCCCCCCCCCCAACACTTCCCCCCATTCCCCCCATTCCCCCCCATTCCCCCCATTCCCCCCCATTCCCCCCCCATTTCCCCCCCATTTCCCCCCTTTCCTCCTTCCCGTCGTCAGGGTGACTGCATGCTGAGCACCATTTCCAACAACTTAATCGTAGCCGCGGGTCGCAACCTAACAGGAGGGGGTGACGCCACAGGGATATACTTCGTGTTGCACTGGATTAACCCGGGTAACCTGGCGGAGTGCAACTACATCATAGGGGGCGACCACTGCTACTATTTGGACTATGCCAGCTCGGGTGTGACTATACGCGGAGGGGCTTGTATCGACACGGCGGATGGCATGAAAGTCAACAATGGGAAGTGGTGAGTCAGCAATGGGAGGTGGTGAGTCAGCAATGGGAGGTGGTGAGTCAACAATGGGAAGTCGTGAGTCAGCAATGGGAAGTGGTGAGTCAACAATGGGAAATGGTGAGTCAGCAATGATGCGGGGTAAGGCGAAACAAAACAGTCTAGAATGCTGAGTTCAGAAGAGAACACGCATTGGTATGGTGTCTGGTTAATTGACTATGGAGCATAATGATAAGCTTGAGGAGCCAAACCGGTTGCAAGGCAGGAGAAGAAAGCACAGGAGCAGGAGGCGAGGCAACTTGGGAACCAACTACAAAGTTAGAGGAGTCGAACCAAGTTTGTGTAGCCCAACCTTGAACTCTGCTGGACCGTAAACTCAAACCCTAAACCCTAGAGACAAACACATTTCCTTCAAGGGTCCGTGGTGATGAGTGTTTATAACCCGTTCACTCTCCCAGGGGCCGCATTGAGCACGTGGTGATGCAACACACAGAGACATGCCAAGCTGGTGCACGGTTTGATGGGCCGTGGTGTTCTGTCTTCCGCTGCACAATGCTCAGTTTCTCGCTCTCGTTCTTCACTCCCCAGGAACCGCATCGAGCACGTGGTGATGAAGCGCACGGTGCACACGCCTGGCTGGTGCACGTGCCTCACTGCTACAGTTTGCAACTGCCTCAAAGACCCCGGCAACTTCTGGGACCGCATGCGCGCCAAGTACTACAACACTGCTGTGTTTCAGCAGGTGGGTTGTGTCCCCTTTTTAAGCCAACTCAGTAATATTTCGAGACCGTGTGCATGCCAAGTGTGACGATTCAATTGTGTCTCTGTTTCACACTTACGTTGACCCTGCTTTCCGTAATTATTTTTGTTTTTGTTTCTCTCCCCCGTACTGTATTTCCTGTCTTCCAGAAATGGCCTTGGATGAAGACCATTTGTAACGAGACTACGATTAATGGGGTTTCGTGTAACACAAATGCGCCGGGCACCTTGAAGGGCTCGGAGACAGGCAAGTGCAGCGGGCTGCCCACAAATAATTACATCGACCTGGTTTTGGTTGATGTGCAAGATGCGGATATGAATTATCGTTACTGCGAGAAGTTACCCAATGCGCCCAAGTTCAACACGCATCGGCACATTAATGTTACTTCTCTCTCGGGGAAATTCATCAATTATGGCAACAACGACCTGGGTGTTGTGAAGGGTTCAGCTATTTTTAAACAGCGGCCAGGATTCAAGAACTGCCCGAGGAAAAATGTTGGACCTCGGAAGGTAAGGGATATATTTTACCATCAACAATTTGGAATTAAGATGCCATTGCAATTCTTCCTAGTGATGTGGACGAATAGTAGCCATTTCCATGACCCTAGTCTTATTGATAAATTGAGACGGTGAGGTTTGTGTTGCGTGTTATCATACTGATCTGCTTTTCACTAAAAGTAAACTAGTTTGGGTGATATGAGTGGTTGTCATAGAAGCATCTGCACATGCATATGTTCCTCTCAAATTCCCCTCAGCCGCGTGACTTGTACTAACAAGCTCGTTTCTGCCGATTGAGTACAGTTTGTAACGCGGACAAACCCGCTAGAACCTAGAGCTCCAAACAGCAGCACCCTACAAAAAGGTGTTGGAAGCATCCTCTGGGGGAAGTGCCAGAATCTAGGTTGCGTCACTTGAGAGGGAGAACCACAATGGACCTCGCGAATCGGATGGCGTTCAGAAGTTTGATGACATCAAAGATACCCATCCGATTCGGTTTTGGATTGCTTCTCGGTTTTGGATTGCTCCTCGGTTTTGGATTGCTCCTCGGTTTTGGATTGCTCCTCGGTTTTGGATTGCTCCTCGGTTTTAGTCGGGCCATGCTCGCCTGTCGACCCCGATGCGTGCATGCTGCTGCATGGCCTGCGTCGAGCCGCGAATGTTTCTACCCTGCCTTCAAGCCGCGACGAATTCCACTCGGCCGACAGTCCACGCCTGCTTGCGATTCGAATCCGACGCAGCTGCGGCCATGCACGCTTGTGCCCGCACCGCAACTCTCCTCGTCAGCCCATTCTTAATCGCGTCGCCAATCGCCAGCGCCTCGTCGAAGCGAAAGTCCCTTCACATCGTAACGAGATCGCATGGTTAGCGATGGTTGTCAAAGCCGTCTTGCCCTACCGTTCCTATCAATGTTGGCTCGTCTCCGCATGGCCGAGCCACGAATCCCTACGGTTCGGAGCCGCAATTCTCAAAAACCGCCCACGCATGGCCGAGGCGTGAAGCCGAAGGCCTTAGAGCCGAGGCCATAGGCCACGTGGCGATCGAGCCTCGCTGCCGGCGATTGAGGCGGGTTACCCTCCGCGCCTGGCGATATCTACGAAGGACACCGCGGCCGTGCCGAAACGGAATACGGTTACCCGTGGAGCTTATTCTTCCGCGACCAATGGATGGTCACGGGTGCGTGCGGCGGAGCTGGTTCGGTTCGGTTCGGAGGCGTAGAAAAGCTGGGGGGCGTGCAGGCATTCGGAGGGACCCCTCTTATCAGAGGCTACTTTTGAGTCGACTCAGGAGAGTCACCTCGTACAAAAGCCGGCGGGCGTGCAGCCAGAAGCTAGATTCCGTGTTACCGGAGGCTGGAACCCGGCGTTCCTCTGCGCTTGCTCGCGCTCTGTTTTCTAAGCGCCGGCAGCTAGGTGGCAGCCTCTCAGTCTCCTAACGTGCCGTCGCAGCTCTAGTCGCAGCTCTCGTCGCAGCTCTCGTCGCAGCTCTCGTCGCAGGTCTCGTCGCAGCTCGCATCGTCACGCACAGTCGTTTGCGAGGCAGCGGCCTGAGGCCGTTGCAACTGAGGGACAACTTCGGCATCCCTCTGTGGTTCTTATCACCATCACCCTTCGCGAGCCTTCGCCATGCGTCGTTACCTCCTGCCGCTCTTCTCCCGTTTCGTCAACTTCGCCACGCGTTTCGTCGACGCCATCTGCGGCTTCCTCCTCCTCCCGCCGCTCGCGACGCGCCTGCTGCAGTGGCTGCTCCCGTTAGAGGAACGCGCCGTGCTGCGCGCCGCGTACAAGGCCACCGGGCTGCGTGACTATGGCGAGGGCTCGTTTCTGGCGCCGCTGCGGCTTCTATTGAAGGGGCTGGAGGAGGAAGCGCGGCTTAGCGCGTTCGGGAGGATTCTTATATGGAACGATGTACAGGTACAGTGCATGTACAGTGCATGTACAGTAAATGATGCACATGAGTAAATTGATCATTCGTGCCAGTGCTCTCCTGCCTCTCTCTCTCTGCCCTTGCCCCCACTATTGCCGCCATCCCCTCCCCCACCCCCCCCCTTCCCCCCTTCCCTGATTGTCTTCCTCCCACCATCCGCCCCCACCCACTCACCCACCCATCCACCCACCCGCTCACCCACCCCCCCACCCACTCACCCGCCCGTTTCCCCTCATTCTCTTTCCTTCCTCCCTCTCTGTCTCTGCCTCGCCCCCACCATGCCTCCTTTTCCTTTGTCCCCCCTACAGCGTCTGCTGCGGTTTCACCTGCAATTGGAGGACGCCAGGAGACGACATAAACAGCCCCCCCCCTCCCCCCCTCCCCCCCCCCCCCCCTTCGCGCACACCCTCGCCCTCTCCCCTTGGTCCTGCTTTCCTCTTTCCCACCTCTCTCTGTCCCCGCCCCACTCCCCCCTGCCCCACTCCCCCCTGCCCCACTCCCCCCCTGCCCCACTCCCCCATGCCACCACCTCTCCTCTCCCTCACAGCGTCTGCTGCGGTGTCTGCTGCAGCTCACGAGGAAGCGCCACTAATAGGCGTTACCAACCCCCCGCCCCCCCGCCCCCTACCACCACCACCATGCCACCACCCCCTTCCCCTCCCCCTCCCAGCGCCTGCTGCGCTATCGCCTGCAGTTGGAGGACACGAGGAAGCGACACCCCGAGATAGAGAAGGAGAAGATAAAGGTGGGTGTGAACGAGTGAGTGGGTGAAGGAGAGGGAGTGAGGGAGTGATGGGGTGGAGTGAGGGAGTGAGAGTGAGGGAGTGAGGGGGTGGAAATTGCTCTTTGTCACGTTTTTCACATCAACCTTCTCTTCCTTGCTTATGGCTCTTTGCTCCGCCCCTCTTTATCCCCCTTATAAGCAGGCTCCAGTGTTCATCGTGGGTCTGCCTCGCACTGGCACCACGCTCCTCTCCTCTTCAATCTCCACTCCCTTCTGATTACCACCCCCTCCCCCCCCCTCGTCTCTCTTTTCCTATCCACTCTTCATCCCCCTTATAAGCAGGCTCCAGTGTTCATAGTGGGCCTGCCGCGCACGGGCACCACGTTCCTTTTCAACCTGCTCGCCCTCGACGACTCTCTCTTCCGCTCGCCCCTCACATGGGAGGTGCACCACATGCACCCTCCCCCGGATAAAACCTGCTACGACACGGATAAGAGGATTGGGGAGACACAGGCGTTCTTGGAGGGGGTCTCTGCGCTGCTGCCTACATTCCAGGTGGGTGCTGGGATTTTACAGGTGGGTACAGCACCAGATGCACCCTCCCCTGGACGCCACCTGCTATACTACTGATCACAGGATCGACAAGCAGAGAGGCCTTATTTAGAAAGGGGCTGCGCACTGCTAATCTAGCTACTTCCCAGGGTGCTGTGCAAAGGCGATTGTTTGCTCGCTCGCCCCCCACATGGATGAGAGATCATCCATCATACATACACCACACGCACCCTCCCCTAGGCACCACCTGCTTGCTATGCTACTGATAGGAGTTTGGCGAGACAGGGGCTTGCCTTCCCAGCTTAATTCCGAGGCGGCTGAATCGGTTTCATGTGCAAGCTTTCTCATGCACACTCACTCCCCTTCTCTCTCACTCTCTCACTCACTTCCATGGCGCTCCCCTCCCCACCTCCCTATCCCCTTCGCAGGCGTTACACCCTGTGACAGCAACGGGGCCACAGGAATGCATGGGGCTCATGATGTGAGTAGCAACCAACCCCTCTTGTGATTCCCTTACAACGCGAGTACATGGGATGGGACCCATCATCTGAGTAGCAGTAATTCCGTTGCTTTTTCCCCTCATTTGTCACTCCCCCCTCCCTCTTATCACTTCCGTTGTCATTCCCTATATTACCATCCTCGTTAATGCCTTTTCCTTATCAATCCCCCCACTCACACCCCCGCCTCCCTCCCGTTTCCCAAACAGGTTGACTTTCCCTCCTTCGCTTCTCCCTCCCTCACATCCCCTCCCCTCCCCTCCCCTCCCCTACCCTCCCATCCTCTCAGGTACGACTTCACCTCCTTCGCGTTCCCCACCATCCATTTCAACATCCCCACCTACTTCGACTGGTACCTCACGTCAGACCTCACCCCCACCTACCGCTTCCTGCGCTGGCAGCTGCAGTACCTTCAGTGGAAAGGTCCCAAAGCGGAACGCTGGTTGTTGAAGTGCCCAGCCCACCTCTTCTCCCTGCCTTCTCTTATGGCCGCTTTCCCCGACGCCGAGCTGATCTTCACACACAGGTGAGTAGGAGGGTGGGATATGGTGGAATTGGGGAGGAAAGTGGGAGGGTAGGGAGTCTTCAAGCAAAGGTCTGGCTGCTCAAGTGCCAGGGTCATGGCTGCCCACCTCTTCTTCCTCATGGCTGCTCTTCCCGACACAATGCTTGTATTCACTCGTAGGTGTGAGAGGTGGGGTTGGGGGTAGGGGAAGCAGCTGCAGTCCTGTAAGGGGGATAGAGAGCACTTACTTAAATCCTATACCGTTCTCTTTCTATGCTTGGCTGATTGTCTATCCAGGAACCCATTGACAGTGTTGGCATCGGCGCACAGCCTTATAAAGGGGATAAGGAGCATTCACTCAGATCATGTGGACACAGCAGAGGTGAGGCGCAAGTCTTGGTGTGATTGCAGTTGTTTTTTAGTCGACTAAATGGTCAGGATTGCAGTTGCGATGCGACAACAGTGCGACAACAGTGGGGTGGTGGGCTCAAGTCCTGGCCTGCACTTGGCATTGCAACAAACGTAGGAAATGGACTGTAGCGTTGCTACTTACAGGCCTCAACTCAAACCCACTTCTCCTGAACCTCCTCCTCCCCCCATGTTCTCACCCTCGCTCATCCTTCCTCTCCTCTTTCGCTCTCCCTTTCCCTTCTGCCCCAGCCCTCTCCCTTTCCTTCCCCTTCTCTCTTTTCCGTTTCTCAAGGGCTTGGGTGCCAAGTGTTGCACGCGTATTGGCTGGAAAGTTGTGGGAGTCTCAAACCCCTGTTTCTGGTTCCCTCCTCTTGTCTTTTGTTCCCCCACCCTTCCCCCTCTCCCTCCCTCCCCCCTCCCCTTTCCCCCAAAACCCCCCTCCCCACGCGCCCCCTTCTGGCCATTCTCATGCCAGATCTCCAGGGACTGGGTGCCAAATGTCGCACACGCATTGGCTGAGATGATTCGGCTGAGAGGGATTGAAGGGGCATATGCAGAGAGGGAGGGAGCGGCGCCTCTGAGGAATGTAGAGGGGAAGGAGGAAGAGAAGGCAGGATCGAATGGGTTTGTGACAGTGACAAAGGGAGAGGAGGAGGTGGGAGATGAGGTGGGGGGCAGTGAGAGCATTGTTACCAGTAATGGGAGCAGGAGCGGTGGTTCTTTCCCTACTGGTTTCACCAGCAGCAACAAGAGCAACAGCAGCAATGGCAGCATGAGCAATGGCAACAATGGCAACTTAAGCGACGGTAGCAACAAGCGCATCAGCAGCAATGCCAGCAATGGCAGCACCGACAGTAACAAGCTGCCTGCAGCTGGCAGTGCCGACACGCTGATGTGGCAATCTCAGGCCGTTGATGTGCGCTACAATGACCTGGTGTCCGATCCGATGGCCACAGTGCGCCGCATCTACCGCGACCTGCTCAAGCGCCAGCTGGACGATGATGTGGCGGATAAGATGCGTGCCTACCTGGCTGCCAACTCCAAGGTGAGGAGGGGAGGGTGGGAGGGAGAAGATGTGCCAAGGCACGTCAATGCGTGTCCTACTACGGTATCTACCCCCACCTATTGACCCTTTTAGGAGGAGGCCTCGCTCACTGCGAGTGGGAGGATACGCTGCTGGATACGGCTGTTAACACCCACGCACTCGTATCTACGTCATCCCATCTCATCTCATCTCTTGCCATCCCTCCCTTTCCCTGACCACCTCCTCAGGAGAAGAGGCCTCGCCACCACTACAAGTGGGAAGATACGCTGCTGGATAGGGAGGAGGAGAAGAAGCGCTTTAAGTTCTACATTGATGCGTTTAGTCTTGATAGTGAGTAGTAGAGTTTGTAGTGTGAGCCTTGTACTGCATGCTGTAGAGTCGCTGCCAATGTATTGTGCTTGTATATATCTCTACAGGAAGAAAGAGTTCAGTGTTAATCATAAAATCAATATGCATATGCATTATTGAAGCAATATAATGGGGTAATAAAACATAATGGCGGTCATATAGTGGACATGAGCTGCTGAGGCAATTACGAGGAATACAACAGAAACCAACTCTTGATAGTTCCGACAAGATGGCGGTGAGAGGGCGGCGGTGAGAGAGCGACGGTGAGAGGGCGAAGGCGAGAGGGTGATGGTGACGTGGGTGGTGGTGAGAGGGTGGCGGGGAGAGGGTGGCTGTGCGGATGGCGGCGGTAAGGGGGCTGTGCGGTGGCTGTGCCAGAATGAAGGAGAACGGCTGCTTCTAGCTGGAGGGGTAAATGCAACGGCGAAGGTTGACAGACGGGTCATGCAACGCAAAGAGTGACACCAAGTGAAGAGCTTGGCTGGAGCTTCCAGCCACAAGCGAAGGGCTCCTACTCCAAATCATCCCCAGGTGAGATGAGGCTTAACAACAAATCGGAGAGCCTTGGGTTCTCATCCTTCTGGCATCAGAGGATGACGGCCTCATGTTGAAGTATACTCGACGGAGTTACCTCGCGACAAATCATGGTAGTAGCTGTAAGTTTCCCCTCGTGACAAATCACGGAGTGTATTCGCTGAGTGGAGTCGGTAGCAGCAGTTTTTCTTCTCTGCCCAGTGTCAATGACCTGATGCCCATGGCATAGACAGGTGGAATTTCACGTGTATTTCTGGGCATTTCTCTTCTGAAACCAGAGCATCGCCAGGTAACACATGATTGAAGCAGGAGCTTGTAGCGCGTACAGATTCTCGCCAGAACATCACAACCAGAACGCGCAATTCCCCGCCAGCCCTGGCAGTTCCGCGCTCGCGTCTTCCGCCCACGCTTCGGACCACAGCTGAGCGAATCCGCCAGCAGGGGCACGCGGAGAACCATGCGCGGGCGGGTGCGCATAAGCAAGCGCGCAAGAGGCGCCATTCCCGGCGGCATCCAGTAAACTCGAAGCCGAAAAACGCTTCTGAATCCGCGGCGCATGCTGCTCTTGCTCCTGCTGCTGCTGCTGCCTTTCCGCCTCCCTTTCCGCCTCCCTTTCCGACTCCCCTTGCCAGCAATCCCGCCCCTGCTGAACGCTGCTTAAAAAGTTGCTGGCAGCAGCAAGCTGCTCGCGCGAAAGCTTCTCCCCTGGCGTGCCCGCCTCGTCCCCCGTTTCGACCTCCATCTCCGCCCCCCCCTCCGACATTTCTTGAATCGGCTCGAAAATACACTTGCTCTCGATCGTTAACCTCCCCCTGTCGTGCGCGTTCCCCGTATCCTCCATTTTTTTCGGATAACCACCCGAATCCTCCGCCCGTCCCGCGTCGTCCCCCCAATCTCCCCCCGCTTCTTCCCCCGCTTCTTCCCCCGCTTCATCCCCCAACTCTTCCCCCTCCGCCACGCCGAACTCCCGCAGCAGCTCCTCGAAGAACGACAGATCCCCGCCGTTGGCCCTCCCGTCGTCGCAGATCTGGACCGTCAGCGACGTTTTCGAGGCGGACGGCGTGGGAGGCGGAGTGGTGGGGAGAGCGGAGGCGGAGAGAGAGGAGGGGAGGGGAGAGGCGGAGAGAGCAAGGGAGGAGGTAAGTCTAGGAGATTTAAGACTACTACTAGTAGTAGCCGATGAGCACACGGACGAGATCATGTCGGCTTCCCATTGGATGATGTCCCACAGGCTCGGCTTCTCGTCGCTCAGGCTCGGCTTCTCCTCGCACAGGCTCGGCTTCTCCTCGCGCAGGCTCGGCTTCTCGTCCGCCGACGGGGTTGAGTTCCGCTTCCCCTCGTCGCACTCGCCGCCTCTCTCTCGCTTCTCGCCGGCTATCGCCTCGCACTCCACAGGACTGTTCGAGCCAGGGCTCGGGGCCCCAGGCTCGGGCTTTTCTCTCACCGATGGCTGGAAGTCCAACATGATATCCATGCCGACAGCTTCGGCCCATTCCCATGCCGGCGCGTTGCCGTTGACCCGGTCAACACGGTCAACGTGGACAACGCGGTCAATGCAGTCAACGCGGTCAGGTCCTCCAGTCGTTGCGCATGCAGATGCGGGGGAAACGTCGGCGGTGTAAACGGCGGCGGGGGAGTCGGCCAAGCCGCCGGATGCCGTTCGGCGAATGGCGGATGCGCCCGCAGCGGATTCTGGCGCCGTTCCGCCGTTGTCGACAGCGACGACACACGTGCGCGCTCGGCCCAATCGGGGCTCGACGAAGCGCGGACACGAGGGAGTGGCCGGCGCAGTGTTGCACGCCCGCGGAGAGTCCGCGGAACGCCGCGGGACAATTTGAGGCGCCTCAAAAGGCGCGGTCACACACGTCCGCGGAGAAGCGGAACGCGGGTCTGGGATGCGCGGGGAAGGAAGGAAGGTGGAATCCGGCAAAACGAGCAGCTTGGGGGAAGCGGGGAAGGCGGCGGAGTGGGCGGAGGCGGGGAGGGGGGCGAAGGCGGAGAAGGTGGGGGGAGGTGTCAAGCGGAGCGGCGGAGGAGTGGAATCCTTGGCGGGATCTGCTTCCGGAGAGGGGGCCAAAGCGACGGTCCTCAGCGTTAGCGGAGGCTGTCGAGCGTCGCGACGGCGCCGCGGCGGACGAGGCGAACGCTGCGTGGCGGTAGTAGCACCGCATTGGGCGGTAGTAGCACCGCATTGGGCGGCAGCAATAGCGCCGCATTGGGGGGTGCTAAGAGTTCCATACTGCGAGGTGGTAGCGCATTGAGCGGCGCTAGAAGCCCGAGGCTTCTCCGCCATTGTAGGCCATTCTCCGCCGACATTAGGGGTCTCAATAGTAAGATCTGTACTACCGGTTCTTGGAGCCGCATTAGTAAGATCTGCAGCGACTGGCGACTCGGAGCGGCTTTTCCGCGGAGTTTCCGGGCCGCATTGCCTTCGCTTTCTCGGACTCGGCGCCTGAAGGCTCGGCGGTTGGAGGCTCGGCATGGAGAGGCTCGGCACTGAAACGGGTTCGTGGCTACTATTGAGAGCCTCGGGGACGGAATTCGTAGGCCAGGCGCATTGAGGCCCGTACCACTCGCATGGCGCGTCTTTCGTCTTCGCCGCGACTCGAAGCGCATCCATGAAGCTCATGCCGCCCGCCATGTCTGCTCATGCGCGAATCGCTGCTGCTATTATTCTGCCGGTTGGGGCGGACCGCAGTCGGGGAAAGGAAGGGCCCGTGAGGAAAATCACCACCAGCCTATGCAGCTCTGCAGAATCGCGAAGGATAGCAACGAGCTGTGATTCTAGGACATGGAACGAAGTCCACACAACAACTTGCACCAGACAATGGCACAACATGAGGATTGCAGTCTATTCCTCCTCCGCACCGACTTCCCGTGACCTGTCAGTCAGTCACCCACCAACCCATCCCCTCCCTAGTGACCCGTCCTTTTTGTGAGTGTGTGCCCGTGACCCGATTTGTCTCGTGGATTCGATTGGTCGTGGCAGAAGCAGATTGAGCAGGGTACATCTCCCCGCCTCTCACGCTGGGAGTTTGTGACCTATCCCTGCACAGCGCACTGCGTTGCGAGGGATTCCCAGCAACGAGAATATCAGAAGGGGGGCATAAAGGCTGGGCTCACGCGAGTCGCTGTGGGCCAACATCTGGGTGGAGGGGAGAAATAGAAAGCGAGGGTGTAGGGAGGGGAAAAAGGGAGCGAGGGTGCCGAACATCAGCGAGAGGGGGTAGCCCTATCCAGGAATGAGTTTTAATTGGTATCCCTAAATTTCAAACCCTAGAAGGGGAGTGAGTTTTAATTGGAATCCCGATCTCGAGACGAACGCTTTCCTCCTTGTTCCATCCGCCAAACTGGTAACGTTTTGTGAAATTGTGAGTGCACGTCTAAGAGGGGAGGGGTTTCGCAACCTCCTCCTTCCCATTCTCACCCGTCCAAAAGCATGCCTAGGTTGGGTTCTGGTGATTTTACCACACTATCCCGAACCCCCACCACCCCCACCCTCCCGAGGCAGAGAAGTGGCGAGGTAGAATTCTCCCACTCCTTTCCCAATGGCAATCGGATAGTTTTCTGACGAATTATTGGCACGGGTACCTCGGGGGAAAAATTGAGAGCCTTCTCCAGTCGAGGGGGAGTAGGCTTCGGGAAACGGGTTTGCTTTGCTGCATGGGGCGGACCGGGAGGTGGCGGGGGGGGGAGGGGGAGGGGGGGGGGAGGGGGGGGAGAGGAGAGGAGGGATGGACATGAGCGTCCACGGCGACGGATGGAGGGATACGAAGAAAGGGGACATCGTCAATGAGGTGGTGTATGTATATCCGTTCGAAGTTATCGTCGGTGTACGCCGTGTGACTTTACTGCCTTTTAGGGCCACCAGCTTGCGGCGGTATCCTATAATGTGCTATAATGTATACATCTAAATTTCGAGTTCATGGCACACTACGTTTTGGGCTGGGTCTGAAAAGTATTCGTCGATTCCCTGGGCTGGGACCACCACCGTGCCTTCTGCTGCAGCATGCAGGTGGGGCGGGGTGGGGAACGGCGAAAGGGGCGGCGGGGGAAATGGGGGCATTGGGGGGGGGGGGGGGGGAGCCCCTTCTTCAAGTCCAGTCAGGTTTTTCTGACCAGGCCAACCCCTCCCGCCCGCTAGGAGGCTTTTGGGAAGTGGATATTTTGGGGCGTGGAAAATAGTGCGGACACGGTGTGCACGTCCAAATGCGCGTGCCCCCTCAGTGTATTCAGGGGCAAGCTGACATCACCGAGCTGACATGGACAAGGGGCACGGGGAATGTGTGAACAAAGATGGCTGCACAATGCTCCGCTGGCCCTGACCATGATGAAGCAAGAATCTCTTTCGATATTTTCCTGCAAACGGTATGCAGTTCTCTGTAACATGCATAAGATTCTGCTTATGTTAACAAATGAACTACAACAGTATTCAAGAGTTGGGGTCTTCATATAGCCATCCAATGTGTAACAATGGGGGGTTCAATCATGCCTTCTAGCATTAGCATCTGTATTTTTCTCATAATTGTTCTCAGTAATTATTGACCTTGCACCAGACTTTACCTACCTCTAGACCTGGTAAGAAACAGCCTGAACGTTTTAAAACCAGTTGCATTTTGCAACACATAGAACTGCAGTAGTGTGACATGAGGTCAGTCACTGGTGCCAAGAATAATTAATAAATTACAACATAATGCCCAAATTGAGACCTTATTCATGAATCGTGATGCATCTCGCACAGGGAACAAAAAGCGACTTCCCACTTATTCGGCCTCTAAAGATCATTAAAAGGGTCTCCAGGGCCACCGGCCTCGAGTGGCCTTAGCAACCTGAAGGCTGCCCATGCCCTTCATGTGAGCGGCCATGAAATGGCTTCTCACCGAAATCATAAGGTAGTAGTGGCAGGCAGCATGACAGGCTGAAATAAGAAATTCCGAGTCGAATCCACGTCCCTGTCGCCCTTCGCGGTAGTAGAAGTAAGCAGCATCATGATTTCCGCATCACATGCGAGGAACACCACGAAAAGAATCATCCAGCCGTTACCAGAAAGAAACGCGCACCATCCATCACCACAACGCAGGGTTCCCTGCGAGGCTCGATAGGTCCACATTAAAGCCGTCAGTCCAAGCCTCCGACCACAGCGAAGCGAATCCGCCAGCCGGAGCAGAGGGCGTGGGGGGGATGCCTGAGGGGGTCGGCGGAACAGCAGGCTCCCACGCGTTGGAGCCCCAGCCGGTGGGCGTGGGGCACGGAGCAGCGGCTGGAGTGGACATTGAGTACATGTCGGCGAACATTGACGGAGCGGTAGCGGCGACGTTCGCGACGTCGACGAGAGGCGGAGCAGCAGGACGCTTCGGGATTGATGGCGGAGCTTGCTGCTGCTGTTGCACTTCCATCTGCTGCTGCTGCTGCTGCTGCTGCTGCTGCTGCTGCTGCTGCGGCTCGTGGTGCAGGCGCTGCTGCTCCTGCTGTTGTTGCTGCTGCTTCTCCTCGGCTTGTGCCTGTGGCTGCTGCTGCTGCTGCTGCTGAGTCGCTTCCTCCTCGTCCACGCCAAACTCCATCAGTAGCTCATCGATAAATATCTTATCATCCAATTTCTCGGCTTCCACGTCAGCAGTTTGAGCCAGCACTGCAGGCTTCGACTCCAGAGGCTCCGAGAAACCAAAGACCGGAATCTTAACAGTGGGAGGAGCGGGACGGGCTTTAGGACAAACCGACGAAACCATCTCCGCCTCCCACTGAAGAATTTCGGAGAGGCTGAGCTTCTTCTCGTGCCTCGCATCCTCCTTCTGCTGCATCTGGATGCGGAAATCCAGCTGCTGCTGCAACTTGCTCCGCTCCCCCTGGGCAGGTTTGTCGGAGACGGATTCTGGGACGGATTCCGTCGGATGATTCCGTCTCTGTGCCGGCGGCTCGGGGACGACGAAGTCTCCTCGTAAGGATGAGGCGACGGCTTTCACCCACTCCGACGCAGCATCATGGAAATCGAAGTTGACAGCTCCGTTGGACGCGAAAAGCGAAGAGGTCGGCGGCTGCTCAGAAGCGCGTACACACTCAGAAGAATACGCCGGTCGTGAAGAAAGCGCGAGATTCTGAGGAGTGGAGGTTGTGGCATTCTGGGAATCCAGGCGCATACCACGGCTGGCGGTAGTGCAAGCACGGACCAAACGAGGCTCATCCGACGGCTGACGACACGGCGCAGCTGATGTCATGGAACGGATCAACGGAGGCTCGGAACGAGGTTCGGACCGATGCATGAGAGTTGCCAGGTCCGGGAGAACGAGAAGCTTGGTGGAGGAGGTGGAGGCGGTGTGTGCTCCAGATGAGACTGGGAGAGTTCTTGGCTTGAGCCGAGGTGGCTCGGAATCGCACTGCTTCCTCTTCTTGAGATTCGGGATTGGAATCGGCTCCTTGCATTCTGCTGGCCAGCCGTTGGAGCCGAACCACTCCGATGGAGCTTCTTTCGTCTTAGCGGCGACCCTAAGCGCATCCATGAAGCTCATGCAGGCCATGTCAGCAGGCTTTCTAGTTTTCCAGTATCTAACAAGTGGAAATCGGGTACGTTCTACTCCGCTTGAGCTGGCGTGATAAGTACAGAAACGAGCCTCCGTGGAGTCGCGAGAGGCTGGGAAAAAAATGAATGAATAAAATAACTAACCTACAGGGCTGGAAGGAAACCAGAGGACTGCGGCATGTAAGTCGGACGAAGCTGGGTTGTGCGACGGAAGCTAAACAAGTTGACTTGCGAGCAGGCAACAATAATCAAACGCTACAACGAAAGCGAACGTCTGTGGTGGTCGGCAGGGCTTCCAACTGCACGGGCTTGGCATTCAAAGGGGTTCCTATGGCTGTTCGGTTGGAGTCTCGTTTTCTCAAATGAAAGGCGAGGTCAGGGCGACGGTGGGTGGGTGGGTGGGATGTACGCTGAGAGCCATGGAAGGAGAGGGGACAGGGAAGGAAGAAAACGGGAGACAGGTGAAGAGGGGAGGAAGCCTGTGCTAGAGGCAAGGAAGGGAGGAGGGGAGGGGAGAGGAGAGGGAGAGAGGAGTGAGATAGAGGAGAGAGAGGGGAGAGGTGAGGTTAGGGGGAGAGAGAAAGTGGTGGGGGGGGGGGGATGTGGGGGAAGGATTTGAGGGGAGGAAGGAGAGGAGGGAGGAAAGGAGCAAGGCGGCAAAGCAAGTGGTTGGAGGCGGGGATCTCCCCCCACCCTGACGCGAGGGATGATTGGCGAATGCATGGGATATTCTTCGCGCGCTCTTTGCAGAGGCTTCAGCTCAAGCGGGCCACACAAAATGCCGGGGCACAGGGGGGTTGTGGTGGGGGGGAGGGGAGCCTAGGGTTTCCCGCGCTCGCGTGAGGTGGTTGGCGGGTTGGCTGGTGAGCGCGCGGAGGGAGGGGGAAGGGAAGGAGGGGGGGGGGGAGGTGAGGTGGGGGGGGACGGGAGGAACAGCCAATCGCCCCCAGCGTCTAGATGACAGGTGTCCTCGCCGAAAAAAAAAACGTTCGAGCGGATGGAACGGTACAGTAAGTATGCGCGGGCCTCGTTGGCCGAGTGGGCTCCGCGCGGAAGGTCTTGCGTTCCGCCAGCTTGTGGTGGGGATCCATAGGGCATGTGAAACTGTCTCGAGCTTTGTTCGGGGCAGCTGCCTGCTCATTGATGGCTGCGGTTACTGTTGGCACGGAGAAAGGCGAATCACGTGATGTATTTTCAGGTGCAAAGTCAGGTGGTACAGTACAAGTGCCTCACCAAACTTCTTTTCTTCTTGCCCAGTGTGCTACGTTGTTCTGATCCCCACAATTGATGAGTGGAAGTGCTAGCGTTGCCTGGTGACGACTCTTCTATTCTTCTTGTGATGCCCGAAACAGCTAGAGTGAGGGTTTGGGCGGCTGCTGAGGTGTGGTTGGTGAGGTGAGATAGTGGAGGTGAAACCCGAGATCGTTCTAGGATCGGGTGCCCGTTGGGTTTCTTTCCTTCGCGGTCAACGAAACTCGACCGCCATGGCAGCATACGCACTGGGGGACACCGTGAATGACCGTCGATCTGAGGTCGAAGAAACTGGCATCCTAGATCGTGATTGGCAAAGCAGGAAATGCTATCAGCAGGAATGGTGATGATGTGACAAAACTGCCCGCCAGCTGATTCTAGCTGTCATCACGACGCAGAAGAATGTACGCACCACAAGGTTGCCCGTTCATAGATAGTGTGTTAAAGGTACTAAATAGAGGTTAAAATAAGCTAATATTTTTAACCAAAAAAAGTATTCAAAAAATGAGCTAGCCTACAATAGAGCAAGATTAGGTATAAGGGGCGCAAATGCACTCCGTTGTTGATGAAAAATGGTTGAATGTTGCATGATTTGTACCGTACGTTCAAATGAGAGAACATTACGGCAACGAATACCCAAGCTCGATTCTCTTCGAACGAGGTACACACTTTCCAAACAGGTGAGATTATACTTGACTAACAAGGCACATGCATTATCAATGTGGCAAACAATGCTTCTCGACTTGATGCTGCTTGAATGAATAGAATGGGGTAATAACATGGCATGGCACACATAAAGCATTACTCCAACCGTCCCACAGCGTCAACTAGAGTAGGATCATGGAAATGGCTACCATTCATCCATTTCACTAATCTAAACCGCCAGGGCCTTTGAACCCCAAAATATCTATAATAGAAGCTATCCCTCACCTTCTTAGGCCCCACTATTTTCCTCGGGCAGTTCTTGAAATTGGGCCGCTTCTTAAAAATAGGTGACCCCTTTTTAACACCCAGGTCATCATTAGCGTAATCAATGAACTGTGCGGACTCAGACGTTACGTTAATGTGATTATGTGTATTTAACTTGGGCACGTTGGGAAGCTGCTCGCAGTAACGGTAGTTCATGTCCGCATCTTGCACATCAACCAAAACCAGGTCGATGTAATTATTTGTGGGCAGCCCGCTGCACTTGCCTGTCTCCGTGTCCTTTAAGGTGCCCCGCGCATTTGTGTTACATGGAGTTCCGTTAATGGCAGTCTCGTTACAAGTATCCTTCATCCAGGGCCATCTCTGAACATATAATAAGGCGGACGGCAATGGTGAAAAGTAAAGGAGGGCAGAGTGAACACAATGCGAAGGGAGATTGAGACGAATCAGTTACAAACCCAAGTACAGTACCAGTACCTTTGTTGTCTTATAAGGGGGATGACCTATAAGGAGGACACACCTGCTGAAATGTAATAGATCACCTGGCTTGCATACAATTTTGCCAGGGTCACAGACACTTACAGACTGTGCCAAAGCAGACAGACAGCCCACCCTTTCACAGCCAGAGTTGCAAGGTGCATCTGACCAGGTGCGGTCAGATGTGAGAGGGTGCATCTGACCTTGCAAGGTGCGGTCAGATGGGAGAGAGTGCATCCGGCAATACATTCTGAAAAGTGTGTCGCTGTTATGCTTGGAGGCGCACATGCAGTCCCACCGCGCCAGAAGATGACTGATTTGGCTATAAGGGGGATGCAACCCACCTTCTGAAACACGGCACTGTTGTAGTACTTGGCGCGCATGCGGTCCCAGTAGTTGCCCGGGTCTTTGAGGCAGTTGCACACCGTGGCAGTGAGACATGTGCACCAGCCGGGGGTGCTCTCGGTGCGCTTCATCACCACGTGCTGAATGCGGTTCCTGGGAGTGGGGAGAGGTGACAGAAAGGTGAAGAGAGGTGACGGAAGGAACATTGGATGTGGTAGCAGATATTGTTTTGACTGCGCGCATCAGTCTGGCGTGTGCTCCGTGCACCCCTCATCACCACATACTGGATGAGGTCCCGGGAAGAAAATAGAGCACATAGAAAAATAGAGCACGTCGAAAAATAGAGTACATAGAAAAATAGAGTACGTCGAAAAAATAGACTACATCGAACAATAGAGTACAACGAAAAATAGAGTACATCGAAGAATAGAGTACATCGAAGAATAGAGTACATAGAAAAATAGAGTACATCAAAGAATAGAGTACATAGAAAAATAGAGTACATAGAAAAATCTAGAATCGAAAATAGAGTATATCGAGGATATAGGAAAGGGAAACATTTCTGTGAACACGTGCCCGATACGGTTCCTGGGAGTGAGGAGAGGTAACGGAAGGAAGTTGTGGTAGCGGAATCTCACCAACACGTGCATCCACTCACCATTTCCCTTTCCTGACTCACCATTCCCAATTGCTGACTCACCAGTCCCCATTGCTGACTCACCACTTCCCATTGTTGACTTTCATGCCATCCACAGGCCCGATACAAGCCCCTCCGCGTATAGTCACACCCGAGGAAGCAAAATCGAGGTAGTAGCAGTGGTCGCCCCCGAAGATGTAGTTGCACTCCGCGATATTACCCGGGTTATTCCAGTGCGTCACGTAGTATATCCCCGTCGCGTCCCCTCCCCCAGTCAGGTTTCGGCCCTTGGCAACCACAAGGTTGTTGGATATAGAGGTGAGCATGCAGTCGCCCTGGGAAGGATTGAGGAATGTGGGGGGTAAGGGACAAGAGAGAGTCATAAGTGTACGATGGTTGCATGGTATTTCCCCACGGTGGCGTGCCCTCCCCCTGTCAGGTTGCAGCCATTGCCAAGCACACGGTTGTTGGAGATGGATGTGAGCCTGCAGTCGCCGAGGGAAGAAAGAGCGAGAAGGGAGAGAGGGCGAAGGGATGGGGGACGGGATGGGGGATAATCGATAAGAAAGAGCAATAAGGTAGGGTTGGTGGCGGCCATTGCCAAGCACAAGGTTGTTGGAGATGGATGTGAGCCTGTAGTCGCCGTGGGGGGAGGGGTTGGTTTGGGATATGGGGGAGACAGGCAGCAATTGTTCCGGCCCTTGGCTTGCCAGCCGCGAGGTTGTTGGAGCTGGGAGTGAGCATGCAGTCGCCGTGGGGGGAAAGGGGGGATTGGGGGGGTGGGGAGAAGAGTGAAGAGGAAGGAGAAGGAAGCAATAAGGTAGGGATGGTTGCGTTGCGGCCCTTGCCAGCCACGAGGTTGTTGGAGATGGGAGTGAGCATGCAGTCGCCCTGGGGGGAGGGGGGAGAGGGGGGGAGGCAGGGTGTTTGTTTGAGAGATGAGGGAGACAAGACAAAATGGGGTTAAAGGGATGAGTGCGGTCCTTGGTCACGACGAGGTTGTTGGGTACACAAGTAAGCATTTTTTAGGCGCCTCGAAAAACGAGGTTGACTTTTTAGGCGCCTCAAAAAGCGAGGTTGTTGGGTACAGAAGTAAGCATGCAGGCGCCCTGGAGGAACGAGGGGGAAGGGCAGGGAAGGGAGGGAGGGGGAGAATAGACACGAGGGAAGCAAAGGGAGGAGTAGGGTAGCCGCTGGTGGGGGGGGGGGGGGGGGGGGAGAGGGAGGGAACAGCAGGAATATGGTGGCGATCGTTGCGGGGATGCGGGGATGCGGAGATGCTGATTTGCGGAGTTTAGCCACGGAGATTGAGTTTTGAGACGTGTCAAAACAACAAAGTTGCGGATTTCAGCCACGAGTCCTGCTCTCACTTTCGTTTGAGTTTGAGTTTTCCGCGTTGCGCCTCCCCTCACCTGCGTGAGGAGTCTATTTTTGAGGCGCCTCAAAAATAGATTCCCCATTGCGCCTCCCCTCACCTGAGAGTGCACCATGTTGCCACCCATGCGTGAGGAGTCTGTTTTTGCCATGCGTGTTGCCACCCAAAAACAGACTCCTCACCTGAGAGTGCACCATGTTGCCACCCATGCGTGAGGAGTCTGCTTTTGCCGTGCGTGTTGCCACCCGCTATGACAGCCCACACAAAGTCAAGCCCGTGGTTGCACCTCACCTGTTAAGCTGTGATCTGACACATATAATCCAACATACTACCTCCCCCCTTCCCCCTCCTCCCCTCACCTGAGAGTGCACCATGTTGCCACACACGATGGCAGCCCACACATAGTCGTGCACGTGGTTGTTCTTGAAGATTGCTCCCACCACGCCCAACTGCAGCAGCACTGGCAGGTACGTGCCTGGGGGATCGGAGGGGGTGAGGCGAGAGAAGCGGCGGAGAGTGGTGGAGAGGAGTGGAGGGGGATAGGAAAAGAGTAAAGGAGAGATGGCAGCCCAACCCACACGAAGTCGAGCACGGGGTTGTTCTTGAACGCTGCTCCCACCGTGCCAAACAACACCATCACTGTGCATGACGCGACAGGGGTCCGTAATGACCCGACCCGACATCATCACACCAATGACCCCGTCATCCTCTTCCCATCCCGACGTCAAGTATAGCCCACCCACACATGCCATACCATACCACCACACGTACCATAAACTTCGTTGTTGATGTAGATGTAAGCGCGCACCAGCAGGGGCCCATACCCTGATAGCATCACCCGGATGACCCCGTTGCCCCTCTCCCCATCCTCACAACACACCACGTGTGTCCATGCATCTCACACACCCACACGTACCGTAGATCTCGTTATTGGTGATGTAGATATAAGCGCGCACCAGCAAGGGCCCATACCCCGACAGCATCACCCGGATGACCCCGTTGCCCCTCGGGAAGTCGTGCACGGCTGTCATCTTCATTGAGTCGATGCGGCTGTGCATCGTTCGCACCATGTCCACCCGCCCAAAGGTGTAACCCTGGGGGGATAAGGGAGCGGGGAAGAAGGCAGGGTCAGAGAGAAAGTGTGACGCCCTGCTGCCCCTCGTGAAGCCGTGCACGGCTGTCATCCCCATTGAGTCGATGCAGCTGCGCATCGTGCGAACGAGTCGACTCAAAAACCGCGTGTAATGAGTCTGCTTTTGAGTCGACTAAAAAAACCGCGTGTAATGAGTCTGCTTGTGAGTCGACTCAAAAACCGTGTGTAATGAGTCTGCTTCTGAGTTGACTAAAAAAACCGCGTGTAATGAGTCTGCTTTTGAGTCGACTAAAAAACCGCTTGTAATGAGTCTGCTTTTGACTCGACTCAAAAACCGCGTGTAATGAGTCTGCTTTTCAGCAGACTCAAAAGCAGGCTGCGCATTGTGCGAACCAAGTCCACCCGTCCACAGGAGTAGCCCTGCAGGGAAAAGGGGAGGAGAGAGGGAGGAGGGGGAAGGTGTAAGTCACCAGAAGTGACGACCCCCCTTGAAGTCGTGCACTGCTGTTATCCTCTTTGACTCGATGCGGCTGTGCATGGTTCAGACAAAGTCGTGCAGGCTGTGATGGCTCTCTGAGTCGTGCACTCTTTGACGGGTCAGACAAGGTCCACCCGTCCAAAGCTGTAGCCCTGAAGAGGGCGTTGGGGAGGGGAGCGGGGGAGAGGGGGACAGCAGGGGAGAGACAGCTGTGCATGGTTCGAACAAAGTCTACCCTGCCAAACGACCATGCACACCTGGCAGGGGACAACAAGGCAGGGTAGACTGTGCATGGTTCGAACAAAATTTACCCTGCCAAACGACCATGCACAGCTGGCAGGGGACAGCAGGGCGGGGTAAAAACTTTGTTCACAGCTGCCCTGCTTAAATGGAACAAAGCCTACCCTGCCCTACCCCGTTGCCCCTCGTGAAGTCGTGCCAAACGTCTACCCCGTTGCCCATCGTGAAGTCGATGTGGCTGTGCATGGTTCAGACAAAGTCCAACCTTCCAAAGGTGTAGCCCTGCCAAACGTCTACCCCTCGTGAAGTCGTGCCAAGCATCTACCCCGTTGCCCCTCGTGAAGTCGATGTGGCTGTGCATGGTTCAGACAAAGTCCAACCTTCCAAAGGTCTAGCCCTGCCTGGTGTAGCCCTGCCAAACATCTACCCCTCGTGAAGTCGTGCGCGGCTGTCATCTTCATGTTCTCGAAGTGGCTGTGCATCGTGCGGACCATGTCAACCCTGCCTATGGAGCAGCCCGGGATGAAAACAGTGACTTTTGAGGTGACATTTGAGTCGAATAAAAAGCCAACTCTGCCTGAGGCGCAGTCCCGGTTGAAAAAGGGGCCAGCACCAGGGTGGTTTTGAGTAGACTCAAAAGTCGACTCAAACGCAGCCCGGGATGAAAAAGGAGCAGACACTAGGGTGGTTTTGAGGCGAAACAGAATCCGCGTGAACTGAGACTGCTTTTGAGGCGCCTCAAAAGCAACCCTGCCTGAGGCGCAGCCCGGGGCGAAAAAGGGGCAAACACTAGGGTGGAAGACGGGAGGCAAAGTTGGGAATCAGAGAGTTGATGCATGGGAATTGGGCAGTGAAACAAAACGGCCGCGGCTCCAAGTCGTTAGCAAGTGTACTCCTTATTAGCAGCCTCAGCTCACCTTGACAATCTGAATCCCATAGGAGCGGTAGACGTGGATGAGAGGGCAGATGATGTCCGTTCCCACGTCAGGGATCTCCCTGGGGCACGCTTTGGAGTAGGCGCGGAAGGGCTGCGACATCTGTGAGGGGGGGAGGGAGGGAGGGGGAGGGGGGGATGCAAGTTGGGTATGGATGGAGCCGGAGAACATAAGCAGCAGGCTTTCAAGCATCAGTAACTTCAGGGAACTCCTTGGGGCACGCTTTTGAGTAGGCGCAGAAGGGCTGCGACAAATGTTGGGGGGGGGGGGGGGGGTGCAGAGAGCAAGGGAGAAAGAAGTGGCAGTGAGTGCCTGCAGTGAGAAGGGAGAAGGGAGTGAGAGCAACAGGTGTATTTTGAGTCGACTCAAAATACAAATGGCTTCCGCATCTGTGGGATGGGATGCGAGAAAGGGGAAGGGGGTAAGCGCGACAGCAGCAGCGAGGGGAGAGGGAGAGGGAGAGGGAGAGGGAGAGGGAGAGGGAGAGGGAGAGGTTACCTGCACGCGGTGCACACACTCTCACACACAGTCCCAGAGACTGACCCACCTGTAATCGATGCACGATGACGTTGCTGGTGTTCCACATCCTCAGCAGGGGGTCGTGGTTGAGTGGTTTATGACGTGGAATGGAGACCCACCTGCACCGCACTTGGTGCACAATAATATTGCTGGTGTTCCACACTCGCAGTAGCGGCTCGTTGTTGGTTGAGTGGGGCATGATGTGGGAAAGATAGCTCACCTGCACTCGGTGCACAATAATATTGCTGGTGTTCCACACCCGCAGCAGGGGCTCGTCCACGCGGTGCACGTACAGCCGGAAGCCCCTCCCCTTGGCCTTGGCGCCCGACCTCAGGATGGTGCACGCATAGGCGGGCCCCCACAGCAGCCCGCGCCTCAGAGTGACGTGATTCTGCAGCTCCAGAATGACCGTGATGGACGATGGGTAGCTCCTCCTCTTGCGGAAGTCGGGCTCCTTCGTGACATTGATGATGATAGCGGTTTCGATGGGGGAGCATGCTGAGCCTGCAAGGGGCCGGGCGGGTGGGGTTGTCAAAGGGAACAGGAAGAGGAGGCAGGGAGCAGAGAGGTTGCGGCGTGGATTGGAGGGGCCGTGAGGCGGCCTCAGGATGGTGCATGCAAAGGCGGGCCCCCACAGCAGCCCGCGCCTCAGAGTGACTTGGTTCTGCAGCTCCAGAATGACCGTGATGGACAATGGGTAGCTCCTCCTCTTGCGGAAGTCGGGCTCCTTCGTGACATTGATGATGACAGCGGTTTCGATGGGGGAGCACGCCGACCCTGGATATGGTGTGAGCAGGGAGCGAAGGGAGGAAGGGAGAGAAGGCAGTGAGGCTGAGGCGTGGTTCAGAGCTCAGAGGGAGGGCAGTTGTATTTTGAGTCGACTCAAAATACAACTGGAGCTCAGAGAGAGGGCCGGGCGCGAGGCAGCCTCGGGACGGTGCACGTGTAGCCGAGGCCGAACAGCAGCCCGTGCTTGATGAGAGTGACGTGATCCTGCATCATGAATGCATCATGAATGCAGCATGAATGCATCATGAATGCATCATGAACTGCAGGTCCAGGATGACCCTCCGGGACGAGGGGTGCTGCCTGTGCTTGCGCAAGTCAGGCTCTTGAGTCACAGGGGGGGGGGGGGGGGGGGGGGGGGGGGGACGGCTGAACCGATTGGGGAGCAGGCTGGGCCTGGATGGGGGGGGAGTGGTTGGAAAAAGAGGGCGACCGGCTGGGACGAGGGGTGCTGCCTGGCGTTTTTGAGAATTATTCTGAGGCGCCGCAAAAACCGCGTGATAGGAGTCTAGTTTTGAGGCGCCTCAAAACTGGACGAGGGGTGCTGCTTGCGTTTTCTCAAAAACAGCTTGCTGAAGTTCGCCTCACCTTGCATAACGCCAGCATGAGCAGCAGCCGAAACCGAAGCAGGGCTGGCAAAGTCAGCCTCGGCAGCAGCAGCGGCGTAAGGTTCGGCGGCAGGTTCAGGCTCGGCAGCAAGCCAGCCTGCAGGCACGGGACGAGTCTCCTGCGCCATGGACTCCTCCATCCAAGCCAACGTAGCAGGCTCGGACCGAACCTGCTGCCTCAGCCACGGGTTCATCCACTCCTGAGGCTCGGTCCAAGGCAGATACTTCCCATGTGACTGTGACTGTAACTGGTGTGACTTGATATAACGTGACTCTGGCTGGTGTGATTCTAGTGAAGGTGAAGGCTCTAAATGTGATGGTAGTTGCACGGCTTTCGGATGGCCTGGAGCGGATCTGTAACCGTCCTCGTTAGTGGCTGGACTCGCTGATTCTGTATAAATAGAGAGATTCTGATGCCAGGCGCTAGTCCGATGCAGGTGGTACAGGGACCCGTGGCAGGACGGCTCGTGATACGCGCTCCTGTGACCTGACACGAGGGCAAGAATAACATTTTCCGTGCGGAGCACGAGGAGACAAGGGAGTGAATTTTTTTAGTCGACTCAAAAGTCAACCCAGAGGGCAAGCATGAAATTTCCCGTGGGAAGCACGAGGAGACAAGGGTAAGAAGGGGGTAACGTGGGGAGGAGGGGAGGAAATTAAGCGGCGAACTTAGCAATGCACTAAACCAAGCACCGAGGTAAGCACCGAATCAAGTACTTAGGCAATAAGCGACAGGCACGAGCACGTGGCCATTCACCTGCGGCTCCGGCGGGGAGCAAGAGCGGCTGTTCGAGTCGAACCAAGGCGACGGAGAGCAAGGCGAGGAGCAGAAACACGAGCAGCGGATTTAGCGGATTCAGCCTACTCTGCAGTCCGCAGGGTAGGCGAGTAGTTCTGCGTCCTACTCGACGCAGCAACTGCTCTCCGCGTCTCGGCATTGTCGGAGTCGGGATATATGGAGTCACGGCGCCGAGTGGTTCACCACGTCCCCGCTTCTCTGGTACAGATCTAAGATTTGGGCTTCTTCCGATTCGGCTCTTCTAGTTGGCTCTGAAGGAACTCGACTGTGCAACGTTACGATGCCGCTTTCCGCAGTAATAAAGGTGCCTAAATATAACTCAGCTAGCAAAGCTCCGATGAAACTGGGAACCTCGATAATGGTTAGTGTCGCATCAGTCGTCACTGAGACCACAATAAGATATCCCTGCAGCGTCTTGGTTCTCTTCCTAACCCTGATCAGCTAATTTTGACCACAGATGTCCGCGAGCTAAGTTGGCTTTCTTGACACGAACGGACCAGGTTGAGCCACACTGTCGGCCCACCGTTGGGTTTACGCGGTAAAATTGGGGTCGCGACACGGAAATGTTCAGAAACTCGCGGCGTGGGAAGCTCGGGGAGCAAGAACAAGCTGTGACACCGTTCATCCGTGCTCGGTTGGCGAGTAAGGAACGCCATAGGGGAACGAGACGCAAGAAACAGACAGTAAGAGCCACCGAGCAAGAACAGAGGAGGCACTGGTTTAGGCGGCGCACGGTCAGAGCAACAGAGCAGACGGAACCTTGGGAATGGTTCAGGTTACCCGGCTCATGAGCTAGTTGTCGGTGGAGAAAACAAACCCTAAATTTTGCGAAGAATATTTCGAGCTTATTCGCATACTCGCGAGCACGTTGCTCGTTGACGGGGAAATGGTTTTCGTGAACCGTCTGCCCGCCGTCACGGCACACCCACCACCAGGGCCTATTTTTCAAGGGTTGCTGCCCTGAATTCGAGTCAAATAAAGAGTAGTTTTTAAGCTGGCCCCACAAATTAAGGATTGTATTGTTATGAACCTGGGGGATTAAGGGTTTATGCAGAGTGTAACCCTTGAGATTAACGGTATATTTGTTTCCTACCCTGAGTGTACTACTAGTGCTGGTAGGGCTACAGGGGGGATCTCCTTAAGAGGAACAACTCCCTTAGAAGATTTTCGTTGTTCTCCCCTCACAGCACGTTACTCACGCTGGATCCTGAAAATTAAGGGTAAACTTTCAAGGAGCCCGATTTTTTAAGGGTGACTGAAAACCAAAAGTAAGCCCTGCCCACCACTACACGTCTCCTGATCGGCGAAGCGCGACTTGGCGTTGCGAAAACTGCCCTGAGGCCATATGTGACCGTTTTCTGACCAAGCTCCAAAATGTTGTCCACCTTTGGGAGGCTGCCCTTCTTCCAGTTGATTGGCGCACGTTGAACATTCATCGGGAGGCGACGTGTTTTTACCTTCCGGTGCTAAAACGGGGTCGTTCAGGCCATGAAAAACAATAACATTTCTGCCCAAGAAATCCAGACATTTACACAAACCAGCCAATTGAACCAATGGGGGCGGTAGAGTGGAGACAAATGTTTGTTGGAAGCTGGGTGGGGTGGGATGGTTTGGCTGACCTCCCCCAAGACAACCCGCACACGGAGGATGTTCTCTAAATTTGCTTTCGATAATGCCTCGCTCGGTTCAAGCACTGTCTCCAGCAATAAGAAAACTACTTATCGATCAGAGAGGCACTTTGTTTTGTACACCCACTCCGGAAAATCATATGACTCGGATACGAAGGTACATGAATGATCTTGTAATACAAACTGTCACACTTTTCAAACTCGATATTGGCCTTGTTTATAACCTGTTGAACTGGCTTACGGAAGCTTGGGGAACTTGGAGAAATCAGGGGCGCGCCCATTCAAGTATGACTCACGGCCTTCCACTGCTTCTGGTGTGTTGTAGAATATAAGCGTCGCATTTCCCGCTAGCTCCTGATCATAGAAAAATAGTAAAACAATGACAATGGTGGGAGTTGTTGTATCACTCTGATGACGGCAATTTTATACATACACATCACATTACGCTGGTGCCATGCACAAAACACAATACCCGTATGGCAACCTATGCAGCATGCATGGTATTTGCATGCCACGTTACCTGCTAGCCAGCAGTGCCACAATCCACAGCATTGATGGCAGAACTGAGCACTCTTGGCGTGGTGGGGCTGTTCCTGCATTCCGTTGTGTGGAGTGGTGTGCCAAGTACCTACGTGGCCTTGCACACGCCCCCATAACCTGCATGCCAAGCACACCACACATTACCGGGTGACTATGATGCCTGCACCTCAGCTTACCTGCAAGCCAGCAGTGCCATCATCCACAGCATTGATGGCAGACTTGAGCACTCTCAGCGCCGTGGGGCTGTTCCTTAGGATCTCTCTGCACCATTTAACTGTCTCCCCTTCCAAGTTGGCAAGCTGGTGAATAACGAAGTGCACGAAGGGAGGGCACAAGCACAGGGAGGAGACTTGAGCACCCTCAGCGCCATGGGGCTGCTCCTCAGGATCTCCTGACACCACTTAACTGTCTCCCTTTCCAGGTTAGCAAGCTGGTGAATGGCAGAGGGCAGAAAGGGAGGGCACAAGCACATGGCACAAACAGAAGGCAGAAAGGGAGGGCACAAGCACATGGCACGAACAGAGGGCAGAAAGGGAGGGCACAAGCACATGGCACGAACAGAGGGCAGAAAGGGAGGGCACAAGCACATGGCACGAACAGAGGGCAGAAAGGGAGAGCACGAGCACATGGCAGGAGCAGAGGGCACAAAGGGAGGGCACAAGCACATGGCAAGAGAGATTGGCCAACGGGGTATCAGCGGAGGGGGTTGAGTGAGTGGGGTAAGGGTGAGCGGTACAGAAGACAGAGCTGGCCACATGCACGTCTTGAAGTGACTTTCGGGTCGACTCAAAAGTCACCTCGCGGCTTCGAGCCGAAACCGGTTACCACCATTTTAAAGTAAGGTAAGGGTGAGTGGTACAGCAGGCAGAGCTGGCCACATGCACGTCTTGAAGTGCCTCAAAGCACTCACAGGAACGATAGAGCTAGAACGAGCCATGTCATGCGCCTGAGCAGCCGTGCAGTGGCGGGCGGCCGCTGAGGAACCTGATCTCCAGCGTTGTCTTAGCGGCTGCTGGCATGAGGGTGCGTTCAAGGACAGTGCTGTCCTGTCAGCACAAGAACAGTGCTGATAGGGCCAGCCCTCGGCACTCACAGGGCCAAGAGTACTGAGTAGGCCCCCCATATCAAGCGTTTGAGCAGGCATGTAGTGGTGCGCCAGGAACCCGATCTACAGCGCCGTCTTGGCGACTGCTGGCATGAGGGTGCCTTCAAGGGCAGTGCTGACAGGACAAGCCCTCGGCACTCACAGGGATAGGAATACTGAGTAGGCCCCCCATATCAAGCGCCTGAGCAGCCGTGCACTCACAGGAACAACGGTGTTGACCAGCCCCATATCGAGCGCCTGGGCAGCCTTGTAGTGGCGCGCGAGAAACCAGATCTCCGGCGCCTTCTCGGCTGCTGCTGGCATTGACTGGCGTAACTGGCATGGACACATAAGCAACAGAGCTGACTTGACCTAAAAAAGGCTCACAGGAACAACGGTGTTGACTAGACCCATGCCGATCGCCTAGGAAGCCGTGTAGTGCCACGTGAGAAACCAGATCTCCCGCGCCTACTTAGCTGCTGAGACTTTGACGGGCTTGGCTGGCTGGCACAGGCCCACATGAACAGAGTCGACAGAACCAGCCCTCCGCAAGCTCACAGAAACAACAGTGTTGACTAGGCCCATGTCAAGCGCCTGGGCAGCCATGTGGTGGCGCGCGAGGAACCAGACCTCCCGCGCCTTCTTGGCTGCGAGTGACGTTAGAGGCACTCCAGAGTTGACACGGCAAAGCACTCACGGGCACAACGCTGTTGAACAGACCCATTTCGAGCGCCTGTGCAGCCGTGTAGTGCCTTGCGAGGAACCAGATCTCCCGCGCCTTCTTGGCTGCTGAGACCTTGACTGGCTTGGCTGGCATGGGCCCACATGAACAGTGTCGGCAGAACCGGCCCTCCACACACTCACAGGAACAACGGTATTGACTAGCCCCATGTCAAGCGCCTGGGCAGCTGTGTAGTGCCTTGCGAGGAACCAGATCTCCCGCGCCTTCTTTGGGCCGACCAGGCGAGACATGATAGAGCAGCCATAGCCCGCATCAAAGCTGCCCACCTGGGATGGGGGTTTGGAAGGGGGGTGATGGGAATGAAACATCGAGGACATTGGAAGCTGCCCACATGGGCATGAGGAGAGGTGTATTTTGAGTCGACTCAAAATAAACATGGGCATGAGGAGAGGTGTATTTTGAGTCGACTCAAAATAAACATGGGCATGAGGAGAGGTGTATTTTGAGTCGACTCAAAATAAACATGGGCATGAGGAGATGTGAGGGGCATCGAGCACATCGCAAGGAACCAGGCGAGACAGCAGCCATAGCCCGCATCAAAGCTGCCCACCTGGGAGGGGTGACGGGGGATAGTGAAGGGCAGCAATGGGAATGAGGTCAGGTGAGGGGCATCAGGCACGTTGCAAGGCACAAGGCGAGACATGATGGAGCAGCCATAGCCTGCGTCAAAGCTGCCCACCCGGGAGGGAGCAAAGGCACTGATAACGGGCACCCCGAGATTGCGTGATTCAGTGGAAATTGGAAGGCACCCCGAGACATGATGCAGCAGCCGTAGCCCGCATCGAAGCTGCCCACCCGTCATGTGACGGCTGAATAGAAAGAAGGATTTAGGAGCGAGCACAAGAGCTAAGACCCGATGGAGCAGCTGTACCCTGCCTGCGTCATGGCAATCCGTGCAGCATGTGCCCGCCCCCTTATGGCGAACCCTTACTTCCGGCCTTGAGCCCCTGCCTCGCCTAGAGCCCCTCTCGCCCCTCTCGCCCCTTGAATTGAGCCCTGTATCACCTTGGGACCTGCCCTCCTCACCTTGGGCCCTGTCTGTCGCACATTGAGCCTCTGCCTTGAGCCCCTGTCTCACCTTGGGCCCTGTCTCACCTTGGGCCCTGTCTGGCCGAACACAGCATTGTCGGCAGCGATGGTGATGTCACACACCAGGTGCAGCACGTGCCCGCCTCTTATGGCGTACCCTTACCTCCGGCCTTGAGCCCCTGTCTCACATTGAGCCCTGTCTGTATCACCTAGGGTTGCGCCCAGCCCTCACTCACCTTGGGCCCTGTCTCCTCTTGGGTTGAGCCCCTGTCTCACCTTGGGCCCTGTCTGCCTCACCTTGGGCCCTGTCTCACCTTGGGCCCTGTCTGGCCGAACACAGCATTGTCAGCAGCGATGGTGATGTCGCACACCAGGTGCAGCACGTGCCCGCCCCCTATGGCGTACCCTGCCACCTGCATGCGCAGATACCCGTAACCCATGGGCAGGAGGCGGGATAGACATGCAGGGATAGACAAAACGCAGCAAGTCATTTGGGCACACCAGGTGCAGTGCAGCACGTGCCTGCCCCGTATGGCGTACCCTGCCACCTGGGAGCGGACAGAGGGATAGAGGTACAGAGCATGGTGCTTTAGCGGGATGCAATACACAGTAGCACGTGCCCGCCGCCTATGGCGTACCCTGCCACCTGGGAGCGGATGGAGGGACAGGGTGGGTACAGAACGTCATGAAGATTAGAGCAACAGTGTGCTCTAGAGGGATGCAACACACACACCACGCCAGGTGCAGCACGTGCCCGCCCCCCATGGCGAAGCCTGCCCCCTGTACATACAACTCCATGGCATACCGCATACATGGCGGCTTGGCATGGAGATTGTGGATGACCGTGGTGAAACAAGCGTGGCCTTACCATGCCAACTATAACTTACTATGCCAACTATAACTTACTATGCCAACTATAACTTACTATGCCAACTATAACTTACCATGCCAACTATAACTTACCATGCCAACCATAACTTGCTTTGCCAACTATACTTTACTATGCCAACTATAACTTACTATGCCAACCATAACGTACCATGGCAATCACAGGCTTGGGAGTGCGTCGGATTTGAACCTGCAAGGACAAGCCGGATTGGAGGGAGAGAGGGGGGGGGGGGGGGGGGGGGAGGGGAGAGGGTTGAAGAGGGGAAGCCTGATCTGAGGAACTAAAAGTGCCTTTGGCTCCCCCTCTCTGGGTGAAGAGAAATCGGGGGGGGAGAGGGGGAGCCAAAGGCGAAGGGCAACAAGGTAGGCGGGAGAGAGGTGTAACAATCACATGCACGTCCAGCACAATGTGTCAAGGTTACAACACCCTCACACAATGACACACTGCAGGTTCAGCACGTGAGCACCCATGTACCCACGCACTATGTCCTCGCCCCCATCAATCTCCCTTCCTCCCCCTCTTCCTTTCCTCCACTTCCCCCTTCCCCTGCATACACACCCACACGTACCTGCAGCTCCAGCACATTGAGTCTAAGGGCACCTGGTCGCCCGGTATACACGTGCAACCGAGCAACCATGCACAAAAACGCACACACGCGCCACTCCCCCCACCCCTGCATACACACACACGTACCTGCAGGTCCAGCACGTTGAGTCACGGCACCTGATCGCCCCCCACGTATCTATCCACGCCAAGATAACCTCCTCTCCCCCATCCCCATGCACTTGGGCACCTTTGCATAAGGGAAACACCCCTCCCCCCCCTCACCACCGCACCTGCAGGTCCAGCACGTTGAGTCGCGGCACCTGATCGCCTCCCACGTATCCATGCTTGCCCCTCACTGCCTGGTCGCCGCCGCTGCAGAAAGATAGGTCGCCCTGAGTGAACGGGGGAGATATGTGGGTAGACAGACAGCAATTCAGGCCGACTTCAAACTCACCATTCGTCAGACTCACCTTTCGTCAGCCTCACCTTGCGTCAGCCTCACCTTGTGTCAGCCTTACCTCGTGTCAGCCTTACCTTGTGTCAGCCTCACATGGCCTGTGAAAATGATCACGTACAAACACATCTTGCATCAGGCACTCACTCCCCTTGCATCAGACGCTCACCTTGTGTCTGACGCTCACCTTGTGTCTGACGCTCACCTTGTGTCTGACGCTCACCTTGTGTCTGATGCTCACCTTGTGTCTGACGCTCACCTTGTGTCTGACGCTCACCTTGTGTCAGACGCTCACCTTGTGTCTGACCCTCACCTTGTGTCCGACGCTCACCTTGTGTCTGACGCTCACCTTGTGTCTGACGCTCACCTTGTGTCTGATGCTCACCTTGTGTCTGACGCTCACCTTGTGTCTGACGCTCACCTTGTGTCCGACGCTCACCTTGTGTCTGACGCTCACCTTGTGTCCGACGCTCACCTTGTGTCTGACGCTCACCTTGTGTCCGACGCTCACCTTGTGTCTGACGCTCACCTTGTGTTTGACGCTCACCTTGTGTCTGACGCTCACCTTGTGTCTGACGCTCACCTTGTGTCTGATGCTCACCTTGTGTCTGACGCTCACCTTGTGTCTGACGCTCACCTTGTGTCCGACGCTCACCTTGTGTCTGACGCTCACCTTGTGTCCGACGCTCACCTTGTGTCTGACGCTCACCTTGTGTCCGACGCTCACCTTGTGTCTGACGCTCACCTTGTGTTTGACGCTCACCTTGTGTCTGACGCTCACCTTGTGTCTGACGCTCACCTTGTGTCCGATGCTCACCTTGTGTCTGACGCTCACCTTGTGTTTGACGCTCACCTTGTGTCTGACGCTCACCTTGTGTCTGATGCTCACCTTGTGTCTGACGCTCACCTTGTGTCTGACGCTCACCTTGTGTCAGACGCTCACCTTGTGTCTGATGCTCACCTTGTGTCTGACGCACACCTTGTGTCTGACGCTCACCTTGTGTCTGACGCTCACCTTGTGTCTGATGCTCACCTTGTGTCTGACGCTCACCTTGTGTCTGACGCTCACCTTGTGTCTGACGCTCACCTTGTGTCTGACGCTCACCTTGTGTCCAACGCTCACCTTGTGTCCGACGCTCACCTTGTGTCTGACGCACACCTTGTGTCTGACGCTCACCTTGTGTCTGACGCTCACCTTGTGTCCGATGCTCACCTTGTGTCTGACGCTCACCTTGTGTCCGACGCTCACCTTGTGTCTGACGCTCACCTTGTGTCCGACGCTCACCTTGTGTCTGACGCTCACCTTGTGTCCGACGCTCACCTTGCGTCTGACGCTCACCTTGTGTTTGACGCTCACCTTGTGTCTGACGCTCACCTTGTGTCTGACGCTCACCTTGTGTCTGATGCTCACCTTGTGTCTGACGCTCACCTTGTGTCTGACGCTCACCTTGTGTCTGACGCTCACCTTGTGTCAGACGCTCACCTTGTGTCAGACGCTCACCTTGTGTCTGACGCTCACCTTGTGTCTGACGCTCACCTTGTGTCTGACCCTCACCTTGTGTCTGACCCTCACCTTGTGTCTGACGCTCACCTTGTGTCTGACGCTCACCTTGTGTCTGACGCTCACCTTGTGTCCGACGCTCACCTTGTGTCTGACGCTCACCTTGTGTCTGACGCTCACTTTGTGCTTCAACCTCACCGTCTGCGTCCTTCTCGCACCTTCCCTGTGAAGATGATCACTCCAACGGTCACGTCGTCCCTCGCAGCGTCGAACGCGCGCTTCAGCTCCTTCACCGTCTCTGGTCGGAACGCGTTCCTCCTCTCCGGCCGGTTGATCGTGATCTGACGGCCAGGATTGCGTGTGCGCAAGCATGGATGAAGGTTAGGAGGAGGGGACGACACAAGATTACCTCAAGTCATCGCCGTGATAAGTAGAGCAGAGAGGAATTTCAATGGGCTTCCCAAGCACAGGTATGCGCAACGGGTATTCCGTTGTGCATTCCGTTGCGCATTCCGTATCAAGCACAGGTATGCGCAGGCATAAGCTCAACAATGCTCGATTAGGAATGCGCAGGCACCAACTACAGGCATCTCGACGATCCATCCCCGATAGAAGTAAGATAGAAATAAGATAGAAGTACCTTCGCTATACCCTCGCCGACGGCCGTCTCGTAGAGCACGTCTTGAAGCGGAGGACCTTCGATGCGACCTGGCTGCCACGCGACGGGCGCGCTTGAAACCGCGCCGTGCATTAACGCGTACTTAGACGGTTTCCCCGTTGCCGACGCGTACACGCCGGTCGCACCGCCATTCACGCTGCTATTGCTGCTGCTGCTGCACGGTTGAAAGTTCAGCTGGGATTCGCTATAAACAGCCTCGTTGTCGGTGGTTTCTGGAGGGGTCGAATAGGCGGGTGCGATATGTCGCCCGTAAACCTGCAGTCGCCGCAGCGCTTGGTCCTGATCCATGGCTACGACAAGGTTTGACCAAGCAGCCACGAAGAAAATGACGCGCAATACGTTCGAACGGAGCAGAAATGGAGGAAATCTGGCACGAAAACAAGAGAAACGGGCTGTTTCAGTAGGGAGCGATCCTGACTGAGGACGAAATTTGGATAAGGTTGGTCGCCTGTTGGATAAGGAAAGAGTCTGGAGATTCCCGAGGGAGCTGGTTTCTTGGGGATTGCCAAGAAGCAAACGGGTGCTCCTCGTTTCAGTTCGGTTGCGACACATGTAAGGTCGCTTGAGACTGGCGTGCATATCGTACGCCTGGGATTGGTCGAGCTTGGAATTGGGATGCAACGGCTGTCAGGGAGGCGCGAGCGGCGGCGAACTGTTCCCTCGTCCTCAATTCTTGGCCAGAAGAGTCAGCTGCCTGGGACCACAATTGCCCAGCCCCTCTAAATGCTCACGCGCTTCAAACGAGGGACAGGAGGAAACTTGATAACGTAAAAGTAAGAGAACACTAGGAATGCGACCTAGCAAAATTAAAAGCACCTATCATATATTTGACTGATTGATTTCACATAAGGAGCGGTTGATTTGGAAGAGGCGTGTTTTGTTAAGAATAGCGGGGAATTTTTGTTCCGAAATCAAGTTTCCATAGTCCTCTGTATTCTCGTTGATAAATGTAGTCTGACTTTATCCAGACTATTCGCTGGTTCAGGCTCTCCTGCTCGAGGCCTCTGTCAACCCGATTTCAATTCAAATCAAACGGCTACTTGCAATCTAGTTCAAGCCCCGATCTGTGCTGGCAGATACGCTGCTCCCGTCAGGCATACGGCCATTGTCGCACACTGCCATTGTCGCACACCGCAGCGCGTTCATCGTCTGTGAGAGACCTCCCCCTTTAATCTTCTTCTGCAATTAGGCGCTGAAGAAAGACACGTTTTGATGACACTCCCTTGCTGGTTACCATACTTGCAGTCATACGAGCAATCTGGAGGCAGCCATTGCCAATAGAGTTAGTGATTCGTGCACTAAAGCAAGATAACTCGGGCAGCATAGTTTTGACAACAATCTTCGACGACTCGTTCTGACAGCCAATATCAAGCATTTGACATCTGATATCAATTATTCGACAGCCGACGTTTAGAATCTGACAGCTGATATTTGACGTTTTGAATCTTGCCCTCGACTTTGGCGTCGGCGTTTTTTCCACAGCGTAATCTGAGTCAAATACATTGAGCGGCCATGGCGGATTTGAACCAGGAGTCGCTTCTCGCGCACAAGCGCACGTTCATGGAGTTCCTCGACCCCGAGGTGCGTCCTGGTGAAACGATACCCGTTATAAGATGTCTCATGGATCGTTTACGTTCATGGAGTTCCTCGGCCCAGAGGTGCGGAATGGTTACCGTCGTTTACGTCAGTTCAACGATGTTCTGAGGCGTGACACAGTGAGTTTCAGTGCATGGCGTTGCTGGACCCCGACGTGCGGAGTCGTTGCGTGTATACAACTCGTGCTGAAACGTCTCATTATGCGTTAGTTCTATAAATTCCCCGGACTCTTATCTGTAAAATATATAATTAACAGTCGGGGTATAATCTCCGCCGTCGATCTTCAGTCACAGGACGTTCCTTGTCCTTCCCTTGCTCACTTTCAAAGGCTCCAAGCGCGTACATGCAGCTCATTAACGCCATAGTAGACGCCGGCCAGCACCGCCTGCTCATGGACCTCTCCGACCCGACCTCCTTGAGACAGCTTCTAACACCCCCGACCCGCCCTGTCTCTCCCAACACTCTCTTGGCGTCTCGCAGAACCCCAAGGCGCGCTACATGCAGCGCATAAACGCCATGGTGGACGCCGGCAAGCACCGCATTGAGCTGTCTTCGCAACCCCTTACCTCTTCCCTTCCCATCCACTTCCCATACTTCTCCCTCTCAACCGCAGAACCCCAAGGCGCGCTACATGCAGCGCATCAACGCCATGGTAGACGCTGGCAAGCACCGCCTCCTCATCGACCTCTCCGACCTTCGATCCTTCGACCCGCAGCTAGCCCGCAGGTACGGACGCCAGTCTTGGTCCTTTGACCCGCAGCTCGCTCACAAGAATGGGTTTGCAGCCTCGGTCGTTAGGTGCTTTTTTACTGGCTCCTCATCGACCTCTCCGGCCTCCGATCCGTCCACCCGCAGCTCGCCCGCAGGTACGGTTTGCATTTGCAGCCTTGGTCCTTCGACCCACAGCTCGCTCGCAGGTATGGTTCGCAGGCTTGGCATGCCGGCTTGCTTGGGGTGATTGGTGCAGATAATGTACCCCCCGACTCATCCGCACAGTATCATCTGCACAGGGTGATCCGCATTCCAGGGGAGCTGTACCCTGCGCTAGTGAGCGCAGCAGAGGATGCAGTGCACTGTGCGCATGGCACACCCCAAGCACCTGCTGGAGTCACGGTGGGGGGCAAGGTGGGCGTGGGGTTCCAATTCCAACGCTCCCCCCTTTCTTCCTCCCTCCCACAGATTGATCCGCACCCCAGGTGAACTCTACCCAGCGCTGGTAAGCGCAGTGGAAGACGCAGTGCGCATGGCACACCCCAAGCACCTGCTGGAGTCGGTGGTGAGCGGCGAGGTGAGCGTGGGGTTCCAGGGCCCCTTCGGCTTCCACCAGCTGTCCCCGCGCGAGCTGCTCTCGCCCTTCCTCAACTCGCTCGTCTGCGTGCACGGCATCGTAACCAAGTGTAAGTGTGCGATTACCAGTATGATTCTTGTGTGTGCCATTTGACCAGGCACAGGCATCTCTGCTTCATGCTTTTTCCGCACACATGTTCCCTCCTCGCCCACCGCCCCCCCCCCCCCCTCCCCTCCCGCTCCAGGCTCCTCTGTGCGCCCCAAGGTGGTGCGCAGCGTGCACTACTGCCCTGCCACGGGCGCCTTCTCCTCTAGAGAGTACCGCGATGTCACTGCGCTCACAGGCCTGCCCACGCCCGCCATCTACCCCACAAAGGTGCATCTCGCTCCGTTGCTGCTGCTGAATGTCACATGTCAATGCACACGCTCGCCATCTGCCCCACCAAGGTACGCTTTATGTGCGGAAGTTGCAGTAGGGTCGGGTCTTGTACTGCCCTGCCACAGATGCCTTCACCCCGCGATGTCACTGCGCTCACTGGCCTGCCCACGCGCGAAGGCTACCTCGCCAGGTGCAAGTCAAGTCAACAAGACTGTCGCATTGTGAAACATGGTGATTTTTGAGTCGACTAAAAAATCAAGTCAAGTCAACAATACGTTGGCCCGTTTTGTGTTGTCGAGATGTCACTGTTTGTGTTGGAAAATTTAAGTCGGAGTGTACATTGTGAAATCTCGGAGTGTACATTGTGAAATCTCGGAGTGTACATTGTGAAATCCTGATTTGACTGGAATGTTCTGATTGACAATGACAAGGGCAACATCACACAGTCATTAGATTTGGTCTGTGCCGCGACCACCAGGTCATGGCCATGCAGGAGATGCTTTAAAACACCCTACCCCCTCTTATACCCCTCCTAACAACTTTCCACACACGAGGACGACAAGGGCAACATCCTGGTGACCGAGTTCTGTCTGTGCCGCTACCGCGACCACCAGGCCATGGCCATGCAGGAGATGCCAGAGAACGCCCCTGCGGGGCAGCTGCCGCGCTCGCTGGAAGTCTTGCTGAGGGCTTTGAGCATTGAACCCGGAAATTGCTTCCTGAATCCTCATTTGTTTCTGCATGCCCGCCGCCGCCCCTGCAACCCCCTTCCCTCTCCCTGTGCCAGGATGATAAGGGCAACATCCTGGTGACCGAGTTCGGTCTGTGCCGGTACCGTGACCACCAGGCCATGGCCATGCAGGAGATGCCCGAGAACGCCCCTGCGGGGCAGCTGCCACGCTCGCTAGACGTGCTGCTGGAGGACGATCTGGTGGACTGCTGCAAGCCGGGGGACCGAGTGGCTGTGGTGGGGATCTACAAGGCTGCTCCCATGCGCGCCACTGGCAGCATCAGCGGCACGTTCCGGTAAGCACTTGTGGGTCATCTCGGGGGTATGGGTTGTGGGTAACTGAGGGTTGCTGGCGGTAGGTCCCTTGAGCCGGTGCACGGCAGCTGCCGCGCTCCCTGGACGTGCTGCTGGAGGATGTCTTGGTGGACTGTTGCAAGCCGGGGGACAGGGTGGCGGTGGTGGGGATCTACAAGGCTGCTCCCATGCGTGCCACTGGCAGCATCAGCGGCACGTTCCGGTGAGGAATGTGGGCTTCTGAGGGGGCCGGAGGTGTGAGTCATCAACAGTTGTTGACAGTTAGCTGGGGTAGGGGTTGTCTGTTGGGCTCCTGGGGGGCAGCTGCCGCGCTCGCTGGACGTGCTGCTGGAGGACGATCTGGTGGACTGCTGCAAGCCGGGGGACAGGGTGGCTGTAGTTGGCGTTTATAAGGCTGCTCCCATGTGCGCCACTGGCAGCATCAGTGGCACGTTTCGATGAGGTTCAGGGGTCATTCTGGGTCATGAAAGTGACAGTTGAGGTCAGTCCATAAGAGCTGTGAGGTCTCTTGCCTCAAGAGCACACGCATGGGTTGTGGTGGGGGAGTTGCTGGCTCCGTCTATCTGCAGGCACCCCTGACTCATTGGACCCCACCCCACCCCACTGTCTCGCCACCATTCCAACCCCGCATCGCATTCCCCCCTCCTGTGCCCCAACCAACCAGGACTGTACTAGTGGCTTGCAACGTCACACAGCTAATCAAGGAAGCAGTGGCCCCCCCATGACAGCGTCAACATGAGGCCAGTGAGGGCGCTGGCAGCACGATCGGGCGCGTGGGGGGTGGTGGGGGAGTCGCTGGCTCCGTCTATCTGCGGGCACCCCTCACTCACTCCATCCCAACCCACCCCACC
The DNA here is from genome assembly GCA_027943415.1 of Closterium sp. NIES-67. Taxonomy (NCBI): domain Eukaryota; kingdom Viridiplantae; phylum Streptophyta; class Zygnematophyceae; order Desmidiales; family Closteriaceae; genus Closterium; species Closterium sp. NIES-67. The sequence goes on along the minus strand of BQMB01001448.1, from coordinate 918,974 downwards.
CGACTAGTCTCGCCCCGCCATCTCCCCACCCAATTCCCCCCCTCCTCTGCCCCTACCAGGACCGTACTAGTGGCTTGCAACGTGATGCAACTGAGTAAAGACGCAGTGGCCCCCAAAATGACAGCGTCAGACGTGAGGGCAGTGAGGGCGCTGGCAGCGAGATCGGACGCATGGGGGGTGGTGGGGGAGTCCCTGGCCCCGTCTATCTGTGGCCACCCGTGGGTTAAGAAGGCCCTGGCACTGCTGCTGCTGGGGGGGGTGGAGAAGAACCTGCCCAATGGCACACACATCAGAGGGTGAGCTGGGTGCTTGCTGTTTGTTGCTAGGCGGGAGGTCATTGGGGAAGGAAGGGCAGGGAAGGCCCTGGCGCTGCTGCTGCAACTGCCCAATGGCACGCGCATCAGAGGGTGGGTTGCTTGCGCCTGTTATCTTTCGTATGGGCGAGTGGGTGTTGGTGAGTAGCGTATTGTGTCCCTTTGCAGCTGCATGACCATGCTGATGATGGGCAGCCTCTCTTTCGCCAAGTCCCAGCTGCTGAAAGCCATCATGCACGCTGCTCCCCCTCGCCACTCCTCCCCCCCCCATCGCCCCCCCCCACCCTCTTCCCTCGCCATCTCCTGAGAGCACCTTCGCAACCTCCCCCCGCCCTTTACTTCGCTGCAGCGATGTGAACATGCTGATGATGGGCAGCCCCTCTTCATCGCAGCCCCTCTGTCGCCAAGTCCCAGCTGCTGAGAGCCATCAAGCACGCTGCTCCCCTCCTCGCCCCACCTGCCCCATTTCCCCCTTGCCTCTTTTCCTGCCCCCTCACACATGCATGCACATCCCTCCCTGCAGCGACGTGAACATGCTGATGATGGCCGATCCATCTGTTGCCAAGTCCAATCCTCCAATCCCTGCCCCTTGCCCCTTGTCTATTGCCCCTTGCCCCTTGCCCCTCTTCCCTTGCACCTCTTTCCCCCCTCCCTGCAGCGACGTGAACGTGCTGATGATGGGCGATCCGTCGGTCGCCAAGTCCAATCCTCCAATCCCTGCCCCTTGCCCCTTGTCCCTTGCCCCTTGCCCCTCGTCCCTTGCCCCTCTTTCCCCCTCCCTGCAGCGACGTGAACATGCTGATGATGGGCGACCCGTCGGTGGCCAAGTCGCAGTTCCTGCGAGCCATCATGCACGCTGCTCCCCTCGCCATCTCCACCAATGGGCGGGGGTCCTCAGGAGTGGGGCTGACCGCTGCTGTCACCACGGACCAGGAGACAGGTGGGAGATAAGATAATGGTTGCGGCGGTGAGCCTGTGACTATGATCCGGCAGCAGGTAGGGCTATGCTGAGGAGGGAGCAGGCATGCACGCTGCTCCCCTCGCCATCTCCACCAACGGGCGGGGGGTCGTCAGGAGTGGGGCTGACCGCTGCTGTCACCACGGACCAGGAGACAGGTGTGCCTGTGCTTTCGTAGCAAGCTGTTTCGGAGGTCTAGCGGTATCACACACATGCACACTGCTCCCCTCGCCATCTCCACTAGCGAGCGGGCGGGGATCGTCGGGAGTGGGGCTGACCGCTGCTGTCACCACGGACCAGGAGACAGGTGGGAGATAAGATAATGGTTGCGGCGGTGAGCCTGTGACTATGATCCGGCAGCAGGTAGGGCTATGCTGAGGAGGGAGCAGGCATGCACGCTGCTCCCCTCGCCATCTCCACCAACGGGCGGGGGGTCGTCAGGAGTGGGGCTGACCGCTGCTGTCACCACGGACCAGGAGACAGGTGTGCCTGTGCTTTCGTAGCAAGCTGTTTCGGAGGTCTAGCGGTATCACACACATGCACACTGCTCCCCTCGCCATCTCCACTAGCGAGCGGGCGGGGATCGTCGGGAGTGGGGCTGACCGCTGCTGTCACCACGGACCAGGAGACAGGTGTGCCTGTGCTTTCGTAGCAAGCTGTTTCGAAGGTCTAGCGGTATCACACACATGCATACTGCTCCCCTCGCCATCTCCACTAGCGAGCGGGCGGGGATCGTCGGGAGTGGGGCTGACCGCTGCTGTCACCACGGACCAGGAGACAGGTGTGTCTATGCTTTCATAACAAGCTGGTTCGAAGGTCTAGTGGTATCACACACATGCATACTGCTCCCCTCGCCATTTCCACCAACGGCCGGGGGTCGTCAGGAGTGGGGCTGACCGTGGCTGTGACCTCGGACCAGGAGACAGGTGGGAGACAAGGAAATGGTTGCGGTGAGCCTGTGACTATGACCTGGCAGCAGGTAGGGCTATGCTGAGGAGAGAGCAGTGAAGCACACTGCTCCCCTCGCCATCTCCGCCAACGGCCGGAGTTGGACTGACCACTGCTGACAACACCTCCTCGCCATCTCCGCCAGGACCACTGCTGTCAGAGATGGCGGCAGAGGTTGGTCCCGCCTTACGTATTTATTCGGGGGAAGTGGCCGTTGGGGTTGTCAGGAGTTGGGCTGACCACTGCGGACAACACCTCCTCGCCATCTCCGCCAGGACCACTGGCCGTTGGGGTCGTCAGGAGTTGGGCTGACCACTGCTGTCGCCACGGACCAGGAGACAGGTGCGGTGCGCCTGAAGCTTGGATGTCGATCTGTTAGGACGGTCAAAAGGTTTGTGGCTTCCAAGTCTCAGCTGCTTAGAGCCTTTATGCACGCTGCTCCCCTCGCCATCTCCACTCATCAATTAGTCGCACGGTGCTCTTTTCTCCCTGTTTCTCTCTTTTGTCTCTCCTTTAGGCGAGAGAAGGCTGGAAGCAGGGGCGATGGTGTTGGTCGACAGGGGAGTGGTGTGGTGTGGTGTGGTGTGTGCATCGATGAGTTCCTCCCTGCTATCCCTGATGTGATGCTCTGTGCTCTCCCCTCTACACTTGTGCTCTCTTTTGTCTCTCCTCCAGGCGAGAGGAGGCTGGAAGCAGGGGCGATGGTGTTGGCAGACAGGGGAGTGGTGTGCATCGACGAGTTTGACAAGATGAGCGACGCCGACCGCGTGGCCATCCATGAGGTGGGTAGGAGCAGTCTACCCCCATGCAATCGACCCGCATGCTGTCTACCTGCCTGTAGTAGAGGGTGTTGTCTCCTTTGACCCGAGTCAGGGGGAGTGGTGTGCATCGATGAGTTTGGCAAGATGGGTGACGCGGACCGTGTGGCCATAGATGAGGTGAGACTGATCTGACCGGTCTGCCCGTGCCCTTGGCAGTCAGCTTGACAGTCCCCTGGCTGGCTGGCCGGTGTGCCACTGTGCATTGGGGTCGGTCAAGGGGAGTGGTGTGCAGTGATGAGTTTGAAAAGATGAGCGACGCGGGCCTCGTTGCTATGCATGAGGTGAGTAGGGGCAATCCACCCCCATGCAATCTACCCCCATGCAATCGACCCCCCCCGATGCTGTCTATCCGCATGTAGGAGAGGGTGTTGTCTCTTTTGACTTGAAACCTGAGTGTCAGGGTGCACACTATTACGCCCTCCGTCATTATCCTCTCACTCCTCTCCCGCATCCCCTTGCCAGGTGATGGAGCAGCAGACAGTGACCATAGCCAAGGCGGGAATTCATGCGTCCCTCAACGTTCTCACTCACTACCAATGAGCTGCTCGAACCCTCAATTGCCCTCTTCCTTCCCCCTTGCTGCGAGGTGACTTTTGAGTCGACTCAAAAGTCACCTCGTTACAATGTCACACAACACTCTCAATTGCCCTCTTCCTTCCCCCTTGCTGCGCTCCCTCCCTCCGCCCCATCCCCCCACCAGGTGATGGAGCAACAGACAGTGACCATAGCCAAGGCGGGAATCCACGCATCTCTCAACGCTCGCTGCAGCGTTGTTGCCGCCGCTAATCCAATCTACGGATCGGTGAGAAACGACCGTCGCGCGCGCCTCTGTGCAATCCTGCCTGTGTGTTTTTGTTGTGGCGCCTGGGTGACTCTTGATAAGTGTCTTAGGTGTCACTCCCTGCTTCTTAGGTGTGTGCATCGATTTTCAGAACGCCTCAGAAATCGCCTGTTTGTCTCTTGTGTGCCTTTAAAATGTTTCCTAGGTGTCTCGTGACTCATCCACTCATTAAGTCGGGTGCTGCTTTCTGTTGCCCTAATAGTTATGAAACGTCTTGTCCCAGGAATCTCCCCCCCCCCAATAATTAAGTCCCGTCGAACCCCCCCTATACGCAACATGTGTGGCTCATGCTGTGCTCTTCTGCCGCTATTATTTCCCCACCCCTCCCCACCCCTCCCCGCCAGTGCGACCACTCCATCTCCCCCATGCGCAACATCGGCCTCAATGACTCCCTGCTCTCCCCATGTGTTTCCCATGCTCTGCTGCCCCCATACTCCCTTCCCTACTCCCCATCCCCACCCCCCTCCTCCCCCCCCAGTACGACCACTCCATCTCGCCCATGCGCAACATCGGCCTGCCCGACTCCCTGCTGTCCCGCTTCGACCTGCTCTTCATCCTCGTGGACCAGATGGACGCTGACGTGGACACCAGGATAGCCAATCACGTGCTGAGGATGCACCGCTACAGACTCCCTGGGGACGATGGCAGTGAGTTCCCCGTGGATCTCCTTGACTTGCGTTGACTCTATGCTTCGACCTGCTCTTCATCCTCGTGGATCAGATGGATGCTGACGTGGACACCAGGATAGCCAATCACGTGCTCAGAATGCACCGATACCGCCTGTCTCGGGACGATGGCAGTAAGCTCTCTTTTTACTCTCTATGATGTGTTTTGTTTCTTAGAATTCTAAAAAACAAAACACTCTCTACATGATTGCTTGCGAGCCACCCTCTAAGTATAAGGCAGACGCAATCACCAGTCGCGCATGCATGGACCGCTACAGACTGCCTGGGGATAATGGCAGTAAGCTCTCTTTGACTCTCTATATGATTGCTAACGGCTCTATACGCTTGAGGCAGACTCAAGCCACCAGCACAGCCAACAACGTGCTCAGAATGCACCGCTACAGACTGCCTGGGGACGATGGCAGTAAGCTCCACGTGCCCTCTGTATGACAGTTAACCGCTCTCTACATTTCATGCCTCAAGGCTCTCCGCACCGCGAATCATGAGCCATGCCGAGAACCGAGATTGCACTGCAAGATTTTTGGAATTCCTAAGAAACTGAGGTTGCACTCTGCCGTGCTGAGATTGCGCCACTACCATTGTCCGCCTGCCAGGAGGTGATGGCAGTGAGTTAGCTAGCTCCCCCCCTCCCCCCTCTTCCCCTGCCTTGCTCCCCATACCCACCCACTCCCTCCCAGCTCTAGCCCAAAGGGGTCTGTTTTTTAGGCGCCTCAAAATTGATCCCCCCTCCCCCCACTTCCCCTGTCTTGTTCCTCCCCAGACCCTCCCACCCCCTCCCAGCTCTAGCCCCAGGGGACATGGCGATGGCAGCACGACATGCAGAGGAGGAGGACGAGGAGGGGGAAGAGGGGGAGGGCAGCAGCACCCATAGTACCATGATCATTCTTTCTTCCTCTCCCTTCCCCCCTCCCAGCTCTAGCCCAAGGGGACATGCCAATGGCAGCACCACATGCAGAGGAAAAGGATGAGGAGGAGGAAGAGGAGGAGGGCGGCGGCAGCTCTCACATCCCGTGACACCATGAGCATTGAGCAATCCTCTTTCCTCTCCCTTCCCCCTCTTGCTCCTCTCCCCCACCTCCCTCCCCCAACCGCCCCCCCCCCAGCACTAGCCCCTGGTGACGTGCCAATGGCAGCAGCGCAAGCAGAGGAGGACGAGGAGGAGGGAGAGGGGGGAGATGCGGACGGCCCAGATGCATTCTCTGCAGCAATGGACGATGAAGATGAAGCCAATCCGGCCACTAGCAGACCTAGAACAAGGAGCGGAGGTAGAGGAGGAGGTGGGGATGGGGGTGGGATTAGTGGGAGGGGAGGGGCCAGTGGTGGGGCAGCTGATTTGGCGGCGAACTTAGTTAAGTACGACCGCTTACTGCATGGGGAAAGGAAGGCTGGCGAGCCGATAAGAAAGATACTTAAGAAACGGTTTCTGAAGAAGTTCTTCCACTTCGCCCGCGGCCGCACCCCCGTGCTCTCCAATCGGGTAAGAGGGTTTGTTCGCTGTGGGGTGGGGTCTTTGTGCGTGTTGGGCCATGGAGAATGTTTTTAAAGTTTCTGAAGAAGTTCGTCCACTTTGCCCGGGGCCGCACTCCCGTGCTTTCCAATCGGGTAAGAGGTTCTGTCTTGTGGGGAATCCTTTGAGCCTGACTCAATGTGACATTTGATTCGACTCAGACGTGTGGGGTTCTTGTTCATGGTGTGCACGACCATGGGGACTCTGGTTGTTGGGCTACGGGGACCTCGCACTGGGCTATTGGGACCTCGCACTGGGCTATGGGGACCTCGCACTGGGCTATGGGGACCTCGCACTGGGCTATGGGGACCTCGCACTGGGCTATGGGGACCTCGCACTGGGCTATGGGGACCTCGCACTGGGCTATGAAGGGGAAGTTTGTTTTTAGGAACCTCCCTCCCCCACTCCCCTCCTCTATTTCGAGGTGCCTCAAAGGAGGCTGGTTAGTACCCCACTCCCCTCACCTCTTCTTCCCTTCCCTAGCCTCCCTTCATCTCTCTTCTCCCTTGCTGTGCCTGCAGGCTGCGGAGAAGATAGCTCAGGCGTATGCAGAGATGAGGGCTCACGGCATGGATGCCAGGAGGCGGGTGAGTTGGGATGTGTTTGGTGGTGTGAGCATGCATGCGTGGTGGATGGGGCATGTGGCACGGGGGCATGAGGGCGTGATGGCACACGGCATGGACGCCAGGAGGCGGGTGAGTGGCGAGTTTAAAGAGTGTGCCATCCATGTTCATGTATGTTTCATGTATGTTCATGTATGTTTCATGTATGTTCATGTATGTTCATGTATGTTCATGTATGTTCATGTATGTTCATGTATGTTCATGTATGTTTCATGTATGTTCATGTATGTTTCATGTATGTTCATGTATGTTCATGTATGTTCATGTATGTTTCATGTATGTTCATGTATGTTCATGTATGTTCATGTATGTTCATGTATATTCATGTATGTTTCATGTATGTTCATGTATGTTCATGTATGTTCATGTATGTTCATGTATGTTCATGTATGTTTCATGTATGTTCATGTATGTTCATGTATGTTCATGTATGTTTCATGTATGTTCATGTATGTTCATGTATGTTCATGTATGTTCATGTATGGTGAGTGGCGGATGGCGGTTGGATGAAGCCACTCACCCGCCTCCTGGCGCATGGCTTGATGCAAATCCATGGCATCATTTACTGAGCTCACCATCGCACTCCATGTTCCATGACCCGTTTTTCTCCTTCACTTCCCGACACATCCCCCCCCCCCCTCCTCCCCCTCTGGCGGACCAAGGCACACTGCCAGTGACAGCCAGGTCTCTGGGGACCACGTTCCGCCATGCAGAGGAAAGCACGCCGAGTCCCCTTCAACCATCCCTGTCTTTCCCTTCTCGTTTCCCCCCTCCCCCCCTTGCACACACCAGGCGGACCAGGGCACGCTGCCAGTCACAGCCAGATCTCTGGAGACTATGATTCGGCTGTCCACGGCGCATGCCAAGCTGAAGCTGCGGCGAGAGGTGAGGTGAAGAGTGGTAACATGGTGTGGGGGGTGGTGAAGGGTGGTGCCTGCCATGGTTTGGCATGCGGTGTGCTCGATTGGAGGCAGTGGGGTGAGCTGTGAGACCAGGATTCGGCTGTCCACAGTGCATGCCAAGCTCAAGCTTCGGTGAGAGGTGGGGTTGGAAGGGGGCTAAGCTGTCTTTTGAGTTGCCTCATGAGTCATAACATGACTCGATCGTGTGTTAGTAATCTCGTTTTGAGACGTCTCAAGACAGGTGGATGGATGAGGAGAGGCAGTGGGTGGAGGGGGTGCTGACTGTGGTTCTTGACTCGACTCAGAAGCCCTCTTCCCAGTGCAACCCCCACAGGTTCTAGAGTCTGATGTGGTAGCAGCGCTCTCGCTCTCGCTCTCTGGACGAGGAGAGGCAGCGGGTGGAGGGGGCGCTGAGCTTACTTTGATTCTTGACTCGACTCAGAACCCCCTCCCGACTTGCCTCCTACCAGGTTCTAGAGTCTGACGTGGCAGCAGCGCTATCTCTCTTGGACTTCCCCCTCTACCATCGCGAGTTGGACGAGACGGACAAGCGGATGGCTCATGACTCGACTGGAAAGTGACCCTCCCCAATCTATCCTCACCAGGTGCTTGAGTTGGACGGGGCAGCAGCGCTGAGCCTGTTGGACTTCGCCCTTTACCATCGCGAGTTGGACGAGACGGACAAGATGATGGACGACGAACGGCAGCGGGTGGAGCAGCAGCACAAGGAGGCAGGAGCTGCTGCCGCTGCAGGCAGTGGGTAGAGGGGGTGCTGAGCTAACGAAATGGTTATTCCCCTCCTTCCGCTCCTTTCCAATCAACCCCTACAGGTATTGGAGTCAGACGTAGCTGCAGCCTTAAGCCTCTTGGACTTCGCCCTCTACCATCGCGAGTTGGACGAGACGGACAAGCGGATGGACGAGGAGAGGCAGCGCGTGGAGCAGCAGCGCAAGGAGGCTGCCGCAGCAGCAGCGGCGACGGCGGCTGCTGCTGCTGCTGCTACCGCAGGAGAGGGTGGTGCTGATGGTGCTGGTACTGCAGCCACAGAAGCAGCAACAGGGGCAGCAGGGGCTCGGACGCGACGAGGAGGAGGAGGACGCAAGACAAGGTCCAAGGCAAAGAGGCCGCGGGCGGATGCAGAGACGGAGGAGAGCGAGGAAGAGGAGGTGGAAGGGATGGGGGAGGAGGAGGAAGAAGAAGGAGAGGAGGTGGAGGAGATTGAGATGGAGGAGGCGCCTGCTGATGGGGTACCGAAGTAAGTTTATTCTTCGTTTGTTGGCGTGATGGAGCAGGCAGGGAGGAGAGTGATTGTGTGCCAGAACAGCCGTACAATAACTTGTGTTCTTTCCCTTCTCCAGCTCCCTCGTCCTCTTCTTCCCTTTCCCTCTCTCTCTTCCCCCCCCCCCCCCCAACATCCCCACCCAAACCTCAAGAACACGTTCGATTATTTCTTACTCTTTGTATCATTCATTTCATCGCTATTGCCCCACCTTCCCGTTTCCCCCCCCTCCCTCCCTCCCACCCCTCCCCTTGTCCCTCGTCCAGTCTGGGCGATCCAGCACCCGCCTCTGCTGCCGATGGGTCCTTCACTGCGGAAAGGTGCGCTCCCATTCTCGTCTTCTTCCCTCACACCCCTCTCGCCATCTCTCAAAACGCCAGTCGGGGCCATCCGATCCAGCACCTGCCTCTGCTGCCGATGGGTCCTTCCCTGCTGAAGGGTGAGCCTCCAGTAGAGAGCTTACCTTCAGCTTCTGTCTCTCGATTTTCCCAGTGGAAAAAGCTGCTACAGCATCTCTTCCGCCTTCTCCACCTCACCACTCAAATTCGCCCATGTGACCATTGCACTCATTCCGCACTCCGTTCCCTTTTTGAGGCGCCTCGAGAATATATATTTCTTAGGCACCTCAAGGATATATATTTCTTAGGCGCCACAAGAATATACTTTTTGAGGCGCCTCATGAATAGACCCCATTCCCTTCATTCTTCGAAACCGCTGAGCACGCGGTGGCAGCAAGGGTGGAGTCGGGTCGGGTGCGCGATGTTCATGTCAATGAGTCCATTCTTAACATAGCTGTCCCTGTTCACCCCTTCCTCCCCGCCTCTTTCCTTTTCCAGCACGGATTTTTTTCCCTCTTGGGGCTCTCGCAGTGCCTTCCAGCGGCTTTTCAGTCAACTCAAAATCTGGCATTCGGCAAGCACGTGGTGGCAGCAAGTGGCAGCAAGGGTCAACGAACCCGGCTCCAGTGCTAGCCGTCGCCCCTCTATAATCCCTTCCCCTCGTCAGGTTCGATGCCTTCCAGCTGGCCTTTGGTGAGCACGCGGTGGCGGCGAGGGTGGAGTCGATAGCAGTGGAGGAGCTATCAGATGTGGTGAATAGTCGGTGGCTGGGGAAGAGATACATACACATCACACCTGCTGCCCGCTATAAACCCTTCCCCGTCGTAGGTTTGACGCCTTCCAGCTGTCGTTCAGTGAGCACGCGGTGGCAGCGAGGGTGGAGTCAATAGCAGTGGAGGAGCTGATAGAGGTGGTCAACAGGAGATGGCTGGGGAAGAGCTTCACTTCGCATCACACCTGCTGTCCCCTCTATAAACTCTTCCGCTTTGTAGGTTCGATGCCTTCCAGCTGGCGTTCAGTGAGCATGCGGTGGCAGCGAGGGTGGAGTCGATAGCAGCGGAGGAGCTCTTGGAGGTGGTGAATAGGAGGTGGCCGGGGAAGCAGTTCACTCAGGCTGAAGTTGACGCCATGCTGGAGGTGAGCTGACATTGGTGAGATGATGGTGAGATGATGGTGAGATGATGGTGAGGTGATGGTGAGATGATGGTGAGATGATGGTGAGATGATGGTGAGGTGATGGTGAGATGATGGTGAGATGATGGTGAGATGATGGTGAGATGATGGTGAGATGATGGTGAGATGATAACTCATTGGTGTGATGTTTGACTGTTGAGTCGACTCAAGAGGCAGTGGATGAGCAGATAGAGGTGATCAGCAGGACGTGGCCGGGGAAGCAGTTCACTCAGGCTGGAGTTGACGTCATGCTGGAGGTGAGCTGCCGATGTGCTGTGGAGATTGAGCCGGTCATCTTTGAAGGCAGTGCATGAGCTAGTAGAGGTGTTCAGTAGGAGATGGACGGGGAAGAGCTTTCACATAGGTTGACGCCATGATGGAGGTGAGCTGGCGTTGAGGTGATGGTGAGGTGATGGTGAGATGACGACTCGTTGATGTAATGTTTGGCTGTTGACTCGGCTCAGTGGAGGAGCTGGTAGAGGTGGTGAATGGGCGGTGGCCAGGAAAGCATTTCACTCTGGCTGAAGTTGACGACATGCTGCAGGTGAGCTGTCGATGGGAATAAGGATACGGATTCGGGTCAATTTTATCGACTGTACCTTGTTCGGGGTGAACTGGAGTACACCATGACAGGAATGAGCTGGCGCATGCAATTATGAGAAGGGAATTTGGGTGAAAGCATGTTGTGGTCTCCTTGCGACAATAGCGCTTGTCAATGGTGGGGAAACTCATTGGGTTGTATGATTGTATCTCCCCTTGGCTTTGATCCCGTGCAGCAAATGGAGGTCAACAACCGTGTCATGGTTGCCAGAGGCATTGTACACCTCATATAGCAGCCCAGTTGGCTGAGCCCACCTTGTACAATCTGCAGCTCATATTGTGATTTTGAATGGAGTACTGGGCTGGGATGTTTGGAGGTGGACAGGGTATACGTCCGATGACAGCTGACCACGAAACAGGATTTTTTACTGGCTTATGAAACTGTCCTGGTTTTTTCCTGCAATTCGTGGGGTTAAAGAATCTGGAACAGTGTACCTCTGCCCGTCGTCACCTCTCCAGCAAGTTTAGGAGGCTAGGGTTTTATTTTCAGATGGAGTAAAAGGATTTTATTCCCAGGCGGAAGAGTACAACAGAGTGGACACATGGAACCCAGAATCCCGGAGGGCGTGGACAGTGAACGCAGTATCCTGGCCGAACCGAACGCTGAGCAGCAGCACTGCGCCAGGCGGACTTCAATTTGCATTGAAGACGTCGTAAGAGACCTTATGGCTACCGTAGTTTGGTGGATGTACAAGGATGGAGAGAGGGGAGGGTTGGAGCGGCTGTGACTAAATAGGTTTTTGGGTGGGAGGGGGAGGGGACGGTTGGAGGTTGGGAATAATTAGGGTTGTGGGTGAGGGGAAGCAGGATGGGAGGAGTTGGTGATAAATACGGGTGCGCCTCAGTTAGACTGCGGGGCTTGACCGATAGTGGCGATCTCCGTCAATAGGCTGGCCCTGTCCGTCAAAAGGCTGACGATATCCGTCAATAGGCGGGCGCTCTCTGTGGTGTACTTTTCCGCCTGTTCAAGCTAGGAAGGACAGACCTTGGCGACGAGCTCCACGACGATCGCGAGTTTCGCGAACGCTTAGGAACCGAAGAGTAGTCCAGATCGTGGGACGTCGTCTCCTTATCGTCAAACGATGATCCGCTATCGGAATCGGCGAAATTCCGGGAGTCCTCGTGCTTCATAGGCGAGGGCTCATCCTGAGAAGTGAACGATCCGCTATCTGAGGAAGCTAAGCTGGTCATCAGTTGATTCGAACCCTTCTTTATCGGTTCTGACGACGGCGTGTTGGGACGTTCGAGAGCCTCTACCTGCGACGCAGAAGCACGAGTGAGGAATACTGTTAACAATTAAGCTACGGAATGCAGAATTGCTGGAATTGATCTGAACCGAGCCGTTCGGAGACGTACCTTGCAACCCAGACAGCAGTAGCTGAATTCGTCTTGGAGCATCCGAGCACAAGTTATGCAGGAATTGGTCGTCTTGGTCGGCCGAGGCTGAGGCCTCTGGTTCAGGAACACCACTCGCGAGCCATTGACAATGTAGGCCTGGAATACAGAACAGCAACGGGACAATCAATGTTAGTCTGACATTGATTTCATCGATGCAATTATCGCCAATTGGGGAAAGTCGATAGCCAATCAACGCACCTGAACTCCGCCACAGTCCACCAGCTTCGTGATGTCTTGAAGCCGAACAACGTCGTGGTACACGTATCTCCGAATCTGAACGACGAAGAACGAGAAAAAGGTTTGAATTCGTTTCATTTCAGAAATCAATTGCATCCCCAAATGTAGTACATTTGACCCTCGCACTCTCCGAAATTGATAATCCGCTCAAATTCCTCGTCATGTAATGCAAATGCAGCAATCCAGACGCAAATTCTGAGCAGTCCAGGGTGAAGACGTACCTGGAGCATTTTGTGAGACTGATGGCTTGACATGCAATGCTGGCAGAGCTCCTCCATGCAGTCCATGCAGAACAGATTCATCTCGTTCTTCTTCAACGAGACGTGACTTGTGCACGGGGAGAAGAATTCCCCTTTCAGTAAACAGTCGAGCCACCGTGGTCGCTCGACTTCCGAACCTTGATAAAAAATCAGCGCTCGTCGTGCAGCCATGGCTCCGGAATTCGGAACCACGAACTAAATTTGCTCTTTGACGCAATTCAGCTACTCTAGAGACAGGTCAGCCTGGCTCTACCTTGTCTGCTGGCTAAGGCCTGGAATTGCCAGGACAAGAAATACAGCAAGGAAAAAACAAGGAAATGGAATGTGGAAGTGTGCCTGGGAGATTGTAGACTGATTGTGGGCCTTTGAATGTAGAGTTTCAATTGGCCTGGCGTGGGAATCAAGGGTTGCTGTGAGCCAAACGGAGGGCTGCTGAGCCAAACAGAGCTGCTGAGCGAAACGGAGGGCTGCCGCAGAGCCCCACCTGATCTCGTCCTCGCGCGCTCGAATCAGGGAATGCCCTGCCAAGATCAGCATCAGCAGGGCTTGGCTCTAGTTCGCCCGAGCTGCCCGGACCTCTCTGGGGGTGGAGTCCAATGGCCCGCTCATGACAAATCTTGAGGAATTCAGGCCAATGAGTGATCAGGAGCTGCCCCTCACGGAACAGTGTTCTTCAGCACACACGCGCTGTGCGCCTGCCACTAGGAGGATTCCCTGTGCCAGCACGGATAGTGCTGGAAAGGACCAACGAGGAGGGAAACTTTTCCGGGCACGACGGCATGTGCGGCCGCCTTATTTGTCGCTCTCCGGTTGGGTGCTTTTGCCTCTTCGCGACTCGTGGCCTCTAGTTGAAATATATCAAGGAAAACATCTCCTGGTTCGGAAGCCAGCTCATGCAATAGACATTGGTATGCAATGATAACGAGCTCTGGGGTAATGTGCGCTCAAGGGCTACCTTTTGGTTTTTAGTCACCCTTAAAAATCGGGATTCTCGAAAGTTTACCCTTAATGTTCAGGGTCCATAGGAAGGCAACTCTTAATCAATAGGGTTCGTTTGCACAGTACCCTTTTCACTGCCACGGTTAGAATCTACCAGGAGATGTATGGACAAGACGAAAAGGGCGTGAGTAACGTGCACGGGGCTGTAAGGGGAGAATGACGAAAATCCATTAAGTAAGTTGTCTCCCCTCTATTTTGACAACGATGTGTGAGTAACGTGCTGTGAGGGGAGAAGAACGAAAATCTACTAAGGGAGTTGTCTCCCCTCTGTTGGTGACTACGAGGTGTGAGAACCGTGCTGTGAGGGGAGAAGAACGAAAACTACTAAGGGAGTTGTCTCCCCTCTGTTGGTGACTACGAGGTGTGAGTAACGTGCTGTGAGGGGAGAAGAACGAAAATATACTAAGGGAGTTGTCTCCCCTCTGTTGGTGATTACAAGGTGTGAGTAACGTGCTGTGAGGGGAGAAGGTCGAAAACCTTTTGAAGGGAGTTATCTCCCCTCAGTCAGTTGGTGTGAGTACCTGCTGTGAGGGGAGAACAACGAAAATCTTCTAAGGGAGTTGTTCCTCTTAAGGAGATCCCCCCTGTAGCCCTACCAGCACTAGTAGTACACTCAGGGTAGGAAACAAATATACCCTGAATCCCAAGGGTTATACTCTGCATAAACTCTCAATCCCCCGGGTTCATCAAAATACAACCCTTAATTTGTGGGGCCATCTGGAAAACTACTTTTTATTTGAACCAAATTCAGGGCAACAACCCTTGGAAAATAGGCCCTGGTGCGCTCTCTCCTATCACCGGGCCAAGACATCTGGTTTGCGCCCAAACGAGCGTGCCAACTCGACACCGAGCCTAGCAGAGATATCATGCCACAGCTTCAACCAATGGCCAGTCTGGGTCAAACGTTTTACTTCCCAATTTAGAGGAGAGCCACGTCACTGTGTAAGACAAAGTCTTACACGCAAGAAATGCCCACGGCAACTTTCGGAAATAGCCGTACAGTGCAAAGAAAGACCGTGGAACATTGGCACGCGCAAGGAAAGAATCTCCCTTGAACATGGGCATGGGTCACGCAGTCCAACATGATATTTCAATGAATAAATGATAAGACAGTAGAGGGGACCGAGAAATGTAACCTACAAAACAAAAATCGAAGCTTTAGAGAGGCCTTACAAGCAAATTTATTATTGGAGACATGTTTCCAATATTCCAATATCATATCCATTGTATTCTATACTCATTGTTCTAAATGGCCTACAGTGCACGCACACTTGTTAGTACCAGTCAGGGCGCATCTAATACTAAGAAACGCGACAAGGCTGTCCGACACAAGCGCGTCAAGCCCCCCAAGAAAGGCGGGAAACAGGCGAAATTTTGACGACCAGCCAGGCGAAAATATTTGGGACTTCAAACCCAAGGCGAAAAATGTTACCAGCGACACAAACACATTAGTGAAATCAACCCTATGTTACACGTGCAAATAAAGCAAACACTACGAAATGAGCTGATAAAAAATATGTATGCGGATACCGCTGTCAAGATTATATATGTTATATATAATTGATAGGCTTGATAGTAGTTACTGAACCTTCCTGTAAAGGGTACAATCCCCTCCTTGTACTCCTCTCTCTTCCTAATCGCCCCCCTTCTTTCTCGATATTCTCTCCCCCGCTCCTTGATCTATTTTCCTCACGCCATTCTATGGCGGCATTCCTTGTATCCTAGCTAAGCTAGTGTCGTAACTTTAGGAACCTAGACTCATAAGTTTCTGAGATGGTATCAGAGCCGTCCGCTCCTAGCGGGCCTGCTCCTCACGCTTCCGCCGCACTTTCCTCTCCTATTCCTCACGCTGCCATGGCGGCCGCAGCCGCGTCACGCTGTGGCGGCGGCGTCTTGTCGCCGGCTGCACCGTCATGCCGCTGCCGTTTCGACGCGCAACCGTGGCATTGCGCTGACGTCGTCCCAGTCGCGTCGTACCGCCGCAACCGTCGACGTGCGGCTGTGGCGACATGCGGCCAGTGCTCGGCCTTAGCGCTGGCCAGCACGCCTTGCACCGGCCGTCCCACCGTCGCGGAACCCGGCCACGCCGCCGAGTACTGCGAGCCCTGCACCGCCGCCGACTGCCGTCGTCGAAGCCGCCGCCGCCGCCGCTGATGCCGCTGGGCGTTCCCGCCGCACGTCGCCGCAGCTGCCGCTGTTGATGCCGCACTCGATGCTGACGGTGTCCCCGCGCACCGCCTCTCGCGCCGTGAGGTTGGCCATGCTGGAATGGCCATGGCTGTTGCTGAGTATTGGGGTGCTAGGGTGTGTGTATGTGTATGGTGTGTTGGGTGGGTGTGTGACTACCAAGCCTAAGGGGTGTGTCAAGATTATATAAGTTATATATAATTGATAAACTTGATAGTAGTAACTGAACCTTCCTATAGAGGGTACAATCCTCTCCTTGTACTCCTCTCTCTTCCTAATCGCCCCCCTTCTTTCTCGACATTCTCTCCCCCGCTCCTAGATCTATTCTCCTCACGCCATTCCATGGCGCCATTCCATGGCGGCATTCCTTGTATCCTAGCTAAGCTAGTGTCCTAACTTTAGGAACCTAGACTCATAAGTTTATGAGAACCGCATGCAAAGTCAGCAATTGTTCATATGAAGTTGGATCAAGCGAGGTTGGATTGGCGGCCAACCTGCAAGGGTAGTGAGCGATAGGTGGAGTAGTGTGTATCAAACATATATGCATATATTATTAAAGACCAGATAGGTAAATGCTCTTAGGGAGTATAACACAGCACAAAACTATCATGTACCTGTCAACTTATACATATGTCTATATACAAAAATTAAAGGCTATATAGATATGTGTTCATATGGGGTACAACTCCAACCCTATATCTTCATCGTTCTCACTTGTTTCTAGTGATTCTGCTCATTCTAACATGGTTTCAGAGCAGGTTCGTCTCCTCAGGCCTGCTCATCACGCTTCCGCAAATTCCGCTCCTCGCTCCTGTGCTTTCTGCGCCGCCGCCACGGCTATGTCGTGCTGCCGTAACGGCGCCGTCGTGCTACCGTGGTGGTCTCGACGTTTCTGCCGTGGCAGCCTCGTCTCGCTGTCGTGGCGTCGATGTCCAGCCCTGGCGGCGTCGTCGTGTTGTCGCGGCGGCGTCAAAGCACTAGCGCACAAGCAGCTGGTTGCGCACTGTATTAGCTGCATCCAGCCTGCCCACACGCCAGTAAGAGCCGGGTTAGCCATGGCGCCGCGCTGACGATCCGCCCCCCACCCCTTCCCCCTTCCCCTCCTCTGCCTTTCCCTTCCTCTCCGCCACAGCTGCTGGTGACCTCGTGACATCCTCCCCCTCGTCATCACATGTTGAGCGCGTCGCCGTTGCCTTGGGTCCCGCAGCTGCCGTCGCCAGGTGTCTCGCCGCCGCCGCCGCCGCCGCAGGTGCTGCGCGCCCCGCCGCTGCCGCAGTCGCCGATGTCGCCGCCGCCGAAGTCGCCGATGCCGCCGCCGCCGCTGCGACCCGCCGTAGACGTCTCCACCTCGATTGCCGAGGGGTCGACCGGCTGGTCGACGCCACTGCTGCTACAGAGAATGGGGGTGCAAGGATGTGGGGGTGCTGGGGATGGGATGGGCTTGCCACTACCAAGCCTAGGGGGTGTGTTAAATTATATATTTTTTTATATAATTGTAGGCTTGGTAGTTGTGCTACATACTGAATCCTATCGTAGAGGGGACTATCTCCCTTCTCGTATCTCCTTCTCTTCTATTCCAACTCCCACTTCTCTTCTTGTAGCTGCCATGGAGTCGGAGATGGCATCTTAGAGATCCACCGGCACCTACATCGATGCAGTTCTCCCGCCTGGGGTGAACGAAGTCGATGGTCGGTGGCTCTTCAAGGTGAAGCGCCCACATGGAGAGCCGCCTGTGTTCAAGGCGCGCTACGGGTTAGAGGCTTCAGTCACCGCGAGGGGGAAGACTTCTTTCAGACCTTCGCCCCGACCCCGAAGATGACTACTCTTCTGGCGCTGCTAAGCGTAATAGCATTGTGTGAATACGAGCTCCACTCCCCCGAATTCTCCATTGCTTTCTTCAGGGAAGTCTACACAAGCAGGTCTACCTGCGCTGTCCACAGGGCTTCACCGGTACCTTCCCTCCTGGGACCCAGTGGCTCATTCGGCGCCAGGTCTACGGGCTGCGACAGGCGCCCCGTGAGTAGCACGACACGCTGCGTGCTACGCTAGCTGACTTGCAGTTCTTTCCATTCTCTGCAGACCCCTCGTTCTTCGTTTGTGTTGGCCAGACTCCGTTCTATATCCTTGTCTACGTAGACGTCCAGGTGTTTGATACTGCAGGCAGAGACGCACTGGCCTCCGTGAAGGCCGAGCTGTTGAGGAGACACACTTGCACTAACCTAGGAGAGCTGCGCCGCTACCATGGCCTGCTGATCTCCAGGGATAAAGCAGCATGCACCATCACTCTCATAGAGTCACACTTGGTGCGCCAAGTTCCTCACCGGTTCAATCTTCAGTTCTCCTCCACACAGCCCACACCTCCGCTGGTAGACCACATGTTCTCAGCTCCAGTTCCTGAGGAGTCAGTAAGGCCCAGTGGCCCTTACGCAGAGCTTGTGAATTGCCTCATGTACCTGATGACTTGCACTCGTGTAGATCTCGCATACCCTCTCAGCATCCTCACTCGCTTTATGGCCACAGGCAGATACCAACCATAGCGCTGGTCAGCCGCTAAGAGGGTTTTGCATTTTCTAGCAAGTACATCGGGCATGGGGCTAGTGCTGGGAGGATGCAAGCCAGTGGTCCTTAGTGGGCAGACGACACTGAGATGCTCAGGTCCTCCCAGGGCTACTACTTTTGCCTTGGTTCGGGTGCCATCTCGTAGAGGTCCACTTGCTCCTTGTTTGTTGCTCAGTCTAGCTGTGAGGCTGAGATCCACGCTGGTGCCATGGCGGCACAAGAGCTCCGCTCGATGACCTTCTTGCTTATCGACTTAGGTGAGTGGCCTAGCTCTGCCCCGGTTCTGTACGCTGACAACAGGGCCAAAATCCTCCAGGGTGAGGAGCCTCGACTTGAGGGCAGAGCGAAGCACATCCAGCTGGGGTACTTCCTCCTGCGTGAGCTACAGAAGCATCGCCAGGCCCGCGTAGGACACTTGGCCTCCGGTGCCAACACAGCTGATATCTTTACTAAGGCGCTTGCGCCTTGAGATCATCAGCGGCACTGTTTGCAGCTTGGTCTAGTTCCTGTAGCTATTCACTTGCTATGACCTTGATTTTGTACCCTTCTTTATATATACCTTTCTGACTGGCCTTGTGGCTTTGCTTCCAGTGGCCGGACTAGTAGTGCCGCCCTGGTTTGCTCTTGTCTTGTTTGTTCTCTTGCTAACTGGTTTTTGGACTAGTAGTGATAGTGCGCTTGCAGGTACTGTGGTAGTCCCTATCTTCAACGGTTGTTCTCCCTCCAAGTGCATTTACTATGTCGTTTCTGCCGCTGTTGCTGAGATAGCCCTTTCTGCTGAGACCGCCGCCGCGGCGGCCTTAGGGCAAGGGCCTCCACTACAAGGGAAGGCATGGCGGAGGGAGGGGTAGTGGGGGTGGCAGTGGTGGTGGAGGTGGTGCGAGTGCCGGCAGTACCGACGAGGGGACCTGGGCTGATCCCCCGGAGCAGTAGCAGCAGCAGCAGCAGTAGCACCCGTTGGGTCGCCTCCCGCCCGGGTGGCCCACCGCCTCTGGTACTACCACGTCTACATCACATGTCTCAGCACGGTCTTCTTTTACGTCTCCATGCGTTGCTCCCTGCTCTCCCTCCCTTCCCTGCACCGCCGTGTACGCCCTGCGTCAAGGGCCGGCTACACCATGCTCCTCACTCCTCCTCGCTTCCTCCTACCACTGCGCCACTCCAGACCCTACACCTGGACGTCCGGGGCCTAGCCCCCGTCCTTGGGCCGAGTCGAGAGTGCTATTTTCTAGTGCCTATCGACGACTATACACGCTACACCACGGTGTTTCCCCTTAAGCAGAAGGCCGACGTGCCCGACGTTCTTATCCCGTGGGTCGTAGCTGCGCAAGTCTACTGCGACCTCCCTGTGCTCCGTCTTCACTCCGACCGTCGTGGCAACTTTGCCTCTGGTAGGCTTGGCCAGTTCTGTCGTGCGAAGGGCATCACCCATTCGTACACCCTGCCGGACTCCCCGCGGCACAATGGGGTTGCTGAGCGACACATCGGTTTGGTCATGGAGGTGGCTCGTACCTCCATGACTCATGCTGGTGCACCCTATTTTCTGTGGCCGTTCGCCGTGCGCGACGCCGCTCACCAGCTTATCCTTTGGCCACACTCCCATCTTTCACTCTCGAGACGTCACTTTTGACGAGTCTGTCTCCTTCTACACCCGCTTTCCCCACCGTGGTCTCCCGGTTACCCGACCCCTGTTTGTGGTTCCCACTCCTCTAGTAGCCCCTGCTCCTCTCCCTCCCCGTCCTGCCCTGTCTGGTGTGTCTCACGTCACTCCCCTCCCATCGGTTGTTCCGGTATAGGAGTTGGCTGACTATGGGGGCCTTGCGGCTCCGGTTTTGCCGCTTGTCTCCGCCCCAGTGTCTCCTCCTCCGCCTGAAGATCATCAGCGGCACTGTATGCAGCTTGGTCTTGTTCCTGTAGCTCCTCACTTGCTAGGACCTTGATTGTGAACTACTCTTTATATACAGTATATACTTCTAACTGGCCTTCTGGCTACTCTTCTAGTGGTCAGACTAGTAGTGCCGCCTAGGTTTGCTCTTGCCTAGTTTGTACCGTTCTGATTGGTCTTCAGACCCTTATCTCATGGGCAGAATTCCCAGCACCAGTGGCAACAAAGATACAGTGGCAAGAAAAATTGTCCACATGTTTAGCATGTTTTTACATTTTGACGAGCTGTACGCTGTAAACATTAAGCCTTAATCCATGGTGGCCATACACGTAGGGACGAGCAGTTAGAGCACTCACTCAAGTATCCTAAAACCAGAGTAGTATATAACATGGTCCTTCAATACGATAGCATTTAATAACAGCACATCCTGGCAATTTGTACCGAGGACAGGCAGCAAACTAGTTACTAGCAAAACTACTACCTAGTCTAGCGTCCCTTTGCGCGGATCACCGCCTTGATCCTCCTTGGCATTCTGTCGATGAGGTTTGTGCACACTTCCACTGGAATCTTGTCCCATTCCTCCCACACCCTCTCCCACAGCTCCAACATTCCACTCGGAGGCTTGTCGTACTTCGCCAGCTCCCTTTTCAGGTGTACCCACAGGTGCTCTATCGGGTTAAGGCTCGGGGAGGACGACGACCATGCCAATACTGCATACTCCTGCTCCCCAAGCCAGTCTTGCACCAGACGTGACTTGTGCTTGGGATCATTATCGTGCTGGAATATGACCTCTTAGGGGGGAGCTTGTAAAAATCGATGGTTTGAGACAGTTCCTCTTGCAAGATGCTGCGATACTGTGAGAGTACGACCCCGTTCCATTCCTTTCTCCTTTCCATTTCATTCCTCTTTCCATCTTGATCCACTTGGTTTTTATCTCATTCCATTTGGATTCCTGTTTCTCATTTTCCATAAACCTTTGGTTTATTCTATTATTATCATTATATCACCGACCAGGCTAGGGATGTACTAGTGCGCTATATCTAGCGTAATCCTGCCGTAATCCCTTAAAGCCAATAGCCTCGCGTGGCTATACGCAGGGTGATTCTATCTTCTAGAAGGGTCTATTCCCTTGGGATAAGATAAACATGGTTACCTGATGTACTTTGGAAGTATAAAAGCGCCTTGTACTGATCGATAGTGGAACCTTTCCTCGACACATTCGATCCTGTGACACTTGGTAATCAGAGTTTTTCTCACTCGGCCGCGCTCAGCTAAGCAGCAGCAGCGGGGGATCCTGCCTCGAAAAACCGCCGGGGGCGACCAATTCGACGCCAATTCTGGTAAGCACCAGCTCCGCATTTTTTTGAATTACCCCCTCCGCGCGTGTTTTGAACAGGATGGCGAACTTCGACAACGGCGACGTTACCCGGCAGATCTTCGCGCGCATCGCAACCCTACAGGAGGAGATGCGAGCCGACCGCGAAGCTTGGCGAAACGAGTTCGAGCGAGTAACTCGACTCGCTGGCGTGCAACACGAAACGACAACGGCGATGACGCAGCAGTCGCAACAGTTTCTCGAGGCTCCGACACCGCGCCCATCTGAGTCGTTCGATCCGAGCGATCGAAACTCTGACGTCCGCAGATGGATCGCCGGCATGGAGATCTACTTCGCAGCCATCGGATGGAGCTCGCCGGTCTAGGACAGTCAACGCGTACAACTCGCGGCGACACTGATGCGAGGGTCGGCACTCGAGTGGATCGGCGGTAACAGCACCTTCATCCACGGCGAAGCCACGTGGCAGCAGTTCCGCACCGACCTGTTGAAACGTTTCGAGCCGATAAATTCCGGTTTCCTTGCCCGGGAAAAAATCATCGCCATCGACAGTACGGGAGTGTAGCGCAGTACACGCAGCAGATGGAGTAATTTTATAACCGCATTCCCGACCTGACCGAAGGGGAAAAATTACAATCGTACCTCGCCGGGCTGAAGACCGAAGTCAAACGACAAGTGGCAGCGACAAACTACGCGAGCCACAGTGACGTCGTATCGGCCGCAGAACGCTTCGATATGGTCAACGCCGGGACACGATGGACGCACGTCGGCAGTACGCGACAGGGCGAACGCTCGGCTCACACCACGTTCGCCGACCCGATGGAAGTCGACAAGTTTGAAGGGCGGCCACGTCCAAAAAACACCAACTTCACGTGTGATTTTTGCTGGGTGTCGGGTCATCGAATCTTCGACTGCAACAAAATGAAAGCCGCATGCGCTGAGTATCGGGCACGCAACAGTGGCGGAAATCCTTCGGCCAATCAGAAGCCAAAAAATGGAGCTCGCCAGTGATTGCGGATCTAGCTGGCGAAAAAGAAAAGATCCGAAAAAGGCCACGGACTTCCGAAAAAATCAACTTCGACGCAGCTGATTCGACGCTAGCAGGAGAAAATGATGGGGAAAAATCTCCACCCCAAGACCAGTCTTTGCCACAGGAAATCGCCAAGGAAAAATCAAACTCCGCGAAAATGGACACTGCCGAGACGGGGAAACTCCTTGAAGACCCAAGAAATTATAAGGATTCGTTAAAGTTATCTTACAAAGATGCTTTAATGAAAACTTGTAATTCTCAAGGGGCTAGAGCCTTGGAGAAATTTCGGGAGGGACTCCAGAAGAAGCAGAAAATTGTGGAGATCTTACCGGTACCGGAGAACTTGGGGACCAAATTAAGGAGTGTGGAAAGAAGCCGACCTTTCCACGGAGTCAACGTCCTCTCCCGACACCAGCCCACAGCGACTATCCGTTCCCCAGGGAAGACGTTGGTGGAGCTGAAGCAGCTCAAAAGGAAGCTGGGGGTCTACAAGAAGCTGCAAAAACCCCGAACTCCTTCTTCTTCGGATGCATCCAACTCGGCAAATTCGTCAACGACAAAACATTCGTCACGGAAACTTCGGGCCCAGGAGAAGAGCCTTTCTCCAAGCAGCCTCGGCCAGCGGCCAGCTCAGGAGTAGGAAGCAACGAATATTGGGATGTTCCCTATGACCCAATCAATGAAACTATCTTTGGGTACTCCGAGCAACGCCTGCCCCTCGTGCTCGAGGTCATCTGTAAAGGACGACGCCTCCAAGCACTCGTGGACAGCGGAGCATCGCACACCGTATGCGACAAGGCAACCATCGACCGACTTCGAGAAGAGTACAAGCCATCCGCGTTTTCTGCAACGATGGTGGATGGCAGCAAGTTACCAGTGTGCGGCGAAGCAGTGCTAGACCTACAAATCGGTCCACTGCGCTGGAAACCTGCTCTCCCCATCACCAACATAAAAGGGCTTGACTTGATCTTCAGGCGAGACTTCCTCAAGAAATTCAGCCCCGAGATCAACTGGGTAAACCGCACCGCAAGCATCTACAACAAAGGAAGGAGAGTCCAGCTACCCAACTGGGATGATACAGGAGACATCCCAGTGGAGACACTCGCCAGATTCGAGAAGGACGTGAAACGAACCGACACCGGGTTTCTGGCGATAGCAACAGAGGTGGAGAATGACGGAGAGAATGCCTCGGAACCTCCATAAAAAATCAAGGACTTAATGAAGGAGTTCCAAGACATTCTTCCTGACGACCTCCCAGACGAACTACCGCCATAACGAACGCACCAACACGAGATCGTGGAGGAACCAGGTTCGAAACCGACCTTTCGCGCACCATATCGGCTAAGCCCCATAGAACTAGGTACGGATCGTACGAGCATTTGGTCATGCCGTTCGGACTCACCAACGCACCTGCAACATTCCAAGCAGAGATGAATCATATCCTACGCCCACTCTTGGACGAATGCGTGGTGGTATACCTGGACGACATCCTCATCTACTCGCGCGACTTGCAACAACACGTCGAGCACCTACGGCGCATCTTCGAAATTCTTCGACGAGAACGTTTCTACGTCAAACTATCCAAGAGCTACTTCGCCCTCGAGAAGGTCCAATTCCTCGGACATATCGTAAGCGCTCAAGGAGTTCACGTCGACCCCAAGAAAATCGAAGCCATGCGTACGTGGAAGACACCCGAGAACGTGAAGGAGTTACAGCAGTTCCTTGGCTTTGCTAACTACTACAACAGGTTCGTGCCACAATACGCGAAGATCGCCGCGCCACTCACGAATCTGCTAAAGAAGAACACGCCGTATAAATAGGATCCACAACACCTGGAAGCCGTGGAGCAGCTGAAACAAGCACTCACGTCCGCACCCGTACTCATCTTGCCAGACCCCGAACGCGACTACGTCATCGAAGCTAATGCCAGTGACCAGGCAGTGGGAGCAGTCTTTATGCAAGACCAGGGGAATGGCCTGCACCCAATTGCCTACCTCAGCAAAAAATTACATGGAGAGGAACTCAACTACCCGATACACGACAAGAAGGCTCTTGTTATCATCATCGCCTTCAAAACGTGGAGATGTTATCTCGAAGGGCGCAAGACGACAGTCTACACCGACCATTGCAGCCTAAAATATTTGAAGACACAACCAACCCTCTCCAGGCGGCAGGTCCGGTGGATTGACTTCCTCGAGACACACTTCCACTACGACATCGTGTACAAGCCCGGCAAAAAAAACAAAGCAGATGCGCTTAGCCGGCCTCCACACGTTGCCGCTATCCAAGTTGAAGGGATGAATCCACTCCTCAAGAGACTCTTCACACACGGGTACACCATCGACCCCGAAATTCCCTTGGCAGAACAGCGACATCTGCTACAGTGGGACAACGACATCGCGTACCGGAAAGGATCAATGAAGATCTGGGTGCCTAATTACCCTCCATTGTGCCAGTTACTACTCGAAGAATACCACGACGTCCTGTACTCGGGACACTTCGGTAGCAACAAGACGCTTACCGGTATCGCCAAACACTACTACTGGCCCTACATGGCAGATGACGTACAGAAATTCGTGACCTCGTGCACTACATGTCAGCGGATGAAGAGCAGTAAGCAGAAAATGGCGGGTCTGCTATAGCCCCTTTCTGTCCCAAAACAGCCATGTCAAGTGGTAAGCCTAGACTTCATCACTGGGCTACCAACTACCACAAGCGGACATGACGCGATCCCCGTCGTCATTGACAAGTTCTCCAAAATGGGACACTTCATCCCGACACATACGACTGCACGCACCGAGGAGACAGCACAACTCTTTGTTCGCTACATCATCTCACAACATGGCATTCCAACCACACTCATCTCCTACCGAGACCCTAAGTTCACCAGTAAATTCTGGAAAGAACTGATGTCTCTACTCAGGACCAAACTTGCCATGTCATCCGCCTACCATCCGCAGACAAATGGACAGACCGAGCGCCTCAACCAAATTTTGGGGCAACTCCTCCGCGCAGCCTGCAAGGATGACATCTCCAAATGGGACTTGCATCTGCCCGTCTTGGAGTTTGCCTGCAACAATGTTACTCACGCCGCTAATGGACAGATGCCGTTCTTCCTCTGTTATGGACGCCACCCACTCACACCTCAACAACCAACCATACCAGCCACAGTCCAACCCGCTCATGATTTCATCACGACCATGCACAAACTTTGGGATCGGACCCACAAGCGCCTTCTCGACATTCAGCAACAACAGAAGCGCCAAGCCGATCGCCAACGCACAGACCACACCATCACTGTGGGAGACCGAGTACTACACGACACACGCAATCTTGACATCAGCCATCTCCCATCCAAATTGCGACCTCGCTTCTGCAAGCCTTTTCTCGTTGAAGCACAGGTCACTCCTGTTACCTTCCGCTTACGCCTGCCAGCTACCTGGAAGATTTACAACGCCTTCCATGTCCAACTCTTGAAGCCCTACCGAGTTCCCAACACGGTCTTCTCTGGACGCCAACCGCCGCCGCCCGTCCTCGTCCATGATGAACCCGAGTACGAGGTCGAGTCCGTGCTTGCTCACCGCCGTCGACGGAATGGCACCGTGGAGCTTCTCATCCGTTGGAAGGGTTATGATCCTTCAGAGGATAGTTGGGTCTCTGAATTCGAGATGGATCACGCTCGCCGTCCTCTTCACGACTACCTTGTCAAGCAGGGTGTTACGTCTACCACCCAGCTTTGAGGGGGGGAAGTGTGAGAGTACGACCCCGTTCCATTCCTTTCTCCTTCCCATTTCATTCCTCTTTCCATCTTGATCCATTTGGTCTTTATCTCATTCCATTTGGATTCCTATTTCTCCTTTTCCATAAACCTTTGTTTTATCCTATTATTATCATTATATCACCAACCAGGCTCGGGACTGGTGCGCTATATCTAGCGTAATCTTGCCATAATCCCTTAAAGCCAATAGCCTCGCGTGGCTATACGCTGGGTGATTCTATCTTCTAGGAGGGTCTATTCCTTTGGGATAAGATAAACTTGGCTACCTGATGTACTTTGGAAGTATAAAAGCGCCTTGTACTGATCGATAGTGGAACCTTTCCTTGACATATTCGATCTTGTGATAGATACAGTGGCCCATACTTCCTTCCATCGACCTTGCCCATGAACCCCGTCCCCTCATACGTCATGCAACCCCACACCATCACAGAGCCGCCCCCATGCTTAACTGTCTGCTGGATTTGGTGGCACTGGAGTTTGCTGCCCGCGCGAATCCAGGCGTATGCACGTACGTCGGAGCAGAAACGGTTAATCTTTGTCTCATCGAACCATATCATGCGCTTCCAGTCCTCCATCGTCCATTCGGCACGAGACCTCGCAAAATCCAGCCGGTCTCGTATGTTTTTCGCTGAGAGCCTAGGTTTCTTGGGCAGCTGCACAGCGATCAGACCCACGGGTCGTAACGAGTTCCTAACGGTCTTCGAGTCTACAACCAAAGCGTGCTTCTCCTCTAGCATCTTCACGGCGTCCACACTATTTTTCGCCTTCCCGCTGGTAATCGCACGAACTATACCGCGCTGGAGGCGTATTGTAATTAACCGTGGTCGGCCGGCCATGGGCATTGTAGGTCTCACCTCATCGAGACTAGTCTCGGCAATCGCCTTCAGCCCGTAATCATGCACGGTACTTTTGCCTATGCAGAGCTCCTTGGCTATTTTCCTAGTCGTCAGCCCCTTGCGTAACATGCTTACGATACGTGCGCGCTTCTTCTCATCTACCGGCTTCATCGTACTGCGGTCGCAGGTTAACTTATGGCCTAACTCCTATACTAACGGTTGTTGCGTGAAATGGTATGTACGTTAAGTGGCGAGCAAAATTAGATATAGGCTGTTGCTCGGTATGAACTGTCCGCATTGACTGTCGATGAGTAAATCTGATCCTCGCTAACTGGATGAGGGACAATCGCACCAAGCTGTATACGGTGGAAACAAAACTCGACGAACTTGTAACACGACAGAAAAATAATGGTGTTACTATATTCAAAACACGTATTGCATAGCGCTAAGTTTTAAAGTGCTGAACATCCGGGCAATTTTTCCTGCCACTTTAATTGCAGCATTGGCGGCAGTGCTGGCATAGAGGGACATAAGTGAAAGGGGTAGCGGATGGAGGAAAAGCTTGACAGGGTGGGAGAAAGGGGAGGGATGATGGGGGAAAGGATGGAGCGAGGTAGGGAAAGGAATCATTGCCTCGACTACAAGGGGATGCGGCACAGGAGAGAGCCAGGGTATATCAGAGAAGGTGGGGACAGCAGAGAGGGGGGGGGGGGGGGGCAGCAAAGAGCAGGGGGATTGCAACGACCGGGCGGGCAGCATAGAGGCAGGGGACAGCAGAGAGCAGGGGGACAGCAGAGAGCGGGCTGGCAGCAGAGTGCGGGCGGCCAGCAGAGAGCAGGGGGGACAGCACAGGCGGGCGGGCAGCAGAGAGCAAGGGGGACAACAGAGAGCGGGGGGGGTAGCAGAGAGCAGGGGGGAGAGCAGATAGCGGGGGGGGGCAGCAGAGAGCGCGGGGACAGCAGAGAGGGTGGGTACAGCAGAGAGGGTGGGTACAGCAGAGAGGGCGTGGACAGCAGAGAGCAGGGGGATAGCAGAGAGCAGGCAGACAGCAGGGAGCGGGGGAACAGCAGACAGCGGGAGGAATGGAGGGACCGGAGAGAGTGAAGGAACAAGGGAGTGAGGGACAGGTGAGAGTTTGGATAAATGGGGGAAGGGGGGTGGTTTTGGGATGGAAAAGTCGGGAAAAAGAACCACAAGCCAACCAAATTTGAGGCTAGAGGCAGGGGAAGAGGAGGTGATGCCACGTGGGATGGGCAGGCGTCCTTGGGGCGTGAGGTGGCAGGTTTTTCTGCTGCCAAGCCTCGGAAACGAGCTCAGCCTGCAGCAGCAGCAGCAGCAGCCGCCGCAGCAGTGACCTGCAGGGAGGTGCCATCTGGGCAGGGCGTACCTGTGAGGGAGGATGCACAAGGTGAGGGCCCAAAGGGTGTGGGGCAGACGGGGAGTAGAGGTAGCGGGTGTGACAGGGAGGGTGTCAATGGGGGGGGATGGGGAGGGGTATAGCTGAGTGTGAATGGCACTTTGGGACGCCCCTGCAATCTGGTTTTGGGCATCATAGGCTTCAAAGCCAGTGGGCACGTCTCCCAGCCCTGTCATTTCCCCTTCTCATCACCCTCACCTCGGCCTCTCCTCACCCTCTCACCCCACCTCTCCTCAGCCTCTCATCCACCCCTCCCCGCCCTCTCATCCGCCTTCCTTCACCCTCTCCCACACGGTCACACCTCTCCTCGCCCTCGGTTACCCCTCTGCCACTTGCCCTCTCCCCCCCTCCCCTCGCCCTCCGATCTGACTCGGGAATCTAACATGGGAATCTGACTTGGGAATCTAACTCAGGAATCTGACATGGAACTCTGACATGGGAATCTGACTTGGGAATCTGACTCAGGAATCTGACATGGAACTCTGACATGGGAATCTGACCTGGGGATCTGACTCGGGAAACTGACTTGGGAATCTGACATGGAACTCTGACATGGGAATCTGACTTGGGAATCTGACGCAGAAATTTGACACGGAACTCTGACATGGGAATCTGAATTGGGAATCTGACTCAGGAATCTGACATGGGAATCTGACTTGGGAATCTGACTCAGGAATCTGACATGGAACTCTGACATGGGAATCTGACCTGGGGATCTGACTCGGGAAACTGACTTTGGAATCTGACTTGGGAATCTGACTTGGGAATGTGACTTGGGAGTCTGACTTGGGAATCTGACCTAGGAATCTGGCCCAGGGAATCTGGCAGGGGGAGGAGGGACAGTAGCAGCAGTAGTTATTGCTGGGAGAAGGGAATGTGGTAGAAGGCCGGTGGGGGGACGGCACTCTTCTGCATGTTCTTGTTGCGCTGTTGCTGGTGATATGTGTGCTGGCTGTTCCTCTCCTCCTGCTCCCCTATTCTCTAAGCTAACTCTCTCACCGAACTCCTGCTCTTCCTCCCCGTGCCTCCCCTCGCTCTGCTCCTTACACTCGAGGCCCTCTCTCACGCCTTCCCCTCTCTCCACTGCCCTAGGCGGGAGGAGGGGAACAGGGGGGAGAGAAAAGGTGGGGAAGTAAAAAACAGGGTATATGGTGGGTGATGAGAATCAGCATAGGGCCACGGACGAGTACCTGAGCAATGGGATGGCAAAACTGGCGAGGGTATGGGAGCGAAGGTGAGGGCATAAGTGAAAATGGTAGAGGAGGGGAAAGGCTTGACAGGGAAGAGAGAAAGGGGAGGGAGGATGGAGGAAAGGATGGGAGAGGGGAGCGAGGTAGAGAATTGAAGTCTTTGCATCGGCGACAAGGGGACATGGCACAGGAGAGAAGGGGGGGACAGCAGAGAGCAGGGGGGCAACAAGGGGACAGTGAGAGCAGGGAGATGGCAAGGGGACAGCAGAGAGCAGGGGGGCAGCAGGGAGGCGGCAGAAAGCAGGAATGATGGAGGGGCAGGAGAGAGTCGAGGGGCAAGAGAGTCAGGATTTGGTGAGAGTTTGGATAAAAGGGGCCAGAGGGGTGGGGCTTGGGATGGCAAAAGAAAGGCGAGGGAAAGGGTTATGACTGGAGAGGGGGAGGGAGGATTGAGAGGGGGTGAGACTTTGAAAGGGTACAGAATCCAGAGATGGGGGAGGGGACAGGACGCCTCAGATAACAAGCCGTACAAGCTTGATTCCAAATATTGAGCCCCTCTTACTGCCAAGCACTCCCCCTCTCCCCGCCATCTGTTCTCCCTCTCCCTGCCCTTTGTTCCCCCTCCCCTTGCCCTTTGTTCCCCCTCTCTTTGCCCTTTCTTCCTCCTCCCCTCGCCCTCCATTCTCTGGTCTCCCTCGCCCTACTTTGCTCTCTCCTCGCTCTCTCATCCCCCTCGCATGGCCCTCCCAACCACCAATGCTTGTCCCCCCTCTCCCAGCCCTCTCATCCGCCTTCCGTCTCCCTCTCCCACACCTCTCCTCGCCCTCGGGTATTTTTACCCTGTTCCTCTCCCCCCCTCTCTCTAACCACTCTCCTCCCTCTCTACTCGCCCTTGGCTCCGAATCTCCTCACCCGTATCTCCCTCTCTCCGTTCCCTCAATTCAGCCCTCCCTCATCCTCTCGCACACCCCTCCTCGCCCTTGGTTAACCGTTTCCTCCCCCTCTTTTCCGCATCTCTTCCCCCACTCATCCCCCTCCCCTC
Organism: Closterium sp. NIES-67; assembly: GCA_027943415.1. NCBI lineage: Eukaryota > Viridiplantae > Streptophyta > Zygnematophyceae > Desmidiales > Closteriaceae > Closterium > Closterium sp. NIES-67. The sequence continues at coordinate 887,833 of BQMB01001448.1, read as the reverse complement.
ACCCTAACATCCGCATCTAGCCCCCATCTTATATGCCTTCCTTCACCCTCTCCTACTAGTATCTTCTCCCTCGGTTACCCCCTTCCACTACCCCTCTCCCCACGTCCCGTCGCCTTCCGCACCCTCCCTTGCTCTCTCCTCGCCCTCTCTTCCCCCTCTTCAAGGCCCTTCCAACCATCGTTCCACGTCCTCTCATCCGCCTTCCGTCCCCCTCTCCCCGCCATCCTTTCCCCCTCTCCCCGCCATCCTTTCCTCTTCTCCCCACCGTCCTTTCCCCCTCTCCCCGCCGTCCTTTCCCCCTCTCCCGGCCATCCTTTCCCCCTCTCGCCGCCATCCTTTCCCCCTCTCCCTACCATCCTTTCCCCCTCTCCCCGCCAACCTTTCCCCCTCTCCCTGCCATCCTTTCCCCCCCTCCCTGCCATCCTTTCCCCCCCTCCCCGCCATCCGTTCCCCCTTTCCCCGCCATCCGTTCCCCCTTTCCCCGCCATCCTTTCCCCCTCTCCCCGCCATCCTTTCCCCCTCTCCCCGCCATCCTTTTGTTACAGATAGGCTGCAATTCATTTGGCACAACTTTGTGTGTTGGCAACTTGTTGGTTTTTAAGGATACGCATACTGTATTTGCTAGGTTGGGTGTAGCTATGTTTTCATCCCCAACTTATCCCAACCCAATCCATCCCAAATCCCCACGATTTGGGAGGATTCCCTTGGGATTCCCTCCGATTCTCCCTTATCCCTTCCCATCCTTTCCGATGCTCGGTACTTAATGATGTATGCTCTTGCTCATTTTATCAATGCAGTTCTCAGTTTCTAACACCATTTCCCCCCTCATTGCCATCTGTCCCCCTCTCCTTGCCATCCGTCCCCCTCTCCTTGCCATCCGCCCCCCTCTCCTTTCCATCCGTCCCCCTCTCCTTGCCATCCGCCCCCCCCTCCTTGCCATCCGTCCCCCTCTCCTTGCCATCCGTCCCCCTCTCCTTGCCATGCGTTCCCCCTCTTCTCGCTTTCCGTTCCTCCTCATTTCGCCATTCGTCCCCCCTTTTCTCTGTGCTTTCCGTTTCCCCTCTCCTCGCCATCCGTCCCCCGTCTCCTCTCTCTCTTCCCTCTCTCCTTGCCATCCGTTCCCCCTCTCCGCGATTTCCGTTCCCCCTTTCGTCGCCATTCGTCCTGCCTCTTCTCTCCACGTATCTTCCTCTCGTCGCCATCCGTTCCCCCTCTTCTCGCCACGTGTTCCCTCTCTCCACGCTACGCATTCCCCCGATCTCCTCGCTATCCGTGGCCCAATCCCCTCGCAGGAGTGTTTCACGGCCCGTGCCATTTAATCTCCGGCTATATACCTCTGCTAGAGTCGTGGGGCCTAATGGCGGGTCTTACAACAGTTTTGGTATGCAAACTTAGGCGGGCACTATGTCTTGTACGACGATCTTAGCTCGTCCCACTGTGCACGCCGGGATTACGCCCAAGTTATAATTTTCTATAGGATAAAAGGACTCCCCCTCGTAGTGCTGGGAGTTGGTCGTCGATGGGCGGGCGGTTTTCATTTTTTGACCTATGCTGTGGTAGCTATGGCTTCCTAAGCTTGACTGACTACGACATAATCTCCTCCTTTAAATTGTGAAGCACACCCATGGAGCTCTTGAACGACGGGTTCGAGGGTGGCAGTCGCATTCGACAAATTGTGCGACTTTCATAATTGTCGCACCGTGTTCCGCCGAAGTCGTGGACCAGTTTGGTGTGTCGTGGCCCTTTCGCTACGTCGCAGACTATCGCAACATGTTTTTTTGGGTTGCGGAGCAACCTTTTGCAATCGATCAGACGGATTAAAAAAAAACATTTCCAGCATTTCTTAGTAAACAAAAATAAATAGGGTTAAGAAAGTTATACAACTGTATACTCTTAAATGTTCAAGTATGGTAGAATATGATGTCAAGATGTGATCTCATGGATGTAGATATACAATAGTGTAATATTTAACATTACACTATTTCCACAAATGAATGCGGGCAAAAGAAAATCAGCATGTATTTGTCTCCCATTGATTGATGTGGCATATTTTTGTCGATGACAAAAATAAGCTATCGCTTCCCAAGCTCTAGCTGGGGGGGGGGGGGGGGCGGGGAGCTTCAAGCCCAATGCTTAAATAATACACAGAATAATGAATTTTGTGAATACCAAAACCTGATTTACTATATCGATTCCAGGTCAATTGACTGCACTCACAAAGAGAGTCAAAGGACCTTCACGAAACGATAAAAGCAATCCAGATTTTGAGACACACAATACCTATTACCACAAGTGCCCATGCACAACACACAACAACAAGACTGCATGCACCTAGCAAAGGCCAAAACAATTCAAAACAATGAAGTATGCATTATGCAATAAAAAGATAGCAGATGTATAATAAGAGTGGTTCAAATTTCAAAGATGCAGCCAGATCACAAGAGTTAGCAGAATAAGAGACATGTGAAACCCGGATAAGAGGACATAGAAATGAAGAGAACGACAATAAACAAAGAAAATATGGAGAATTAGGAAGTGCGACGGAAGGAACGATTTCTCGTAATGGTGGGAGAAAGGAAGAATTGAGATCGAAAGAAGGGGAAGGGAATGAAGGCATAATGGGGAAATACAGGAAAACAGGAAATCGGAAAGAAGACAAGGTATGGACGAGAGCAGAGGAGAAGGGCATGGCGGGAGGGTAGAATCCGTACCTTGAAATAAAGTTGAAAGGTGATTACCCGTGGTTCCTTAACAAGCTAGAGCACCTAGAGAGATAAGAGATCTTGGAAAAGTGAGAGGATGTTTATTTGTTAGAGGAAAATAGCAAGGAATATAAGAAGAGAGAGACCTAGTGAAAGAAAGGAGGGAAAAGCTAGTATGACGATCAAACTAGGAGGTTGACGACAAGCTGAAAGAGAAACGAGGACTTAATCCAACTATGAGATGGCCTTAGCTGGAACGCTAGAACGCTAACAGCTGGAGGTGACGAGCAAGTTGTGAGATTGGGGAATGGAGGAAGAAAAAAGATTGAGTGTGAGAGGGAGAAAGAGAAGTTGGAGAATGTGGGTGGAACGGCCAGGCTCTCGCAGCTCTGAATGAAGTTCCATCTATTTTCTCGTTTCCATCAGAAACTGCCCAGCTAGATTGCAATTTGTGAATTAGTTTTCGAACTTATCAGGGCGTGTTCTATCTATTTGATTCATTGTACGTATTGCATTCAATACTACGGAACTACGAGTTAGAAAATTCATTGTTTCGCGTATTGCCAGTTCCATAACCAACTAAATGGTGAAAATAAATGAAACTAGAAATTTAAAGCGAGAGGTCAAAATAGTGAAGGCGGGTCCAACTTGAAAAGGCCCAGGCGTCTGTTTTTGCGACTAAGGGACAAAAATGCGATGGGGGAGAGGGTACACAGTCGAGAAATGCAAGCAGGGGAAACTGGGCGAGAAGATCCAGTTACCTAATTGGTTGGCGGGGAAAATATGTCGTACGGTGGGAAAAATGGCTCGGGCAAAATCGCAAGCAGCGCGCCACCTGTCGCCCAGCCCCCACTGCCTGTAAGCTACACCAAGTGGGCCCAACTTGAATTTCAAGTTGGACCCGGGTTCACTACACCAGCAAAACTGAGGCTGGGCCCCGATTGGTCGAAATGCTAACCACACAAATCTATGGTCGTAAAATTTGTCGCCAGTGCGAAATGTCGCAAGCGCAATTCGATTTCGTGGCCTACGGCTTGGTAAAAAACGGGGGCTGCTGCCTGCCCCTCCAAAAACATATTCACTGCTGGGTCGTTTCTAGTTGGGCCCAATTAGAAATGGGGGTCCCTATTATAGTCTCTCGCTTTACAGTGAGAGGTCAAAATAGTGAAGGCGGGTCCAACTTGAAAGCACCCAGACGTCCCTTTTTGCGACTAAGGGACAAAACTGAGACGGGGCAGAGGGTACACTATCGAGAAATGCGAGCAGGGGAAATTGGGCGAAAGGAGGCAGTTACCTGACTGGTTGGCGGGAAACACATGACGTACGGTGGGAAATGTGGCTCAGGAAAAATCATAAGCAGCGCGCCACCAGTCGCCCAGCCCCCACTGCCTGTAAGCTGCACCAAGTGGGCCCAACTTGAATTTCAAGTTGGACCAAGGTTCACTACTCCGGCAAAAACGATGCTGGGCCCCGATTGGTCGAAATGCTAAGTGCGCAAATCTGTGGTCGTAAAATCTATCGCTAGTGCGAAATTTCGCAAGGGCAATTCGATTTCGTGGCCTACGGCTTGGTAAAAAACGCGGGCTGCTGCCCGCCCCTCCAAAAACATATTCGCTGTTGGGTCGTTTCTAGTTGGGCCCAACTAGAAAGAGGGGTCACTATTATAACTATCAGAAATTGAAGTGTTGTTGATACAGAGAGAGTACACACAATATAGCTAAGTGTTGTACCCTCTAAGAGGCTACCCTATACAGTCTATACAAACATAACACATAGACATGTTTGACACACCCCCTAGACTGCATAGGGGAAAGTCCTAAACAAACAGCTCAGGGCGGCACTACTAGTCCAACCTCTGAGACAAGGGTCTGAGCGACCAGTCAGAAGGAGTACAGACAAGGCAAGCACAAGAGCAGGGCGGTACTACTAGTCCAGCCACTGGGAGAGGACACAAGTCCAGTCTGAGTATACATATAAAGGACAGTACAAAGTCAAGGTCCTAGCAAGTGAGAGGCTACAGGAACTAGACCAAGCTGTACACAGTGCCGCTGATGATCTTTAGGCGCAAGTGCCTTCGTAAAGATATCAGCCGTGTTGGCACCTGAGGCCAAGTGTACTACGCGAGCCTGACGTCGCTGCTGTAGCTCACGCAGGAGGAAGTACCGCAGCTGAATGTGCTTCGCTCTGCCCTCGAGTCGAGGCTCCTGACACAGGAGGATCATGGCCCTGTTGTCAGCGAACAGGACCGGGGCAGAGCTAGGCCGCTCACCTAAGTCAGTGAGCAAGAAGGTCAGCCGGCGGAGCTCCTGTGCCGCCATGGCACCGGCGTAGATCTCAGCCTCACAGCTGGACTGTGCAACAGACGAGGAGCGAGTAGCTCTCCACGAGACGGCACCTGAGCCAAGGCTGAAGCAGTAGCCCTGGGTAGACCGGAGAGTCTCAGCGTCGTCTGCCCACGAAGCATCTGTGTGCCCAGTAAGGATCGCTGGCCTGCGTCCTCCTAGCACTAACCCCATGCCCGATGTACTAGCAAGATAACGCAGAACCCTCTTAGCGGCAGACCAGTGCTGCGGTCGGTGTCTGCCTGTGGCCACAAAGCGAGCCAGGATGTTGAGAGGGTATGCGAGATCTGGGCGAGTGCAAGTCATCAGGTACATGAGGCAACCCACCAGCTCTGCGTAGGGGCCGCTGGGCTCTACCAACTCCTCAGGCACTGGAGCGGAGAGCCTGTGGTCTACAGGCAGAGGGGTGGGCTGTGCAGAGGAGAACTGAAGGCTGAACCTCTGAAGGACCTGGCACACCAAGTGTGACTGAGTCAGGGTGATGGTGCGCGCAGCTCTGTCCCTGGAGATCTGCAAGCAAAGGTAACGGCACAGTTCTCCAACGTCAGTGCAGGTGTGTCTCTTCAGCAGCTCTGCCTTCACGGAGGCCAGCGCGTCCCTGTCTGCTGTGGCAAAGACCAGGTCGTCGACGTAAACGAGGATGTAGAACGGAGTCTGGCCAGCACGAACGAAGAGTGAAGGGTCTGCAGAAGACGGAAGGAACTGCAGGTTAGCAAGCGTAGCACGCAGAGTGTCGTGCCACTCATGGGGAGCCTGGCGCAGGCCGTAGACGGGGCGCCGCAGGAGCCACTGGGTCCCAGGAGGGAAGGTGCCAGTAAAGCCCGGAGGACGGCGCAGGTAGACCTGCTCGTGTAGACTGCCCTGAAGGAAGGCAGTGGAGAAGTCAAGTGAGTGAAGCTCGTAGTCACGCTGAGCAGCTAGGTGTAACAGAACCCGAAGAGTAGTCATCTTCGGGGTCGGAGCGAAAGTCTGGAAGAAGTCCACCCCCTCGCGCTGACTGAAGCCTCTAGCCACATAGCGCGCCTTGAAGACAGGCGGCTCTCCAGGAGGGCGCTTCACCTTGAAGAGCCAGCGGCCATCGACTACGTTCACCCCAGGCGGGGGAACTGCGTCGACGAAGGTGCCGGTGGATCTCCAAGATGCCATCTCCTGCTCCATGGCAGCTATCCACTGCGAGGCCCAGGGTCCCGAAGTCGCCTCAGCGTAAGTGCGAGGGGTCGGGATGTCGAAAGCGTCTGGGTCACCCTCAGGGACTAGTAGCATGGAACAGAGATGGGGAGCAGCCTCGGAGAGGAAAGCAAGCTCGAACTGGCGGTCCTCCAGGACGTCACTGCCAAGGGCAGGAGCACCCCCGACAGACGGAGGACAGGCAGGGTCAGAGACCAGAGCGGTGGCGTAGTCAAGGCGGCGGGTAGAGGCGAAGTCAGCGACAGCAGCGACAAGAGCGTCAAGGCACGAGACTGGAACAGACGGGTCGGTAACGAGGGAGGCAAGGACCCGAGGAACAAGAGGACGAGCGGCACGAAGGTAGTCGGACAGCTGGGGGGGCGCAACAACAAGGGAGGACGGAGGAGGCGACGGCAGAAGGGGAGGACGAGACGCGTGTGAACGAAGCAACATAGGGTGGGAGCGCAAGACAGGCGAGGCAGGACGAGCACGGGAGGGACGGTGAGACCAGACGTGCGACGGAGGAGTCGGGTCAGGAGACAGGGGAGGGGACACAGGAGGGGAACGAGGGGGGAGACGGGCCGGGGACGAGTCCGGCGGAGGGAAAACAGGGCCGTAGACAGGAAGAGGAGGAGACGGTCGGGGAGGAACCGACGCAGGGTCGGGGGACGGAAGGCCGAGCAGGCGAAGGGCGGACACCGGTGGGAACTGCTGCTGCGGCGGCACAACGGCGACACCTGGACCGCAAGCTGCTCCTCGGCTACCACCGGCACTCTCCACACCCGCACCCCCAGAGGGATCACCCGCAGGGCGACCGGGACGAGCACCCCCAGAGTCAGCGAACGGGGGCGGCGACGGCGGCGGCGGCGGCGGCAGCGGCGACGGCGACGGCTGCAGCGGCGGCAGGGGCGGCGGAGGAGGGGACTGGGGAGGGGACACCTGGGGAGGGGCGGCCGGCGAGGACTGCACCGGAGGGCCACCAGAGTCAGAAGACTCCTCAACCGGGTCCACGGACGGAAGGGGGGTGACGTGGGAGACACCAGAGGGGGCGGGACGGGGAGGAGGAGGAGGAGGGGCAGGGACTACCGGGGAAGGGGTGACCAGGAACAGGGGGGGGGGTAACCGGGGGACCACGGTGGGGGAAGCGGCGGTAGTAGGAGACGGACTCGTCAAAGGTGATGTCACGAGAGTGAAAGAAGCGGTGAGACGGCGGGTGGTAAAAGTGCCAGTCGGACGCGTCAAGGGGAAAACCGAGGAAGACGCAGGGAAGAGTGCGGGCAGTGAGCTTGTCCGTGCCGGAGGCACGGACGTGAGCAAGGCAGCCCCAGACGTGGAACGCAGACGCGTCACCAGGAGACCCAGTCCACAGACGGGTCGGCGAAACCTGCGGCTGCTGAGGGTGCGGCCACAGGTTAAGCTGGTGAGAAGCGTAGCGCACAGCGAACGGCCACAGAAAATGGGGTGCACCGGCATGGACCATGGAGGTGCGAGCGACCTCCATGACCAAACCGATGCGTCGCTCAGCGACCCCATTCTGCTGTGGGGAGTCCGGTAGGGTGAACGTCTGGGTGATGCCCTCCGCACGACAAAAGCGACCAAGGACACCGGAGGCAAACTCGCCACCACGGTCTGAGTGAAGACGCAAGACAGGGAGACCGCGGTGGACACGCGCAGAGACAAGCCAGGGGATGAGGGCGCCAGGCACGTCGGCCTTGCGCTCCAGGGGAAAGACTGTGGTGTAACGAGTGAAGTCGTCGACAAGCACAAGGAAGTAGCGCTCGCGACGCGGCCCAGGGACGGGGGCGGGGCCCCAGACGTCCAGGTGCAGGGTCTGCAGCGGCGCGACGGTAGGGGGGAACGAGGAGGAGTGAGGGGCACGGGGAAGCCGACCCTCGACACAAGGCGTGCAAGGTGGAGCTGGAGAGGAGGGAAACGCGGGGAGTGAACCTGGGAGACCAAGGACAAGACCGTGCTGGGACATGTGACGCAGACGCGGGAGCGCAGGGTGACCTAGGCGGTGGTGCCACAAGAGGGTCGGGTGAGTGAGGGAGCGACAGGAGCACGCAGCAGCAACCTGGGTAGACACAGCCACCTGAGGGGGCGCTCCAGCCGGGGGGGGCACGGTGTCCAGAGTGAACAGGCCGGATACCGGGTCCCGGGGGAACGTGGACAGGGGGGCACCAGTGGCGGCCTCAGTACAGACAGCATACCGCTCGTGACCAGGGAACGTAGTGGTGACGCCAAGGTCCTGGAGGCAGCCGACACCAACTAGGTTCCTGGAGAACGAGGGGATATGCAGACCTGTAAGAGAGCCCGACGGAACCGCCGGACAGGGAAGGGTGGTGGAAATGCGGGCGACTACCGGACCGCCGGAGGGGTCAGCAAGAGAAACGGCAGCAGGAACAGGAAGCGGCGTCAGGGTGGTGGAGTCGCGGAAGAAACACCGAGAGGTCCCCAGAGTCCAAGGTGAAGGAAAGCGAAGCCGAGGGGGCTGGCGACGGAACGACGGCAGAAGCACCAAGACTACACAAAGCAGGGGATCCTACGCCTGACGCAGCAGGGGAGGGTACACTAGGCACACCTACACTAGGCAACAGTGAGTAATAAACCGGAAGCACACTAGAGTCATCAGCATACATCACATGCAGAGCAGAAACAATAGCATCCATGTCCATATCAAAGATCTGAATCTGTCGACTAAGCAAACTGTGCCAGTCCGGGAGGTCTGGCGACGGGCCGAAGCGCTGACGAAAGAGGTCGTCCAGGCGACGAAAGCAGCGGGGAGTGGAGTGACCGATCTTACCGCAAACGAAGCCGCGGCGAGGACCGGTCTGGATCTGGTACCGACAACGCCCGCCGGCAGAGCCACCACGCGGCACACCACCACGCGCCCGTCCACCGCCAGCGCTGGGCCACCCTGGCGGGAGGACACTCGTCTGCCGCGTCTGCAACGGCTGCTGCGGCTGCTGCGAAGGCTGCGACTGCGGCGGCTACTGCAACTGCAGGGGCGGCGACTCAGCTGGACTGGGCAGGGTCCCCTCGTCCGCTCCAGCACCAGGCGACCCGACGCCACCACTACCCCCGCCCGCACCCCCGCCGCCCCCTCCGCCGCGCCCAGCCTTGGGGCGGCGGCCCTTCCCAGAACGGGCCTGCGCTGCAGCAGCAGTCTCAGCCACTGCAGCAGAGCCGTCGGAGAAGGTGCACTGAGCGGGGCCACAACCCTGAAAGATAGGGACAGGCACGACACCGCTCGCCTGGGCGATGGAGCGGTGACGGGTCTCTATCACAGTCAGGGTGTCGACAAAGTCAGTGAGGGTGAGGTCTGCGGGGTGAACACTAAGGAAGCGGTCGCGGGCGACAGCAAGGCGGTCAGGGAGGCGGGTGGCAAGCAGGTAGAGGGTAGAGGTAATGGGCGGCTGGTGGGCTCTAAGCTGTGCGTCAGTGCAGGCGGCGCGCCAGGTCTCCTCTATCGAGCGCAGGTGGGCAGCGAGGTCAGAGACAGTGGGGAACGAAGCAAGGTCAGGAAAGAGCAGCGGGAGGATCAGGCGACCCACCGAGGCAGCCAGAGGGGTGGAATAGCGCTTGATGGCAGCATCTAAGTATGCCTGAGCAGTAGTGAGGGATCTAAAATGAGGACGCTCGGACGGGGGGAGGGCGTTGCTAATGGCAAGCTGGGCGACAGCATCGCGAGAAAGCCAGACAGAGCGCGCACGGGCAGTGGCAGCAGTAGACTCACGCTCAGTGGGTGTGGGGTCAGCGGGCAGAATAGCAGGAGGGTCTGGGCAGGGGAGCGTACCGTCAAGATGTGCGGAAAGCGGTTCACCATCCTGCCGCTGGCCAGTGAGTTGGCGGCGGAGGTCGGCAAGCCACGCCTCGAACTCTAGGGGCTGACCTTCAGCGTCGAAGCGAAGCTCCGCCGCAATCAGGAACAGTCCAGTGCGGTGCAGGGCGGTGCGGTGCAGTGCAGTGCAGTACAGTGCGGTGCAGTGCGGTGCAGTGCGGTACAGTGCGGTGCAGGGCGGTCCAGTGCGGTGCAGTGCGGTGCAGTGCGGTACAGTGCGGTGCAGTGCGGTGCAGTGCGGTGCAGTGCGGTGCAGTGAGGTGCAGTGCGGTGCAGTGCGGTGTAAGGCAGTACAGGGTGGTGCGTGGCAGTACGGTGCAGGGCTGTGCTGGGCAAGGTGGGGGGGAACCGTACCAGGGAGGAGGACGGGGCCGGGGCAGCGGGGCCGGGCAGGTGCTACCGGGCCGGGCGAGGACGCCGGGGCCGGGCTGGCGCGACGGGGCCGGGCGGGCGCGAGAAGGCCGGGCTGGTGCGACAGGGCCGGGCCGGGGCGACTAGGCCAGGCGGGGGGCGACAGGGCCGGGCCGGTGCGACGGCGCCGGGCGGGCGCGACAGGGCCGGGCTGATGCGACGGGGCCGGGCGGCTGCGACGGGGCCGGGCGAGCAGGACGGGGCCGAGCGTGGGCGACGGGGCCAGGCTGGTGCGACAGGACCGGGCGGGCGCGACGGGGGGCCCAGGAGGGGCGCTGCAGGGGCCCAGGAGGGGCGCGACAGGGCCCAGGAGGGGCGCTACGGGGCCCAGGAGGGGCGCGACGGGGCCTGGGAGGGGCGCGACGGGGCCTGGGAGGGACGCGACGGGGCCCAGGAGGGGCGCTACGGGGCCAAGGAGGGGCGCGACAGGTCCCAGGTGGGGCGCTACAGGGCCTGGGAGGGGCGCGACGGGGCCCAGGAGGGGCGCTACGGGGCCCAGGAGGGGCGCGACGGGTCCCAGGAGGGGCGCTACAGGGCCTGGGAGGGGCGCGACGGGGCCCAGGAGGGGCGCTACGGGGCCCAGGAAGGGCGCGACGGGTCCCAGGAGGGGCGCTACGGGGCCTGGGAGGGGCGCGACGGGACCCAGGAGGGGCGCGACGGTGTCTGGGAGGGGCGCGACAGAGCCCAGGAGGGGCGCTACAGGGCCCAGAGAGGGCGCGACGGGGCCCAGGAGGGGCGCTACGGGGCCCAGGAGGGACGCTACGGGGCCCAGGAGGGGCGCTACGGGGCCCAGGAGGGGCGCGACGGGGCCTGGAGGGGCGCGACGGGGCTAGGGGGTCGCGACGGGGCTAGGGGGGCGAGCGGAAGCGGCAGGTGGGGGGGGGGATCCTACCTACGCGTGATACCATATCAGAAATTGAAGTGTTGTTGATACAGAGAGAGTACACACAATATAGCTAAGTGTTGTACCCTCTAAGAGGCTACCCTATACAATCTATACAAACATAACACATAGACATGTTTGACAATAACCTCTCACTTTAAAGTACGCATCGTAATTCGCATCGTTGAAAAAACCGGATCGCTTTGACGGAAAAAAATTAGAACGGGTGGCAGAACAAATTCGACGTCACTGGACGTTTACAGTATTTTCGAGTGACGAGAAATTGTGCGCGTGACGAGCCTCGCCACTAGGCGCAAAAAAAAAAAAAAAAAAAAAAAATCCTGCGAGGTGGCAACTTTTGCCACTGGGCAGGGAAATCATATCGCATAGTATCGACACTGACGACACTAAAACGAAAACGAGATGAAGTAAGAATTGTAGCGTAATAATAAACAACACAGAAAATTAACATAAGAATCTAAAACATGGAAATAGAAGAACCAGCTCTAGGTGGCGGTTTCCACGCTTGGCATTCGTGACATGTTCATAATTTGAATAATATAAAAACACCGAATATGTTTCATTTATATATACTTCTAAATGTTGTGTACTTCGAGTTTGGGTTATTTTTTTAGTAGTACTTCTAATTTGAGTAATATACTAGCATTTTGTTTTGTCTTTTTTATACAATAGAGCTCCGCAACCCTAAGACGATTTAGTCGCCTCTTGTTTTTTTCTCTTTCTCGTCTCGTTTGGAGTGTAGTGCTCGAGTCTGGGTCGTTTATTCAAGAGCGCCCAGGGTATGCTTTTCTAGCCTGTGGTTTTAACGACAAGATGTTGAAGGGGCGAACTTCATGTGACGAGACACAATAGCTCAGTGCGAGGCTATGCTCCCCGGATATGCGATTGTAGGGCACCGTGCACCGACAGAAGCAGGCCACTGCGAAAAGGTTACTTTCGGTTTCCAGCATTGATTCGTTGTCCCGCCGTGTAGGGACATGTCACGTGCCACTGAGACGTCTGGTAACGGGTTCCAGCGTCAGCAGTACATTCAGCGAGTCTCGCGTGCTCCATTTTGCTGTGTCGACGGACACAACGGATCAGGTTACCCAATCGTTTCTGTCCCTCAGCCTGCGGACATGACCCGACGTGCCGAGCAGCCCGATCTGTTGGTGTCACGCGTGACAAAGTTTCACGCAACTGTACTGCACGTGGGTCATGTGACATGTCAAGTAACTCTTTGCTGAGGGGGACAGTGTCATCTGACGAGGACTCCCTCGTGGTTGTGAGCAGTTCGGTTTGATGGAGCATGGGGTAGCAGTTGATGCACACGTGATCAGATCAGCCGCTGCCCTTCATTAAGAGCACACCAAACTAGATCTTAGCCACAAGCAAGAGAGGGGTGGCTGAAACGGAAGGGCGTTACAGTACATTGTACGCGTCAGACTGAACGCCTTGTCAGTAGTTGATTGGCCCACCTTCCCCCCCTGCGAACGCTCTCCCAGCGCCCGATCACGCCGCACTGCATCCCGCAGGGGAGTCAGCTTCGGATACACCTGGAGCACACCTAAGGCTCAGCTCAATACGTAGCCCAATCAGAAACCACCGCCCATTAGCGTTGGCACACGGGCAACAGCCCACTCAACGTGGGCCGTGAACATAGCCAGCAGTGCAGCGTTATCATGACAGCGGTGACAAACATGCGGCACAAGACGAAAGATGTGCGCCGCAACCATTTTCGCCTCAAACTTTCAGCCGCGCTCGGAATAGCTTCCGGCGAAGCTCAGCGAGCCATTCGTTGAGCTTGCAAAGGTGCGTACGCCTTGCTGGGTTTGTTTGTGGCTTGAGCATCGCCGCATGAAACTGAACGCTGATTTGGCAGCGAAATGGAGTCGCGATGTCTTGATGCCAGGGGTCATTCTCAACATCCGACAACCAGCCAAGGAACAAACTCGAAAACAAATTCTCACAAACCACGCAACCGTTATTTTTGCGACACGAACCTTCACTTCGTAATGTAATAAATCTTTGGAATACGCCCCTAATACTTGGAATTGAAATGCGACTCCAAACCCTCTCTATATTTCACTGAGTATAAAAGGGAGCAAACCAAACCAGAGAAACTCACTCAACATCTCACCTGCCAACCACTACTTTGGTGCTACACCAGAGAAACTCAATCTCGCTCGAAAGCGCTGAAATTTAACACAGGTTAACTAAGTAAAAAATGGCTCGCCAAAATATGCCACTCAAACCTACCCTGCAAAACATCAAAACGGTAACCTTCGTGCCCATGCAAAAGGCCCAAATGCCCATGACGATGCTGTACAAAACCCTTGCGCGTTTTTGTCTACCGGCACTCTGAAAAGTTGTGTTTCTCTGTCAAGCTCAAGGTGTATTCATGGATCTTGCTCATGGCCCCATCTCGAAGTTGCGATCAGCATGAACAGCTGAACCGACAGCCCTAGGCTTCAGGAGCTTTGGTTTGGGGTGCATGAGAAAGACTATATTATTTATCGGTCTAGACATATTGGGAATCGGTTGCAAATTCTACCAGGGTCTTACGCAGAACACTTCTCTCTATCACAATCATTTCTGTTTCCGCCGAGTGATCCCATTAAAAGATCCTGACAAATTCCTACTTCAGTCCACTCAGAACTAGTACTGTACAGCAGACCCTCGAAGACACCCTTGCCTTCCCACTTCCTTCAACCAACGTGGCCCGCGCCTTCTTGCCCCTCGTTGCCTCGTCATCATTGTCAACTTCCGCTCAGCAGCGGAAAGTGGAATGCCATTCGTCTCACCTGCCATTTGTTGCCAAGTTCCATACCAACCAACCAACCCTTTGACTCCAGAAAACCTGTCAGATCATCAGCGGTCCCTTATGCTCTGTTTGGCCTTTCTTCCCTCCCCTCCCCTCCCCTCCCTGCCTCAATTTCGTTCCCCTCCCTGCCTTGCATCATTTCTCACATTGCTGCCTGCCTGCCTACCTTCACCTCGCGCCATTCGTTACAGCCTTCCTGCAGCTGCAGCACGGCCATTCAGGCCCCAAATTGATTGGTTCAGTTCTGATCACGCCATCTCCCCTTCGTGCTCTCACCCTGGTCCGCTCATTTCCCCTAACACCTCTTGTCTGATCAGGCATCCCAGGGTTGTTGGGTTAGCCAGATTCCTTGCTTTGTCTCACGCTCTGCTGCTGCCAGCAACCCTGTTCCCACAACAATCTCGGACTCTTGTCACCGATGATCCCCGAGGGGGAACAACAACTGTACTACTTTCCGCTGGCCGGCAAAATCCTCCTTCCCCTTTCCAATTCCAAGCTCGGCCAAAAGCGCCCCGCTTGAACGTGCCCGCCTAGCATCTCCCATCTTTTGGCAAGCCGCAACATTGGGAGCTTGATTTCCGAGGCAGCACGATAGCAGGTCCGCTGCAGCAGGAGATCCCTCGGCAGCAGCTGCTTGCCCGACGCGACGGGCACCTGCTCGTCAATAAGAGCGCACACCAGCCGCAACACAGCCAATCACGTTACGGAGAACTCCTCTGCGTTCTCCCTTACAAGGCAATAATCTGCCTATCTTCCCAGCATAGGAGGTTCCTCTGGTGTCTCAGCCGTCGATATTGACGAGATTTCCTGGGACGATTCTACTTTGGTTCCCATGGCTTTTTCCCCGATGAGCTTCATGGATGCCCTCCGCGTCGCCGCGAAGACCAAGGATGCGCCACCAGCGTGGCTGCCTAACCGGCAGTGGCCGGCAGAATTGACGGACCCCGCCTTTTCGCCGACCGTCAAGAAGCGGAAGCCGTGCACATTCGAGCCGTACGCGACGCCGCATCTCACGTCGCTCTCGGCTCCTGACGGCGCCGTACGGGCCGTTTCATCGCCGTCGTGTTCCGTTTCGTCTACGAAGCTGCTTGTGATGCCGAGCGGGCCGTTCCGTATCGACTCTCCTGGTTTTGAATCGTCTCGCGAAACGACCTCCCGAGCGGCCAACTCTGAATCGGTTCCTCCGTTCGTTCGCGCGATGACGACGCCAGCGGCGCGGCAATCGCAGGTTCCTCTCGGTGACGTCTCCCCGCTCCGGTTAGCCGAGTCGCCGCTATTGCGAACATCCACGTGCCGTGCTGTAACAAGGAGCTCGCTTTCGCGAAATTTCGGGAACCGCTTCGGCGAGCTCGCGACATCTTCGTCTGAACCGAATCTAACTCCTGACAGCGAACTCCAGAGACCGCCAGTTCAGCTGACTAGCTTCGGCGATCTGCAGTCCAGCAGGGTGAAACGGGGGTTTGCATCCTGTAATGATGTTACCAGCAACTGCTCGCTTAGCTCGGGCTCGGATTGGGTGAATTCGTCGGCGCTTGCGTCGTCGTTACGCGGCGAAAACGCTGGCCGATCGGTGGCTGATCTGATTGATCCTGGGTGCGCGCTGGTGCCGGAGTTAGGGAAAGCTGTGCGACTTTTGCGAAAGAAATTGTCGCAGGAGCGACAGCATCAGCCGCGAAAACCTCCAGTTCCGCTTCCAACGACGACAGGGGAAGAGCACAAGCAGATTCGGCAATCGTCGGAGTCACTCTGTGAGCAGTCGCAGAAATCTTCGCAGAAATCGCCTGTAGAAGACCCACAATCCTCGTCCATGTCCGTCCCAACGGAGGGCAATCACAGCCGAGAATTAAGCCTGCCCGAGATTCTGCAGTGGGAGGGGGAGGTCGTGGCGAAGGGCGCCGGGCAGCAGCCTGAAGCGACTTCGGGTGTAAACTCGTTCCACAAATTTCCGATATGCGCGGTTGGTAGAGCGGGGAAGGGGGAGGCATCGAGCGGCGGTGCGGAATCAGCACGGGCGGTTGCGGAAGGGTTTGGCGGAGAGGTGCGCGACGAGGATAAGCTGTGCATCCACGATCTACTGGGGCAAATTTCGGGCAATTATAACGGGGAGGACGCAGTAGCGGGAGCCGCGAAGGGGGAGACGGCAGAAAGCATGGAATGTGACGGTCAGGTTGAAAATTACCACGTGCCCAAGTCCAGTGTTCCTTTGCCCTTTTCTCTGGCACCAAGTGGAGCAGAAGCAGCACCAGCAAGCATCTCAGCTTCGCCAAACATTCGTCGGAAAAGGCCCCCTCCGCCTCCCCCATTGGTGGACGTTGCCAATGTGGCATCTGCCGCTTTTGCCGAAATGTGCAGCTCGGAAGGCGGATTTCCCCCGGAATCCCAAGAAACAGCAGCAGAACCACCAGCAGCAGGAGGACCAGCACTGACGCCTACAGCTGGAGCATCAGCTGCTGCCTCAATAGCAGCAACAGCAGAGCTGCCATGCCCCACACCTACAGGCTGGGGAACTAGCCAATGGGGCCGGTTGTTTCCTCCTGAACCTCCCACTCCATCAGCCATGGGATCTGCTGCGGCCTTTATGGCTTGTGCTGGAGGCGGCAATGCTGGCGGCAGTGGTACTGGTGGTGCCAGTGCTGGTAATGTTGGCAATGGTGGTGGTTTTGCCTCTTTGTGGTCAGAGGCATGGACGGAGGGGTTTAACGTGGACCTCTCTGGCTTGACTGACAACCCTGCCTTGTGGTGATGGCAATAAGGATTTGTTTTATCCCTTCCCCTAATGCTTTGACTTGATTCGCTCCCCTCAATATGCCTCTCCATGGTCTTCTGCTTCTTCCACCTGTCAAAAGCCATGCTGGCAGTATGCTAACAATTTCGACTGACGGCATCACACATTGTGGTGCCGCATTGTTTCATTGCTGAGCTTGGGGGGGCTTGAAAGGATCCCAACCCCCTCTAGACAACAGATTATGGTGTGCACCATACTGTAACCTGCACCATACTGTAACTCAATGCATCAGAGAACTGAGTTTAACCCATCTCAAAGGTCACACTGTAGGGTCTGCAAAATGTACCGCGCCTTGAATACTGCAATTTATAGGACTTTGATGTACCTGCCTTGGTTGGTACTGTTAGATAACTTTGAAGTTGTCCAGCACAATGTTTGATTCGTATAACAGACATACCCATTCACGATTGTCGCGGATGTACCACCCTGCCAAATTAGGGCGTGTCCCGCGCGTATATTTTATTGCGGTTGGGTCGGATGCTATGCGAGTCAGAAGGCAATTCTAGCGACCTGAAACGGTTAGGTAGGGTTTTGAGCGAGAAACGTAGCGGATCGAAACGTCATCTCCCACCTGCTTTGTATCTCCTGATACTTTCGCACATCGAAACATATAAGCGGGCTCACGGGCGTCAATAATTTCGCGCATCGAAACTCCTCAATCAGCTCACTGGGTTTCAAGTTAAGGAGGTGCACATCGAAACTGTTTAGTCGGCTCGCTGGGTTTCAAGCGAAAGGAGCCGCTGCTGCTGCAGCCAACTGATTCCCAAACGCACTAGGAGCGACGTCGGCATAATTGCGGAAGGCATTCTCACTCTTGATCTCGCGCCGCCACGCTTCCCTTTCCCGCTAATCGCGGTGGTTTTTGTCGTTCGAGGCCTGAACTGAGAACAATCCGAACATTATAAAAGCCAGCTTACTGCCGCTTCATAGGAGCACATTATTCACTTGACTTCGAGTCGTAACCTCCATCCTCACGCTTTTTGCAAGAGCCGCCAAGCGATACTCGACCAGTTCAGCTGATATTTCCAAGTTGGAACAAATAGTACTAGTTCTGAATTACGAGTGCCAGCGGTACTCGTAACGAGTCCAGCAGCATGGCTCGCTTCTCTGCATTCGTAACGCTCGCGGTTCTCATCGCTTTCGTCCTCGCCCTCTCATATTCCACGCCTGCAGACGGCCGGCCGGTTATTCGGTCGGAAGGTATTAAAGTTGAACATAGACCCTTGCAGTCACTCAAACTGTCACTGCCAATGCCCGTTTCCTAAACTCTTCGAAGGTCTCTTTCTTCTCGGTTGACAAGTTAACCGGGAATTTTATGCGTTGAAGTTTGAGAGTTTTCTTCTTCTTTCAACGGATCTTTCCGTGCAGGTTCAGAACGCCCGACCGCTGGTGGAATGAGGCGGGTGCTCAAGGATCATGATGCGTGGAACAAACGCAAGGACGAGGAGAATAAACGCAAGGACGAGGAGAATAAGCGCAAGGACGAGGAGAATAAGCGCAAGGACGAGGAGAATAAGCGCAAGGACGAGGAGACTAAGCGCAAGGACGAGGAGAATAAGCGCAAGGACGAGGAGAATAAGCGCAAGGACGAGGAGAACAAGCGCAAGGACGAGGAGAATAAGCGCAAGGACGAGGAGAATAAGCGCAAGGACGAGGAGAATAAGCGCAAGGACGAGGAGAATAAGCGCAAAGGACGAGGAGAATAAGCGCTAAGGACGAGGAGAATAAGCGCAAGGACGAGGAGAATAAGCGCAAGGACGAGGAGAATAAGCGCAAGGACGAGGAGAATAAGCGCAAGGACGAGGAGAATCACCGTGGTGATGATGAGAACCACAAGGATAATGCTGGTCGTGACGATAATGGTGGGAGCAGTAGGAAGGGATGCCTCAAGACGTACAAGTCCGAGATGCAGTGGTGTATGGTGCAGCCTCAGAAGTCCGAGTGTGAGGCGAAAGCTTACAAGGAGTTCAAGAAGTGCACGAGCGGCAACTGATTCGGGTGCGATTACGAGAGGGAGGAGCGCAATGAGGGGTGGAAGGAAGTGCTACGACAGGAAGGGGGAGAAGTGCTGACAAAAAGTGCAATTGGTTGTTGCCATTGCCATCAGGTAGCCTTGAATAAGGTTGGGGGAGAGGTAACGGGGGAGAATAATGAAGTGCGAGGGACCATGGCGTATGTTATTTCCTATTTATATTAGAAGCATTTCACTTGGAAAACGATGTCTCACGAATGCGATATCTATTTCCATTTAAAAACCCCATTCACTGAACAAGTGTGTGTAACGAACTAAGCCTTGTACCGGATACAAATTGGCGGACCGCACAATTCGAGGATGGATGCCAATTCCAACATCGAATTTCCCAACTGGGCACAAATTCTCACAAATTGCTGAGCTGGTGGCTTCGCCTTCCCTTCGCCTTTGGCTTCGCCTTCGCCTTCCCACAAATGCAAGCAACTGCACGAATGGTGCAGAGGACGAGTCGTTCCCGCGGCTTACAGTATCAAGTTTCCCCTTCAATCAAGCCGAAGCAAGCAAGCGTCAATGATAACTACATAAGCCTGCTTACACAAGCTTTATCACAAGCCATCGCTGGCTCCTCCGCTTCCTTTTGGATAGTTTCCGGAAGTAGGCAGCATGGCTCGATCTACCTTGGCGAATCTCGTGGTTCTCGTTGTATTTGTCCTCGTGCTCTCCTGTTGCACGCCTGCCAACGCCTTCTGGGCGGAAAGTAGTCGACCCGAAATTGATGATGCTGCTTTGCTGATAGAAGCTGTCAAACATGTCTATTTGTTATGTTTGTATAGACTGTATAGGGTAGCCTCTTAGAGGGTACAACACTTAGCTATATTGTGTGTACTCTCCCCCTATCACTATGATTCAATTTTCTGATATGGTATCACGCGTAGGTAGGATCCCCCCCCCACCTACCGCTTCCGCTCATGCCCCCTAGCGCCCCTCCTGGGCCCCGTCGCGCTCCTCCCAGGCCCCATCGCGCTCCTCCCAGGCCCCATCGCGCCCCTCCCAGGCCCTCTAGCGCCCCTCCTGGGCCCCGTCGCGCTCCTCCCAGGCCCCGTAGCGCCCCGTCGCGCCCCTCCTGGGCCCCGTAGCGCCCCTCCTGGGCCTCGTCGCGCCCCTCCCAGGCCCCGTCGCGCTCCTCCCAGGCCCCCTAGCGCCCCTCCTGGGCCCCGTCGCGCTCCTCCCAGGCCTCGTCGCGCCCCTCCTGGGCTCCGTCGCGCCCCTCCTGGGTCCTGTAACGCCCTCCCAGGCCCCGTCGCGCTCCTCCCAGGCCCCATCGCGCTCCTCCCAGGCCCCGTCGCGCCCCTCCCAGGCCCTCTAGCGCCCCTCCTGGGCCCCGTCGCGCTCCTCCCAAGCCCCGTAGCGCCCCGTCGCGCCCCTCCTGGGCCCCGTAGCGCCCCCTCCTGGGCCTCGTCGCGCCCCTCCTGGGCTTCGTAGCGCCCCTCCTGGGCCCTGTAACGCCCTCCCAGGCCCCGTCGCGCCCCTCCCAGGCCCCGTCGCGCTCCTCCCAGGCCCCCTAGCGCCCCTCCTGGGCCCCGTCGCGCTCCTCCCAGGCCTCGTTGCGTCCCTCCTGGGCCCCGTAGCGCCCCTCCTGGGCCCCGTCGCGCCCTCCTTGGGCCCTGTAGCGCCCCTCCTGGGCCCCGTCGCGCCCCTCCCAGGCCCCGTCGCGCCCCTCCCAGGCCCCGTAGCGCCCCTCCTGGGCCTCGTTGCGCCTCTCCTGGGCCCCCCGTCGTGCCCCTCCTGGGCCCCATAGCGCCCCTCCTGGGCCTCGTCGTACCCGTCGCCGCCGCCCGGCCCCGTCGTGCCCGCCCGGCGCCGTCGCCGCCGCCCGGCCCCGTCGCGCCCGCCCGGCGCCGTCGCTGCCGCCCGGCCCCGTCGCGCCCGCCCGGCGCCGTCGCACCCTGCCCGGCCCGTCGCGCTCGCCCGGCCCCGTCGCAGCCGCCCGGCTCCGTCGCACCCGCCCGGCCCCGTCGCACCCTGCCCGGCCTCGTCACAGCCGCCCGGCCCCGTCGCACCAGCCCGGCCGCCGTCCCGCTCGCCCGGCCCCGTCGCACCGGGCCGGCCCTGCCGCACTCGCCCGGCCCCGTCGCCCCAGCCCGGCCCCGTCGCGCCCGCTCGGCCCCGTCGCCCTGTCCCGGCCCTGTCGCATCAGCCCGGCCCCGTCGGGCCAGCCCCGGCCCCGTCCTCCTCACTGGTACGGTTTCCCCCCCCCCCCCCCCCCCCCCACCCCGCCCTGCTCCGTGCCGCCCTGCACCGCACTGCACCGCACTGCACCGCACAGTACCGCACTGCACCGCCCTGCACCGCACAGTACCACACTGCACCGCACTGCACCGCACTGTATCGCACTGCACCGCACTGCACCGCCCTGCACAACACTGGACTGTTCCTGATGGCGGCGGAGCTTCGCTTCGACGCTAAAGGTCAGCCCCTAGAGTTCGAGGCGTGGCTTGCCGACCTCCGCCGCCAACTCACTGGCCAGCGGCAGGATGGTGAACCGCTTTCCGCACACCTTGACGGTACGCTCCCCTGCCCAGACCCTCCTGCTATTCTGCCCGCTGACCCCACACCCACTGAGCGTAAGTCTACTGCTGCCACTGCCCGTGCGCGCTCTGTCTGGCTTTCTCGCGATGCTGTCGCCCAGCTTGCCATTAGCAACGCCCTCCCCCCGTCCGAGCGTCCTCGCTTTAGGTCCCTCACTACTGCTCAGGCATACTTAGATGCTGTCATCAAGCGCTATTCCACCCCTCCGGCTGCCTCGGTGGGTCGCCTGATCCTCCCGCTGCTCTTTCCTGACCTTGCTTCGTTCCCCACTGTCTCTGACCTCGCTGCCCACCTGCGCTCGATAGAGGAGACCTGGCGCGCCGCCTGCACTGACGCACAGCTTAGAGCCCACCAGCCGCCCATTACCTCTACCCTCTACCTGCTTGCCACCCGCCTCCCTGACCGCCTTGCTGTCGCCCGCGACCGCTTCCTTAGTGTTCACCCCGCAGACCTCACCCTCACTGACTTTGTCGACACCCTGACTGTGATAGAGACCCGTCACCGCTCCATCGCCCAGGCGAGCGGTGTCGTGCCGGTCCCTATCTTTCAGGGTTGTGCCCCTGCTCAGTGTACCTTCTCCGACGGCTCTGCCGCAGTGGCTGAGACTACTGCTGCAGCGCAGGCCCGTTCGGGGAAGGGCCGCCGCCCCAAGGCTGGGCGCGGCGGAGGGGGCGGCGGGGGTGCGGGTGGGGGTAGTGGTGGGGTCGGGTCGCCTGGTGCTGGAGCGGACGAGGGGACCCTGCCCAGTCCAGCTGAGTCGCCGCCCCTGCAGTTGCAGCAGCCGCAGCAGCCGCCGCAGTCGCAGCCTTCGCAGCAGCCGCAGCAGCCGTCGCAGACGCGGCAGACGAGTGTTCTCCCGCCAGGGTGGCCCGGCGCTGGCGGTGGACGGGCGCGTGGTGGTGTGCCGCGAGGTGGCTCTTCCGGCGGGCGTTGTCAGTACCAGATCCAGACCGGTCCTCGCCGCGGTTTCGTTTGCGGTAAGATCGGCCACTCCACTCCCCGCTGCTTTCGTCGCCTGGACGACCTCTTTCGTCAGCGTTTCGGCCCGTCGCCAGACCTCCCGGACTGGCACAGTTTGCTTAGTCATCAGGTTCAGATCTTTGATATGGACATGGATGCCATTGTTTCTGCTCTGCATGTAATGTATGCTGATGACTCTAGTGTGCTTCCGACTTATTACTCACTGTTGCCTAGTGTAGGTGTGCCTAGCTTAGCCCCCCCTGCTGCGTCAGGCGTAGGATCCCCTGCTTTGTGTAGTCTTGGTGCTTCTGCCGTCGTTCCGTCGCCAGACCCCTCGGCTTCGCTTTCCTTCACCTTGGACTCTGGCGCCTCTCGGTGTTTCTTCCGCGACTCCACCACCTTGACGCCGCTTCCTGTTCCTGCTGCCGTTTCTCTTGCTGACCCCTCCGGCGGTCCGGTAGTTGCCCGCAGTTCCACCACCCTTCCCTGTCCGGCGGTTCCGTCGGGCTCTCTTACAGGTCTGCATATCCCCTCGTTCTCCAGGAACCTAGTTGGTGTCGGCTGCCTCCAGGACCTTGGCGTCACCACTACGTTCCCTGGTCACGAGCGGTATGCTGTCTGTACCGAGGCCGCCACTGGTGCCCCCCTGTCCACGTTCCCCCGGGACCCGGTGTCCGGCCTGTTCACTCTGGACACCGTGCCCCCCCCGGCTGGAGCGCCCCCTCAGGTGGCTGTGTCTACCCAGGTTGCTGCTGCGTGCTCCTGTCGCTCCCTCACTCACCCGACCCTCCTGTGGCACCACCGCCTAGGTCACCCTGCGCTCCCGCGTCTGCGTCACATGTCCCAGCACGGTCTTGTCCTTGGTCTCCCAGGTTCACTCCCCGCGTTTCCCTCCTCCCCAGCTCCACCTTGCACGCCTTGTGTCGAGGGTCGGCTTCGCCGTGCCCCTCACTCCTCCTCGTTCCCCCCTACCGTCGCGCCGCTGCAGACCCTGCACCTGGACGTCTGGGGCCCCGCCCCCGTCCCTCGGCCGCGTCGCGAGCGCTACTTCCTTGTGCTTGTCGACGACTTCACTCGTTACACCACAGTCTTTCCCCTGGAGCGCAAGGCCGACGTGCCTGGCGCCCTCATCCCCTGGCTTGTCTCTGCGTGTGTCCACCGCGGTCTCCCTGTCTTGCGTCTTCACTTAGACCGTGGTGGCGAGTTTGCCTCAGGTGTCCTTGGTCGCTTTTGTCGTGCGGAGGGCATCACCCAGACGTTCACCCTACCGGACTCCCCACAGCAGAATGGGGTCGCTGAGCGACGCATCGGCTTGGTCATGGAGGTCGCTCGCACCTCCATGGTCCATGCCGGTGCACCCCATTTTCTGTGGCCGTTCGCTGTGCGCTACGCTTCTCACCAGCTTAACTTGTGGCCGCACCCTCAGCAGCCGCAGGTTTCGCCGACCCGTCTGTGGACTGGGTCTCCTGGTGACGCGTTTGCGTTCCACGTCTGGGGCTGCCTTGCTCACGTCCGTGCCTCCGGCACGGACAAGCTCACTGCCCGCACCCTTCCCTGCGTCTTCCTCGGTTTTCCCCTTGACGCGTCCGACTGGCACTTTTACCACCCGCCGTCTCACCGCTTCTTTCACTCTCGTGACGTCACCTTTGACGAGTCCGTCTCCTACTACCGCCGCTTCCCCCACCGTGGTCCCCCGGTTACCCCCCCCCTGTTCCTGGTCACCCCTTCCCCGGTAGTCCCTGCCCCTCCTCCTCCTCCTCCCCGTCCCGCCCCCTCTGGTGTCTCCCATGTCACCCCCCTTCCGTCCGTGGACCCGGTTGAGGAGTCTTCTGACTCTGGTGGCCCTCCGGTGCAGTCCTCGCCGGCCGCCCCTCCCCAGGTGTCCCCTCCCCAGTCCCCTCCTCCGCCGTCCCTGCCGCCACTGCAGCCGTCGCCGTCGCCGCCGCCGCCGCAGTCGCAGCCCCCGTTCGCTGACTCTGGGGGTGCTCGTCCCGGTCGCCCTGCGGGTGGTCCCTCTGGGGGTGCGGGTGTGGAGCGTGCCGGTGGTAGCCGAGGAGCAGCTTGCGGTCCAGGTGTCGCCGTTGTGCCGCCGCAGCAGCAGTCCCCGCCGGTGTCCGCCCTTCGCCTGCTCGGCCTTCCGTCCCCCGACCCTGCGTCGGTTCCTCCCCGACCGTCTCCTCCTCTTCCTGTCTACGGCCCTGTTTTCCCTCCGCCGGACTCGTCCCCGGCCCGTCTCCCCCCTCGTTCACCTCATGTGTCCCCTCCCCTGTCTCCTGACCCGACTCCTCCATCGCACGTCTGGTCTCACCGTCCCTCCCGTGCTCGTCCTGCCTCGCCTGTCCTGCGCTCCTACCCTATGTTGCTTCGTTCACACGCGTCTCGTCCTCCCCTTCTGCCGTCGCCTCCTCCGTCCTCCCTTGTTGTTGCGCCCCCCCCGCTGTCCGACTACCTTCGTGCCGCTCGTCCCCTCGTTCCTCGGGTCCTTGCCTCTCTCGTTACCGACCCGTCTGTTCCAGTCTCGTGCCTTGACGCTCTTGTCGCTGCTGTGGCTGACTTCGCCTCTACCCGCCGCCTTGACTACGCCACCGCTCTGGTCTCTGACCCTGCCTGTCCTCCGTCTGTCGGGGGTGCTCCTGCCCTTGGCAGTGACGTCCTGGAGGACCGCCAGTTCGAGCTTGCTTTCCTGTCTGAGGCTGCTCCCCATCTCTGTTCCATGCTGCTAGTCCCTGAGGGTGACCCAGACGCTTTTGACATCCCGACCCCTCGCACTTACGCTGAGGCGACTTCGGGACCCTGGGCCTCGCAGTGGATAGCTGCCATGGAGCAGGAGATGGCATCTTGGAGATCCACCGGCACCTTCGTCGACGCAGTTCCCCCACCTGGGGTGAACGTAGTCGATGGCCGCTGGCTCTTCAAGGTGAAGCGCCCTCCTGGAGAGCCGCCTGTCTTCAAGGCGCGCTATGTGGCTAGAGGCTTCAGTCAGCGCGAGGGGGTGGACTTCTTCCAGACTTTCGCTCCGACCCCGAAGATGACTACCCTTCGGGTTCTGTTACACCTAGCTCCTCAGCGTGACTACGAGCTTCACTCTCTCGACTTCTCCACTGCCTTCCTTCAGGGCAGCCTACACGAGCAGGTCTACCTGCGCCGCCCTCCGGGCTTTACTGGCACCTTCCCTCTTGGGACCCAGTGGCTCCTGCGGCGTCCCGTCTACGGCCTGCGCCAGGCTCCCCGTGAGTGGCACGACACTCTGCGTGCTACGCTTGCTGACCTGCAGTTCTTTCCGTCTTCTGCAGACCCTTCACTCTTCGTTCGTGCTGGCCAGACTCCGTTCTACATCCTCGTCTACGTCGACGACCTGGTCTTTGCCACAGCAGACAGGGACGCGCTGGCCTCCGTGAAGGCAGAGCTGCTGAAGAGACACACCTGCACTGACCTTGGAGAACTGCGCCGTTACCTTGGCTTGCAGATCTCCAGGGACAGAGCTGCGCGCACCATCACCCTGACTCAGTCACACTTGGTGCGCCAGGTCCTTCAGAGGTTCAGCCTTCAGTTCTCCTCTGCACAGCCCACCCCTCTGCCTGTAGACCACAGGCTCTCCGCTCCAGTGCCTGAGGAGTTGGTAGAGCCGAGCGGCCCCTACGCAGAGCTGGTGGGTTGCCTCATGTACCTGATGACTTGCACTCGCCCAGATCTCGCATACCCTCTCAGCATCCTGGCTCGCTTTGTGGCCACAGGCAGACACCGACCGCAGCACTGGTCTGCCGCTAAGAGGGTTCTGCGTTATCTTGCTAGTACATCGGGCATGGGGTTAGTGCTAGGAGGACGCAGGCCAGCGGTCCTTACTGGGCACACAGATGCTTCGTGGGCAGACGACGCTGAGACACTCCGGTCTACCCAGGGCTACTGCTTCAGCCTTGGCTCAGATGCCGTCTCGTGGAGAGCTACTCGCTCCTCGTCTATTGCACAGTCCAGCTGTGAGGCTGAGATCTACGCCGGTGCCATGGCGGCACAGGAGCTCCGCTGGCTGACCTTCTTGCTCACTGACTTAGGTGAGCGACCTAGCTCTGCCCCGGTCCTGTTCGCTGACAACAGGGCCATGATCCTCCTGTGTCAGGAGCCTCGACTCGAGGGCAGAGCGAAGCACATTCAGCTGCGGTACTTCCTCCTGCGTGAGCTACAGCAGCGACGTCAGGCTCGCGTAGTACACTTGGCCTCAGGTGCCAACACGGCTGATATCTTTACGAAGGCGCTTGCGCCTAAAGATCATCAGCGGCACTGTGTACAGCTTGGTCTAGTTCCTGTAGCCTCTCACTTGCTAGGACCTTGACTTTGTACTGTCCTTTATATGTATACTCAGACTGGACTTGTGTCCTCTCCCAGTGGCTGGACTAGTAGTGCCGCCCTGCTCTTTGCTTGCCTTGTCTGTACTCCTTCTGACTGGTCGCTCAGACCCTTGTCTGAGAGGTTGGACTAGTAGTGCCGCCCTGAGCTGTTTGTTTAGGACTTTCCCCTATGCAGTCTAGGGGGTGTGTCAAACATGTCTATTTGTTATGTTTGTATAGACTGTATAGGGTAGCCTCTTAGAGGGTACAACACTTAGCTATATTGTGTGTACTCTCCCCCTATCACTATGATTCAATTTTCTGATAGAAGCCATGATGGCTGCTTTGAATGACATGGACAGAGGTACTACCTCTGATGATTCTTCTTTGCTAATAGTACTAATAGTACTAGCAGTACTACTGGTCTCTTTTCTTGCCCCGCCGGTCTTCTTTAATTAAAAGATTCGTTTTGTGGGCAGATACTGGGGGTGAAACCTACTCGATTTCTGTGAAGGTGAAGTCCCAGAAGCACGGATGGATGTCATCTTCAGATACACAGAGGTTGCGATAACATCAACGAGGCCCCTACCTCGTGCTCTAACATCGGACCTCAACGTTAATGCGCCTAAACCCCAGAGAAGGTTGGCCCAGGGTGAAGGTAGAGCCTAGGACGGCGGTTTCACGTCGGGTGAGTTTACTGATGAGGCGGGTCCGATCCGGGTTTTCCGGGTTTTTTTACCGTTGACGTTATGGCGAGGAGGGGTGTAAGGAGGAAGGCGAAGAGTATTGAGACACGAAGCAGATGAAATGTTACGATAATTGAACTAGCCAGTGATCATGACGGCTATGAAATCGCACTTCTGCCTCTTGAGTGATGCATGCAATAATGCTGTGCTTATCCCTGTGCTAGGGTGTAAGTACGGTAGACCATGTTAAAGTAGCACTAGGCTAGGAGGAAGTGAAAGGAGGCCGCCATGGTTGTGGCGGCGGGGTTTAGCTAGGAGAGTAGGAAAATTGTCGAGAGGAAAGAGAATTGGATTAGGAAGAGAGGGGAGTACAAGGAGGGGTTTGTACCCCGTACAGAAAGGTTCAGTAACAACCTACCAAGCCTATATTAAATTATAACTTATATAATTTGAACACACCCCCTAGGCTTGGTAGTCACACACCCACCCAACACACCACACACCCCCTAACCTAGCACCCCCATTCCAGCCACAGTGACCGTGACACTAGGTCGGTCGACCCCATGGTGCCTGAGGCGGCGACGTCGACCGCAGGGGCTGCGGCGGCGACGGCGGCAGCGGCGGCAGTGTCGACAGCGGCGGCGGCGACGGCGTGCGGCTGCGTGGCCCCGACGCAAGCGGCGACAGCGGTGGCGGCGGCGGCTTCGACAACAGCGGCGGCGGCGGCGTCACCCGCACCTCTCGGTGACGTGGCCAGGCCCCGCGACGGTGGGACGGCCGGCGGGAGTCAGCCGTCGGTTGTGGCAAGTTTCAGGACACAGGGGAAGGGGGGCGGGGCGTGGTCCAGCCTCACGCTTGAGGCTGGCGTGCGGGCAGCAGGTGTGGCGGCGCCATGAACGTCGCGCGGCAAGCTGCCGTCCGACGACGCTGCCACGGCAGCATTACGACGCCGACACATCGCGGCGTCGATGCAGCGGTGGGACGTCGCCGCTGCGACGGTAAGCACGGCGCCGTCACAGCAGTGTGGCGTCGACGCCACGCGTCACGACGCGATGGCACGGCAGGAACGGGCATGGCCGCCACGGCGGCACGGCAGGAAGTCGGAAGGCAGTGAACGAGAACGCAGCGGAAGCACGGAGGGGAGCAGGCCCAGGAAGGACGTCCTGCTCTGATACCATGTTAAAGTAGCACTAGGCTAGGAGGAAGTGAAAGGAGGCCGCCATGGTTGTGGCTGCGGGGTTTAGCTAGGAGAGTAGGAAAAATGTCGAGAGGAAAGAGAATTGGATTAGGAAGAGAGGGGAGTACAAGGAGGGGTTTGTACCCCCTACAGAAAGGTTCAGTAACAACCTACCAAGCCTATATTAAATTATAACTGATATAATTTGAACAGACCATACCATGTGCACGCGTTGAACCCCTTCCTCCTCCGATCACTTCGCTTTACAAATCTTTGAAGGTGGACTTCCTATAGCATGCTTAGCAGGAATATACATCCCAAATGAGCCATACATAGCAGTTAATCATCCCTCAAGTGAAGAGGCAAATAAATAATGTTCTAGTCTCTTAATCTCACGCCATAGCTGTGAAACGTACGGTACTAGTATCCCAAAGAACATGTGCACTGCTCTATACTTAACCGCTGCTGTTACCGCAAGAAAAAAACAGGCCCACAAGGAGAAGGAAACCTGTAAATGTACATGTGGAAATTATGTTGATAGAGCGTGGAAGATAGAACGTTGGTTTAAACATATCAAGCTTGTCAACTAAGGCAAGGGAAAAAATGTATCGTTGAAAATTCAATGGACATATGACTTCCCAATGCATAGCTCCTTGCCCAACTATTTCCATCATGCCCGATGACCTGTGAACAATTTAAGAAATCATTCAAACATACCCAACGATCTGTCATGCTGCTCGAATAGGTTATCACGTACCTGAGAGGTGGGCAAGGGAGGGAGATGTGGGCGCCACAATTCCGTGCATGGTAGCATGGGGGACATGCCATGGCACATGTGCTAACGCATAACAGCTGAGAGGACGCACGTGGAGCACTCCTGGAACATGAGGGGATTGTGGGGGCAGGGGGAACCAAAGGGAAGCGGGAGAGACGTCCGAAAAGCCGAGTTTTGGCATGGCATGTTTCAAATAAACAGTAAGTTGGATGTGTAAAGAGAAATCGTGCCAGATACACGGATGAGGTACGATGTGCAATGAGTATATTTCGAGCCGACTCAGAAACAAACTCAGTACATTCAAATAATCAGTACCTTGGATGTGTGAAGAGGAATCGTGCCAGATACATGGATGAGGCACGGCGTACGACGTAGCGTATCCCACACAAGGTTTGTGGAGGGGTAGCTTCGAAAGTAAGGTAGGGTTGTGAGTGGAGGGGTGACGTGAAAGTACGGTAGGTTTGTGGATGGTTAACTTTGAACGTACCTCTGATGTGTAGATAGGAACAGTGCCGGACACAATTCCTTGGCCGACCCCAAGAAGAGCTCGGCCAGTCAGTATGTGCCACGTGGCAGACGCTGCAGAACTGTGCTGCATGGCAACGGGAGGGAGGTCACGTGGAGAAATCAGAGGCGCAGTGTAGTGCAATGCGGTGCAATGAGGTGCTGTGCCGTAGTATTGGGAATGCAACCAAGGTGAAGAAAACGAGAGAGGAGAAGGGGGGCACGTGGGAGAGAATGTGAGAATGTGAGGAGTGCGGCGAGGAAGCAGGAGAGATGATTGAGACTCTACTGAGACTTGAGTCCAGTCAGAAGTAGACGTTGTCACAAACAGACGTCCAGTCACAAACAGACGTCCAATCACAAACAGACATATTGTCACAAACAGACGTCCTGTCACAAATAGTCGTCCAGTCACAAACAGACGTCAGTCACAAACAAACACCTAGTTCAGAATACTAAGGTCACTAAAAAAAAACTCCGCTCTCCACTGCCCGTCATCCCTGCCTTTTCCCCCCCTCCCTTTTCCCCCTCCCCTCCTCCCCTCCGTGACCCCCTCCCCTTCCCTCCTCTCTTTCCCCTTCCCTTTCCCCTCTCCCTAGTGTTCACACACACCTGAGCAGTGAGCCAGCAACAAATGTTAGGGCGGTGATGTGAAACGCCCGCCTCCTCCCCCCCTCCCTTTCCCATTGATAACGAAAGCCTGAGCAGGGAGGGTGGAAGCAAGCCCGCCTCCCCCCTCCCTCCCTCTCCCTTGCAATTGCTCACAAGGGAGGACGGAGGAGGGGACAGGAGAAGAGGAGGACAAGACGCGTGGGAACGAAGCAACATAGGGTGAGAGCGCGTGACAGGGGAGACAGGACGAGCACGGGAGGGACGGCGAGACCAGACGTGAGACGGAGGAGTCGGGTCAGGAGACAGAGGAGGGGACACAAGGGGAGAGCGAGGGGGAAGACGAGCCAGGGACGAGTCCGGCGGAGGGAACACAGGGCCGTGAACGGGAAGAGGAGGAGATGGGAGGAGAGGAACAGACGCAGGGTCAGGGGACGGAAGGCCGAGCAGGCGAAGGGCAGACACCGGCGGGGACTGCTGCTGCGGCGGCACAACGCTGACACCGGGACTGCAAGCTGCTCCTCGGGTACCACCGGCAGACTCCACTCCAGCACCCCCAGAAGGAACACTCCCAGGGCCCGAAACCCCTCGGGCACTGGCACCACCCCCAGGGCCACCGGGGCTAGGACCCACTCCAGCGCCAGCACCCCCAGAGGCAACGAACGGCTGCTGCGACGGCGGCGGCAGCTGCGGGGACGACGGCGGTGACAGCAGAGGCGACGGCGGCTGCAGAGGCGGTGGAGGAGGAGACGCCTGGGGAGGGGCAGACAGCGAGGACTGCGCCGCAGGACCACCAGAGTCACACGACTCCTCAACCGGGACCACCGACGGAAGAGGGGTGACGTGGGACACACCAGAGGGGGCAGGACGGGGAGGGGGAGGGGGGGGGGCAGGGACCACCGGGGAAGGAGTGACCAGGAACAGGGGGGGGGTAACCGGAGGACCGCTGTGGGGGAAGCGATGGTAGAAGGAGACGGACTCGTCAAAGGTGACGTCGCGAGAGTGAAAGAAGCGGTGAGACGGCGGGTGGTAGAAGTGCCAGTCAGACGCGTCAAGGGGAAAACCTAGGAAGACGCAGAAAAGGGTGCGGGCAGTGAGCTTGTCCGTGCCGGAGGCACGAACGTGGGCAAGGCAGCCCCAGACGCGGAATGCAGACGCGTCACCAGGTAACCCGGTCCAAAGACAGGTCGGCGAAACCTGCGGCTGCTGGGTGTGCGGCCACAATTTAAGCTGGTGAGAAGCGTAGCGCACGGCGAACGGCCACAGAAAATGGGGTGCACCGGCATGGATCATGGAGGTGCGAGCAACCTCCATGACCAAGCCGATGCGTCGCTCAGCGACCCCATTTTGCTGTGGGGAGTCTGGCAGGGTGAACGTCTGGGTGATGCCCTCCGCACGACAGAAGCGACCAAGGACACTTGAGGCAAACTCGCCACCACGATCTGAGTGAAGGCGCAAGACAGGGAGACCTCGGTGGACACGCGCAGAGACAAGCCAGGGGATGAGAGCGTTAGGCACGTCGGCCTTCCGCTCCAGGGGAAAGACTGTGGTGTAGCGAGTGAAGTCGTCGACAAGCACGAGGAAGTAGCGCTCTCGACGCGGCCCATGGACGGGGGCGGGGCCCCAGACGTCCATGTGCAGGGTCTGCAGCGGTGCGGCGGTAGGGGGAAACGAGGAGGAGTGAAGGGCACAGCAAAGCCGACCCTCAACGCAAGGCGTGCAAGGTGGGTTGGGGGAGGAGGGAAAAGCGGGTAGAGAACCAGAGAGACCAAGGACAAGACCGTGCTGGGATATGTGATGCGGACGCGGGAGCGCAGGGTGACCTAGGCGGTGGTGCCAAAGGAGAGTCGGGTGAGTGAGGGACCGACACGAGCAGGCAGCAGCAACCTGGGTAGACGCAGCCACCTAAAGGGGCGCTCCAGCCGGGGGGGTCACGGTGTCCAGGGTGAACAGGCCGGACACCGGGTCCCGGGGGAACGTGGACAGGGGGGCACCAGTGGCGGCCTCGGTACAGACAGCATACCGCTCGTGGCCAGGGAACGTAGTGGTGACGCCAAGGTCCTGGAGGCAGCCGACACCAACTAGGTTCCTGGAGAACGAGGGGATATGCAGACCTGTGAGAGAGCCCGAAGGAACCGCCGGACAGGGAAGGATGATGGAACTGCGGGCGACTACCGGACCGCCGGAGGGGTCAGCAAGAGAAACGACATCAGGAACTGGAAGCGGCGTCTGTGTAGTGAAGTCGCGGAAGAAGCACCGAGAAGCGCCAGAGTCCAAGGTGAAGGAAAGCGAAGCAGTGGCGTCCGGCGACGGGGCGACGGGGGAAGCACCAAGGCTAAACAAAGCAGGGGTTCCTACGCCTAACGCAGCAGGGGAGGCTAAGCTAGGCACACCTACACTAGACGACAATGAGTAATAAGCAGGAAGCACACTAGAGTCATCATCAGACATCACATGCAGAGAAGAAACAATGGCATCCATGTCCAAGTCAAAAATTTGAATACTACGACTAAGCAAACTGTGCCAGTACGGGAGGTCTGGCGAAGGGCAGAAGCGCTGACGAAACAGGTCGTCCAGGCGATGAAAGCAACGAGGAGTGGTATGACCGATCTTACCGGAGACGAAGCCGCGGCGAGGACCGGTCTGGATTTGGTACTGGCAACGCGCGCCTCCAGAACCACCACTCGGCACACCACCACGCGCACGACCACCTCTAGCGCCAGGCCACCCGGGCGGGAGGACACTCGCCTGCCTCGTCTGCGCCGGCTGCTGCGGCTGCTGCTGCGACTGCGGAGGCGGCTGCGCAGCTGGACCGGGCAGGGTCCCCTCGTCCGCTCCAGCACCAGACGACCCGACTCCACCACCACCCCCACCTGCACCCCCGCCTCCTCCGCCGCGCCCAGCCTTGGGGCGGCGGCCCTTCACCGGACGGAACTGCGTGGCAGCCGCAGTCTCAGCCACAGCGGCAGAACCGTCAAAGAAGGTACACTGAGCGGGGGCACAACCATGAAATATAGGGACCGGCACAGTACCGCTCGCCCGGGCGATGGAGCGGTGGCGGGTCTCAATAACAGTCAGGGTGTCTACAAAGTCGGTGAGGTTGAGCTCACCGGGGTGGATGCTAAGGAAGCGGTCGCGGGCGGCGGCAAGGCGGTCAAGGAGGCGGGTGGCAAGCAGGTAGAGGGTAGAGGTAATGGGCGGCTAGTGGGCTCTAAGCTGTGCGTTAGTGCAGGCCGCTCGCCATGTCTCATCTATCGTGCGCAGGTAGGCAGCCAGGTCAGCGACAGTGGGGAAGGACGCGAGGTCAGGAAAGAGCATCGGGAGGATCAAGCGACCCACCGAGGCAGCAGGTGGGGTGGAATAGCGCTAGATGACAGCATCTAAGAAAGCCTGGGCGGTAGTGATGGACCTAAAGCGAGGGCGCTCAGACAGGGGAAGGGCATTGCTAATGGCAAGCTGGGCGACAGCGTCGCGGGAAAGCCAGACAGAGCTCGCAAGGGCAGCGGCTGTGGTAGACTCGCGCTCAGCAGGTGTGGGGTCAGCGGGTAGCACAGCAGGGGGTTCTGGGCAGGGGAGCGTACCGTCAAGGTGTGCGGAAAGCGGGTGGTCATCCTGCCGCTGGCCAGTGAGGTGGCGACGGAGGTCGGCGAGCCACGCCTCGAACTCCAGAGGCTGGCCTTCAGCGTCGAAACGAAGCTCCGCCGCCATCAGGGGCAGTGCAGGACTGTACAGTGCAGTACAAGGCAGTGCAGTGCAGTGAGGTGCAGTGCGGTGCAGCGTGGTGCAGTGCGGTGCAGGGCGGGGCAGTGCGGTACCGTGCGGTGCAGTGCGGTGCAGCGCGGTGCAGCGCGGGGCAGTGCAGTACACTGCGCTACAGGTGATAGGGAACCGTACCAGGGAGGGTGCAGGGCCGGAGCAGGCGGGCACCAGACCGGCGGGACGAGCGCAGGGCCGACTGGGACGGGCGCGGGGTCGGCTGGGACGGGTGCGGGGCCGGCTGGGACGGGCGCGGGGCCGGCTGGGACGGGCGCGGGTCGGCTGGGACGGGCGCTGGCCGGCTGGGACAGGTGCGGGCCGGCTGGGACGGGCGTGGGGCCGGCTGGGACGGGCGCGGGCCGGCTGGGACGGGCGCAGGGGCCGAGCGGACAGGGCGCAGAGGTCGCGAGGGCGGGCGTGGGGCCGGCTGGGACGGGCGCAGGGGCCGACGAGGATAGCGCGGGGGCCGCTAGGGCGGACGCTGGGGCGGGCACGAGGGGCCGCTAGGGAAAGCGCGGGGAGGCCGCTAGGGCGGGCGTGAGGGCGGGCACGAGGGGCCACTATGGCGAGTGCGGGGAGGCCGCTAGGGCGGGCGCTAGGGCAGGCACGAGGGGCCGCTAGGGCGGGGCGCTAGAGCGAGCACGGGGCCGGCTAGGACGGGCGCTAGGGCGAGCACGGGCGAGGGGCTAGGACGGGCGCTAGGGCCGAGGGGAGGTGGCGCGCGGGGCGCGACGAGGATGGGCACGGCTAGAGCGGGCGCGACTAAGTGTTAACGTAGAAACGAATGATTACTAGAGGTGGAAACCTAGAACAAATACTAGTTGGTTGTACTCACTAGAAGCATACCTCAGTCTAGCCTATAACTTCTACATAGATAATATGTATAAGTTGACACACCCCCTAGGCTAGACAAGGGGTGAAACTAAACAAGAAGCAAACAGCTCAGGGCGGCACTACTAGTCCAACCACTGAGGCAGGGGTCTGGAGACCAGTCAGCAAGAATACAACCAAAACTGAAGCAAGCCAGGGTGGCACTACTAGTCCAGCCACTGGAGGTAAGGCCACAAGGCCAGGCTGACAAGCATATATAATAGAGAGTACACAATCAGGATCCTAACAGGGGAGCAGCTATAGGAACAAGACCAAGCTGTACACAGTGCCGCTGATGATCTTTAGGCGCAAGCGCCTTAGTAAAGATATCAGCTGTGTTGGCACCTGAGGCCAAGTGAACTACGCGGGCCTGGCGGCGCTGCTGTAGCTCGCGCAGGAGGAAGTACCGCAGCTGGATATGCTTCGCTCTGCCCTCAAGCCGAGGCTCCTGACACAGGAGTATCATGGCCCTGTTGTCAGCGTACAGGACCGGGGCAGAGCTAGGCCGCTCACCTAAGTCTGTGAGCAAGAAGGTCAGCCAGCGGAGCTCCTGTGCCGCCATGGCACCAGCGTAGATCTCAGCCTCACAGCTAGACTGAGCCACAGACGACGAGCGAGTGGATCTCCAAGAGATAGCACCCGAACCAAGGCTGAAACAGTAGCCCTGCGACGACCTGAGCGTCTCAGCGTCGTCTGCCCAAGAAGCGTCTGTGTGCCCAGTAAGGACCACTGGCCTGCGTCCTCCTAGCACTAACCCCATGCCTGATGTACTAGCAAGATAACGCAAAACCCTCTTAGCGGCAGACCAGTGCTGAGGTCGGTGTCTGCCTGTAGCCACAAAGCGAGCCAGGATGCTGAGAGGGTATGCGAGATCTGGGCGAGTGCAAGTCATCAGGTACATGAGGCAACCCACCAGCTCTGCGTAGGGGCCACTGGGCTCTACTGGCTCCTCAGGAACGGGAGCAGAGAGCCCATGGTCTACGGGTAGAGGTGTGGGCTGTGCGGAGGAGAACTGAAGACCGAACCTCTGAAGGACCTGACGCACCAAGTGTGACTGGGTCAGAGTGATGGTGCGTGCTGCTCTGTCCCTAGAGATCTGCAGGCCAAGATAGCGACGCAGCTCTCCAAGGTCAGTGCAGGTGTGTCTCTTCAGCAGCTCAGCCTTCACAGAGGCCAGTGCGTCCCTGTCAGGAGTAGCGAAGACCAGGTCGTCTACGTAGACAAGGATGTAGAACGGAGTCTGGCCGGAACGCACAAACAGTGAAGGGTCAGCAGAGGACGGAAAGAACTGCAGGTCTGCTAACGTGGCACGTAGCGTGTCGTGCCACTCGCGGGGAGCCTGACGCAGGCCGTAGACCGGGCGCCTGAGAAGCCACTGGGTCCCAGGAGGGAAGGTACCAGTGAAGCCCTGTGGTCGGCGCAGGTAGACCTGCTCGTGTAGGCTGCCCTGAAGAAAGGCAGTAGAGAAGTCGAGGGAGTGAAGCTCGTAGTCACGCTGTGCTGCTACGTGTAGCAGCGCCCGAAGAGTGGTCATCTTCGGGGTCGGGGCGAAGGTCTGGAAGAAGTCAACCCCCTCGCGCTGACTGAAACCTCTGGCCACGTAGCGCGCCTTGAAGACAGGCGGCTCTCCAGGGGGGCGCTTCACCTTGAAGAGCCACCGACCATCGACTACGTTCACCCCAGGCGGGGGAACTGCGTCGACGTAAGTGCCGGTGGATCTCCAAGATGCCATCTCCTGCTCCATGGCAGCTATCCACTGAGAGGCCCAAGGTCCCGAGGTGGCCTCAGCGTAGGTGCGAGGGGTCGGGATGTCGAAGGCGTCTGGGTCACCCTCAGGGACTAACAGCATGGAGCAGAGATGGGGAGCAGCCTCGGAAAGGAAAGCCAGCTCGTACTGCCTGTCCTCTAGGACGTCACTGCCAAGGGCAGGAGCACCCCCGACGGACAGAGGACGGGCAGGGTCAGAGACCAGAGCGGTAGCGTAGTCAAGGCGGCGGGTAGAAGCGAAGTCAGCGACAGCAGCGACAAGCGCGTCAAGGCGCGAGACAGGAACAGCAGGGTCGGTAACAAGAGAGGCAAGGACCCGAGGGACAAGGGGACGAGCAGCACGGAGGTAGTCAGAGAACGGAGGAGGTGCAACAGCAAGGGACGAGGGAGGAGGGGACGGGAGGAGGGGAGGACGAGACGAGTGGGAACGGAGCAACATAGGGTGGGTGGGCAGGACAGGAGAGACGGGACGAGCACGGGAGGGACGGCGAGCCCAAACGTGAGACGGAGGGGTAGGGTCAGGGGACAGCGGAGGAGACACAGGAGGGGAACGAGGAGGAAGACGGGCCGGAGACGAGTCTGGCGGCGGGAACACAGGACCGTAGACAGGGAGGTCAGGAGGCGGTGGGGGAGACACCGGCGCGCGGTCCGGGGAGGGAAGGCCGAGCAGGCGGAGAGCGGAAACCGGCGGCGACGGCTGCTGCGGCGGCGACGACGGCTGGGCCGGAACTCTCGGACCAGCAGAGGCAGAACGACCGTCGGCAGAACACTCAACAGCAGCACCCCCAGAACCAACACCCCCAGAGCGAGAACCCCCTCCAACACCAGCGGCACCCCCAGAAGCCGCAGGACGAACACCCTCCTCCACACCAGCACCCCCAGGGGCCGAGAGCAGCGGCGGCAGTGGCGGCAACGGCTGCGGCGGCGGCGACAGCGGCGACGGCTGCGGCAGCGACAGCGGCGGCGGCGGCGACGAAAGCGGCGACGGCTGCGGCGGCGACGGCGACGGCGGCGGCAGCGGGGTCGGCGACTGCGACAGTGGGGGCGGAGGCACCGGGGAAGGGGGACGCGGCAAGGACGGACCGGGGGTACCACCAGAGTCAGCAGACTCCTCAACGGGGACAACCGACGGGAGGGGAGTGACGTGGGAGACACCAGACGGGGCAGGACGAGGCGGGAGAGGGGCAGGGGCTACCGGGGGAGAGGGAGCAAGGAAAAGGGGGGGGCAACTGGGAGACCTCGGTGAGGGAAGCGGCGGTAGAAGGAGACGGACTCATCAAAGGTGACGTCACGAGAGTGGAGGAAGCGGTGAGACGGCGGGTGGTAGAAAAGCCAGTCAGACGAGTCCAGGGGGAAACCGAGGAAGACACAGGGGACAGTACGGGCAGTGAGCTTGTCCGTGCCAGAGGCACGAACGTGAGCAAGGCAGCCCCAGACGTGGAACGCAGACGCGTCACCGGGGGACCCAGTCCAAAGGAGGGTCGGCGAAACCTGCGGCCGCTGGGAGCGTGGCCACAGGTTAAGCTGGTGAGCCGCGTAGCGAACAGCGAACGGCCACAGAAAATGGGGGGCATCGGCATGGATCATGGAGGTACGGGCGACCTCCATGACCAAGCCGATGCGGCGCTCAGCAACCCCATTCTGCTGTGGCGAGTCCGGCAACGTGTACGACTGGGTGATGCCCTCCGCACGACAGAACTGTCCAAGCCGACCAGAGGCGAACTCGCCGCCACGGTCGGAGTGGAGACACAACACGGGGAGACCGCGGTGGAGACGCGCAGCCACAACCCACGGGAGAAGAACGTCGGGCACGTCGGCCTTCCGCTCCAGGGGAAACACCGTGGTGTAGCGCGTGTAGTCGTCGACAAGCACAAGGAAGTAGCGCTCACCGCGCGGTCCGGGGACGGGGGCAGGGCCCCAAACGTCCAAGTGCAGGGTCTGAAGGGGGGCAGTAGCAGGACGCAGCGAGGAGGAGTGAGGAGCACGGCGGAGCCGACCCTCGACGCAAGGCGTGCACGGTGGCGCAGTCGAGGGAGGAAGGGCAGGGAGCGACGCGGGGAGACCTAAGACAAGACCGTGCTGGGACATGTGACGCAGACGCGGGAGAGCAGGGTGACCTAAGCGGTGGTGCCAGAGAAGGGAGGGGTGAGTGAGGGACCGACACGAGCAAGCTGCAGCGACCTGGGAGGACGCACCAACCGGGGGGGAAGCGGTGTGTAGGGTAAACAGACCGGACACCGGGTCCCGGGGGAACGTCGCAAGGGGGGAACCTGAGACAGCCTCAGAACAGACAGCGAACCGCTCGTGCCCGGGGAACGTGGTGGTGACGCCGAGGTCCTGGAGACAGCCGACACCAACCAGGTTCCTGGAGAACGAGGGAACGTGGAGGCCAGTAAGGGAGCCCGAGGGAACTGCCGGACAGGGAAGGGACGTAGAACTGCGCGCGACGACCGGACCCGCAGAGGGGTCAGCGAGAGAGACAACAGCAGGTGCAGCAAGCGGCGTGAGCGTGGAACGGTCGCGGAAGAAGCAGGCAGAAGCACCAGAGTCGAGAGTGAAGGACAGCGACGCAGTGGCGGGGGCCGGGGACGGAGCCGGTGCAGCGACTAGACTAGGCAACCTAGGCAGTCCTACGCCTGTCGCAGCAGGGGAAGCTAAGCTACACAAGGGTGAAACACCTAAACTAGAGTACACAGGGTAGTAAGATCCATCAACACTAGAAGCGTCAGCATACAAAGCATGCAAAGCAGCACCTATCTGATCCATGTCTAACTCAAAGATCGGCACGCCCTGGCGGAGCAGGCTGTGCCAGTCAGGGAGGTCCGGGGCCGGGCCAAAGCGACGACGAAAAAGATCGTCGAGGCGGCGGAAACAGCGGGCGGTCGGGTGCGGGCGGCGGCACAGAGTGCCGCGGAGAGGCCCGGTCTGAAGCTGGTACTGGCAGGTCACAGCACTGGAGCCGCTGGTAAACGCCAAGCTGCGCGGGCCGCCACCACGGCCACCGCCTCCGGAGGTGCCGGGCCAACCAGGCGGGAGACGAGCCCACGGCTGCGGCTGGGGCTGGTCCTGCTGCTGCTGGGACTGCTGCTCCTGCCCACCGGTGGTAGTCCCCTCAGGCGGACTACCGTCACCACCACCACGACCACTACCACATGCGTCACCACCCCTACCTCCCTGGCGGCCACGGCCACCGCGACGCGAGCGCTGCTGCGGGTGGACAGCAGCAGCCGTCTCGGTAAGAGGGGTCGCCGTGGCGACCGCAGCCGAAACGTCAGTGAACGTGCACGGGGATGGGGCACAGCCGTGAAAGATAGAGACTGGCGGCGCACCGCTCGACTGAGCGATAGTGCGCTGGCGAGTCTCGATCTCAGTGAGGGTGTCGACAAAGGCGGTCAGGGTGAGGTCACCCGGGTGCTGGCTAAGAAAGTGGTCGCGAGCACTAGCGAGGCGGTCTGGCAGGCGCATAGCGATAAAATAGAGCGTCATGCAGAAAGGAGGGGGGAGCGCAGTGAGCTGGGCAGCAGTGCTGGCAGTGCGATAGCGAGTCTCTAGGGCACGCAAATGAGTGGCAAAATCTGCGACAGTAGGGAAGGCAGCCAGGTCTGGGAACAGCATCGGAAAGAGCAAGCGGCCAGCAGAAGCGGAGGCAGGGGTGGAATAGCGAGCAATAACGGCGTCTAAATAAGCTTTGGCCGTTTCAACAGTAGCAAAACGCGAGCGCTCAGACACAGGGAGGGCGTGACTAATAGCAACCTGAGCTACTGCATCGCGTGAGTCCCAGATCGCACAGGCCAGCGCAGCAGTAGAGAAAGCCTCACGGTCATCAGAGGAGGGGTCAGCAGGGAGGGGAGTAGGTGCAGGGGGACGGGGGAGCAAGCCATCAGCATGGACAACCAGAGAGTGGCCATCCTGGCGCTGACCTGTAAGCTGGCGGCGAAGATCGGAGAGCCAGGCGGCGAAGTCAACCGCGTGGCCCTCAGCGTCCAGGCGGAGCACAAAGTCAGCCATCGTGCAGGGTCAGCGGCACAGCTCCTCAGCGACACAGCGGCACAGCAGCACAGCTCCTCAGCGGCACAAGAGCACAGCGGCGCGGGGACACGGCGGCAGCACTCTCCAGTAGGGCAGCAGCTAGGCGTCCCAGCGCAGGCAAGCAGAAGACACAGGGCCCGAGAGGACACGGCAGGCCGAGCAGGGGAGGCGGGCAGGTGCTCTGGGGCCGGGCTGGTGCTGGGAGGGGCCAGGCTGGTGCTGCTGGGGCCGGTCGGGCACGAGGAGGGGCCGGGCAGCGCTGAGGAGAGGCCGGGCGGCGCTAGGAAGGGGCCGGGCGGCACTAGGAGGAGGCCGGGCGGCACTAGGAGGAGGCCGAGCGGCACTAGGAGGAGGCCAGGCGGGCGAGCGCTAACAGCAGGCGCGACAGGGGCCAGCGGGCGCGACGGGGCCTAAGGGGCGCGACGGGGCCCAGCGGGCACGACGGGGCCCAGGGGGGGCGCGACGGGGCCGAGGAGGCGCGACGGGGACCAGCGGGCACGACGGGGCCCAGGGGGGCCGCGACGGGGCCTAACGGGCGCGACGGGGCCCAGGGGGGGCGCGACGGGGCCTAGCAGGCGCGACGGGGCCTAGGAAGCGCGAAGGGGCCCAGCGGGCGCGACGGGGCCTAGGAGGGGCGCGACGGGGCCGAACGGGCGCGACGGGGCCCAGAGGGGGGGGACGCGACGGGGCTTAGGAGGCGCGACGATGCCTAGGAGGCACGACGGGGCTCAGCGGGCTCGACGGGGCCCATGGGGGGCGCGACGGGGCCTAGGAGGCGCAACGGGGCCCAGCGGGGGCGCGTTAGGGCCTAGGGGTCGCGACGGGACCCAGCGGGCGCGACGGGGCCTAGGGGGAGCGCGACGGGGCCAAGGAGGCGCGACGGGGCCCAGCGGGCACGACGGGGCCCAGGGGGGGCGCGACGGGGCCTAACGAGCGCGACGGGGCCCAGGGGGGGCGCGACGGGGCCTAGGGGGCGCGACGGGGCCTAGGAGGCGCGACGGGCGGAAGCGGTAGGCGGGGGGATCCTAACCTAAGCGTGATACCATGTTAACGTAGAAACGAATGATTACTAGAGGTGGAAACCTAGAACAAATACTAGTTGGTTGTACTCACTAGAAGCATACCTCAGTCTAGCCTATAACTTCTACATAGATAATATGTATAAGTTGACACTAAGGGGGGAGGGTAGGTCCTAGAGGGGAAGCGTGAGTGGGCGGGGACCTACCTACTGCTGATACCATCTTAGAACGGAATGAATGATTGATAGAGAGAGAGTACAGGTGGATATATCTAAGTGTTGTACCCTCTAAAAGGTGACCCTATACAGTCTATGCAAACATAAGAGATACACATGTTTGACAAGTACGTGCGCACAGAAGAAAGAAGTATTAACAAGAGGACGACTGAAAATCCTACTTTTGATAAAGTATAAGGTACGTGCGCACAGAAAGTCTCACTAAGTGTTTTTGCTGGTTCCGTTGTATTCACTTAATCAGCACATACACCAATATATTTATATAAGAATGACACGACACACCAGTAGTAGCGGCTCATGTTAGCGGAGGCGGGTAGCACGCACGTTCTTGCTCGCTCGGCTAGCACGACTCGCCTGACTAG
The DNA here is from genome assembly GCA_027943415.1 of Closterium sp. NIES-67. Lineage (NCBI taxonomy): Eukaryota > Viridiplantae > Streptophyta > Zygnematophyceae > Desmidiales > Closteriaceae > Closterium > Closterium sp. NIES-67. Next base: position 845,245 of record BQMB01001448.1, on the reverse strand, counting down.
CTTGACTTGCACAACTCGCCCGGCTAGCTCGGCTTGCCTGGCTTGCACCACACCCACCACCTCCTCCTCCTCCGCCACCTCCACTTCCACCGCCACCGCCTCCTCCGCCTCCTCCGCCTCCTCCGCCTCCTCCGCCTCCTCCGCCTCCTCGGCCTTCTCGGCCTCCACCACCCCCACCAACCCCCGCCGCCGTCTCCTCCACCATCTCCACCTCCACCCCCTGCTGGTGTGCTGGCTGCTACTACAGGTACAGGGGGAGGGGGAGGGGGGCTTGGTCCCCCTCCAGGATGAAGCAACGAATCCACCTTGGTCCACCTTGTCCACCACCACCACCACCACCACCACCACCACCACCACCACCACCACCACCACCACCACCACCACCACCACCACCACCACCACCACCACCACCACCACCACCACCACCACCACCACCACCACCACCACCACCACCACCACCACCACCACCACCACCACCACCACCACCACCACCACCACCACCACCACCACCACCACCACCACCACCACCACCACCACCACCACCACCACCACCACCACCACCGCCACCACCACCACCAAAACCAGCGCCGCTGCCGCCACTGAAACCAGCGCCGCTGCCGCCAAGACCGCTGCTGCCAACACCGCTGTCACCAACACCGCTGCCGCTGCCAGCAGTTTGTAGAGATGGAGGAGCTTCCAGCAAGGGCCCCACCACCGTGCCATCGCTCAGCCTGCGATGCTTGAACGCGATTAGTTTTGAGGCGCCTCAAAATAGAAGTATAGTTTTGAGGCGCCTCATAACGAGAGATGCATCACCCACGGCCTCCCTTACAGCTCCAGATGCGGTGGCTTCGTCTGGAGTCCCATGGGATCCCAGTGGCTTGTCACGAGATGCCGCAGCCCCAAGCGTTCCTGCTCAGCTCTCACAGGAAGGTGGAAGGAGAGAGAAATAGGGAGAGAGAGAAGGGAGAGGGAGAGAGAGAGAGAGAGAGAGAGAGAGAGAGAGAGAGAGAGAGAGAGAGAGAGAGAGAGAGAGAGAGGGAGAGAGGGAGAGAGGGAGAGAGAAGGGAGAGAGAGAGACAGGGAAGGAGATAGAGAGGGGGAGGGAGAGAGCAAGACACGAAACAGAGAGTGAGGAATCACTCTTCACTTGAAGCGTTGATATGTTTGGTGGCGTGCTGTGTGTCTTCACTTGTGTGTATACTCCACCTCAACGTGGTCAAGCGCAAGACAGACAAGGGCTGCATGTTGACAAGTGTCACTCCGAATACAGATTTATCCGACGCCATTTACCTGAAAGAATCAGCACCAAAAGGCTGCTGGGAACGGCCCAAGGATCGACGCCATCTTAGCATACAAGCTTTAGAGGAACTTCTCGATACAGGAACTCCTTGATACAGGAACTCCTTGATACAGGAACTCCTTGAGACAGGAAACTCAGACAATAGGAAACTGCGACCTGCTAATTTCAAGGTCCGAGCCTCTATTTGTACTTGAGAGACACAGCGAGTGAGAAGCCAAGACCAGGACTCTGCTGGGGGACCTGCTTGGCGTCTGTCACGTCTACCAGTGCGGACGATCGTCGAAGGTCTGTTCCCAGACGTGATGCGACATGTTTTGGGGCGCCTCAAAAAGAGACATGTCGAGTCTTCCATAAAACCGCCGCCGGCAAGGGCTCTATCACTGTGGTCTGTCGCGTGTCCCATCACGCTTTCCGTTGAAAAGTGGTATTCGAGTCAACTCAAGAATCTCGCTCATGTCGGACTCGCCGCTACTTGAGAGAATCTATTATTGAGCCAACGAAACGCTCTAGCACCCACGGAGCATGTCGCATGCGTCGCATGTGTCGCATGTGCCGCGTGTGTCGCATGTGTTGCATCGCTTCTTCGTGAAGCTGCGCGAGCAGTACTCGGATTCGAGAATCCCGCTCAGCAGACGCGATCAGCTGGCGCATCATGCGGATCGCTGCTACTAGCTCAACGGAACCAGGCAGGGTAGTCAAATCTTCCCGTCCGCGAACTGGCTGCTGCTGACAGCACTCAATTTCCTCGATTGCAGTCCTCTACGCTTCGCATAGCGTCAAACCATATTGAAATTATTACATTACTACCCAAACCTCATTACTGTCAAACTTCATAGAAGCTCTATACTACACATTCTACTAGCATCCAATAAAGAGACCTAGGGGCAAGTTGGCCCCTACAACGAGGGAATGCATTCCGAAGTTGAAACCTGCAGCTGTGTCATTCAAGGTAGGAAGCTACAAGTAACACGACAAGTGTATCTGCGACTTTTAGGAAAAAGCTGATAGCCAAATCAGTTAGGAGAAAAGGGCTGCCAAAAGCTCCATGGCCTGCCAATTTCGAAACACCACCAACAGGCACAAAACAAATAGCAGCCATCCCATCCCACCTCACAAATCCCAGTAATTCCAACCAACAATCAACCAGAAGGACAACACAAGCAAACCAGCAGCCATCAGTCAGCACAGGAAATGTTAAAGCAGGAAACAAGGCAGCAATAAACCATTTTAGCTCACAAAAAAACAACGAATTATGATTCAGACAGATGTATGCTCACCTTTGGGTGTAGGGTGGGTGGGCCCGATCGCAGCACATTCCTCAAATACCGCATGCCTCCGCTGTTCCGGATATTACTCCTGTGCGTCGGGCTGTGCTTCGCCAGCTGCAGCAGCGCCTCCACCGCGTCCCTCACCGCCGCAGGGTACTCCAGCCGTAACACGGTTACCAGCGACGGAATCGCCTCGCCCATCGCCTCCCTCCCGTCCGGGACAGTCGCGAGACGCGAGAGCGATTGGCACGTCGCGACAACCGTCTCGTTGTTCAAGTTCGCTTGCAACGTCACTGCCAGGGCTGGAATCACACCCTCCCCTACCAGCTTGCTTCGCTGGGATTCGCTCTGAGCGAGACACGCAACAGCCTCCGCTGCCGCCTGCCGGGATGGAGTATCATAGCCTGGATGCATGCCTTCGTTGTTTGACCCTGTGAGCTGTTTCACCAGCGGGGGGACCGCCCCTGCGTCGATCACCAGCCCCCGAGCGCGTTCCGAAAAGGATGCCGCACATTTCATGACATTGGCTGCGGAGGAGCCCGCCGCGGGGGAGAAATCCGCGCGCTTGAGCGCCTGAATCAGTAGAGGGAGGTGCGTCAGCAGCTCCTGCTTCCCCATCTCGTCGCACGACAGGTTCAGCAGAGCAGCAAGCGCGGATTCCGCTCCCTTAGGGTCCCTCGGGCCCCCAACGGCCAGCGGCAGGAGGGCATCCACAGCCCCCGCCTCCCGGAAAGTCGACCGGTTGGCAGCTGAGATTGACGCGTACCACCCGACGAGCCCTGCCGCCCGGCCCTTCTCCTCCGCCGACCCAAACAGCAGATTCTGCACAATCTGCTGGGGCGCCTCGGGGTCATATGCCGCCAGGTCAGCTTCCGGATCGGCGCACTCGGCCGCCCCGCCACCCATCCCGCCGCCCTCCCCACCATACTCCCCCCCCATATCCCCGTTCCCCCCCGGTCTATCCACGCTGCTAGTCCGGCCCGTCTTGCCTGCGCGGCTGCGGGACCCCCCACTCACGCTACTAGCAGAGCTCCCCCCGCTGCTGGTCTTCCCCATCTTATCCTTCTCCCGCCCACTAGAACTACCAGTGCGAGCCCTGGTAGCATCATCCATGTACTCCATATCCTCCCCAGCCTTCCTCCCGCCCATATCAAACGGTGACTTGGACCGAGCGTCCGTCCCCGCCCCCCCAGTGCTCTTAGACCCAGGCATGGTGCCAGCGCCGGTGCCTGCAGGGTCGTCCTTGCCCCCCCGGTCTCTGCGCTCGGTGCTCCTCCTGTGCTCTCGCTCTCCCCGGACTGCCCTGTTCCTGTCCTTGTGCCTCTCATCCTCCGTCCTCCCACCTCCATCCCCCTCCCCGTCCCTAAACCTCGAATGCTGCTGCTGCTGCTGCTGCTGCTGCGGCTGCTGCTGCTGGTCGTACCTCTCATGCCTGTCATGCCCGCCCTCACCCCCAGCCGCCCCCTCCGCACCTGACCGCCTGCTTCGGCGCTCCCGACCCGCGCTGCCGCTCCCGCCGCTGCCAGTCAGCGACAGCCCTGCAGCATCCCCCGTCATGTCATCTACAGCGTTGGCTAGCAGCATCATGCGGCGGCGGGTGGGGCTGAGGAGCTCCTTGGGGGACTTGGGGACAGACGAGGTGCCCGAGAGCCCGCTGCTGCCGCGCTGCCCAGCGCCGGAGCTGGCTGCAGCTGCTGCAGCTGCTGCAGATGCTCGCTCGCGGGCCAGCTTGGCCTGAGACTCCTTGAACGCGGGGAGCTCGCGCTCCATGCGCATCAGAATGGTGATCAGCTGAAGGGGATTATGGGAGGGGAAGGAGGGGGGGGAAGAGGGAGTGGGGGAAGTCAGAGCGAAAGAGTGAGTGAACTAGCAGCATCATGCAGCGGCGCGTGGGGCTGAGGAGCTCCTTGGGGGACTTGGGGATGGACGAGGTGCCTGAGAGCCCACTGCTGCCCGGAGTTACAGTGCCTGCGCTGGCTGCTGCTGCTGCGGATGCTCGCTCCCAGCCGAGCTTGGCCTGGGAGTCCTTGAACGCGGGGAGGTCGCGTTCCATGCGCATCGGAATGGTGATCAGCAGACAGAAGGAAAGCAGGGATAAGAGAAAGCAGGGAGAGATTTAGAAGGTGACGGCCCGCTGCTGCCCTGCCATGAGCTTGGCCTGGGACTCTTTGAAGGCGGGGAGCTTACTCTCCATGCGCATCACAATCGTGATCAGCTGCAAGAGGGAGACGGGGATTGGAATGAAGCGGACAACGAATGATTGTGATGCGCTTCATTCTTTGTCCGCTTATGAAGCCGACACAGAATGAGAACGCGAGAGGTCGCTGCCGCCCCGCCGCCGTGCGCCTGAGCTGGCAGCAGCTGCTGCTGCAGCTTCCTCCCTCTCCCCTTCCTTCTCCCCTTCCTTCTCCCCTTCCTTCTCCCCTTCCTTCTCCCCCTCCTTCCCCCCTCCTTCCCCTTTTCCCCCCCATTTCCCTTCTCGCACCTCATCCATGAGCGCCTCCTGCGCCTTGTTTCTGCTCTCTGCGGCGTTGCGCTTCTCCAGCGCCACCACCCAGCCCAACTCCCCCTTTTCCCCCCATCTTCCCCCCCTCCCCCGCCCTCTCCGCTGACCTGATTCATGAACGCCTCCTGCGCCTTGTCCCTTGCGCCAGCGCCAATCCCACCCCAACTCCTCCTTTCTTCCAATCCTTCCCCACCATTTCCCCCATTCCCCACCAATTCCTCCCCTCATTCCCCCCCCCCACTGACCTGATCCATGAGCGCTTCCTGCGCCTTGTCTCTGCTCTCCGCGGCCTTGCGCTTCTCCAGCGCGAGCGCCTCCTGCTCCTTGCGGAACGCGCCCGTGCCGTCCATGCCCAGCGCTTCCGCCAGCTGCCCCGCAGGGAACTGGCTCTGCGTGTACGGCGTGCCCAGGCTGCTGCTGCGCCGCACGCCCGCGCCTCCGCTTCCTCCGCCGTCCTGCTGCAGCGCCTGCAGCTGCTGCTTCATCTCGGGCGTGAAAAGGTCCTCGAAACACCCGTCGTGCACCTGCTTGAGCGTCGCCTGGAGCTGGAGAAGGGAAGGAGAGGGGGAAGGGAAGCGCGTGGGAGGGGAGTGCGGAAAGGATGGATGAAAAGGTTTGGGGACGGAGGATGCGGGAAGGCCCCCCCGCGCCCCCGCCGCCTCCGCCGTCCTGCTGCAGCGCCTGCAGCTGCTGCTTCATCTCGGGGGTAGAGAGATCCTCGAAGCACCCGTCTTGCACCTGCTTGAGCGTCGCCTGGAGCTGCAGAAGGGAACGAGAAGGGGACGGAGGGAAGAGAATGAGGGCGGGGAGTGCACGCGATCTGCACCGGCTTGAGCGTCGCCTGGAGCTAACGGGAGGGAAAGGGAGAAACAACCGGGGAGTTTGGAGCGGGGGGAGGGAGGAGAGGGGAGACGGGAAGGACATGCGTCTGCAGCTGCTGCTTCATGTCCGGTGCGAATGCGTCTTCGATTCACGCGTCGTGCACCTGCTTGAGCGTGGATTGGAGCTGCAGAAGGAAAGGAGGGGGCGAGAGAGATAACGAAGAGGAAGGGAGGAGTGAAGGAGAGGGGGAGGGGGGTTGGCGTGGGGGGGGAGGGCGACGGGGAGGGGGGTAAGGGGAACGGAAGCGGGATAAAAGGAGAAGTAGGAACACAGGGAGATAGTTGAACACAGGAAGGCATCAGTCCGGCCTTCTCGGTCCTCCTCTCCTCCTTCATCGGCGCCCAGTTATCCCAGCGAGCTGAGAGTCCGTCTGTTTGTAAACGGCGGAGTTAGACAATGCAGACCGGCCTTACCAATACGTGGCACGCATACAGGAAGGGAACACGAAATATGCGAAACGGCTTAGCCAACGCCCTGATGCGTTCACGAAGGTGAACCCGAGGGGAGTGACGGAAAGCTGATACTATGTGAAGGTCGCAAGTTCAGTTCCTTGACATACAAGCGTGGGACCGACAATGTGACCGACAATGTGACAGACAATATGTCTAAGCGCACAGCCATCAACCGCTAAGACAAGCTTTGCAACTTTAGCATCGTACGAACGAACGACGAGCAGATGGGCTTGCTGGGGAAGTAACTTCTAGGAAAAACGTTTAGGTACCAAACTTTCGTGACTTCTAAGGAGCATTGAAGATAAGTTTCTTAGCGCCCTTTACGTATCTACCGTTCCGGATCATCCGGAATACTTTCTGAGCCCACTCAAAGAGCGTCGAGAAGACTCAGAAGACCAGGCCCTCCAGCTAACCCGCCTGGCCCTCCTGCTAAGGTTACAGAAATTTCTCTGACTTCCTCAACAAAGAACAGGCGGGTTTCAACTGCATACCGAAGTGACGCGTGTAGGGTAACCAGGTACCGTAACATCGTATTGCGTACCTGTGCTGCCAGCTCATCAGGCATGGCTTCTGTGGGAATCGCGAGCAGGCAGGCCTCCAGCTCAGCATGCATGCTCACGAAATCGTCGAGCTTTATCGTTGTGTCCGACACTAGCTGAACACGTGGAAGAACAATTTTAGGGGGAAAACACGGGAATTTTAGGGGAAAAAAAAGGCACATTGAATAGTGGAGAGCCGCCAGGAGCACTTAGCGAGCATTGCATGCCTGAGTGCTTCGATCTTAATAGTCTCGACATGGAGGCGCTTAAAAATGAGGCAGGGAAAACGACGGAGGCGGAGGCAGGCAGTGAAATTTTGGACAAACGAGAGCAAAACGGGAGTCAGATTTGGGAAGCCTCGGATCCAATCGCATGTCCAATGTTCACTCATAGCCAAGTTCAACCGGAACCGAGACAGGAAACAACCTGGCAAAGTTCAACCATAGTTAATTTTGCACCGAACAAACTAATCTGCAGATGAGACCTAAAAAGTGAAGACCTGGGAAGTTGGAACCTAACCAGCCATTTTTTATGCAAGGAAGCGATCAGGTAAATGCAGTTTTAAAAAAGCTAGGGCTGCAGGAAGCGTCGAACCTGCATGAGCTTGCTCCGCGCGCTGATGCAGCGCTGCAGCAGCCCTGTGCACTTCCTCAGGAGATCCTCCAGCTTCTGAAACGCCTTCTTCGCCGCGTCCGTCGTCGCTCCCCAGTTCTTAAACTTCTTGCAGTTCTCCAGGAGCGAGTGGATGCTCGCGACGGAGTCTAGAACCATGCTGAAGTTCTTAGAGTACGCACATGTGGACATGTTTTCCTTGAGCTGCAACGCGAACTGCGTTAGAGTCATGCAGCTCGCTATAAGGAGGGTTAACACCATGTCCATCATCTTGGCGAATTTTTGTGAAGGTCCGAAATAAGGAATAAGAGGAGGATACAGAAATAGGGTTAAGGATGTTAAACCCTCCGATCAGCTACTGGCTTGAGTTTCCAGCTACCTGATGCCTGGTAACTTGGAATGAGGAGAATATAAAGACGATTCGGAACTAATCGGAGGGATACCTGTTTTCTTCGGATGGACAACAATCGGAAGTGTCTATAAATTCCAGGCACTCGTCAAGCTCAATGTCTGAACAATCTGCTGACAGAATAAAGACATTGCAGGGAAGAATGACAATCTCTATCTCTGATCTCCCTCCCCCCTGACACCCCTCTCCCGCCAATCTCCAGTCTCGCTTTCTCCCCCCGCCGTGCATCCAGTTGGGTTGAGCTGATGGACCCTGGGAACTCCTCAAACCAATCCCTTGAACTCATCGAGATTGGTTGGATGGAACTTTTTTTTTTAAGCCCAGGTCCCAGTGGAGCATTTCGGGAACTGGCTATAAGGTCCTTTTCTAACCAAAATTCGGACCAGGTACCTTGGTAAAGCATTACTGGATGATACCATAGGAAATCGAGATGCAAGAGTGTCCAGCCCTGATTGGAATAAGTTTCGAGATGAGCACTTCTCCGTGAATCACCAGCAGCCCTTCCTTCCAACCACCATGTTCCAATCGTCCCAGCTACAGTGATCTTGAACTTCTGCCCGACCACCGAACTGAACATTGATCAGGGGACTTCGACAGTGACCTCTCTTTCGTTTTCGGCTTCCGGTGTAGCTCGGCGTGTTGGAGCTTACTACAGTTTCTGTAGTTTGCAGCTATTTCAAGTACGGTACAATTTTCAAAAATTCCACTCGGGAAGCACCCTCATCCCTCTGTCACAGCAACCTGATCCGGACACGGGAAAATAAGTTTCGCGCTTCGCACGTCCGCTAGCCGTCAGGAAACTTTCACGACAGGTTATCTGTACCTGTCGCCGTCTATCAAAGAGGTGGTGAGACCCATTGTTGCTGGCTTGCTCTGTTGCTTGCGCCATCCGCGCTTGTGGCCTACGCGTCCAACTACAAGAATACAGAACAATCAAAACCAATTTGAGATAACCAACCTTCAAGGAAAATGCAGCAGCTTACACATCTTCTCAACAAAAAGAGGTGGACGGACATGAATCAAGCCCCGGGCCTGCTTGAAACCTCTACAGGAAATGGAGCATCATTCAGGACCAAGAAATCAGCATTTCCCTCTGCCAGTAGCCATGGCAACAAGGCATCTCGATTCACAACCAATCGCCCTCTGTTCCATGGAGCTGGAGCAAAGGGGAGTTGCAGTGATTGGACGGCTTGCATCATAGCTTTATTAACCGGTGCTGCATCAGCTTCCTCCTTGTTAGGACTCTCGTCTCCCCACCTGAAGCATAAGGATGGTTGGGCAATTATAGGAGCATGCAATAATGAACCAGGATATACCCTCCAAAAGAGAAGTCGGTTTTGGAAACAGCTAAGGCTGAGTTGTGGAAAATATGTGACAGTAACATTTCAGAGTCTGAAATAGAGTACTTCACCAATTCTCACCTTGTGACTATACTGAAGAGGGGAGGGAGGTCTGCTGGTTCCAGCACAGCCGTTTCATGCACTTGAGAGAGCCAGTGATGCAAGAACACAGATGCCGCCCCTTGCGACATGCTGCAGGAGGGTTTGTAATGCATACAGAACTTTAAGCCAAGCCAGAATCAAGGATTTTGAAAAGGATGGAAGAGGTGAGGCTGTGGGAGGATGGAAGGTGGAGGGGGGGGGGGGGGGGGAGAGAAAAGGAAAAGTGGCTGGGGGTTTCGTCCGAAAGGTCCAGTTCCAGTTCCACAATGTAGGAGAGAAAGGAGAGATAGGAGAGATAGGAGAGATAGGAGATTCTGAATGGAGGACGAGGCCAGTTCTCGATCGACCAAGATCCACAAGGTCGGAGTCTGAGCAGAACTGTGTGTAATGAGTCGATGTTTTAGTCGACTCATTCCACAAGGTCGGAGTCTGAGCAGAACTGTGTGTAATGAGTCGATGTTTTAGTCGACTCATTCCACAAGGTCGGAGTCTGAGCAGAACTGTGTGTAATGAGTCGATGTTTTAGTCGACTCATTACACAAGGTCGGAGTCTGAGCAGAACTGTGTGTAATGAGTCGATGTTTTAGTCGACTCATTACACAAGGTCGGAGTCTGAGCAGAACTGTGTGTAATGAGTCGATGTTTTAGTCGACTCATTCCACAAGGTCGGAGTCTGAGCAGAACTGTGTGTAATGAGTCGATGTTTTAGTCGACTCATTCCACAAGGTCGGAGTCTGAGCAGAACTGTGTGTAATGAGTCGATGTTTTAGTCGACTCATTCCACAAGGTCGGAGTCTGAGCAGAACTGTGTGTAATGAGTCGATGTTTTAGTCGACTCATTCCACAAGGTCGGAGTCTGAGCAGAACTGTGTGTAATGAGTCGATGTTTTAGTCGACTCATTACACAAGGTCGGAGTCTGAGCAGAACTGTGTGTAATGAGTCGATGTTTTAGTCGACTCATTCCACAAGGTCGGAGTCTGAGCAGAACTGTGTGTAATGAGTCGATGTTTTAGTCGACTCATTACACAAGGTCGGAGTCTGAGCAGAACTGTGTGTAATGAGTCGATGTTTTAGTCGACTCATTCCACAAGGTCGGAGTCTGAGCAGAACTGTGTGTAATGAGTCGATGTTTTAGTCGACTCATTCCACAAGGTGGGAGTCTGAGCAGAACTGTGTGTAATGAGTCGATGTTTTAGTCGACTCATTCCACAAGGTCGGAGTCTGAGCAGAACTGTGTGTAATGAGTCGATGTTTTAGTCGACTCATTCCACAAGGTCGGAGTCTGAGCAGAACTGTGTGTAATGAGTCGATGTTTTAGTCGACTCATTCCACAAGGTCGGAGTCTGAGCAGAACTGTGTGTAATGAGTCGATGTTTTAGTCGACTCATTCCACAAGGTCGGAGTCTGAGCAGAACTGTGTGTAATGAGTCGATGTTTTAGTCGACTCATTCCACAAGGTCGGAGTCTGAGCAGAACTGTGTGTAATGAGTCGATGTTTTAGTCGACTCATTCCACAAGGTCGGAGTCTGAGCAGAACTGTGTGTAATGAGTCGATGTTTTAGTCGACTCATTCCACAAGGTCGGAGTCTGAGCAGAACTGTGTGTAATGAGTCGATGTTTTAGTCGACTCATTACACAAGGTCGGAGTCTGAGCAGAACTGTGTGTAATGAGTCGATGTTTTAGTCGACTCATTACACAAGGTCGGAGTCTGAGCAGAACTGTGTGTAATGAGTCGATGTTTTAGTCGACTCATTCCACAAGGTCGGAGTCTGAGCAGAACTGTGTGTAATGAGTCGATGTTTTAGTCGACTCATTACACAAGGTCGGAGTCTGAGCAGAACTGTGTGTAATGAGTCGATGTTTTAGTCGACTCATTCCACAAGGTCGGAGTCTGAGCAGAACTGTGTGTAATGAGTCGATGTTTTAGTCGACTCATTACACAAGGTCGGAGTCTGAGCAGAACTGTGTGTAATGAGTCGATGTTTTAGTCGACTCATTCCACAAGGTCGGAGTCTGAGCAGAACTGTGTGTAATGAGTCGATGTTTTAGTCGACTCATTCCACAAGGTCGGAGTCTGAGCAGAACTGTGTGTAATGAGTCGATGTTTTAGTCGACTCATTACACAAGGTCGGAGTCTGAGCAGAACTGTGTGTAATGAGTCGATGTTTTAGTCGACTCATTACACAAGGTCGGGAGTCTGAGCAGAACTGTGTGTAATGAGTCGATGTTTTAGTCGACTCATTCCACAAGGTCGGAGTCTGAGCAGAACTGTGTGTAATGAGTCGATGTTTTAGTCGACTCATTCCACAAGGTCGGAGTCTGAGCAGAACTGTGTGTAATGAGTCGATGTTTTAGTCGACTCATTCCACAAGGTCGGAGTCTGAGCAGAACTGTGTGTAATGAGTCGATGTTTTAGTCGACTCATTACACAAGGTCGGAGTCTGAGCAGAACTGTGTGTAATGAGTCGATGTTTTAGTCGACTCATTCCACAAGGTCGGAGTCTGAGCAGAACTGTGTGTAATGAGTCGATGTTTTAGTCGACTCATTCACAAGGTCGGAGTCTGAGCAGAACTGTGTGTAATGAGTCGATGTTTTAGTCGACTCATTCCACAAGGTCGGAGTCTGAGCAGAACTGTGTGTAATGAGTCGATGTTTTAGTCGACTCATTACACAAGGTCGGAGTCTGAGCAGAACTGTGTGTAATGAGTCGATGTTTTAGTCGACTCATTCCACAAGGTCGGAGTCTGAGCAGAACTGTGTGTAATGAGTCGATGTTTTAGTCGACTCATTACACAAGGTCGGAGTCTGAGCAGAACTGTGTGTAATGAGTCGATGTTTTAGTCGACTCATTCCACAAGGTCGGAGTCTGAGCAGAACTGTGTGTAATGAGTCGATGTTTTAGTCGACTCATTACACAAGGTCGGAGTCTGAGCAGAACTGTGTGTAATGAGTCGATGTTTTAGTCGACTCATTACACAAGGTCGGAGTCTGAGCAGAACTGTGTGTAATGAGTCGATGTTTTAGTCGACTCATTCCACAAGGTCGGAGTCTGAGCAGAACTGTGTGTAATGAGTCGATGTTTTAGTCGACTCATTCCACAAGGTCGGAGTCTGAGCAGAACTGTGTGTAATGAGTCGATGTTTTAGTCGACTCATTACACAAGGTCGGAGTCTGAGCAGAACTGTGTGTAATGAGTCGATGTTTTAGTCGACTCATTCCACAAGGTCGGAGTCTGAGCAGAACTGTGTGTAATGAGTCGATGTTTTAGTCGACTCATTCCACAAGGTCGGAGTCTGAGCAGAACTGTGTGTAATGAGTCGATGTTTTAGTCGACTCATTCCACAAGGTCGGAGTCTGAGCAGAACTGTGTGTAATGAGTCGATGTTTTAGTCGACTCATTCCACAAGGTCGGAGTCTGAGCAGAACTGTGTGTAATGAGTCGATGTTTTAGTCGACTCATTCCACAAGGTCGGAGTCTGAGCAGAACTGTGTGTAATGAGTCGATGTTTTAGTCGACTCATTACACAAGGTCGGAGTCTGAGCAGAACTGTGTGTAATGAGTCGATGTTTTAGTCGACTCATTCCACAAGGTCGGAGTCTGAGCAGAACTGTGTGTAATGAGTCGATGTTTTAGTCGACTCATTCCACAAGGTCGGAGTCTGAGCAGAACTGTGTGTAATGAGTCGATGTTTTAGTCGACTCATTCCACAAGGTCGGAGTCTGAGCAGAACTGTGTGTAATGAGTCGATGTTTTAGTCGACTCATTACACAAGGTCGGAGTCTGAGCAGAACTGTGTGTAATGAGTCGATGTTTTAGTCGACTCATTCCACAAGGTCGGAGTCTGAGCAGAACTGTGTGTAATGAGTCGATGTTTTAGTCGACTCATTCCACAAGGTCGGAGTCTGAGCAGAACTGTGTGTAATGAGTCGATGTTTTAGTCGACTCATTACACAAGGTCGGAGTCTGAGCAGAACTGTGTGTAATGAGTCGATGTTTTAGTCGACTCATTCCACAAGGTCGGAGTCTGAGCAGAACTGTGTGTAATGAGTCGATGTTTTAGTCGACTCATTCCACAAGGTCGGAGTCTGAGCAGAACTGTGTGTAATGAGTCGATGTTTTAGTCGACTCATTCCACAAGGTCGGAGTCTGAGCAGAACTGTGTGTAATGAGTCGATGTTTTAGTCGACTCATTACACAAGGTCGGAGTCTGAGCAGAACTGTGTGTAATGAGTCGATGTTTTAGTCGACTCATTCCACAAGGTCGGAGTCTGAGCAGAACTGTGTGTAATGAGTCGATGTTTTAGTCGACTCATTCCACAAGGTCGGAGTCTGAGCAGAACTGTGTGTAATGAGTCGATGTTTTAGTCGACTCATTACACAAGGTCGGAGTCTGAGCAGAACTGTGTGTAATGAGTCGATGTTTTAGTCGACTCATTCCACAAGGTCGGGAGTCTGAGCAGAACTGTGTGTAATGAGTCGATGTTTTAGTCGACTCATTCCACAAGGTCGGAGTCTGAGCAGAACTGTGTGTAATGAGTCGATGTTTTAGTCGACTCATTACACAAGGTCGGAGTCTGAGCAGAACTGTGTGTAATGAGTCGATGTTTTAGTCGACTCATTCCACAAGGTCGGAGTCTGAGCAGAACTGTGTGTAATGAGTCGATGTTTTAGTCGACTCATTACACAAGGTCGGAGTCTGAGCAGAACTGTGTGTAATGAGTCGATGTTTTAGTCGACTCATTCCACAAGGTCGGAGTCTGAGCAGAACTGTGTGTAATGAGTCGATGTTTTAGTCGACTCATTCCACAAGGTCGGAGTCTGAGCAGAACTGTGTGTAATGAGTCGATGTTTTAGTCGACTCATTCCACAAGGTCGGAGTCTGAGCAGAACTGTGTGTAATGAGTCGATGTTTTAGTCGACTCATTCCACAAGGTCGGAGTCTGAGCAGAACTGTGTGTAATGAGTCGATGTTTTAGTCGACTCATTCCACAAGGTCGGAGTCTGAGCAGAACTGTGTGTAATGAGTCGATGTTTTAGTCGACTCATTACACAAGGTCGGAGTCTGAGCAGAACTGTGTGTAATGAGTCGATGTTTTAGTCGACTCATTCCACAAGGTCGGAGTCTGAGCAGAACTGTGTGTAATGAGTCGATGTTTTAGTCGACTCATTCCACAAGGTCGGAGTCTGAGCAGAACTGTGTGTAATGAGTCGATGTTTTAGTCGACTCATTACACAAGGTCGGAGTCTGAGCAGAACTGTGTGTAATGAGTCGATGTTTTAGTCGACTCATTCCACAAGGTCGGAGTCTGAGCAGAACTGTGTGTAATGAGTCGATGTTTTAGTCGACTCATTCCACAAGGTCGGAGTCTGAGCAGAACTGTGTGTAATGAGTCGATGTTTTAGTCGACTCATTCCACAAGGTCGGAGTCTGAGCAGAACTGTGTGTAATGAGTCGATGTTTTAGTCGACTCATTCCACAAGGTCGGAGTCTGAGCAGAACTGTGTGTAATGAGTCGATGTTTTAGTCGACTCATTACACAAGGTCGGAGTCTGAGCAGAACTGTGTGTAATGAGTCGATGTTTTAGTCGACTCATTCCACAAGGTCGGAGTCTGAGCAGAACTGTGTGTAATGAGTCGATGTTTTAGTCGACTCATTCCACAAGGTCGGAGTCTGAGCAGAACTGTGTGTAATGAGTCGATGTTTTAGTCGACTCATTCCACAAGGTCGGAGTCTGAGCAGAACTGTGTGTAATGAGTCGATGTTTTAGTCGACTCATTACACAAGGTCGGAGTCTGAGCAGAACTGTGTGTAATGAGTCGATGTTTTAGTCGACTCATTCCACAAGGTCGGAGTCTGAGCAGAACTGTGTGTAATGAGTCGATGTTTTAGTCGACTCATTCCACAAGGTCGGAGTCTGAGCAGAACTGTGTGTAATGAGTCGATGTTTTAGTCGACTCATTACACAAGGTCGGAGTCTGAGCAGAACTGTGTGTAATGAGTCGATGTTTTAGTCGACTCATTCCACAAGGTCGGAGTCTGAGCAGAACTGTGTGTAATGAGTCGATGTTTTAGTCGACTCATTCCACAAGGTCGGAGTCTGAGCAGAACTGTGTGTAATGAGTCGATGTTTTAGTCGACTCATTCCACAAGGTCGGAGTCTGAGCAGAACTGTGTGTAATGAGTCGATGTTTTAGTCGACTCATTACACAAGGTCGGAGTCTGAGCAGAACTGTGTGTAATGAGTCGATGTTTTAGTCGACTCATTCCACAAGGTCGGAGTCTGAGCAGAACTGTGTGTAATGAGTCGATGTTTTAGTCGACTCATTCCACAAGGTCGGAGTCTGAGCAGAACTGTGTGTAATGAGTCGATGTTTTAGTCGACTCATTACACAAGGTCGGAGTCTGAGCAGAACTGTGTGTAATGAGTCGATGTTTTAGTCGACTCATTCCACAAGGTGGGAGTCTGAGCAGAACTGTGTGTAATGAGTCGATGTTTTAGTCGACTCATTCCACAAGGTCGGAGTCTGAGCAGAACTGTGTGTAATGAGTCGATGTTTTAGTCGACTCATTACACAAGGTCGGAGTCTGAGCAGAACTGTGTGTAATGAGTCGATGTTTTAGTCGACTCATTCCACAAGGTCGGAGTCTGAGCAGAACTGTGTGTAATGAGTCGATGTTTTAGTCGACTCATTACACAAGGTCGGAGTCTGAGCAGAACTGTGTGTAATGAGTCGATGTTTTAGTCGACTCATTCCACAAGGTCGGAGTCTGAGCAGAACTGTGTGTAATGAGTCGATGTTTTAGTCGACTCATTCCACAAGGTCGGAGTCTGAGCAGAACTGTGTGTAATGAGTCGATGTTTTAGTCGACTCATTCCACAAGGTCGGAGTCTGAGCAGAACTGTGTGTAATGAGTCGATGTTTTAGTCGACTCATTACACAAGGTCGGAGTCTGAGCAGAACTGTGTGTAATGAGTCGATGTTTTAGTCGACTCATTACACAAGGTCGGAGTCTGAGCAGAACTGTGTGTAATGAGTCGATGTTTTAGTCGACTCATTCCACAAGGTCGGAGTCTGAGCAGAACTGTGTGTAATGAGTCGATGTTTTAGTCGACTCATTCCACAAGGTCGGAGTCTGAGCAGAACTGTGTGTAATGAGTCGATGTTTTAGTCGACTCATTCCACAAGGTCGGAGTCTGAGCAGAACTGTGTGTAATGAGTCGATGTTTTAGTCGACTCATTCCACAAGGTCGGAGTCTGAGCAGAACTGTGTGTAATGAGTCGATGTTTTAGTCGACTCATTCCACAAGGTCGGAGTCTGAGCAGAACTGTGTGTAATGAGTCGATGTTTTAGTCGACTCATTCCACAAGGTCGGAGTCTGAGCAGAACTGTGTGTAATGAGTCGATGTTTTAGTCGACTCATTCCACAAGGTCGGAGTCTGAGCAGAACTGTGTGTAATGAGTCGATGTTTTAGTCGACTCATTCCACAAGGTCGGAGTCTGAGCAGAACTGTGTGTAATGAGTCGATGTTTTAGTCGACTCATTACACAAGGTCGGAGTCTGAGCAGAACTGTGTGTAATGAGTCGATGTTTTAGTCGACTCATTCCACAAGGTCGGAGTCTGAGCAGAACTGTGTGTAATGAGTCGATGTTTTAGTCGACTCATTCCACAAGGTCGGAGTCTGAGCAGAACTGTGTGTAATGAGTCGATGTTTTAGTCGACTCATTACACAAGGTCGGAGTCTGAGCAGAACTGTGTGTAATGAGTCGATGTTTTAGTCGACTCATTCCACAAGGTCGGAGTCTGAGCAGAACTGTGTGTAATGAGTCGATGTTTTAGTCGACTCATTACACAAGGTCGGAGTCTGAGCAGAACTGTGTGTAATGAGTCGATGTTTTAGTCGACTCATTCCACAAGGTCGGAGTCTGAGCAGAACTGACCGGTGCACATCGAGAGACCACAGGGTCGGGGAGCGGTAGGAGGCTTCCGGGAAGACGGCGAGGGTTGTGGCTGGGGAGTGCAGCTTGAGTGCCGTGGCTCGCCTGCCCGCCCACCACAGGGCGTCCATGAGGGCGTTGAGGAACACACGGTTCACTGCCACTCCCTCCCTCTGCAAGGGGTGCACACAATACAAGAGCAACACACACAAAGGCACTCGAGTCAGCGTGAGCTCAGCTTGAGCGCCGTGGCTCGCCTGCCCGCCCCGCCCACCAGAGGGAGTCCATGAGATAGGAACTATCTGTCCATGAGTGCGTTCAAGAAAACATGGAACAGAGGCATAGTTTTGAGGCGCCTCAAAACTAGACTTCAAGAAAACACTGAACAGAGGGATTGGGGAAATCGCGTGAAAGCATTGAGGAACACACCCACTGCAAGGCAAGTGAGTGCTGGGGGAAGGGAGTGGGGTGCACGTCTCAAAGCAGGGGACGCCCAATCTAGAGGCTTATGCATTCCTAAGTCAGGGTTTCGGGAGTCGGGTTGAAGATTTAGGGCATTCAAGCTGACCTTGAGCCGCCCAAAAAAGTCTTCGACCATCAGCCAGACCTCATCCAATTCGTATCGCTCCACCACATGCATGCATGTATGGCAGTCCCTCCATCGCTATTAGGGAATCAACCATCCTATCTCACCTTGAGCCGCCCAAAGAAGTCCTCCGCGATCGGCCAGAACTCCTCCGACTCGTACCGGCCCACCAGCAGCCCTCGCACTATGCGGTGCTCCTCGCCTGTGCCTCCCCCCTCCATCTCCGCTAATAGCCGCCTCATGTCCTGCCACCTGGGGTTGTTGGGGGGGGGGGGGGAAGGGGAAGTTGGACACAGAAATAGATAGATGCACCTGGCTCATATCGTCCCACCGGCAGCCCTGGCTCACTATGCGGTGCTCCTCGCCCGTTCCCCCCCCCTCTCCATCTCCGCTAATAGCCGCCTCATGTCCTGCCACCTGAGAGGGCGTGGAGTTGGAGAGGGAGGGGGAAAGAGGAGCGGACGGGGAGGGGGGAACACAGTTCGTATCGCCCCACCAGCAGCCCCCCTCTCACTATGCGGTGCTCCTCGCCCGTTCCCCCCCCTCTCCATCTCTGCATCTAGCCGACTCATGTCCTGCCACTTGGGAAAGTAGGCGGGGGCAAAGATCTTTTTGGTCAGCAACATAAAATACCTAGCCTCCTTCTTTGGCTCCCCTCCTCTCCCTCTCACCTTTCCTTCTCTTCCTCCTTTCCCGTCCTCGCACACAGTTCCTTGGACACACAGTGAGCGCACACAGTGAGCGCACACAGTGAGCGCACACAGTGCCAGCAGGTGGCAGTAGCTGGCAGCAGGCAGCACCATGCCCTCCTCTCTTATATCCGTTGTTTTTGCATACGCTGCCTCAAGCGCGCCCTCCCCCTCTTTTCGAGATCTTGGTGCCAAAGGAATTGTTCCGCCTATGCTTCGCACCTTCCTCATCTCGCACACAGTGCCAGCAGGTGGCAGTAGCTGGCAGCAGGCGGCACCATGCCCTCCTCTCTTATATCCGTTGTTTTCGCATACACTGCCTCAAGCTGCATGCGTTCCCATGCCCGAATGGACTCAAAAGCAGACTCATACGTTCCCATGCCCGAATGGGCTCAAAAGCAGACTCATACGTTCCCATGCCCGAATGGACTCAAAAGCAGACTCATACGTTCCCATGCCCGAATGGACTCAAAAGCAGACTCATACGTTCCCATGCCCGAATGGGCTCAAAAGCAGACTCATACGTTCCCATGCCCGAATGGGCTCAAATGCAGACTCATACGTTCCCATGCCCGAATGGGCTCAAATGCAGACTCATACGTTCCCATGCCCGAATGGACTCAAAAGCAGACTCATACGTTCCCATGCCCGAATGGGCTCAAAAGCAGACTCATACGTTCCCATGCCCGAATGGACTCAAAAGCAGACTCATACGTTCCCATGCCCGAATGGACTCAAAAGCAGACTCATACGTTCCCATGCCCGAATGGGCTCAAAAGCAGACTCATACGTTCCCATGCCCGAATGGGCTCAAATGCAGACTCATACGTTCCCATGCCCGAATGGGCTCAAATGCAGACTCATACGTTCCCATGCCCGAATGGGCTCAAATGCAGACTCATACGTTCCCATGCCCGAATGGGCTCAAAAGCAGACTCATACTTTCCCATGCCCGAATGGACTCAAAAGCAGACTCATACGTTCCCATGCCCGAATGGGCAGACCCATTCCCTTGCTCTCCATTCGTCTGTAATGAGTCGATTTTTGAGTCGACTCATTTTGTAATGAGCCCGAATGGACTCAAAAATCGACTCATTACACACGCATTCCCCTGCTCTCCATTCGTCCCTTCCCATCTTCTCACCTTCCTCGTCTCGCACAAAGGGCTAAGAGATGGCAGTAGCTGGCAGCAGGCGGCACCATGCCCTCCTCCCTTATCTCCGTCGTTTGGGCATATGCCGCCTCAAACGTGCCGGCTGCACTGTATGCTGCCACCATTGCAGCATGGGTTGCCAGGGAGGGGCGGCAGTTGGCTTGCTCCATATCCTGCCAGGGGTGAGGGGGAGAGGGACAGAGGCGAGCAGGCAGGAGGGGTATGTGATCTGGCATGTGCCGGCTGCACTGTATGCTGCTACCATGGCTGCGTGCGTTTCCAGGGAAGGGCGGCAGTTGGCTTACTCCATATCCTGCCAGGGGTGATGAGAAAATGCAACGATACATGGGTATTTGCCCTAGCAGGCCAGCTGGCTGCACTGTATGCTGCTACCAGGGCTCCATGCGTTGCCAGAGAGGGGCGGCGGTTGGCTTGCTCCACATCCTGTGTGATATGGCAGAGAGGGGGTAGAGGAGAGGAGGGTTGCTGGATATGTGGTCTGAAACAAATGCATTTTGCGTGAGCACCATTAATCTCGTCTCGCTTGGCATACGGCTCGTTGCACTAACATCCCGATACACTCACATCCCGGTACACTCACATCCTGGTACACTCACATCCCGGTACACTCGCATCATTGACTTTAGTGGCTTCGTCATACAGTCCCCTTTTAGTGAGGGCCTCGACAGTTGCATCGAAGGTTCTAAGAGACGCGTGAGCAGGGTACAGGCCCAAAGCTCAATTGGAATACATGGCATCTCATTGAACTCACCTCGTTGACTTTTATGGCTTCATCATACAGGCCCCCTTTAGTGAAGGCCTCGATAAGAGCATTGAAGGTCCTCAGAGAGGCATCAGCAGGGTAAGGGCCCGAGCCTCCAGAGAGAGAGGAGGAGGAGGAGGAGGAGGAGGGGGAGGAGGGAGAGGAGGAGTTGGGGGAAGAGGCGAGCGAAAGAGAGGCGTTTCCAGCAGTGGTGGAGCCAGGGAGCGAACCCCCTCCTGCCCCAGCAGTTCTCCCCCCATCTGACTGCACCATGAGTGCGAAAATGAATGCTGCATCGTCGTGCATGCCCCCTGCTGCGTACGCTTCCATCAAGGCGAGGAAGGGACCCTGTGGGAGGGAAGGGGGGGGGGGGGGGGGGGGGGGGGTGGTGAGGGGGTGGAGGGGGGTAGAGGGGGGTGGAGGGGAGTGGAGGGGGGTGGAGGGGGTAGAGGGGGGTGGAAGAGGGGTGGAGGGGGTGGAGGGGGGTGGAGGGGGGGGTGTGAGATGAGGGGTGTGTGGGGGAGGGGGAAGATAGGGATGTATGTAGCTGGGCTCAACTTTTAGGGCACCTCAACTGTAGCCAGGGGCATGCCTGCTGCTGCTGCTCCTCCCCGTCCTGCTCTCCGCCCACCTGGTTGCACCATGCGTGCAAAGATGAACTCTGGTGATTTTTGAGTCGACTCAAAAACCGTCCTCCTCTCCGCCCACCTGGTTTGACAAGCCCGCTGGTTGCACCATGCGTGCAAAGATGAACTCTGCATCGTCCACTCCCGCCTCCCCCCCCCCCTGCACGACGATGATTTTTTAGTCGACTCAAAAATCTCCTACAAATTCAAGAGAGTTTTTTCAGAGCAAAAATTTTTCTCTACCAAACGATTAGTGTTTGACAAGCCCGCTGGTTGCACCATGCGTGCAAAGATGAACTCTGCATCGTCCACTCCCTCCTCCTCCCCCCCTGCACGACGATGCAGCGCTCATCATGAGCACGGCGCCTGCTGCAGTGCGATGTACTCTTCCTTCCATCAGGGAGAGGGAGGGAGGAATCCGAAGGGGGGAGGAGGGAGTGGAAGAGGAGCGGAGCGGGTGAAGTGGCCACAGCAAGTGGCAAAAAAACCAGCTCCTTCAGGCAGAGAATGAGGCCCCATTTACACGCCTGATCTCACGATTGGGTCACTCCTGCCTCCCTGCCTGCTCACCTGCCTCCCTGCTTGCTTAAAGCCTTCCTAGCCACTCACCGGTTGGTCCGTAAGCCCCATCTCCATGCTCTCGTGCAGCGCAGTGAGGCGCCCACCTCCCCCACCTAGTCACACCTGCCCGCCTGCCCATACGACCTAGTCACACTAGGTACTGCTTGTTCCCCCACCTAGTCACACCTGCCCGCCTGCCCATACGACCTAGTCACACTAGGTACTGCTTGTTCCCCCACCTAGTCACACCTGCCCGCCTGCTCATACGACCTAGTCACACTAGGTACTGCTTGTTACCCCACAAGCCACTCACCGGTTGTTCAGTTAGCCCCATCTCCATGCTCTCGTGCAGCGCTGTGAGGGCATGGTCATACATGCCTGCCTGCCATGCTCTTGCGTGCGCTTATCAAAACCCACTGGTAGAAGCCTGCTCCCCAGCCTTAAAACTCACTGGTTGGTCAGTTAACCCCATCTCCATGCTCTCGTGCAGTGCTGTGAGGGCATGGTCGTACATGCCTGCCTGCCCATACGCGCTAATCAGAGCCTCCATTAACGAGGATGACGGCTGCACCTGTGACCGCTCTCGCATGAATCTGGGGGATAGGAGGAAGGGAGGGGGGGGAGAGGGGAGGAGGGGATGGTAAGGAGAGGGCGTGAGGGGGCAGTGGAGGAGAGGAGGGGAGAGGAGGCAGCGGAGAGGGGGAGAGGGGAGAGGGGAGAGGGGGCAGCGGGGGCAGCGAGGGCAGCAGGGGCAGCAGGGCCATCGGGGGCAGTGGGGGCAGCAGGGAGGGGGGAGGAGGGGGGAGGGGAGGGGGGGGGCGGGGGGGGAGGGGAAGAGGGGGAAGGAGGGAAGGAAGGATGAAAGAGTGATGGGACGAGAGTGATGGACAGGATAATAACTGCACTTGCGATGCGATGGCTCCCGTGTGAATGTGGAGAAGGGGTGGCGGGATACGAGAGGAGAGAAGAGTTTTGAGGGGCCTAAAAAATGACTGCACTTGTGAACAGACGACTTTTGAGGCGCCTCAAAAGTCGTCAAAGGCGCCTCAAAGGTCGTCAAAGGAGCCTCAAAGGTCGTCAAAGACGCCTTAAAAGTTGTCAAAGGCGCCTTAAAAGTCGTCAAAAAAATGTCTGCACTTGCGATGGCTCCCGTGTGAATGTGGAGAAGGGGTGGCGGGGGAAGAGAGGAGAGAAGCGGGAGGGGGAGATAGAGGTAAGGCTGACGGCTGCAACAGGGATCACTCATGCAGAAGGGGTGTGTGTGTGGGGGGGGGAGGAGATGGGACCCTCAGACAGACACTTTTCACACACCTGTATATCTCGGTTGCCTCAGTGGTAAGCCCACGCAGCCCGCACGCCACGAGCAGGGATGTGAAAGCCCCCCGCCTCCACCTCCAAACCATCCCTGAACAGCCAGAAGGCCTCTAGGAGAACACAAGTACCTGCATATCTCGGTTGCCTCAGTGGTAAGCCCACTCAGCCCGCACGCCACGAGCAGCGAAGTGAAAGCCCCCCGCCTCCACCCCACCCCATCCCCCTCATCCCGGAACAGCCACGAACCCTCTCCAACAAACATAGCTACCTGTATACAGTATACCTCAGTGGCCTCAGCAGTAAGTCCCCCCAACCCGCACACCACCAGCAGCAAAGTGAGAGCTCTCTCATCCACCTCCACCTCGTTTCCCTCATCCCGGAACAGCCACAACCCCTCTCCAACAAACATACTTACCTGTATATTTCAGTGGCCTCAGTTGTCAACCCCCCAATCCGCATGCCACTAGCAGTGAGGTGAAAGGCCCCTCATCCACCTCCACCCCATCCTCCTCTCGGGCAAACATAATTGTCCAACAGGCAACTGAAGCCGCTCAAGGGAACATACGTACCTGTATATCTCAGTTGCTTCGTAAGCCCCCCCAGCCCGCACGCCACGAGCAGCGAAGTGAAAGCCCCCTCATCCACCTCCACCCCATCCTCCTCCCTCCATGTCTGTCTGGAAACAGCCTCAAAGCCTCTAGGAAGAACATATTCACCTGTATATCTCGGTTGCTTCAGTCGTAAGCCCCCCGAGCCCGCACGCCACGAGCAGCGAGGTGAAGGCCCCCTCATCCACCTCCACCCCATCCTCCTCCATGTCGCGAAACAGCCGGGAAGCTTCCCGGAAGAACCCCCCCGAGATGAACACGTCAAGCAGCGCGCGGTACGTGGCCAGGTCGGGCTTGCGGCCCGACGCCTTCATCTGCGTGAATACTGAGCGCACGTGGTGGTAGCTGCCATTCGAGCCAAGGGCTTTAAGGAGAGCGGTGTAGGTTGCGACATTAGGGATGCAGCCTGCTGCCTGCATCTCGTTGAACACCTGGCAGGGAGAGCAAGAATAGTTTACGGTGGAGTGGAGGGGATGGGAGGGGAGGGGAGAGGGGGGGGAGGGGAGGGGGATGGGAGGAGAAATGAATTGTGATCTCGGAAGACCCCCCTATCCCCGAGATGAACACGTCAAGCAGCGCGCGGTACGTGGCCAGGTCGGGCTTGCGGCCCGACGCCTTCATCTGCGTGAATACTGATCGCACGTGGTGGTAGCTGCCATTCGAGCCAAGGGCCTTCAATAAAGCCGTGTATGTAGCGACATTACGGATGCAGCCCGCTGCCTGCATCTCGTTGAACACCTGGCGGGGGGAGAGGGGTGGGGAAGGGAAAGGGGCAGGGCAAGGAGCAGGGAAAGGAGCAGGGAAAGGAGCAGGGAAAGGAATGGAGCCAGGCCGGGCTTGCAGCCCGCTGCCTTCATTTGAGTGAAGACCGACCACACGTGGTGGAGTGGAAGTTGCTGTTGGACTCGAGGGCTAAGAGGAGAGCGGTGTAAGTGGCGATGCAG
The DNA here is from genome assembly GCA_027943415.1 of Closterium sp. NIES-67. Lineage (NCBI taxonomy): Eukaryota > Viridiplantae > Streptophyta > Zygnematophyceae > Desmidiales > Closteriaceae > Closterium > Closterium sp. NIES-67. The sequence goes on along the minus strand of BQMB01001448.1, from coordinate 820,643 downwards.
CCTGCCTGCTGCATCTCGATGAACATCTGCCAAGAGAGAGAGGAGGGGAGGAAAGAAGCCAAAAGGATATGTTACGTTACATGTATACACTAGATATACATTAATAATCACCTCTTGAGCTGCTTGGTAGGTACTCTCTCCCCCACGCATAGGCATCCATGAGTATGTTGTATGCTGGCACGCTAGCCAGCCACATATCAGCGGGGCATACCTCTGTTGTACTCACCAATGCACACTCACCTCTTGAGCTGCCTGGTACTCTCTCCCCCCCACCCCACGCGTAGGCGTCGATGAGCATGTTGTAGGCTGACACGGCAGCCACCGGGAGACGGCGCATGTGCGCACACATACACATTAGCACCTTATCCTTACCTCTTGAGCTGCCTGGTACTCTCCCCCCCATGCATAGGCGTCGATGAGCATGTTGTAGGCTGACACGTCAGCCACCACCCCTTCCTCCCCTGACATCTCCTGAAACAGACGACGCACGCCGCCCAGCTGGCCACCCCTGCGGTGCGTGTCGACCAATGAGGCGTACGAGAGAGCGTTGGGCGGCACCTGAGGAGGGGTGGGGGGAGAATATCAATAGTAAACCAGGGAGGTGATTACAAGGGAGGTGATTACAACGGAGGTGATTACAACGGAGGTGATTACACTAATCGATTCTTTGCACAGATCAAATATAGTTTTGAGGCGCCTCAAAAGTAGACTCCTATCACGCGGATTTTGCACAGATCAAATACACCGGGAAGCAATCATGGAGTGGAGTGGACGACCATGGCAGCCTGCTATGATCACAGACACACACACACACACACACACACACACACACACACACACACACACACACACACACACACATGCACGCACGCACGCAAACCCACTCACTCCCTTGTTCACACACGCATGCACGCATGCGCACGCACACACACACACACACACACACGCACACTTACTCACTCCCTCGCTCACGCATGCACACACACACACATGCACACGAGCACACGCACCATGCACACACGCACAGGGAGACAACCCACCTGCGAAGCCACCATAGAACGGAAGACCATTGCTGACTGCTCAACAAGGGAACGAGCGTTGCATGCAGCCAGCAGGGTGTTGAATGTGACTATATCGGGCTGGAGGACAGATTGGAGAGAGGGGGGTGTTTGGGGGGAGGGGAGGGGGGGGGGGGGGGGAGAGAGAGAAAATGAGCACGGAGTATTGCATGCCGCCAGCAGGGAGTTGAATGACTGTGTCTATATCGGGCTGGAGAAGAGATTGGAGAGAGGGGGTAGGGCGGGATAGAGGGGAGAAAGGAGCATTGCTAGCTGTCTGCAGAGCATGGCTAGCTGTCCTGTCCCTACTTATGCAAGCTGTCTGCAGGGCAGAAGAACAGAAGTTCCAGTTTGAGACGTCTCGAGAATAACCGGTAGAATTTAGGAGCCTCAGCCTTTCAGCCCCATTGGCCTCAGCCTCGCAGCCTCTCAGCCTCTCAGCCCCATTGCAGCTTCCGTGCATCTAGGCCCACTCTTGCACACTCCCTCCCACACTCCCTCTCACGTTCCCTCCCTCGATCCATCCCCCCTTTTGCCATCCTCACCTGCTCACCGCCCTGCCTCAACTTGGCAAATATATACACCAGCCCATCCCACGCCATGGCGCACTTGGCACACTCTCATGCTTGTTACAGTTTCCAAACATGGTTCCACGCTTCCACAGACTCTTTCCCACCCTCTCCCCCATTCCTTATCCCCTCACCTGCATGCCAGCCCATCCCATCCCACGCCATGGCGCCCTTGGATTGGGTCTCTTCCATGCATCTTCCCCTGGTCCCCTTGCAGAGACATGCGCAAGTCGCACTAGCACAGTAGCCCCTCCTTACCCCCTCACCTGCACGCCATCCTGCCTCATCTTGGCAAAGATATCCACGAGCCCATCCCACGCCATGGCGCCCTTGGCACACGCGTGCAGCACGGTGTTGTAGGTGATGCTGTTGGCCGCCACGCCCTCACGCTTCATCCTTGCAAGTAAGTCAAGTGACCGCTCATACTGGCGAAGGGCAAGGGAAGGCAGCATAGCAGAGCACAGGGAGAGGGGGGCTTATTGCGGCATGCGTGCAGCACGGTGTTGTAGGTGATGATGTTGGCCTGGCCGCCACACCCTCGCGCTTCATCCGGGTTAACAGGTCAAGTGAGCGCTCATACTGGTGGTCAGAAAGACAAGAACAGAGTGCGGGAGCAGGGAGGAGAGGGGGGGAGTTGTCGGCGCATGCGTGCAGCACGGTGTTGTACGTGATGCTGTTGGCCGCCACACCCTCACGCTTCATCCTTGCAAGTAAGTCAAGTGACCGCTCATACTGGTAAAGGGCAAGGGAAGGGGGCATAGCAGAGCACGGGGAGAGGGGAGCTTATTTCTGCATGCATATAGCAGCGTGTTGTACATGATGCTGTTCGCCGCCATGCCCTCCTGCTTCATCTGAGCGTGCAAGTCGAGTGAGCGCTCAGCACTCATACTGATGGTTGATGGGGGGTATTTTTGAAAAATACCCTGCAAATTGATGGGGGGCGGAGGAGGAACGGGGGAGGGAAGGAACGGGGCGGGAAGAGGGAGCGGGTGACCCTCCGTTGGCACATGCGTGCAGCACAGTGTTGTACGTGATGCTGCTGCCCGCCACCCCTTCCTTTTTCATGTGGGCTAGGAGGTCCAATGGGCGCTCATACTGATGTTCGAGGGGGATGAGGGAGAGGGAGACCCCAGGCACATGAGTGCAGCACGATGTAGTATCGGCAACAGGGGGGGGGGGAGACAGAGGGGGGAAAAAGGGAGGGGGGACAGGGCGGGGGAACGGGGCGGGGAAACGGGGAGGGGGAACAGGGCGGGGGAACAGGGCGGGGGGAACAGGGCGGGGGGAACAGGGCGGGGAAACAGGGCGGGGAAACAGGGCGGGGAAACAGGGCGGGGAAACAGGGCGGGGAAACAGGGTGGGGAAACAGGGTGGGGAAACAGGGTGGGGAAACAGGGTGGGGAAACAGGGTGGGGAAACAGGGTGGGAAACAGGGTGGGGAAACAGGGTGGGGAAACGGGGTGGGGAAACGGGGAGGGGGAACGGGGCGGGGAACCGGGCGGGGGAACAGGGCGGGGAACAGGGCGGGGAAACAGGGCGGGGAACAGGGCGGGGGAACAGGGCGGGGGAACAGGGCGGGGGAACAGGGCGGGGGAACAGGGCGGGCGGGGAAACAGGGCGGGGAAACAGGGCGGGGAAACAGGGCTGGGAAACAGGGCGGGGAAACAGGGCGGGGAAACAGGGCGGGGAAACAGGGCGGGGAAACAGGGTGGGGAAACAGGGTGGGGAAACAGGGTGGGGAAACAGGGTGGGGAAACAGGGTGGGGAAACAGGGTGGGGAAACAGGGTGGGGAAACAGGGTGGGGAAACAGGGTGGGGAAACAGGGTGGGGAAACAGGGTGGGGAAACAGGGTGGGGAAACAGGGTGGGGAAACAGGGTGGGGAAACAGGGCGGGGGAACAGGGCGGGGGAACAGGGCGGGGGAACAGGGCGGGCAGGAAGCGAGAGCAGGTGAACCTAGGCGCATGCGTGCAGCAATGTTTACCTAAGCATATCTCTTACGCCCATACACCTTTTATGCAGTGAACGGACCATTCCAGCGTCGAGGGAAATAATGCTCGTTCAGCATCTACCTAAGCATGTCTCTTACTAACCATACCATACCGTACCGCTCAGCACCATACCGTTCCTCCCATAGTCGTTGATGAGGCCAGTGACGGGGAGCACGTTCCACTCTCGGAGCATGTCTCGTGCTTACATGCCATTCGTACCTTGTGGCACCTCAAGTCAAGGCACGGCATGTCTCTTACTCACCAAACACGGCATGTCCAAGGCACGGCATGTCTCGCACGTACCATGCCGTTCCTTCCATAAGCGTTGATGAGGGCGGTGAAAGAATACACGTTCCACTCCACCCCGTGCTCTGGCATCTCCTCAAACAGCTCTTGAGCCCGGTCCAACATGCCCTCGCGACCTGATTGGGATTGGGGGAGGGGAGGAGGGTTGGGTGGGGAGGAGGGTGAGGGAAAAGGGAAAGAAGGAGAACCAACAAGCACTCCACCACCCCGTGCTCTGGCATCTCCTCAAACAGCTCTTGAGCCCGACCCAGTATGACCCCTCTCTACCTGCAGGAAGGATGGGGAGAACGGGGAAGGGAGGCGGGGGGCAGAAGAGGGGGGGGGGGGGGGAGGGGGGAAAGAGAGAGGGGGGAGTGGGTAGTAGTAGTGAGTTCGAAGGATAATGGAAGTTCATAGACCACTACCCAATGTGATGATGCCATGCACGTACCCATGATGCCATGCACGTACCCATGATGCCAGGCACGTACCCATGATGCCAGGCACGTACCCATGATGCCATGCACGACGTACCCATGATGCCATGCACTACCCATGATGCCATGCACGTACCCGTGATGCCATGCACTTACCCATGATGCCAGGCACGTACCCATGATGCCAGGCACGTACCCATGATGCCAGGCACGTACCCATGATGCCATGCACGTACCCATGATGCCAGGCACGTACCCATGATGCCATGCACGTACCCATGATGCCATGCACGTACCCATGATGCCATGCACGTACCCATGATGCCATGCACGTACCCATGATGCCATGCACGTACCCATGATGCCATGCACGTACCCATGATGCCATGCACGTACCCATGATGCCATGCACGTACCCATGATGCCATGCACGTACCCATGATGCCAGGCACGTACCCATGATGCCGATCATGATGGTGTAGATATACTCGTTGGGCGCACACCATTGCTGCCGCTGCAGGCACGAAAAAAAACCATCACACATAAAGGCAACTCAGTTTCGTTGGCAATCTACTAAAACATGATATATGCACCGTTTACACACTCCCACTCCTTTCCTCTGCTTCATGGGCAACTGCTGAAAACATTATCGCTTGCTCGGAAGCATCGCTCAGAAGACGTTAGTTTTTTTAGATTTCTCAGAAATTGTTACATGATTTCCAATTTTTTAGGCGCCTCAAAAATCGTTACATGGTTTCCTTCCTCGGTTCCGGTCGCCCCTCTGCGCGCCCCTTGTTCCCCCCAGACCCCCCTCCCTCGCCCCCCTGCTCTTTCTACCTGCATGTACTTCAACAGCCTCATGCCTCGGTTCCACTCGCCCCTCTGCGCACCGCTTAACCCAATGCCAGACCCCCCACCCCCACACACCTGCTAGCCTCACACCACTGATAACCCACCTGTGCCGCATGCCACCCACCTGCATGTACTTGAACAGGCGCATGGCGCGGATCCAATCGCCCCTCTGCGCGAACTCCTTGAAAATCAGAGCAAAGTCCTGAAGGGGGACGGGGGCGCGGGGGAGGGTGGGGAACGGGGAGCGGGGGAGAGGGGGGGCGGGGGGGCGGGGGGGGAAGGTGGAGTGGGAAATGGGTGGGGAGGGAAACGGGAAGCGGAAGGCAGACAAGGAAAAGGGAGGGAGAGTGGAGGGTCCAGTCACCCCCCCCCCCCCCCCCCCGGTAACTCCTTAGAGATCAGGGCAAAGCCCGGACAGGGGAGCGGCGATCAGCGGAGGGGGGACGTGAAGGCGGGAAGGGGTATCAGGGGAGCGGCAGGTTGAAGGGCCACGTGTGGGGGGGGCAGGTTGAACTCCTTAGAGATCAGGGCAAAGCCCTACTTTTGAGGCGCCTCAAAGGTTGAACTCCTTTGAGGCGCCTCAAAAGAAGCGAGGGAAGGGGGATCAGCGGAGGGGCAGGGTAGCTGGTGACGGGCCAAGGAGGGGGGGGCGGGAGAGGAGGGCCAAGGAGGGACGCGAAGAGGGGAAGGACAAGCCCAGCATTGCCGCCAGCGAGATGCAGGGGAACCTTGGCCGTAGGGTTTCCCGTGAAATCTACCGGCAGCGCCAGCTTGCCCTTGATTGACCGTCTCCGTCCCTCGCGAGATCCAAACCCTAGCATCGTACCCTGCTCCCAAACCCTAAGTCGGCACTCTGCTTCCAAACCCTAATACCGAATCCTGATCCGAACCCTGATATCGTCCCCTGCTTCCAAACCCTAAAATCGCACCCAGGCTTAAAACCCTAAAGGTTACAATACCAACCCCTCTGTTGCTCCTAAACCCTACCGCCGGCGTCAGCTTTCCCTTGAACGTCTCCACGCCCTTGAGCGAGATGCAAACCCTACATTCGAACCCTGGTTTTAAACCCTTATCGTTGCGCTAGCATCCCTAATCGTACCCTCCCTGTTCCCTGTAGCCCCCCTACCTAGTTTTGAGGCGCCTCAAAACTTGCTCCCTGTAACCCACTACCGGCAGCGTCAGCTTGCCCTTGAACGTCTCCGTACACCGCGAGATGCAATCGCTAACATCGCACCCCGGTCCCAGATCCTGATAAAACATACCCTAGCTACGAACCCTAATAATACCCCTTATAGAGCAACCCGTCTGTTCCCGCTAAGTCCTACTGGCAGCGTCAGCTTGCCCTTGAACGTCTCCATGCACCGCGAGATGCTGCCACGTGGTGCCAGCGAAACGAGGTTGCTGATCACCGCCTCCAGCTCGTACGGAATCTTTCCGCCTGGCCGCCCCGCGCCCCCCGCGCGCCCGCCTGCCGGAGCGAGCTTCTGTTTCCGATCCCGCGGGGGCGCGCGGCTTCCGCCTTCCGCCGCCGCGACCAGTACGTCCGCGCGCGCGAGTGCATGCGGAAGGCGGGCGGGGTTCTCCTTCCCCCCCCTTCCGCCAGGCACGGCTCTAGTACTGCGGAGTGCATTGTGGTCGCATATTTTCTCTGCTGGCGGCGAGAGTTTAAAGCCCGAGAAACGCGGAAGCACGGCGGAGCGATGGCAGCTCGAAGGGGGGCAATGGACGGCTGGAGATGATCGGATGGTGCGCGGAAGCGACAGTTGCGCTGCCGCGGACGCCATTGCTGCTGAAGGGAAGACGGTAGGGGGGAGTGGAGTGGAGCAAATGATATTTTTAGTATATGTATGAGAAGAAATTCCAGCGTCCTTGTTATATGAGATACAGAATTCAGTGTATGGAATTTTTCCATACCCGCTATAAGTCATTCTTGTCCTAGCGCTCGAGGGCTCGTTCTATATGTGAACGTCGTTTTATGAGAATCCGTTACTTTGCTGTACAGAACGACGCTCGTAGACCAATAGCGGACAAAGTTTAGATTTCGAGGCCGTGCGACTACTTTTGCGAAACGCTTTGCGACAAAGGCCAAAGAGTAATAAGTTAGTCTTCAACGTATTTTCTGCATCATCAGTTTTCCCTAGCCTCATAAATACGCCTCCTCACTGCGACCTTCAGCACAACTTGAACACACTCCAGTGTATAGCAGCTTGTAGGACAAGCCAAGTGCCAGGTTGTCGCTACGCTAGATGCGCGCCCGGAGCAGCAGTGTGCGACGATGCTTTCGCGTCGCAGGTGGAGCCGACCACGTGGACGAAAGGCCTTTTCTCGCCCGTTCGTAAGACTAGCTAATTTCTAACAGACCAGTCATGAGCCTCGGCCGTTCGTGAGCCTCGGTCGAAAGCTCGCCCGTTCGTGAGACTAGCTAATTTCTAAGAGACAGAGTCATGGCGACTGCTTTAGTAGCCTCGGCATTCTCGAGGGCTCCTCAGAAAAGGATGCCTAGACGAGCATTCTCGGAAAGTTCCTGGCGCCGTTTTTCCCCTACTTCGACAACTCCAGATGAGACGAGTTGGCCTTTGAGAACTCCGAAAAGCCAACTCGCTTCGTCAGCTCGGCGCGCCTTGCACTCCTCCGGAGCCTGGTCGCATGGAAACGCACCAGGCATGCTATTTCACGTGCGCCTCCTCTGCCTCGTCGCATGCCTGCTGTCGCACGCGTCGCCAGCTGTCGCCGCGCGACCAACCATCGGTACGTCGCGGTCGCTCTTGTGGCGCCCACTCTCCCCTCATTCTCCCCTGCCGTCTACATCTCCAACTTTCCCTGGCCTCTCTATTTTCTACGCGCCTCAAAAATAGACTCCTCCTCTTCATTTCCCCAGTCTCTCTTTCCCAGTCTCTCTTTCCCCAGTCTCTCTTTCCCCAGTCTCTCTTTCCCCAGTCTCTCTTTCCCAGTCTCTCTTTCCCCAGTCTCTCTTTCCCAGTCTCTCTTTCCCCAGTCTCTCTTTCCCAGTCTCTCTTTCCCCAGTCTCTCTTTCCCCAGTCTCTCTTTCCCCAGTCTCTCTTTCCCAGTCTCTCTTTTCCCAGTCTCTCTTTCCCCAGTCTCTCTTTCCCCAGTCTCTCTTTCCCCAGTCTCTCTTTCCCCAGTCTCTCTTTCCCCAGTCTCTCTTTCCCCAGTCTCTCTTTCCCCAGTCTCTCTTTCCCCAGTCTCGCTTTCCCCAGTCTCTCTTTCCCAGTCTCTCTTTCCCCAGTCTCTCTTTCCCCAGTCTCTCTTTTCCCAGTCTCACTTTCCCCAGTCTCTCTTTCCCCAGTCTCTCTTTCCCCAGTCTCTCTTTCCCCAGTCTCTCTTTCCCCAGTCTCTCTTTCCCCAGTCTCTCTTTCCCCAGTCTCGCTTTCCCCAGTCTCTCTTTCCCCAGTCTCTCTTTCCCAGTCTCTCTTTTCCCAGTCTCTCTTTCCCCAGTCTCTCTTTCCCCAGTCTCTCTTTCCCCCGTCTCTCTTTCCCCGTCTCTCTTTCCCCAGTCTCTCTTTCCCCAGTCTCTCTTTCCCCAGTCTCTCTTTCCCCAGTCTCTCTTTCCCCAGTCTCTCTTTCCCAGTCTCTCTTTCCCCAGTCTCTCTTTCCCAGTCTCTCTTTCCCCAGTCTCTCTTTCCCGTCTCTCTTTCCCAGTCTCTCTTTCCCCAGTCTCTCTTTCCCCAGTCTCTCTTCCCCAGTCTCTCTTTCCCCAGTCTCTCTTTCCCAGTCTCTCTTTCCCCAGTCTCTCTTTCCCCAGTCTCTCTTTCCCCAGTCTCTCTTTCCCCAGTCTCTCTTTCCCCAGTCTCTCTTTCCCCAGTCTCTCTTTCCCCAGTCTCTCTTTCCCAGTCTCTCTTTCCCCAGTCTCTCTTTCCCCAGTCTCTCTTTCCCCAGTCTCTCTTTCCCCAGTCTCTCTTTCCCCAGTCTCTCTTTCCCCAGTCTCTCTTTCCCCAGTCTCTCTTTCCCAGTCTCTCTTTCCCCAGTCTCTCTTTCCCCAGTCTCTCTTTCCCCAGTCTCTCTTTCCCCAGTCTCTCTTTCCCCAGTCTCTCTTTCCCCAGTCTCTCTTTCCCCCAGCCTCTCTTTCCCCCAGCCTCTCTTTCCCCAGTCTCTCTTTCCCCAGTCTCTCTTTCCCCAGTCTCTCTTTCCCCAGTCTCTCTTTCCCCAGTCTCTCTTTCCCCAGTCTCTCTTTCCCCAGTCTCTCTTTCCCCAGTCTCTCTTTCCCCAGTCTCTCTTTCCCAGTCTCTCTTTCCCCAGTCTCTCTTTCCCCAGTCTCTCTTTCCCCAGTCTCTCTTTCCCCAGTCTCTCTTTCCCCAGTCTCTCTTTCCCAGTCTCTCTTTCCCCAGTCTCTCTTTCCCCAGTCTCTCTTTCCCCAGTCTCTCTTTCCCCAGTTTCTCTTTCCCCAGTCTCTCTTTCCCCAGTCTCTCTTTCCCCCAGTCTCTCTTTCCCCAGTCTCTCTTTCCCCAGTCTCTCTTTCCCCAGTCTCTCTTTCCCCAGTCTCTCTTTCCCCCAGTCTCTCTTTCCCCAGTCTCTCTTTCCCAGTCTCTCTTTCCCCAGTCTCTCTTTCCCAGTCTCTCTTTCCCCAGTCTCTCTTTCCCCAGTCTCTCTTTCCCCAGTCTCTCTTTCCCCAGTCTCTCTTTCCCCAGTCTCTCTTTCCCCAGTCTCTCTTTCCCCAGTCTCTCTTTCCCCAGTCTCTCTTTCCCAGTCTCTCTTTCCCAGTCTCTCTTTCCCCAGTCTCTCTTTCCCCAGTCTCTCTTTCCCCAGTCTCTCTTTCCCCAAGTCTCTCTTTCCCAGTCTCTCTTTCCCCAGTCTCTCTTTCCCAGTCTCTCTTTCCCCAGTCTCTCTTTCCCAGTCTCTCTTTCCCCAGTCTCTCTTTCCCCAGTCTCTCTTTCCCCAGTCTCTCTTTCCCCAGTCTCTCTTTCCCCAGTCTCTCTTTCCCAGTCTCTCTTTCCCCAGTCTCTCTTTCCCCAGTCTCTCTTTCCCCAGTCTCTCTTTCCCCAGTCTCTCTTTCCCCAGTCTCTCTTTCCCCAGTCTCTCTTTCCCCAGTCTCTCTTTCCCCAGTCTCTCTTTCCCCAGTCTCTCTTTCCCCAGTCTCTCTTTCCCCAGTCTCTCTTTCCCCAGTCTCTCTTTCCCCAGTCTCTCTTTCCCCAGTCTCTCTTTCCCAGTCTCTCTTTCCCAGTCTCTCTCCCGTCTCTCTTCCCAGTCTCTCTTTCCCCAGTCTCTCTTTCCCCAGTCTCTCTTTCCCCAGTCTCTCTTTCCCCAGTCTCTCTTTCCCCAGTCTCTCTTTCCCCAGTCTCTCTTTCCCCAGCCTCTCTTTCCCCATCTCTCTTTCCCCAGTCTCTCTTTCCCCAGTCTCTTTCCCCAGTCTCTCTTTCCCCAGTCTCTCTTTCCCCAGTCTCTCTTTCCCCAGTCTCTCTTTCCCCAGTCTCTCTTTCCCCAGTCTCTCTTTCCCCAGTCTCTCTTTCCCCAGTCTCTCTTTCCCCAGTCTCTCTTTCCCCAGTCTCTCTTTCCCCAGTCTCTCTTTCCCCAGTCTCTCTTTCCCCAGTCTCTCTTTCCCCAGTCTCTCTTTCCCCAGTCTCTCTTTCCCCAGTCTCTCTTTCCCCAGTCTCTCTTTCCCCAGTCTCTCTTTCCCCAGTCTCTCTTTCCCCAGTCTCTCTTTCCCCAGTCTCTCTTTCCCCAGTCTCTCTTTCCCCAGTCTCTCTTTCCCCAGTCTCTCTTTCCCCAGTCTCTCTTTCCCCAGTCTCTCTTTCCCCAGTCTCTCTTTCCCCAGTCTCTCTTTCCCCCAGTCTCTCTTTCCCCAGTCTCTCTTTCCCCAGTCTCTCTTTCCCCAGTCTCTCTTTCCCCAGTCTCTCTTTCCCCCAGTCTCTCTTTCCCCAGTCTCTCTTTCCCAGTCTCTCTTTCCCCAGTCTCTCTTTCCCAGTCTCTCTTTCCCCAGTCTCTCTTTCCCCAGTCTCTCTTTCCCCAGTCTCTCTTTCCCCAGTCTCTCTTTCCCCAGTCTCTCTTTCCCCAGTCTCTCTTTCCCCCAGTCTCTCTTTCCCCAGTCTCTCTTTCCCAGTCTCTCTTTTCCCAGTCTCTCTTTCCCCAGTCTCTCTTTCCCCAGTCTCTCTTTCCCCAGTCTCTCTTTCCCCAGTCTCTCTTTCCCCAGTCTCTCTTTCCCCAGTCTCTCTTTCCCCAGTCTCGCTTTCCCCAGTCTCTCTTTCCCAGTCTCTCTTCCCCCAGTCTCTCTTTCCCCAGTCTCTCTTTCCCCAGTCTCTCTTTCCCCAGTCTCTCTTTCCCCAGTCTCTCTTTCCCCAGTCTCTCTTTCCCCAGTCTCTCTTTCCCCAGTCTCTCTTTTCCCAGTCTCTTTTTCCCAGTCTCTCTTTCCCAGTCTCTCGTTTCCTTTCCCAACCCCCCTTTCTTCCCTCCCCCCCTCCCCCCTCCCCCCCCACACCTTTCCCCCCTCAACCCGGCCGCATTCTACCTCCCCTTCCCCCCGCCCCGGCCCCCCCTTTTGCCGCGCTCTTCCCTCCTCTCTCCTTTCCTCTAACATTCCAAACCTCCCTCATCCCACCAGTGCGCTCCCTCATTCCTCAATCCCCCCTTTGCTCCTCACTCGCTCCACCAGTTCCCATCCGCATAGACTGTGGACAGCGCTGTCCTTCATTCCCCCAACTTACCACCGCACCCCATCCTCCCATACTGGATGCACCACTCCTCGCCACTCCATACCCCTCCCCCCTCCCAGGCCTCCCCACCACCACCCGCATTCACCCCTACCAGCTCCAATCCAGAAAGACTGTGGCGAGCTCTGCTCCTCACCCCCCCATGCCCCATGCCCCCTGCCCCATGCCCCATGCCCCCTGCCCGCTGCCCCATGCCCGCTTGTCCCCCATACTCGCCTCCGCCACCACCACCATCCGCATTCACCCCTACCCGCTCGACTCCAATAGACTGTGTAGGCACCGTCTGTCATCTCGCCAACCACCGCACCCCATCCCCCCGTACTGTACAGAGCTGCCTCAATATACTGGATGCACCACACCTCATCCCTCCATACCCCTTGTCTCCCCCCCCCCCCCACCCACATCATCCCCACCCCACCAGTTCCCATCCGCATTGACTGTGGAGGCACGGCTCCCACCACTATTAACGGGATCCAATGGCAAGCTGATCAGTACTTCGATATAAGCACATCTGGTAACCAGCGCAAGAACCCCACAGACCAGCGTAACGGGTTACCAGTTTCCCTCACCGAAAACGTCGCCCTGGGGAATCTTTTATCCTCAGTAGAAGCTTCTCTCCGTTATTTCCCAACATTAAAAGGCTGCTACAGGGTTCCCGTTACACCCGGACGTTACTTAGTGCGAGTTGGTTATGCATATTATAACTACGATAACCAAAGTGCGCCACCGTTTTTTATGGTTAAGTTGCAAAACACTGAAGTGGAGACGGTGGATATGGCTGTAGTGGAGCAGAGGCTTGTGTCGGGGGCGTACTACTCTGACTATATGGCGTATGCTCCTGAGAAGATAGAACAGGGGGGGCGCAGAGGAGGCAAAGGGATGGCACCAGGAGCAAAGGGAGGAGCAGGAGGAGCGACAGAGGGAGTGGGGCAAGGACCATGGGGGGCAGGAGCAGCAGGAGCAGCAGGAGCAGCAGGAGCAGCAGGAGCAGCAGGAGCAGCAGGAGCAGCAGGAGCAGCAGGAGCAGCAGGAGCAGCAGGAGCAGCAGGAGCAGCAGGAGCAGCAGGAGCAGCAGGAGCAGCAGGAGCAGCAGGAGCAGCAGGAGCAGCAGGAGCAGCAGGAGCAGCAGGAGCAGCAGGAGCAGCAGGAGCAGCAGGAGGGGGCATAGGGAGGGGAGGTGATGGCGCTGCAGCACAACCAACCGACGGCACTGTAGCAAGTGCAAGAGTCAGCAAGGGAGCGAACAGAGCCAATGCAGCCAACGGAACCAACGGTACCAATGGTACCAATGGTACCATCTCGATCTGTTTCATAACTCAAGACCCCTCCCACGCCCCTCCCATCATCAACTCTCTAGAGATCCTCCCTGTTCACTCAGCAGCCTATGACGCTGCCGCCCTGGGCCAAGATATTATCCTCTCCTCGTACCTCCGGATCAACATGGGCGGCGGGCAGGTTGGGCCCGAGCCTGAGGACCCGGGGTTCCGAACCTGGATGGCGGATGTGGTCTGGGAGAAGGAGATGGCTAGGCTCGGGAGGGCAGGAGCAGGGAGGAGGAGAGGGAGAGGGAGGGGGAGAGGGATCGCTGGGACTCGAGAGGCACCTGAGTTTCTACCTGGTGCGATATTTGAAGACTGGAGGTCCCCAGGTGGGGTAGGGGTGCAAGGGGTAGATGGGAAGGGGCAGGGGCAAGAGGGGCAGGGTCGCAGGCTGCTGGTGTCTCAAGAGGCACCTGAGTTTCTACCTGGGGGAATATTTGAAGACTGGAGGTCGCCAGGTGGGGTAGGGGTGCAGCGGGTAGGCGAACAGAGGCAGGGGGAGGGAGAGGGGGAGGGGGGGGGGCAGGGGCATGGACATGGGCAATTGGGGCAGGGGCAAGGGGAGGGGCAAGGGGAGGGGCAAGAGGGGCAGCAAGACGGGCAGGGGCATTCTCGCAGGCAGCTCCATACACCGTTTGATCAGCGCTCCCATGAGCTGGTGTGCACCAAGTGCCCTACCTTGCTTCCCCTGCGGCTAACAGAAGCCGATGCACGTTGGAGCAACCACGGCCACACCACGGCTCTGCGGCACCGCCGGAAGCACTTGCTCCACGGCAGATCGCTTATAGGACCAGGCACCCCCCCAGGCACAGCAGGAGCAGCAGGAGCAGCAGGCACAACAACTCCCCCTCCCCCAGGCATTCCAGTCACAGGGTTCCGAATGGCGCTCATCCCAGTGGACCCCTCCAACCTCTGGTACATCCGCTTCTACTTCGCTGAGATGAATGGGAGCGCGCAGGTGGGCGACCGGCGCTTTGACATCCTCCTGGGGAGTGGGAGTAGGGTTGCGACTGTGGGGAACAGGGTGGGGCTGCTGGGAGGGGGAGGAGGGGGGGGCAATGGGCCTGCTGCTGGTGGAAATGCTGCTGGCGCTGCTGGCTCTGATGTTTCTGCTGGTGTTGGGTTAGGAACATCAGGGGCGGCAGCAGGGGCGGGAGCAGGGGCGGGAGCAGACGCAGGTCGTTCTGGCGTTAATGGAAACAGCAGCAGCAACAGCAGCAGCGGAGCATCGTCAGCATCGTCAGCATCGTCAGCATCAGAGTTTGACATTCTGACGCACGTGCCGCCCCGCACGGCTCTCATCGTCCCTCTCCTCTTCAACTTCTCCCGTTTCTCCCGCGGCCGCACAGAGGACCTCGAGGTGAGGGCTGTTTCGCCTCCACTTGTGCTGTTTGTTGACTTCTGAATTCAAAGCTGCCTCTTGAGGTGCTTGACTCCTTCTCAACCTCTCCTCTTCAACTTCTCTCGCTTTTCCCGCGGCCGCACAGAGGACCTCGAGGTGAGGGCTGTATGGCTTTACTTGTGCTCTTTGGGGTGAAGGATTGATTGAGTGGTTGAGGAACCCAGTTCGCCCCGCACGGCTCTCATCATTCCCCTCCTCTTCAACTTCTCCCGGTTTTCCTGCGGCCGCACGGAGGACCACGAGGTGAGTGTACAAAAAACATGAGCTTGTAAGCTCTGCTGCTGGGTAAAGTCAGTAGCCTACTCTTCAACTTCTCCCGCTTCTCCCGCAGCCGAACAGAGGACCTCGAGGTGAGGGCTGTTGCTTGGGGTGAAAGAGTGAGAAGTGAGTCAGGAACCCAGTTCTCTGTGCACCTCTCTCATCGCTCCTCTCCTCTCCCGCTTCACCTGCGGCCGCACAGACGACCTCGAGGTGAGGGCTGTTGCTTGGGGTGAAAGAGTGGTTGAGGAACCCAGTTCGCCCCGCACGGCTCTCATCATTCCTCTCCTCTTCAACCTCTCCCGCTTCTCCCGCTTCTCCCGCGGACGCACGGAGGACCTCGACGTAAGAGTTTCTTCATCCCAGCTCAATGGGCTACGTGGTTACCGTTGATGGGTTGAGGCACCTCTTGCACCCATGCAGTACGGGGGTGTTATGTGATAAATAATACAGGACTGTGCCTGTAGTACGCGGGTGGTATGTGCTAAATATTACAGGACTGTGCCAGTAGTAAGCTAAATCATACGGCTGAACAATCTTAGTGCATGGAATGAGTCAAGCCGTATGATGATAGGCGATAAGGTGACTCAGCCAATCGCTCTCCTCCCTCCCCTCGGCCAGGTAGGCGTGCGCACAGCGGCCAATAGCACGCTGCCAGCTGTCCTGAGTGCGGTGGAGCTGTTTGAAGTGGTGCCGCTGTCTCACGAGGAGGAGGAGGAGGAGCCAGAAGAGGAGGTGGTGGTAGTGGCAGGAGGAGGAGGGGGGGCGAAGGGATTGGGAGGAGCAGCGGCTGTAAGCGCACAAGGGGCACCGCTGCCCAGCACAAGTGGTGTTGGGACCAGCACAGGTGAGTCGATTGAGAGGGAAGAGGGGGAGCAAGAAGAGGAGGTGGTGGTAGTGGCAGGAGGTGGCGGGATCCGGAGGGTTGAATGCGCATGGAGAAGGAGTGACATTCAGCATACGTGGTACTGGGACCAGTGCAGGTGAGTGGAGTGAGAGGGAAGAGGGGGAGAACGAAGAGGAGGTGGCGATAGCAGGAGGTGGGGATGTCTGGAGGGTCGAATGCGCAAGGAGAAGGAGCGGCATCCAGCATTAGTGGTACTGGGACCAGTGCAGGTGAGTCGACTGACAGCGCCGGACAGTTGGGGGATTTGGAGGGACTGTGGAGGCGCCTCAAAAGTCGACAGTGGGGGGATTTGGAGGGTCGAATGCGCAAGGAGAAGGAGCGGCATCCAGCATTAGTGGTACTGGGATAGCGCCAGACAGTGGGGGGATTTGGAGGGTCGAATGCGGTCGGGACAGTCGGGGCGGAAGGAGGGGGAGCAGCAGTATGATCGGGAGCCACATCCATCCAAAGCAGTGTCCATCCAAAGCAACATCCTTCTAAGCCAACATCCATCAAAAGCAACATCCTTCTAAGCCAACATCCATCAAAAGCAACATCCTTCTAAGCCAACATCCATCAAAAGCAACATCCTTCTAAGCCAACATCCATCAAAAGCAACATCCTTCTAAGCCAACATCCATCAAAAGCAACATCCTTCTAAGCCAACATCCATCAAAAGCAACATCCTTCTAAGCCAACATCCATCAAAAGCAACATCCTTCTAAGCCAACATCCATCAAAAGCAACATCCTTCTAAGCCAACATCCATCAAAAGCAACATCCTCCTAAGCCAACATCCATCCAAAGCAACATCCTTCTAAGCCAACATCCATCAAAAGCAACATCCTTCTAAGCCAACATCCATCAAAAGCAACATCCTTCTAAGCCAACATCCATCAAAAGCAACATCCTTCTAAGCCAACATCCATCCAAAGCAACATCCTTCTAAGCCAACATCCATCAAAAGCAACATCCGTCCAGCAAAGGTAAGAGATTCTGGGACCAGAGCTGGTGAGTTGACCGACGACGAAGCAGGATGCTCGAGTGCTTACCTTGTAGTTCTGTCCAATTCTCAGCATGCTTTCTATTTTCAGCATTCTTTCTACTTTTGCCTGTATACTAGCCCTCATGTTCTTCTATATGGTAAATACTGCTTGTGCTGTGCGCTCGTTCTTCCTGCTTCTGTGCCCCCTTTACAGGAACGCCTGTTTGGGTGATAGTGATCATTGCAGTGGGGAGTGCCCTTGTGCTACTTATATTGGTGCTCGCCACTTGCTGGTTTTTGCGTGGCCATCACAGATTCAAACGCTTAGGTATGTGCCTTACGACTATTCCAAGCTACGTGTCTACACCTTTCCAAGAGCCTGACATTAATGTGCTAATATGGTGTATGTTTGTTTGTGGTGTTTCGTTTCTCTGTGTAAATGGTTGCAGAAGATGAAGCTTGATGCCATCAGAATGGGATTTGTTATTATTAAATCAATCATACAAATTAGTATCAAAATCGCACTTCCTGTTATAGGAGCTCATTTACATGCTCCTATCATATTTGATTCATGTACGCGCTCCCATAAAGCTAACTTCACTTTGATCAAGTTATATCTTTGTTGATAGCCAGTTGTTCAAGATGGCTTGAGTGTGGGATTTGTACGCGCCAATGGCTTACGAGCCGTTGTTGACTTTGCTGAGCTGCGCGTTTGGCTTGTGCTAGGCTTTTGGCGGGAAAAAATCAGCACACATTTCGCGTCTCAAAATGCCGTGTCGGCCAACGCTGACAAGAACAAACCGCACTGATGGCTCGGCGAAGGAACGTGAGGGACTTGGAGAAGCGCCCTGCGACAAACGAGCGTTCGCGACAGCCACGAGCGTCAGCAAGCAGTCGCAGCTTGATCTACCCATTTCGTCAAAGCACACGTGGTCCCCACAGCAATCTTTCTCGACAAATCTGTACCGTAGATATTGAATTTCCAGCCGTCCGATCAGTCAACCAGGACTTCGCGCCAACCCTTCGCCGTTCCTCCAAATTGCTCTAGTTTCGCAACAGTCGCCTTGCCCAACCCCATTATCTTGCCCCAAGTTGCGCTTTGCTCGTCGCTGTTATCGAAACCTTCCCCTGCTGTGTGGGGATGACAACACCAAGGGAAACAAAATTCTGTGGCAGGGAGGTTGCCTCGTTTGCCTGACGCCAAAAAATCGATGACACGGATGTCTTGTTGTTGTGAGGTAGTCTGCCATTATGTGTCGTATTGTCTCTTTCTTGCTCGACTTTCGCTGTTCTGGTAGTTCCGTGTGCTTGAGCGTCTCTCGTGAATCTGCTGATAGACGCTGGGTTCCTAATGCCGTGCTACACAGCTGTTCTCGCACGGAGCAGCATGCCCGCGTTGTGCGTATAACGAAAGGCTTTTCCACTTCAAATAGGTTTAAAATCCTAGGAGGATGTTCATCGTAGCGGACAGGAGAGGCGCTCTGACCAAGGAGCAGACGCTAGAGTCGATATTCGATTTTATTCCAGGAAATTCCGTAGGTTCGGCACCACCGCGAGGCTCGGCACCACCGCGAGGTTCGGCGCCGCCAAGAAGACACACAACAGGCCATGGCTCCTCCTCCGCCTCCTCTTCCTCCTCTTTATCATCCTCTTCAGCCTCCGCTTCAACCTCCTCGCCACCCACCAGCGTTCCGCACTCCACTTCCCGTACATTCTCACTCCCCCAGCTCCCCACTCCAACCCTAGATTCACCCCCCGCGGTCTCCACGAATTCCGCTCAGACCGTCAGAAATCCCGTTCCAGCCTTAACGGATTCCGTCCCCAACTCGACAGATTCCGTCCTGACCTGTGCAGAACCGCTTCGCACCTCTTTTGACTCCTTTCTCATACATGCATCCAACCCTGGCACAGCACACGCCGATACGACCGGTATCCATCAACACACACCCGAGTCGCAGGAACGAGCATCATCATCTCCAGACTCGGCCGATTCGGGTTCCTTCAAGTTTCAAATCTCACCATCGCTTTCCGGCGTCCAGCATTTACAATCTCCAAGCCTCAACT
Organism: Closterium sp. NIES-67; assembly: GCA_027943415.1. Taxonomy (NCBI): domain Eukaryota; kingdom Viridiplantae; phylum Streptophyta; class Zygnematophyceae; order Desmidiales; family Closteriaceae; genus Closterium; species Closterium sp. NIES-67. Next base: position 801,875 of record BQMB01001448.1, on the reverse strand, counting down.
CAGCAGCAATCGAGGTCATCCCGTCACCCGCTCCCTTCGGACCCGACGCGTCCGCTCGGTTCGGCCCGTTCCTACCTCCCCCTGTCGAGCTCGGTCCTGCCGTGACCATCCTCGGGCTCTCCAGGTCGCGCTCTTCCCCTGCGAAGTGCGAAACGGATTGCGTAGCGATTCGTGAAGCGGTTGCGACAGCTGGCGAAAGCGGCGAAGCTGTCGCTGAGCCGAGCAAGGTCGCAGAGCCTCAGATGTCTGGTAGTAGCAAACAGGGCGGCCGGGCGGCAGCGGTTTCGCACATGTCAGGAGATTCGCCGTTAGTACGAGCGCAGTCGTCAGGGCCCAGCGGTGGATCGTCGCAGCCGTCGCGAAACACCGCCTCCTCAGCGCTGCCCGAGTCGCTTGCAAGCGGTCAAGCCGGTGGTATCTTTCGAGTCTCCTCTCCGCCGCGAGTGGCGCCGCAAGGCCCGGTGGTTCCGGATATCGAGAGCCCTTGTACGGGAACGACCAGCATTCCGGCATCCTCGCTACAGCACGACCCGATTGGAGCCTCGGATCCTTCGCCTTCTTGCGTGCATTGTGGCGGGTTAGGCTCGGGGGAAGGAGTCGCGGGGATGAGGGACGGGGAGTGTGCGGGGAGGGGGGGGAGGGTTGGTAGGCGGTGCTGTGACGCTGCTAGGCGCAGATTGGACTGGGGGGAAGCGGCGCACCAGAGTTGCGCCAATGAGGGGCAAATCGGCGGAAAGGTTGCGGGCGGAATGGAGGAGGAGCGCGGAGAAGCGCGGACGCGGAGGCAGGCGGAGGGACCGGGGGAAGAGCAGGCGGCGGTATCCACGATCTCAGTGCGCGATAAGAAGCGGAAATCGGTCCACGTGGCAGCTCGTGAGGGGGACGTGGATGCGCTGCGGGACGCGCTAGCGGTCAGACCGAGCGCCGTGAACGAGCGCCAGCTGCCAGTAAGCGAACCTTGGAAACTGCAGACCTTATTACTCGCTATCCTTCCTATTTACTCTTCGTAGTGCCGGCTGTCAGACCGGGCGCCGTGAACGAGCGCCAGCTGCCAGTAAGCGAACCTTGGAAACTCCAGACCTTATTACTCGCTATCCTTCCTATTTACTCTTCGTAGTGCCGGCTGTCAGACCGGGCGCCCTGAACGAGCGCCAGCTGCCAGTAAGCGAACCTTGGAAACTCCAGACCTTATTACTCGCTATCCTTCCTATTTACTCTTCGTAGTGCTGGCTGTCAGACCGAGCGCCGTGAACGAGCGGCGGCTGCCAGTAAGCTTGATGATTTCTTGACATTCCTCGTCCTCCCCATCCCGAATCTTCAAATCTCCAAGCCTGACCACTCCCAATCCTTCCTAAATTTCCACACCTCCCGCTCACCACCCTCACCCCCCCTCTTCCCTCCATTCCCCTGTCGCCGAACCCTCAGGTGCGCCCGGACGTCTCCCCACCTCTTCATTCCGTTCCCATCCACCTCTTCATTTTGAGTTGTATTTTCGTTCCCAATCCTCTCCACTACCCCACGCCCCCCCCCCCCCCTCCCAGGTGTGTCAGACGCCTCTCCATCTCGCCGTGGCTGAGGGGCAGCTCGAAGCTCTCCGCTTTCTCCTGGACTGGAGGGGACAGTGCGGCGGAACGGAGCTGCGGGCGGATGTGGAAGCGCGGAATATGGTGAGCTGTTTAGATGAATGGTGAGCTGGCTTGATGCATGGCAAGGCAGTTAATCGTGGTACTGTCGTAAAAGCATGACGCTGAGGGCTGAGGGCAGCTCGAAGCTCTCCGCTTTCTCTTAGACTGGAGGGGACAGTGCGGCGGAACGGAGCTGCGGGTGGACGTGGAAGTGTGGAACATGATGAGCTTACAGCCATGATTGTTCCCAGGCGTGTCAGCTGTACTTTTGAGTCGACTCAAAAGGCATCTCATGGCAGCTCCCAGGTTTGTATGTCAGCTGTAGAGGCGTGAACCTCGAGGGCCTTCGCTGTAGAGGCGTGAACCTCGAGGGCCTTCGCTGTAGAGGCGTGAACCTCGAGGGCCTTCGCTTTCTCCTGGACCGGAGGGGGCAGTGCGGCGGAACGGAGCTGAGCGCAGAAGTGGAAGCGCGGAACATGGTGAGATGAGTTGAAATATCTTGGGGCTATTCACGGTCGGATTGCTGCTTTAACATTTTGCTGAGGGGCAGCTCGAGGTCCCAAGGGTAGCAATGTGGACGCCATTCATCTGCTTACCCATCACCTCCCCACCTACCCATCCCCCCTCCCCCCTTCTGTAGTTCGGTGTGACCTCTCTGCACGTGGCGGCCAAGAGCAGCAACGCGGAACCCCTCTTCCGTCTTTCCTCCTCGTCCTTTTCCCCCGCTTCCCCCTTAACCCCCGCTTCCCCCTTTTCCCCCGCTTCCCCCTTTTCCCCCCCTTCCCCCTTTTCCCCCGCTTCCCCCTTTTCCCCCACTTCCCCCTTTTCCCCCATTTCCCCCTTTTCCCCCACTTCCCCCTTTTCCCCCACTTCCCCCTTTTCCCCCACTTCCCCCTTTTCCCCCGCTTCCCCCTTTTCCCCCTCTTCCCCCACGCGGAACCCCGTCCTCACCCACCTCGAACCCCCAAACCCACACCCCTTGGCAGTTCGGCGAGACCCCTCTGCACGTGGCGGCCAAGAGCAGCAACGCGGACGCTATTCGGCTGCTGATACGAGCAAGCGCAAGGGCGGACGTTGCTGCCACGGTAAGCGCCCCCAGCCAGACCCACTTGGGGCTATCCTGTCATCCCCCGTTATCACACTGTCACCCTGCCATGCGTGCATCCCACTGCCATCCCCCCCATCACACTGCTGAGTCATGACCCATGGTGCTGCATTGCATCCTCCACCCATCATCCCATCCCGTCCCATCCCTCCCTCTCGACCATCCATCCATCCGCCCCTCCCCTTTCACGCCACCCTTTCAGCATGGCTCCTGTCCATCTAGCCGTGTGGGCTGCTGTCAGATGACTCCGTACTTTTCCCCCCATCCGCATCTCTCTTTACCCATCCGCATCTCTCTTTACCCATCCACATTTCCACCAGAACGGCATGACTCCTCTCCATCTCGCCGTGTGGGCCGCTGTCCAATCCGCGTCCAGCAGCGTTGCCGCGCACCCACCTGGCAAACCGCCGCCAGCAACAGCAGACCCGGCACCTGAACTGGCACCTGAGCCGTCACCTGACTTGGCAGCTAGTGCAGCGCCTGGATCGCCACTACCAGCGCACCAGCAGCACCTGAAGCAGCAAGCAGACCACTCACCAGCAGCAGCTCCACCTCTCTCCCCCTTCCCCTTCCCATCACCTCCGCTGCTCCACTCCCCAGGGGCACTCTCTCCTCGTCCTCTTTCCGCCCAACCACTTTCCCCAGAAGCCTTCTCCCCGCGTCCCCTCTCCCCCCAACCCTACCCCCCGCGACCGCTCTCCCCTGTCTCCTGTGGCCCCGCCTTCCCAACGTGCCCGCCACCTACTCCCACGTCGCCCACCTGCCTAGAATCCCTGCCTGCTGCTGCTGCTGCTTCTGGTGGCTCCTTCGCCTCTCCGGGTACTGCTGCTGGCTCCCTTGCCTCTCCTGCTGCTGCTGCTGTGGGAGTGGGGAGGGGTGGTGTTAGCAGGGAGTGTGGTGTGGTGGCGGCTGTGGCGGTGCTGCTAGAGGCCAATGCTGACCCGTGCGCTGTGGATAAGGTACGGTGCAGAGGGGTACGGGGGGATCAGGAAGTATACAGCGTATGTGTGGATGATAGGGTAAGGGGGTATGTGGTGTGTGGCGGTGTTTGCTTGAAGCCAGTGCTGACCCGTGTGCCGGCAATTAAGTGAGGGGGTAGTAGTATTGTGGGTTGTGCGGTGTGTGCTATTTGGCATCACTGGGGTGCGTTGAAAGCCATACCTCTTTGTTCCTCTTTGAGAATTCTAAAAAAATATATTTAAAAATCTCAAGAATTCTAAAAAATCACTGGGGTGTGTTGAAAGTCTTACTTCTTTGTTCCTCTTCCCCCTTCCCCCCCCCCCCTCCCCCCCCATTCACCCCCTAGCATCAGGATGGCAACACGCCCATGGCACTCTGCTTTCCAGCTGGCAGCACCCTCACCAGGATGGCTGCACGCTCATGGCATTGCTGCCGAGCCTATTTTTGAGGCGCCTAAAAAATACACTCCTCACGCATGGCTACACACGCTCATGGCACTGCTGCCGAGCTGTGTCACGCGGTGCAGTGTGTGTCATGCAGTGTGTGTCATGCAGTGTGCGGCAGGAGGTGCAGGCTGTGGTGACACGCGCTTGTGTCCCTCTCTCCGAAATGCCTCCCCTGTTCCAATTCCCCTCCCTAGTCCCCACCTTCCATCAGGACGGCAACACGCCCGTGGCTTTGCTTACCCGCCAGGCCATGCAGTGCAGAGCGGGTTGGGAGGTGCAGGTTCTTCTCACACGCTATCGTTCCTCTTCCCCTCCGTCGTCCCCAACCGCCATCAGGATGGCAACACGCCCATGGCGCTGCTGCCCAGCCGGGCCACGCTGTGCAGCATCTGCCGGGAGGTGCAGGCGCTGCTGCAGCGGCACATCAGCAGGAGGACACGGCTGCAGGTACGGTGGGGGGGGTTGCGCGTGAAATCATTTCCTTTACATATATTGTGGGTGCGTAGTTTGTTTGGAGATGCACACATGAGAGGTGCAGGCGCTGCTGCAGCGGCACATCAGCAGGAGGACGAGGCTGCAGGTACGACCCTGGGCGTGCCTCTGTATAGGGGGTACGTATGCATAGGTACGGGGTGTGGTGTATGGATGCACACACCGGCAGGTGCAGGCTCTGCTGCAGCGACACATCAGCAGGCGAACGGGGCTGAAGGTACGGTGTGGGTTTGCGTGTGAAACCAGTGCATGAACAAATTTTGTGGATTTTTTAGCCGACTAAAAAATCGACTCATTACACACGTGTGGTTTGTTCGGAGATGCACACATGGGGAGGTGTGAGCTCTGCTGCAGCGGCACATCAGCAGGCCGACGAGGCTGCAGATACGATCTGCATTCCTTCCGAATAAAAGCAGTGAATGATATGAATGTATGTGTGTGTGTTTTGCTCAAACACGCACACATGGGGGGAGGTGCAGGCTCTGCTGCAGGTCAGATTTGTTCGAATTCTCAAGAGGCTCTGCCGCATTCTGTTTTTGTGTTTTCTCCCCCCATTTCTCCAACGCATTCCAGGCTGAATTGGCTGTGCACGGAGCAAAGCTAGTAATGGATCAGCTTGAGAAGGAGTTATCCTCGTTAGTAGGCCTTCACTCGTTAAAGCAGCAGCTAAGGACATGGGGCAAGGGCCTACTACTAGACCAACGACGTCGGGCACTTGGTCTGCCTGTGCCTCCCCGTCGCGCCCCACACATGGCTTTTCTGGGCAGCCCGGGCACCGGAAAAACAACCGTGGCGCGGGTGCTTGCCCGGATGCTGGCACTGGTGGGTGTTTTACCCTTGAATAAAGTAGTAGAAGTCCAAAGGACGGACCTAGTGGGGGAGTATGTGGGGCATACGGGCCCAAAAACGAGGAAGAAAATCGAGGAAGCAGAGGGTGGTATCCTGTTTGTAGACGAGGCTTATAGGCTGATGCCGGCTCAGAGGAGCGAGGAAAAAGACTATGGGATAGAGGCTTTAGAAGAGATAATGACAGTTATGGATTCCGGGAAGCTGGTGGTGATATTCGCGGGGTATGCGGAGCCCATGCAGCGGGTTTTCCAGGCTAATGAGGGGTTTAAGCGGCGGGTTACTAAGTACTTCACTTTTGACGATCTGAGCCCGAGGGAGATTGCACGGGTGATGCTGCTGAAGATGGGGTGTGGTCAGGAGGAAAGGGGGGAGCAGATTGGTCAGGAGGAGCAGGGGAAGCGGGATGGAGTGGAGCAGCAGGTTCAGCAGAAGAGTAAGTTTGGGGGACAGGAGGAGGTGGAGGAGGGGAGGGGGGGTGGAGTGGAGAGGCAGACTCAGCAGAGGGAAGTGGGGTTTGGGGGACAAGTGGAGCCAACTCGGCAGCCGGAACAGGCTCAAGGGGAGATGAAGATTGGGGAGCAGATGGAAGGGGAGCGGCTTGACGAGCCGCGGGATCAACACGGAGAGTGTCGGGATGAGAGGCACGGGCAGGGAGATGGGCAGGTGGGATTGGAGACGGAAGGAGAGCGGAGGGGAGGTGAGGGGTATTCTAGAGGGGAGGAGTGCAGCAGCCTGCTGGATAGCAGGGCGCCATCTGACAGTAATGAGCACAGTCACTGTAGCAGTAATGGTTCTGCTTCCAATGCTGCCGTCCGCTGCAGCAGCGATGTGTCGGTAGGAGGGGGCGTGAGTTGCACTGCTGATCTCTTAGGAAAGCCGGCTGGTCTCTTGGAAAAGACACCTCAAGGAATGGAGGTGGGTGGGAGTGGTGCAGGAGGAGGGGAGAGCAGAGGAGAGGAAAGCAGAGGAGGCGCCGGTAGTGGCGGCAGCGATGCCGCTGGTAGTGGGAGTGGGAGCAAGGAGGGGAGTGAAACGGACGGTGGCACGTCTCCCCTTATTGGCTTCAGGTGAGTTTGAGTGACAGCTCGTATGGCTTCAGGTGAGGTCAATTGATCCTCTCTCGCACCCCCTGAGCTCATTCCCATCTTCCTCATTTTCCCATGCAACCTTTCCTCAGGCTCCACCCCTTGTGCTCGGAAGAGGCCCTGGCAGAGGCCATCACCACCGCCCACACGACAGCAAAGCAGCGCAAGGAGCGGAGCGGAGGCATGGCGGTGCCAGTGCTGCTGGATGCAAGGGAGTGACCACTCTCCACTTCTCGCGATTATCCTTCCCATTCAACTCCTCTTGCCCCCTCTCCCCCCTCCTCTTTCCCTTACCCCCTCCCAGGCTCCACCCGTTGTGCTCGGAAGTGGCCCTGGAAGAGGCCATCACCACCCACACGACAGCCAAGCAGCGCAAGGAGCGGAACGGAGGCATGGCGGTGCCAGTGCTGCTGGATGCAAGAGACCATCTGGATCTACGGCTGCCGTTGGACTGCTGCTGTGCGGAGGAGCTGATGACCATCCAGATGCAGGACATTGAGGCTGCCCTGGAGTTGCTGCCACCGTGATAGGTGAGAGGGGACGTGACGGAGGCAAGGAGGCATGGCGGTGCCAGTGCTGCTCGGGATGCCCGGGGGACCATCTGGATCTATGGCTACCCCTGGACTGCTACTGTGCGGAGGAGCTGATCTGATGACCATCCAGATGCGGCTGCGTTAGAGCTGCTGCCACCATGATCTGATGTGGGATTGGGGGGGGGAGAGGGGAGAGGGGAGAGGGGAGAGGGGTCTATGGGGGTCCATGGTGGTGAGGGTGCTGGAGGATGCATGCAGAAGGTCATCTGGACCTGAGACTGCCCATGGCCTTCTGCTAGGAGGAGGAGAGCTGATGACCTTTGGGTTGCTGCCACTGTGACATGGCGCATCGATGCATGTGGGTGGGATAGGGTGTATGTGCCCCCAAGGCTGCGCGTGGCTGGAATGCAAGGGAGGATGAGCTGATGACCAATTGGGATGCAGGAGGTTCACCCAGCGTTGGCGTTGCCGCGGCTCCCTGTGAAGTGGAGCAGTAGGGAGAGGGGACGTAGGAGGGCGAGGTGGCAAAGAGATTGACTAGACTGTAGGTGACATGAGAAGATGATTAGAGGGATCGTTTGAAACTTCGCATGTGGTGGTTACTTGGATAACTTGACGAGGAGGGTAGGGTTGTTAGGTGGCAGGTTGGGCTGGCCCTTAGGCGCAAACACTGACTCTTACTCGACTAGGAATGCATGCAAGTGGTAATAACGTGGTGATAGGTGTTGGGCTGAGAAATGCCCTTAGGATCTTTCCAGAGACTAAGTCCCAGTTGTAAAAGACTTGAGTAGTGCAGCGGAAGTTGAGTAGTTGAACCCTTGTACTAGTATATGAGAACAAGTGATTGATTAAAAGAAACAAGCATACAGGAATATATCGAAAGTAGGAAACTAAAGCAGTTGTAGAATACAGTTAAAGGATCCGTTTCTCGAGTCGCACAGTGACTCGATTGACGGTTCTGTTACCATCCTTGCAGTTGTAACGGTCAGTCGCAACCTCCGGATGCGACTCTTCGTGTCCATTCGTGTTCTTTGTCCGCCCCTTCGTGTATCCTACGTTGACTCGCGTACCCGTTATGACTTTCCTCAAGTGTAGTGTTTACACTTCAGAAACGCTTAAGTCTTTTAGATATTTCCAACACTCCCCTTCGTTTCTGGAGTGCTGACGTGTCTTGATTCGGCGACGTTTATCTGCCCGGTCAGTAGCATGCAGTGGTCGAACTTTGCTTTCGCCAGTTTCTTCGTCAGGTAGTATGCGGCCATTTCTGTTGTAGGGCAGTAACTGAGTTGAAGTCTCCCCTTCGCGATTTCATCTTTGACGAAGAAGTATCGCAGGGCGATGTGCTTGGTTCGGTTGGCGAAGCCGTCTTTGTTCGCGATTTTGATCGCAGATTGGTTGTCGCAGAGGAGTGAGAAGGTGGGCAGGGTCGCAATCTTGGCTTCCTCGAGCAACTCTCGCAGGTAAAGTCCTTCCTTGGTCGCAGTGCAGAGTGCGATATATTATGCTTCAGCCGAAGATAGTGCGATTAGTTCCTGTTTGCTCGACTGCCAGGAGATAGTCCCGATAGGTTCCAGTCGGTAGATGTAGCCCGTTCTCGATCGTCGATTTTCCCTGTCTCCCGCGTGGTCGGCGTCGACGTATCCGAGTAGTTGTACGGACGATGTTGTTGCTTTACTGTAGGTCAGTCCGGTCGTCGGCGTAGAGACGAAGTAGAGTAGTGCCCGATTTAATTCCTCGAGATCTTCTTGTTCCGGCTGTTTTAGATGCGTCGCTAGTTGGCTCGCGCTGTAGGATAGGTCAGGTCGACAGGTTACTGCTGCGAATAGCAGGCAGCCGAGCTTCTGCTGATACTCCTGGATTTGCTTCGTGGGGAGTTTTGCGGAGGTGTCGTTGTTGTTCCCGTAGCGGTAGGGAGTCGCGACTGTAGTTGGTGTTAGTCCGAAATTCTTTGCGACGACGCCTGCGTATTTTCCAGCATATAAGTAGAACGCCGAGTTGTCTTCGACGACGTTCAGACCCAGGTACTGGGTTACGGTGTCTGACACCGTGAGTGTCAAGTCTCTTTTTAGCTCCCCTTCGAACCAGGTGGCGATGTCAGTAGTGGAGCCGATGTAGAGCAGGTCGTCGACGTAGACGATGAGTAGAATGAATTCCCTTCCTTTCTGTAGTCGGTACATGCCTTGGTCGTGCGGCAGTTGTAGGAATCCGATTCCGACGAGGCGACCGTGAAGGTGCTGCTGCCAAAGACGCGGGGCTTGCTTGATCCCGTAAAGGGATTTTATCAGCTGGCATACTTTTGTGGGGTCGTCGATGAATCCATGGGGCTGCTCGACGAAGATCTCGGCGTCCACATGTGCGTACAGGAAAGCATTTGCGACGTCGATTTGGCGCAGTGGTAGTTTCTTCGTGGCCGCGACGGCGAGTAGGATGCGCAAGGAGGTGTGACGGGAGACTGGGGCGAATGTTTCTGTGTAGTCGGTTCCGCATCGTTGATCGAAGCCTCGTACGACCCATCGAGCTTTGAATCGTTCGATGGAGACGTCCGCATTGGTCTTGATACGGTACACCCATTTTCCCGAGAGAACGTTCTTCCCGTTGACGTTCGTTGCAGGTACCAGCTTCCATGTATTTTGGTCTTGCAAGGCTTTTAGTTCCTTTTCCATTGCCTCCTTCCATTTCGTCTTATGTTCCCCCCCCAGAGCCTACGACAGAGTCGTTGGCTCGCGCGGAGATGGCGGCGGCGGGTGCTGGACGGAGACCCATAAGCCGAGGATTTGCAGTCCCGTGGGTGTGTGTCGAGGGGAATTTTCATTCCCGGAATAGGCTGCTTCGTCACCATCTTCTGGATCAGGTAAGAAGTTGGGGCCGATGCGTTCTGAGATATTCGTGTCGACCGGGTGAGGTGTAGCGTAACCTTGGTCAGCGAAGTGGTAGAGGGTGTCGAGGTTGTTGCTATCGAGAGGATTGTCTTCGTCGAGTGGAACAGGTACGGAGCAGTAAGGGAGTGGTCCGGCAGCTTCCGAAGCTCCAGGTACGTCTTCTTCTGCTGCGTCAACCTCGGCAGCACGGTCAGCGAAGGAGCGAAGGCCTGTGACACCGTCGATGGGGTCATCTGTGTTGGCGACGTTGTCCAGGTAATGCTGCAGCGTCAGTCGTTCGTAGAAGATCACATCACGTGATGCCACGGTATTTTTGTCTTGTATGTCGAGGATTTTCCATGCTTGAAAATGTTCGGCGATGCCGAGGTGTAGTCCCCATCGTGCTCGTTGAGTGAAGCGTCCTGCTCTGGCTGTGTGGGGTCTGTATTTTACCATGCAGCCCAAAACCCGTAGTAATTTTGTGCTGCCCCTTTTTCTTGTCCACAGCAGGTGCGGTGATGCGTTGTTGGGAAGCGATGACGAGGATAGCAGGTTGAGCAGGTGGACTGCATGGGTCATCGCGTCTGGCCACAGTGCGTTGGGCAGTCTCATCCCTAGGAGTAGCTTCCGCATCGTCGTCTGCAAGGTCCGGTTCATTCTTTCTGCGACCCCCTGCTGCTGGTGTGCGTAGGGCAGAAATACCAAGCTTCTGATTCCTCTTTCCGCCAAGTAGGCCCTGAAGCGTTGTGATTGGTATTCGAGTGCGCCGTCTGACTGGAAGCTTTTGAGCTTCGTTCCTGATTCTCGTTCAGCGATGGGAAGCCACGTCTTGAAGGTTTCGAAGGCTTGGTCTCTTGTCTTGAGGTTGTAGTGCCAGACATATCTTGTGGCTGCATCGATGAACGTTATGACATAGTTGAAGTCGGCTTCAGTGTCGTCTCGAGGCATGTTTAAGATGTCGCTGTAAACCTTTTCCACCGGTGCGTATGCAGGTGCGCTTGGATTGTGATGTGACGGAAAAGGTTTGTGCTGAAGGTCTGCTTCGGGGCATGTGAAGCACCGTGCGCGAGGTCGTCAAAGTTCTTGTCCGCTTGTTGTAAGGAGAGCGTTTCGTTCTAACACTTCGGCTTGGATGGTTTGTAGTACCGTGCTATTTGCAGGATGGCCAAGGCGTTGGTGCCAGATGTCGTCGGAGGCGCGATGACCGGGCGAGCGTTGGTATATGTCGGTGTTGGAGAAGAACGCGACGACTGTGGCGGGACTTCGACAGACTTCTCGTGTGATGGGCATAAGTTGATCTGCTTCGGTTGGTGGTCCTCGGACCGTTGGTGGTGGTGCTCGGTTGGGTCCTGCTGCTGCTGCTGCTGCATGTGATGGTTGGGAAGGGACGCTTGCTGGTACTTGTCTTTCTTGTCTGATGACTGCTAATGCTCGTGTTCTCTCTGCTGCAGGTATGGTGTTGGAGTACCAGAATCCGTCGGGGTTGAAGTCGGGGTCAAGATCCGGTGGGTGCGTCCAGGCTGCGAACGACACGATGCCATCGCTGTCGGCAGTACCGCGGTCGGGGACGAAGTCCAACACGAAGACGCCGGACTTCAGGAGAGCTCGACCGATGAAGAGATCGCCCTTCCCGTGGTAAAGACGAAATTCGTTGGAGTCCGAGTCGCACTCCAGGTGAATCCCTTTTGCCATTAACTGGCTGACGCTGAGGAAGTTGTATCGCAGATTGTCGACGATGAGAACTTTGTTGTTTTGTAGTATAACGTTTGTTTCTATGGACTGTAACTGAACCACTCCTTGTCTTTTTGTTTTCAGGTTCTCGTTGTTGGCGACGGTGATGATGACGTCGCGATTGAGGCGCCGCTCTCACTGCACGAAGCGCCCGGAGGAGCACATGTGTTGACCGCAGCAGCTATCCAAGAACCAGGTGTTTCGTCCGGTGGGTTCGGCGTTGGCGACTGCAGCGTATGTCGGGTTGACCTGAAGTCCTTGTGAGCGCGGCGGCGGCAGTTCCTCTTCGTCTGGAGCGTAAGTGGGTGGTGATCCGGGTGTGCAGCTGTCGATGTGTATCATGCAGTTGATGATGTCCGGTGTACTTTGCGCAGATGTGGAGGAGCGCCTTGGCGGGCTTTCTTGAGTGGAAGCGACTTGTGGGTCTACTGGACGATAAGCTCGGGGACGTGTGCAGTTGACTTTGGAGTGTCCGGATGTTTGGCAGTTGTGGCAGAACGGCGGCACAATGGTGAGTCCTCTGTTGTCGCGTTGTTCTTGCTTCCCGCGTCGATTGTAGTTGTTGTCGTTCCTTCGTTGAGTGTAGAAGACTAATGGTTGCTGCTTTCTTGGTTGTCTTTCTTCAAACAGGTCCATCTCCTGTTGTTCATCATGAAGCTCGACGCAGAGGTGCATCTCCGAGATTCGTCCGTGGGCGCGAAGGAGCGAGCGGGTGGTTCTCCATTCTGGCCCGAGCCCAGCGAGGACAAGCGTCACGAAGCTTTCTTCAGTGATTGTTCCTCCGCACCGAAGCAGGCGGTCGCGGAGTGTCTGGCATCGACTCATATACTGTATCGCCTTTTCTCCGGTCTTCATCTGTATTGTTGTCAGTTGCTGCATGAGTCTGCTTTGTGTCACGCTGTCGTTTTTGCTTGATAGAGACACTAGAGGTGATGCCATGCGAGTTCCGCGGAGTTTCCATAGCTTCGATACGTTCTGATGCTTTGCTGCTCTTGTGGTGACAGGTTTCGCAGGAGGACTATGTACGCCAGCAGCGACTGATACGTAAAGATTTCTTGGTCTTTCGCAGTGCCGTTGCTTGGGAATGGCAGGGACCCGTTGAAGTATCCCAAGAGATGCGTAGCCTCTATCAGCAGCTCGAACTCAAAGCTCCAGGTAAAGAACTCGTGTCCGTTCAACGGTGAGGATGTCTGCAGTTTGATCACGTGCGAAAACTGCGCCTGGAGACTCAAAATCTCGTTTGGTGTCTGTTGTGATGCAGCTGCTGTTGGTTGGGCACGGGGCGGCATGAACTCGATCGTCCCCGGTGAAGAGTGATAAGGCGCAAAGGTAGGCGCTTGATTGTGTCGCCCGAATGATGAGTTGTCGAGGCTCATCGGCGCTAATCCCATGTTTCCTCCGTTGCTCTGTGTTGAATGCGCAGGTGTCCTTGTCTGCTGCTGTTGGTCGAAGTGCGACATGAAGCTGAAGAACCTTTCCATAAGGTTTGGATCCACGCTTGAAGAGGGTGATGGGGTCACCATTTCCGGTGCTCTTCTTGTTGTTTCTTGAGCAGCGCCGGTCTCGGTTTGTAGTCCTGAAGTGTGCAATCCAGAGTTGCCGGGTTGAGTGTCTTGGGTGCTGGGAAAGCTCGTGGAGATTTTCTTGCCCTTGCTGTCCATGACTTGTAATCAATGAAGTCGTTGAATTGCAAATTGTAGATAGCGTGTAGTGTTCAAATTATATAAGTTATAATTTATATAGGCTTGGTAGGCTGTTACTGAACCTTTTCTGTAGAGGGTACAAACCCCTCCTTGTACTCCTCTCTCTTCCTAATCCAACCCTCTTTTCTCTCGACACTTTTCCTACCCTCCTAGCTAAACCCCGCCGCCACATTCATGGCGCCTTCTTCCTGCCTAGTATCCTAGCCTAGAGCTACTTAAACATGGTATCAGAGCAGGACGTCCTTCCTGGGCCTGCTCCCCTCCGTGCTTCCGCTGTGTTCTCGTTTACTGCCTTCCGACTTCCTGCCGTGCCGCCGTGGCGGCCATGCCCGTTCCTGCCGTGCCGCCGCGTCGTGACGCGTGGCGTCGACGCCACACTGCTGTGACGGCGCCGTGCTTACCATCGCAGCGGCGACGTCCCACCGCTGCATCGACGCCGCGATGTGTCGGCGTCGTAATGCTGCCGTGGCAGCGTCGTCGGACGGCAGCTTGCCGCGCGACGTTCATGGCGCTGCCACACCTGCTGCCCGCACGCCAGCCTCAAGCGTGAGGCTGGACCACGCCCCGCCCCCCTTCCCCTGTGTCCTGTATCTTGCCGCAGCTGACGGCTGATTCCCGCCGGCCGTCCCACCCTCGCGGGGTCTAGCCACGTCACCGAGAGGTGCGGGTGCCGCCGCCGCCGCCGCTGTTGTCGAAGCCGCCGCCGCCGCCGCTGTCGCCGCTTGCGTCGGGGCCACGCAGCCGCACGCCGCCGCCGCCGCCGCTGTCGACACTGCCGCCGCTGCCGCCGTCGCCGCCGCAGCCCCTGCGGTCGACGTCGCCGCCTCACGCACCGTGGGGTCGACCGACCTAGTGCCGCTGTCACTGTGGCTGGAATGGGGGTGCTAGGTTAGGGGGTGTGTGGTGTGTTGGGTGGGTGTGTGACTACCAAGCCTAGGGGGTGTGTTCAAATGATATAAGTTATAATTTATATAGGCTTGGTAGGCTGTTACTGAACCTTTTCTGTAGAGGGTACAAACCCCTCCTTGTACTCCTCTCTCTTCCTAATCCAACCATCTTTTCTCTCGACACTTTTCCTACCCTCCTAGCTAAACCCCGCCGCCACATTCATGGTGCCTTGTTCCTGCCTAGTATCCTAGCCTAGAGCTACTTAAACATGTAGTTGCTGGGAGTTTGGTCTCTGACTAGCTCTCATACCATGTTGGGCTGAGAAATGCCCTTAGGATCTTTCCAGAGACTAAGTCCCAGTTGTAAAAGACTTGAGTAGTGCAGCGGAAGTTGAGTAGTTGAACCCTTGTACTAGTATATGAGAACAAGTGATTGATTAAAAGAAACAAGCATACAAGAATATATCGAAAGTAGGAAAGTAAAGCAGTTGTAGAATACAGTTAAATGATCGGTTTCTCGAGTCGCACAGCGACTCGATTGACGGTTCTGTTTGTCAGAAACTAGCTTAGCTAGGAAGCCATAGAATGGCACAAGGTTTAGCTAGGAGCTAGGAGGAGCCATGAGAATGGCGAGAGGTTTTAGGTGCTAGGAAAGTTGAGAAGAGAAAAGGGGTTGGATTAGAAGAGAGGGGAGTACAAGGAGGGGTTTGTACCCCCTACAGAAAGGTTCAGTAACAACCTACCAAGCCTATATTAAATTATAACTTATATAATTTGAACACACCCCCTAGGCTTGGTAGTCACATGCCCACACACACCCACACCCCCTAACCTAGCACCCCCATTCCAGCCACAGTGACAGCGACTCTAGGTCGGTCGACCCCACGGCGCGTGAGGCGGCGACGTCGACCGCAGGGGCTGCGGCGGCGACGGCGGCAGCGGCGGCAGTGTCGACAGCGGCGGCGGCGGCGGCGTGCGGCTGCGTGGCCCCGACGCAAGCGGCGACAGCGGCGGCGGCGGCGGCTTCGACAACAGTGGCAGCGGCGGCGGCACCCGCACCTCTCGGTGACGTGGCCAGGCCCCGCGACGGTGGGACGGCCGGCGGGAGTCAGCCGTCGTCTGCGGAATGGAAGAGGGCACAAGGGAAGGAGGGGGGTGGGGGGGGGGGGGGCGCCACAGGCTGACATGCGGGCGGCCGGTCTAGCGGCGCCACAAGCGTCACGCGGCCGGCTGCAGCCCGACGACGCCGTCATGGAGCGGCGTCGATGCCGCAGCGGGGCGTCGACGTTGCGACGGCAGCACGACGTCGCCGTTACGCCGACCGCGCGCTGTCGCGTAGACGCCGCGGCAGCGTGACGGCGCCGTCACGTCGCGACAGCATCTTGACGCGACGGCGGAGCTGCGGCACGACGGCGCGGCCACAGCAGCTGGACGCGGGCGCCATGGACGTCGACGGCGGCGCCGCGGCACGACGACGCGGCCACAGCAGCTTGACGCGGCCGCCATGGCAGCGCGAGATAGAGAGAGAAACGAGCACGCAGCGGAAACGCGAGGAGCAGGCCCACGCGGAACGAACTGCTCTGATACCATGTCAGAAACTAGCTTAGCTAGGAAGCCATAGAATGGCACAAGGTTTAGCTAGGAGCTAGGAGGAGCCATGAGAATGGCGAGAGGTTTTAGGTGCTAGGAAAGTTGAGAAGAGAAAAGGGGTTGGATTAGAAGAGAGGGGAGTACAAGGAGGGGTTTGTACCCCCTACAGAAAGGTTCAGTAACAACCTACCAAGCCTATATTAAATTATAACTTATATAATTTGAACACTGTTACCATCCTTGCAGTTGTAACGGTCAGTCGCAACCTCCGGATGCGACTCTTCGTGTCCATTTGTGTTCTTTGTCCGCCCCTTCGTGTAACCTCCGTTGACTCGCGTACCCGTTATGACTTTCCTCAAGTGTAGTGTTTACACTTCAGAAATGCTTAAGTCTTTGAGATATTTCCAACAATAGGCTCTTGAGAAACTGTCATTTGCATTCGTTTTGATTCATTCATAATCGTATTTCCTCGTTGATACCATAAACACCGATTGTTGGTTGGTTAGTTTGATGGTAGTAACATAATGTGTTTTGGAGCAAGGAAGCTTTTGCGTGTCAGAACGAAGCTGAAGTTCCACTCTTGTCTGTAAATCGAGTTTCTCCTGAGGCGGTGCAGAAAACGCCCCTCTTATTTGGGAAATAATCAATAAGGGTCCTCACCCTGCCAGAGGCGTGAGCAAAAAATGTCCGGCAGCTTTCTGCCGCGAGACCTTGTCTCCGAACCTGTGATACATCGCCTTCGTCGTACAATACGTAAATATTTTTGGTTCGCGACACAGCTCAGGTTTGTGGGGCGCGTCGTTTCCTGACCCTGTGAGGTGGGACATTTATACGAACAGTGTTTTAGGGCATTAAAAAATAAACTAAAACCCGAGGGCTCTCACATGCGACTCCGGGTGGCATCAACCCTAAAATCGCAAGAGAGCTGCATGTTTAGGGTTGATTCCATCTCGAACGGAATTCGGTCCCAAATGGGTTTTATGTTTTTGCCTTTTCGCTGATAAACGTTTACTGGGAAGTACTACAAATAAAACGGAGTGTATTACAGGTTCGGAGGTAGACGGACCTTTTTTGCTCACACCCCTGGCAGAGCGAGGACCCTTTCTGATCATTTCCCCTCTAATTTCAGGCAGTGCCCTGCGTCCACGACAGTAGGCTGCCTAAACTGCTGACGTGGCCAGGTGAGGGCCAAGGGCATCCACAGTGCTTATCGGCACATTGGGAATTCCGATAAGCTGCTATTGGTCACACTTTCCGTCTCGCACCGCATGAGAAAGCCCACCGACCATCACATCATGCGAAGGGCTCGCGACTGCTTGGCGAATTTCGCGAACGCAATCAACGTTCAGGATTCGGTCGAGTCAAGTAATGGCTGTAAGCGACGTATTCAACAATGTGCGACTACCCTGGGCGCCGCCGCCTTATCGAGCCGCTCGTATCAACGTCTCGCAGCGCGAGATTCGTTCATTCACCCATCAAGAAAAGGAAGCAGAGGGGAGCGGAAAAGCAGCAACAGGTGCTCAACTCGAACGTCGAACCGGCGCTGGAGCAGCCTACAAATAGCGCCCCTTTTTCATTTTCTTGCATCGAGATTTTTCCTGATCGAACTCTATAGTCGGCTAGTTACTAGCACCTCTCGCTGCTCTCGTCTTTTATTCGAGTAGCTTGCAAGTCGACGCCATGGGTCGTCTTCGCGCGATCGTGGCTCTCTGTTCGCTCGCCATTCTTCTGGCTGTCGCGACTTCCGCAAGCGCCGCTCGCGCTGATCCCGCGAACTCCATTGACGCAATCGAAGGTGAGTGTTCGGGAAACCGATCATCGGAAGCTGGTGCACGCCTTGCCACTCCCTTTGAGCTTGATTTCACTCGCTTACAGTATCGTTTGGCTTGCACTCTTCCGTGCAGGCGGCATTTCGGGAGACGTGGCCGCTGCTGCGACCCCTGAGCAGTCCGCCGCGAGGAGGGACCTGAGCGAGGACCATCATCACGAGGAGCACCACCATGACGAGCATCATCACGAGGAGCACCACCACAAGAAGCATGAGGAGCACAAGAAAGAACACCACAAGAAGAAGGAGGAGCACCACAAGAAGAAGGAAGACCACCACCACGAGGACAAGCCCAAGCCGAAGCTGACATGCATGGAGAAGTACCAGCTCAAGTACGCGGCGTGCGAGACAAAGGAGGATGATTGCAAGGCCGGGGCTGGGAGTGACGCGTCCATGGTGATGGCGTGTGAGGACGCGTCCACGAGCTGCGAGCGCAAGGCGTACGCGTCGTTCAAGAAGTGCAAGTACGGCAAGTTTTCGTGCAAGGACTGGTGTGCTTATAACACGAGGCGGTGCGAGGTGGAGGGGGATAGCGGGTGTGCGAAGAGGGCTGAAATGTGCTACAAACGGTGCGAGCCTAAGAAGAAGGAGCACAAGAAGGAGCACCACAAGAAGGAGGAGCATCACCATGAGGAGGAGCATCACCACGAGGAGCACCACCACAAGAAGCATCACGAGGAGGAGCACCACCATGAGTAGATGTTACTTGCCATCATTTTGATGACTCTCGGTGCTGGCGGTGATTGCTTCTTGAAGCCTGGATAAGTGTGGTGGGGTTGGGAGAACGAAGGGATGGAAATTCAAGCATTGTAGCATTTGGTGAGTTTGGGCTTTTGAATGCATGGTAATAACTCATTTTGGAATGGATAATTCCCACGTGATGCAGAATATAAAGAACACGAGGCATACTTCCAGCAACCCACGGGAAATTGCATGCAGCGATTTGATGGTGTATTGCAGCGATATATCGGAACAAAACAACCGAGTAAGGCCGTGTCGACACAATTTTTTTTGCAGTATCAGGCACGCTGGCGAAGCCGAGTCCCATACCAGAGATTCCCGCAAATGTGTGAATTTCCCGCATTGTAGCAATGTGGGTAGGACACATCAGTTCTGCCTCGCCAGATCAGCCGCCACACCTGAATGATGGGCGCACTTGACCGCGTTCAAACCTACCAAAACATCTCCCACCGTAATGAATTGACCCTCTGCTAGGTTGCTATGTCAACACAGGGCAGGGCACTTTCCAAAGTGGAAATTTTGAAATCAGTACCGTACTTGAGATATCTGCAAAGCACAGAACCTATAGAAAATTATAGCACGCCGAATTGCACTGGAAACCGAAAGCGAGAAAGTTGTCACTTAGGAAGGCCCTCGGAAGAGTTGCCAACCGCCCCTTCAGAGTCCAAGGACTCAAGAACTCCAGGCGCCTTGATCAGTCACGTCATCGGCTAAATACAGGCTAGCGGCGCGAAGTTATTGACGACACTGATGGATAGTAGTCTCGTTGGGAGCCGAAGTCGTGCGAAGCCTATCATGCCGACGCGACTTCTGGCAAGTAACAGTGATTTTAGCTCAATCGACCCCCGCCGTAGCGGGCGTCACGGCCACCGTACGCCTGTCTTTCTTGTTAGAGCCTTTTCCCCGATCTTACTGAAGGATCAGAGGAATCCTTTGATCGCGACCTTCCAGAGAGCACGACAGGCCTCCGAGACCCACTAGGATCCGTTCGGCGACCGATCGGATTGGTTCAATCTCTAGGTCGCTCTGACTGCATGACGCTGCTCTCAGAAGCGTGACCCCCACGTCATCATACCTAGCCTGTGGCTGCCGGTCATTATCCTGGACGTCATTTTCCAGCTTCGATCCTATTTAATCATTCTCCAAGTCGACCCTCGCACCATCATACCGAGCTGCGGCTGCCAGCCAATGACAGCGATTGTTTTCTCGAGAACGCGAGAACGGACTTAATCTGGCGCTGGCTGAAAACGCTACGGGAATTGGTGATTGCGATCAGTAAACGTCGACGGGACAGGACTGGATGTGGATAGGTCTGGCCATGGCGTGTGCCTTTCTGTCCCAGTGCTAGGGAACCACTGCGGATTTGCGTTGGCGGTTTCTGCCGATGTGTCGCTCCTGTTTGTAAATGACATTTGAGTCGACTCAAAAGTTGGCGGTTTCTGCTGATGTGCCGCTCCTGCTTATAAATGTGTCTGGTAAGAGAGTAGATACTGCCATCTTAAAGAAGGGTCGAAGCATTGGTGTTTCTCCTGCAGTTTCGCTGTATTGGCTTTTCAGCCTGTATTATTGGAAGTCTACTCAAATCAGTCCCCTAAGCCATGGCCATGGCCTTACCGAGACGCCTCGTTACGGGCTGCCTCTTTTTGCTGCTTTCAGGTAAGGAGGATTTCTTTCCCCTTTCCTTCCATTTCCCACATCTCTGGCTCCCTTGTATGCTTCCCCTTCTTAACTGCTGCGCTCCATCTTCACATTCCCAAATGACCCCGTCTTGTGAAACTTGTTCTTGTTTCCACTTTCCAAACTGAATTTCTTCGTTTCTCTTTGCAGCATCAAGTGTCTTAGCTTCAGTTAAAAGAGGAAGCAGGGGGCCACCTGATTCCGTGGCTGAGACGTCGCCACATTATTATCAGCAGCAGCATCGCCGCATCTTGAACAGTGAAATTCCAACAACTCTCACTCGCGACGCTCCAACATCCAACGTTCCTGCTACCTCAACCCTCTCGGAAGCTGCTTACCAGCTGGCTCTCGAGCTGCTGACTGTGTTGCTGAATGACCCAACACTAAGCAGGCTAGTTACATCCAACTTTCCTACATCCAACATTCCTGCATCCAACGTTCCTGCTACCTCCACCCCCTCAGAAGCTGCCTACCAGCTGGCTCTCGAGCTGCTGGCTGTCTTCTTGAATGACCCAAGGCTAAGCCGACTGATCACCAGGGCAGGTGCTCGGTTTGGCAATGTAGATTTGCCTCAGTTAGGAAACACTTTGGGAAATGGTGGTGGTGTGTCCGTGGGACAGGGGTCAGGCTCCAGTAGTGAAAGTGGGGGTTCAAGAGCTAGTGAGTCTAGTATGCAGAGTAAAGCTAGCAGGAGCAGCCAGGCCAGTTTGAGTAGCATGGCTAGCAGAAGAAGTCGTGCTAATCGAAAGCAAAATCTTGCATAGGCTTCCTTATACTAGTACCGTGTAAATGATACATGCGATTGTAGCCGTTTTGCAGTGCACTTATAACTGTTTTCAGTTTTTAATCGAAACAAACCGAAGGTACCCTGCAACGAACCCATTCAAAGGACAAACACTTGAAAGCACCCAAATTTGACTATTTTGAAAAATGAATGGCACATCTAAATGCTATTTTTTGCAGTTGAACACCACTGTATTGAAATGAACCGAAGTGAATCTATTCTAGCATTCTGTTTCTCTTGTTTAGGATGTGACAGACAACTTGCCGCCATGGCTCCTGCCACATCTAGGGCGGCACGAGCTCTCATGAGCTCTCGAAGAGCTTGGCGCTCGGCAGCCTTCGCTTTCCCTTTCTCGCGACAATGCGACAACGTCATTCCGCGTCGGGGCTTCGCCTGATTTCCCTCGCCGGGCAGCGGCAATTCCAAACTGATGCACGACTCCGAGTCGTGTCGTGACCAGCACCTTTAGCTGTCAGTGTCGCGGCATCGAAAATGCCGGGTCATCTTTCAAGCTGACTCTGCTTGAAGCAGATGAAGCTGTCGGATCAGAGAGCTTACGACCGTAGATCTGCACACCGTGAATGAGGTTTGATAAATTCGTTTTGAAGACGTCTGAAATTCTTTTGTTCTTTTGCCATGCACCGTGGCTGTCATTATCCGTCCAGCGGAGAGACCAATCAGGCGCCTTCGCTATTCCGTTCCGGCGACTCGTCGCCGTCACGATCAGGAGATTGTTTCGCCACCGTGCGACGAGTTCGCAAGGCAGGATTATTTGCTCTTCAGCGAAATACGTCGTCGTTTGCACACGAGAGCGACCAACTCCTCTCGGTTGACGATTCGTCGATCGATTCATGAGAATCGTCAAAGGGATGTGAGGGTGTAAGGGACGGAGAATACTGGCGTGACGGCGACAGGCAGTCTTACACCTAGAAGCACTCATTTACTTGACCTGACAGTGACTGATTTGACGACGACTGACCTTGACGGTGTCACTGACAATGACTGTTGTATCTTCCGCGGGAAAGAGCTGTTGTACGACATATGCGCCCCAACTCGGCGTAGCACGCCTTACATCCCGTGCAGAGCTATTTATCTGGTGGTTGTGCTTATGCAACAGCGGCACTGGCATGTGCAGGCTGTAAGCTTTTTGTAATTCTGAAGACCCAGTTTCTGACACGTTGGCCCCTTTTCGATACCTGCACTCAGTTCTTTAGCACAGCGGAAAGGAGTTTTACGATTCCATTTATCCTAGCGCCTCAGCGCCTCTCAAGCCTTTCAGCAGGAGAAACTCGGTCGTCATCCATGGCCAGAGAAGCGTTGAACAGGACCGTTTTCCTTATGGATGGCAGCAGCGGGTCGTGTTTTCCAGGACGAGCTTTGCTCCTTTGCTCCCTGCTGCCATTACTCGCCAGTAAGTATCCTCATGGCTAATTCTGTTTATTGTAGCTCTTCCTCTTTGCTGGCTTCCCCTGCTCACTTTTTTCAACGTCTTTCCCCCCCCCCCTTCTCCTGCTCTGATCAACCCTCCTGCCTCCTTTGCAGATCTATGCGCTGCTTCAAACGCAACCCAAACACAAACAATGCCTAGCAGTGTTTCTCCTGCAGGAGCTCTTTCCCTCCAACCTAACAGCTCTGTTGTGCCCTTACCCTCCCCAACCATCCCCTCCCCTACCGTCTCCTCCCTGACTCCTCCTCCTCCCTCTCCCCGCCCTCCCTCACCTGCTTCCATTCAAAGCCAAATTGTGAGCACGCTCGTCCAAGCTGCCACGTCAGCATCAGATGCAGTGGTCCCAATGCCGATCCAGCTGGGCAGCGGCACCCCCAGCAGCAGTGGAGGCTCTTCTGGGGGAGGCTTATCCCTGTCCTCCTTTTTTGACCCGGATTTCCAATCTGAGCTGTTCTTTGCAACGATGACCCAACTGCTGGGGCTGCTGCGAGGCACTGGAGGAGGGAATACAGAAGCAGCTACTCAGGGAAATTGGACCGGAGGAGCGAATGCACAGGCTGCCGGTAATACTGGTAGTACCAGTACCACCAGTGGGAATACGACGAGAGGGCCGAGTCAAGCTAGCCAAGCAAGCCAGAGTAACCAGTCCAGCAGCAACCGGAGGCAGCGCGCCAGTGGTTTCAGTGGCAATGGAGTCTAACCTAACACGTACTGTTACCCTTGACACGGCAGGGTAGCTACAGGGGCAAGTGCGTAGTAAGTAATGATAACATTGTGACATTGGTAATCAAGATGCATGTTCTGAAATTGTAACATTGTTATGGTGATCTCAGTGGCTGGATGATGCAGTGGAGTGAACCGCCACCATTTGTACCAAGCTCTCTGCAAAAACAATGTGACTGACCGAACCAGGAAATCTGATCTGATAATCTCATCAGATATCAGTCACACAACACTGCCATTCATAGCAGATCCATTGCTGCTGCTGCTGCTGCTGCTGCTGCTGCTGCTGCTGCTACTGCTGCTGCAGTCACGCCACTCTTGCTCCCATCGCCTCCTTCAGCTTCCCCCAGAACCCGCTCTTATCTGCAGGCAACTCCGTCCCTGCCAGCACATGCGCTTTACCAGGCTTCCCCGCAGGTTCCTCTGCTGCCCTCACCACCCACACCTCCCTATCTTTCCTTATCTCCAAAATTTCCGCCTCTGCCCCTCCGCACCCCTCCGACATCCCCACATCCACTCTAATAGCCTTCCCTCTACAAGTAGCGTTGATCCCTCCCGGCTGCTGAATCGTGTGGCCCATAACCATCCGGTGAGAGCCTGGGAGCATCTCGAGCGTCCGTTCCAGCAGTCTGCAGTCGCATATCGAAGGGTCAGTGTGGGAGTATTCTTGAACCCACACGACCGCGTTCCGGGTGTGGAAAAAATGTGGCCCGCGTTCGGGCAGCCCATCCGGCCGCCGGGCAGGCGAAAGAATCCATTCCTGCCCCTCCTGGTTGATACGCTCCAGGCCGTATTGCACGTGTTCGGGCAGCAGCCCTCCGTGCACAAAAACTGTGCTGCCCAGCCGAAGTACACTCGGGTTGTCCGCAAAAAACCGCTGCAGAAGCGGGCTGCCCGGAGACAAAGCTGCCATGCGTGCTCGAAGCTCCGACCTCACACGTTCGGAAACCGAAGCTAGAGGATCGGGAGAAACCCTACCTCCTTCACAAGCTGCCCGGAAACCAATCCCCAGCCTCTCCCATGCTGCCCATCTCTGAAAATCCCTCCTGCCCTCTCTCGTTGCGTAACGAAACCAGCCCTCGAAATTCCCCGTCTCGTGGTTACCAAGTAACACGTGCACCGCGCCGCCGGCTTGCCTCGCTTCCCGCCTTAATTTCTCAAATAGGTACACAACGGCTAGTTCCTGGCCTCCCCGATCTAGAAGATCCCCAACCTGCACGAGAACCGTCGATTTTCCCGTCCAGCGATCGTGGCCGTCGATCAGCCCTGCCGTGCGAAGAGCTTGTCGGGCCTTGGCGATGTCGCCGTGAATGTCGCCGATCGCCACCACCCGATCTGCTGCCGGAAGCACCGTCGCTAACGGAGGCGGCCCCTCGGTGTTTCCTGGACTGAATGAATCCGTCTGATTGACGGAAGCCGTCTCCCGTTCTCGTCCTGATTGGTCAGTGGCAGGATCTAACGCTGCTGATTGGACAGGCTGAGTCCACCGTGGCGAATCCTTCGCACGGCCCGCGAGCACGTGGCCGCCGACGGCGAAATCAACGAAGGCGTCGACGAATCGAGACCAGACGTGCGGCACGGCTGCGCAATGCGGTTGAGTTGTTGTAGGGGAACCGGGGAGCTCTCTAATGGGGATACCCATGCTGAGCAGAGGGACGAATAGATGACAGGAAAATCCCTGGGTTTTACAGTCCCTTCAAATCTGGACCAGCAAATAGGCTCGGAGCTTATGGCGAGGAAATTCGCTTGCCTATCTGATTTAGCATAACGAGTCTTTACGCGGTGAGCACTCATTCCACGTTAACTAAGGGTATGAACTTCACGTCAATCTCTACGGTTAAGTGCTGTAGGACAAGGATTCAAGAAGAGCTGATCGAGTAGAACCATTCCATCAAGACTCCGTTTTTCAAAGAAAAGGCCCCCACGTGAAGCAGCACTTATGGTACACTGATTCAGGTTGCGATTACACTGGGCGTTATATGCAAGTCTGAAGAATCGAGATCTAGGCTGCATCTGGAGCTGCTGCGAGAATGACATGGCGAGATTGAAAATGCTGCTGGAATTGAAGAATGCGAAGTGCTGCGAGCAAGAGGCTTGGGGTGCAGGAAAGGAGAACCGTGGTGCCTGGGAGGGAATGTGCTGGCGAAGGGACCAGCATCAGAAGCAACAGCAGCACCGGCAGCACCGGCAACAGCAGCACCACCAGCACCCGCAGCACCAGCAGCAACAGCAGCACCGTCAGCAGTACCAGTTGAAGCGAGTGTAGCATGCCCCTTGGATGCTGAGCCAAGCAGACTTAGATGACTATCGCCAGGCGAAATTCCACGCACATCTCCAATCGCTGCTACCTCTGCATCCTCCTCCACTCGATGCATGGCCCTCTTTGGACGCCCTTTTTTCACACCTATCACCCCCACCACATCACGAGTCAACCTCCCCCCCCCATAACGAGATGGGTTGCCTGCAGAATTTCTGAAGGGTAGTGATGGCTCGGCCATGGCAGTTTCCCGTGCAGGAAATGACGAGGTGGACAAATGGGACAGGAGGGACTTGGGCGGTTTGGGCACACCCCCGTTGATGATGGGGGTAGGCTTGGGCGCACTTGTGTTAATGAAGGTGGTGCCATCAGGTTGGGCTTTAATCGAAGCAGCTTGAGCGAGGTCAGGCATGGATCTGGACGTTCGGGAGATCCGGGTGCGGTCCTTGCCATCTGCTGCGCTTGGGTGAGCGTCCCCAGGCAAAGATTGAGTCGTGTTTTCGGCACTGAAGCCACACTCAGTGGAGGAGTGGCCGTCTGGCTGCACACGGGAGGAAGCGCCAGGCGATTTGCACAGCAACTGTGTGTTTCTGGGCAGGCTTTGAGGTGACTCTAGAGCCTCGGGAGCCTCGGGAGTCGGGTCCATCAGCAGCATTGGACGGTCAGGATGATCTCTAGAATCATGGAGAGTCCTTGCTGCAGGCATGGAGGCGGATTTCCTAAACGACCTATTTGGATTCTTAGGTTGTGCTGCTGGTGGTGCAACGGCTTTGTCGGAGGCAGACTTGAGGAATGGACGATGGCGAGGGTATTGCCGATGAAGCAGGGGAGTAGCTGCGCGTGGCAGTTGGTCGCGTGCCGAGCCAGTGGAAAAAGACCCTCCTCCTCCTGATGGTGCTGGTGCTGGTGCTGGTACTCCTGCTGCTGCTGCTGCTTCTACTGCTGCTGTTGCTGCTGCTGCCCTTGTGCGTATATCAGCCTGTGTAATAGCCTGTTTGCTGTGCTCTATATGAGTATGTGCGTCCAGGGAACCGCTTCTAGACAAGTCCCCCTTATGCCACGCTCTCCCCTTATTTCCCCTTCCTTCCTTCTTCTCTCCTCCTCCCTTATTCTTCACCCCTCCTGATATATGCTTGATTGAGGGCCGGGGGGAGTTGGCTGAGGGGCGGGGGGAGTTGGCTGAGGAGCGAGGGGAGTTGACTGAGGGGTGAGGAGAGTTGACTGAGGGCCGGGGACAGTTGACTGAAGGACGGTGAGAGTTGACTGAAGGACGGCAAGAGTTGAACGAGGAGCGGGGGGAGTTGACTGAAGGGCGGGGGGAGTTGACAGAGGGCTGAGGAGAGGTGACAGAGGAGCGAGGGGAGTCGGCTGTACAGAAGGTGGCTGGTTGAAACTGGTGATGTGGCACGCTGATGGAGAGGTCATGTGGTGACATGGCAGACGGCAGGTGTCGCGATCTTGCAGACTGGTGGCGCAGCGAGCGGGCAGAATGCTGATGTGGCGAGTCATGAGGAGAATCTTGAGTTGGCAGCTGGACAGAAAGTGGGCGAAGAGGCTTGAAAGATGGGCCACAACGAGCAGTCATTGTGGCTTCTGCTGTTGCTGCTGCTGCTGCTGCTGATGATGATGATGATGCTGAAGGTGCTGCTGTTGAGGGTGTTGCTTTTGATGTATGCCTTAGGAGCCATGAATGCTCTGAAAGGAAAGCACCAAGGGAAAAGGGCAAAAGGCGAGGGATGGGCTTAGGAGATTCTGAAAATATAAAGAGCGGCAGAAACAATACCAGGAACATAATGACAAAAACGGTGATATTCTTACTGAGGATTTCTGATGGCCTTATCCGCTTCGCAGGATCCCTAACCAGCAATCTTGACACTAGATCTTTCGCCTGCCCGGAAATCGACTTCCATGGGCCATGTGACACGTCAGCGTCTCCACCTCCCAGCACCTTCTCGAAAATCCCAACTGGTTCGTCCGCAAAAAATGGCGGGTAACCGCACAGTAGCATATACACGACAATCCCGAGGCTCCAAACGTCTGCTTCGGGTCCGTAGTAGTTCTGCAAAACCTCGGGAGCAATGTAGTAAGGGCTGCCTGTAACTGACGAAAGCTTTTCGCCAGGCTTAACGAACGCGGAAACTCCGAAATCGCCCACGCGAACGCGTATAGGTGCCGCGTTTCGCAGCTTCTCGCCGCGCGTCCCTTGGACGTTATTCGCAGCCGTCGCAGCTGTCCACGTCGGAACCACTCCACTGCGGCTGCTAGGCAGCGAGAACGGCGAAGAATCGTTACCCCTATTCGTGACTCCGCTCGTGTGACAAAAACAGCGACTGTAAGTTATACTTCCGCTGCATGCGCTAAAGCTGCTTCTGTTGGACGAATGAGTACATTCGGAGCTGTTGAGCTGAGCGTGATTGGCGGCGGTTCTGCCGCTGCTGCTGCTGCTGCTGCCGAAGCTGCCACTGCTGCTGTAGTCATGCTTATTAGTTGTACGATGTACGTTATAATCGCAACGGCTGCTAGAGCTTGCACAAGAGCCGCTGCTGCCGCTTGTAGCAATAGTGACCAAGCCGCCAGCGCCAGCACAGAAGCCTTGAGATTCGGAGCATTTAACGCCCCCTGAGGCCCCATAAAAGTCGGCGCAATGAACGCCGAAAGACGCGCCAGGGAAGCCGTCGCTAAACCCGTCGCCGCTGTTTCCCGATGCTGTAATTTCCGTACTGGCGATCCCAGAAACGAAGATGTTTTCGAGCTTCAAGTCTCTATGAACGAGACCCACGCGTTCGAAGGTGACAAGCGCGTCGGCGAGCGTCTTAACCACGTGCGCCACGGTTCGCTCGGGGAATCGGCCGTTAATTAGGAGGTGGTTGAAGAGATCGCCTCCTTCGCATAGTTCCATGATGACGTGGACGGCCTGTGACGTGGCGCAGGAGGTTATAACCGCCATGGAGGTGGGTGGGGGGGGGGGGGGGGGGGGGGGGAAGCGGGGGAGGAGGGGTGGGGGGTGGGGCTGGGTGAGGAGGGAGGGAGGGAGGGGGAAGGGAGAGTGTGGGGGGGAGAGGTGAGAGGGGGAGAGGAAAAGGGCACGAAAGCATGCAGGACCAAGGGAGAAATATGCGTCACACAGGATCCTGCATGCTTCCCCTTTCCCCTTGCTCCTTTCCTCTTCCCCACGCGACGGAACAAAGGTGAGAAGAATGCGCTCGGAAACGGAATCTTGTGGCCGCAGTCGACGCGAAAGCACGCGGAAGAGAGTATTCTTAAGCCTAGACACCTGCTCGTCCTCTAAAACTTCGTGTAGTCGAACCACCTGCGCCGCGCCCTGTAGCACCTCCATTGCCGCCACTTCCGTCCGAACCGCGTCCACGTCGTCCGGCTCCGCGAGCCGCGCTTTCTCGATCGACTTGCAAGCGAACAGCTGCCCGTAATGCTGCCCGGGCCGCAAGCACTGGGTGAGATACGTCGAGCCCGCGGCGCCGCAACCGAGCTCTGGCCCTAGCCGGTAGTGTTTTTTCAGCTGCCCGTATGCCCTGCCCAGAATGTTGACGGTGTGCTGGCGCTCCGCAAAACGTCCCGAGCGGCGAAAGCGGAGGTCGGAGCGGAGCGCGAGTCTCAGGCCGCCGCGAGGCGGCTCCATGCATGATAGTCACTATACACGGCGCACTCCACGCAGCAAAAAGCCAGTAATATCCCGTTTTCGAAAAAAACGGCAGAAACGGTCGAAAGTCAAGCAGCCTACAGGCCGACGTCGGACGACTCTCCGATGGACTCGGAGGGCGCGGTGGGTCCAGATTGAGCCCAGTAAGACTTATTAAACCCGAACTATTTGCCGATTAAAACCACTAACTCATAAGGCCGCGCATCTGCTGTACAGACAGGGCGAGCTAGAAACGGCGATTCCTCCTGGATTTGTTGTTAGAGAACACAGTCCTCAGAGGGTTTCACCAGCGGAAATCACGAGAGGGATCGGCGAGCTGAGCTCCATCGCACGCGTGTCATCGCATGGCTGCCTGTTTCTAGTGGTCGGTACAGAACAAGCAGCTTCCACTGAGCGGCATTGTACCGTCAGCCGGGCAGTGACGGGTGCGCGGTGGTGTTGGTGCTGACTGACTGAGGGCGAAACGACCTTGATTGACGGGAAAATGTGCGGCTGAATCCGCGCGGGATTTATTACAGTACGGTGTTGGCTTACTCTCGCTCCGTAGGCAAACGGGTGGAGCAGGCTGGCTCTGGACTGTAGAGAGCAGAGTCGAGCCCCTAGGTCTTGAGCTTCTGTGAACAGCTGGCCAGTGATCAGTGGGAAGCGGCTGCTGCTGCAGCAACAGCATCGCGACCCTCGCATTTTCGCGATGAGGCACTCGCACTGGCCCATTGATGTGTTGATCTCCGTACTGTACATGGCTCTGCCTCGTGCTGTTGTGATTGTGTTGACCAATTTGCATGGCTGCTCTCTGGATGGCTAGTGCGTCGGACGCACCGACACGAGCCTGCATGACACATGGACGGAGAGAAAAGCTTGATGCACGAAGGGGGGAAATTTCGTCTCGTGCTGCTCTCTCAAGTGGAGGCAGGTTCGGGAAAAAAGACTCAAGAGTGGATGAGATAGGAGATGAGGGAAAAGCGTGGGTGGGATGGTGGGGAATGGGATGGCAGAAGAGGAGACGGACGGAGGGAGGGAGGAGAAAGAAACTGTACTGAAAAAAGCGGGAGGCTTGTGGCGGGAATTCGGTGGACAGATGGACGGCAGTTATTGGGTTTGGACTGATCGAACGGAGCTGAACGGGAAGAAGGCGGAGGCAAGGGCAGAAGTCTGGAGGTTCGGAAGACAAGGTGCGAGAGGAGTTATGGTTATGACGTGATGGCGGGAAATGGGCTGGTTTGGATATTTGGCTTGATCTGGGGTCCACAGTGCACACCAGCCACACAAAAAGAGGCCAGCCGCAACTGTGTGCCTCAGCTCAAACAAACCCACTTCAGGTAAGGCCAGTCCACCCGATGCTGATGTGGCGAGGGGACGACCACTGGCAACGAACCGTTTCCATCACTGAACAGTTCCGAACCGATATTTCCTCAGACCAAGTGCCGAAATATCCAAGTTGCGCATGGCGCTCTCCTCGTCAACTGGATGCAATGGAGTCCAACAGGTGGGGCACAGCAGGTGCACTGCACAAGAGCCGTTTATGTATGTTTCCAAAGTTACTCGCTGCACTACGAAAAGTTTGCGGATAGTCAGACTAAGTGCGCATCTCTTTCTTGCTCGCTACGAGACTTGGGGGGTTTGTCTATATTTCCATTTCCCACCCGGTTTCAAAGCCCTTGCCGTAAAAACTTCAACGGAAAGGCCATAGTTTCAGTTGGGGAACCCGATTAACATAATACTCAGTGCCACTGGGCAGCAGGCACGTGCATCCGTTACAGGTCAAGACTCTCTGACTTGCCGGAAGCACAGGCCCTCATGTTGCAGCCGAAAACAACGCGTCAGCTATCTTAAGGGACTTTCCTACGGAACAAAATGTCATGCAACATCGTGTCAAACTTGTATTTACAGGCACATTTGATGGACAAACTACCACATGACACGACTTCGCCTGACGTCATGCCTCGAAAGAACACGCCCTCACTGTAAGGCTGCTTGGTCGTCACGACATATTCCCTGCATTGGCGGCATGCTATAACGAGCAGGTCTGCTCATATTCACAGCTGTATAAACATGCAATATATTGTTTCGTTTCAAATTTGTGATGGCCAATTGAAAAATAAGCATAAGGGGTGCTGATGGCGATTTGGAAAACTGCACCCACTATTTTACTGGCAAGGAGTGGTTCCTGATGCCACAAAATTCTTCACCATTATTAAAATGAAGATGACAAGCAAAAAGCATGGAGTTATGTGTTGGGGGTCACTCCTCTAGAGAGGTCTAGAGTCACCATCCCTCCCATTGATAGGAACACCCCCTGCCACGGCTCTCCGTTATTAGTTGATGCATAAAGCCACCCTTTCCCCCTCCCCCAAGCTGAGTTTTCACCTATCTACCACGGCCCTGGTCCAACATCTAGGCACCCACGAGTGCACTTATTGCAGCACTTCTGCTCCTGGTTGCAGCAATTTCCCTGCCCGCCCTATTCCTTGCACTCCCCTTGTGCTCGCACTCCACCCTCCTTGCAAGATCACTTGCCGCTGCTGCATTTCTTGTACCCCTTGTTAGCCTGTGCCTCGCACTCGGACTTCTGAGGCTTCACCATCCACCACCATGCTCCTCTTCCTGACGACGCTTCTCCTCGTCCTGACGGGCCTTCTCCTCGTCCTGACGGGCCTTCTCCTCGTCCTGACGGGCCTTCTCCTCGTCCTGACGGCGCTTCTCGTCGTCACGGCGACGCTTCTCCTCGTCACTGCGTCGCTGATCATCGTCACGACGGCGCTTCTCCTCATCCTCGCGACGACGCTTCTCCTCTTCCTGGCGGCGGTTTTCCTCGTCGCGCTGGCGCTTCTCATCGTCGCGTTTGTGCCTCTCGTCGTCAAGGCGGTGCTGCTCGTCGTCAAGGCGGTGCTGCTCGTCGTCGCGGCGGTGCTGCGCATCATGATCATCGAGCACCCGCCTCACTCCGCCGGCAGTCGGGCGTTGCGATCCTGCACAAATAAATCGATCAGAAGAGAAAGCAGTCAAACTGAACACTCTCGACGCACGGATTTTGAGCCCCTCAAACTGAACAAATAAAGCCTGATCGTGCTCGACGCACGAATTTTGAGCTCCTCGTCGTCAATCCAGTGCTGCGCGATATCATGATCATTGAGCATTGATGATCATGACTGTCAGCATCATGATCATTGAGCACGCGGCGCATTCCACCGGCATTCATTCTACGCGGTGCTGGACACCACGTAAGCTCTCAAATAACAACATAAAATGTCGTTAAAACTCCTACTGATTCGACTTTAACTTTGGTCAACTTGTCTACCGGCGAGGGGAAATAGACCGTCGAAGATATTGCGCCACTAAAAGGTTCAGAGTTTGATCGTTGAGCCAATAACCAGAGAATCGACAGGAAGTAACGGGCGGCATCATACCTCCGGACAGAATTGTCAGTCGGCCTTCTGCAGGCGAGGGATACGAGAGCACGACGACGAATGCGACGAGCACCGTCGCGAGAGTCGTGAACACTGGGAAGGCGCGGGCCATGCTGATGGCTTAGTAACCAGAAATTCCAACTTCAAGTTGGAAATATCGCTGAGATATAGAAGCCCTTCTAGATGCTGAGACTGCCTGGCGGTTCTAACAAGAAGCGGGAGGGTTGAGGCTTGAGTTTCGCCGAGTGAATGATGGGATAAGATAGAGCGTTTGCGAGCTGGCTTTTATCATGGTCGAATATGAAGTTTGCCTTTAGGAGAGAAATCGCCGCGATTATTGGGAAAGGGTGGTGTGGCGGCGCGAGGAAAAGAGCGGATTTGTTCCGCAATTATGCCAAGTCGCTCTTATGAGGAGTAGGAATCTGCGTAACGCAGTAGCAGCAGCCACTCCTTCCGCTGCCGACTGAAGGGTTTCGATGCGCGAGCATTTCTGCTTGGAACTGTTTTGAGGCAGTGAGCTGAGCTGAGCCGACTGGACTGAAGGTATCGATGCGTGGAGCTGCGCTCCAATAATGCGTCCAGTGGAACCCATTGAGCTGACCAGGAAGTCTCGAGGCGCGAAATTATCACCAGCCATAATGGGGGTGGGAGATTTTCGTGAAGAGCTGGGCCTGCGAATTGGCGAAGGTCAAATTACATAAATTTAATAATCTGCTTAGCGGGCCTGCTTAGATCGAATTCTGAAGTTGGGCCGACGACGAAGTTTTCCCTTCGGCACCAAGTTTTCCCATGCGACTCGGGAAACTGTGGTGGATACCATCCTTGCTGCGAAACGCTCGCGATAAGGCTTGCGAAAACAAGCCGCGAAAATGCGACCTGCAAAACTTCGCGGCCAACTAGGAAGCGCGCACAACGGGCTGCGACCCATATGCGACCTGAAAAATGTACCGGATGCGCGTCTGCAACCTGTCGGTTGAAATTTGCAACAACACTGGTACAAAAAAACCCGCCAAGAGCCCCAAAACATACCAAACGCGCGCAGCGCCGTAAATCATCGAGTGCCACTTCTCCTACCCAATTCGACAACCTCTCGTACAGACGAACAATCAATACAAAAAGGCGTACAGCAGACTACTACTGCAGCATGACTACTTCTAGTTTCTGAAAACAAGCTACAGGTTCCTCCCCGCTGAACTCCTACACCATGGGCCGGAAAAACAAGGGCCAGACAGAGAAACGCAAGGGAATCTCGGAGGTCGAGGCGGCACCGCGCCCGACACCACCCTTTCTCCAGTACCTGTCGGATCTCGAGGCAAATGGCATCAAGCGGATCCGCCTAGTCGGCGTCACGGACTTGCCCGCTAGGAGAGGAGGGAAATGGAAGAATGGGCTTGCTGCGTCGACGAGTGGCCATGGCAACGACGGCGCGGGCGAATACGGCTGCGGGTCCGAGCTCGATGCGGACACTATCAACCCCGAAGACGAGCGCTATTGTGACTCCGACGGCTACACCGCTGCCGACCAAGTGGACGACGATGGCGACGAGGACACCGAAACACCTGCAGACGGTGCAAACAGGAGGGGCAAGGGGAAGGTGTCCGGCGCGAGACAAGCGAGTCGATATTGGGAGGAGGACGAGCTTGCAGAGCTTGCGGCGGCAATGTGGGCAGCGAAAGAAGACTTCGACACGCTGAGGGGCAAGCAGGGAGGGCAGCCATGGAAGAAGCTACGCCGCGTGCTGCGCGAGGCGAATCCCAACTAGTGCCGTCCTAGTTACGCCATGCAAAAATGTTGGGCGCGCCTCAAGAGTCGACTGGATGAAATCGAGGAGGCAGATTCCAGGTCCGGTAACAACCCGATGCCCAAGCCGAAGTGGTACCAGCATGCATGGAATTACTGGAATTGCGACCGCGCTCCGAACCCCCATGTCGTCGACGAAGGTGGTGCGCGCATTGAGCACGCGACGCCGCGGACCGCGCACGGCACGCGGTCCGCACCTTCTACCGCACCCCCCGGAACTACCGCGCCAGGTACGGAAACCACACACAAAACCAATGTACGGGAACCCCGAGTCATTGAACAAGCTTTCAATCACGCACTCAAGACACGGGGCCTTATTACAGAGCAGGGCGCAAACGAACGTTGAGACATAACCTCAACTAACCCACACTACCCCAACTCCCACACTCCCATCAGGCTCGACGGTTTCACCTGGAAACATCGCGCAAAATAGTCACGCCGTGGAGCCGCCGAGAAACGACGGTCATCAGGTCGTAGCCGATACGCTCACCCGTGTGATGGAAGAGCGTACAGCGCGCCAAGAAGTCGTCATGGGGAAGCTCGTTTCTGTTCTTGAGCTCCTCACCCAGGCGGCCGGAGCCGCGCCAGCACCTGTCCCACTGCGGGCTCCAACGGCTGGAACCCGCAGTGGGACAGCCTCGCCTGGTGGCCGTCACATCGACGGAAGCACCATGCCATCTGCATTTCAGCATGGTGCGCCACACGGTGCCGGCTTTGCTTCAGTGTACCCTACATGGTTTCCATCCGGTGGCTCGCCGAAACGTGACGTCAGTGCGGTTCATCCGCAGAATGCGCCAATTCGCGCATCGGTCCTCCCGTTTCCCGCTCCCGATGCTGTAAATGTCGCGCACGTCGCGGCGCCAGCACACTCTACGGACGAGGGTGGCGGGCCGGCGCGCCACTCGCACCTTGATTCCGCGCCGGCGGCACGCACGACCGCGACGGTTGTCATGGGGGCAGATGGAAATTGGTATTTCACTGCCCCCCCATTTGATGGCCATCTTCACCATGCCGCATGAGCCATGCGGCGTGGATGTGTGTGCCGAAGTCCCGGCGACGCGCGACCACGGCCTCGCGGTTGGGCGCAGGAGTGGGCTGCCATACGTACTCCGCCATACCCCGCCTCTCCCACCACCTGTTCAATTCTCTAGCCGTGCCATCTCTCCACTGTCCGCGTGATTGTCTTTTAGCGGAGGCTTGGTACTCTATCATGTTATGTAGTACCACTGCACATCCAGCTCCCGCGCACACCCGCCAAAGCCGCCCCCCGTGACATCCTCCGAAGATCCGAAATCTGTTTTTGAACAACCCCATGGTCCGCTCCACTGCCATCCGCGTTGATGATTGCACGTAATTAAAACTCTGCTCCCATCCTAGCAATATTCTAGCCTTGCTGGCGTGTATCGGAACTAAACAGAAATCCTTCAAAGGGTATGTCGCGTCACCCAACACTTGGTATGGCATGATCTCGCCATTTTCCATGCGTGCATAAAGAGCACTCTTGGTAAAGACCCTTGCATCGTGTGCGGACCCTGGCCATCCGACGACATAGTCCCAAATACGGCACTTGGAGTCCACGGTCAACTGTAATTGCACGGAGTACATTTGTTTCCGACAATAGTACTCCGAGCGCCATTCGTGGATGCCGCGGACTTGTAAGTGCGTGCCGTCTACAGCCCCTATGACGTTGGGTATCCCTCTGCAGGCGCGGAAATCCAGCGCCATCTCGGCCATTTCTTCTCGTGATGGGAATTGAACCCAGGCTTCTTTGTAACGTTTCGGGAAAGAAAGTAGGAAGCGGTCAACGATGCAGTGACAAACTGTCTTCGGCACCCCGAAGTAAAGACTCATATCCAGATAGGTCATCCCCGTCGCTAAATACTTTATCGGTATGAGAATACACAGTGGTAAAGGAACCCCATGAGAGACGATGATGTTGTGGTAATCATTAGCCATGCCCTCTTTCAAGTGTTCTAGTATGTCTCGGTCGATTCGGAAAAGGTCCTCAAACTCAGCATCGTCGAAATCGTCGATGCGGTCCAGCCACCACTGGATCCGCTCACGTCTGTACTCTGCATAGCGCTTATGGCGAGCGCGTCGGGTCTCCGCGCGTTTAAGCGCATATTCCACGCCGATCGCATCGAGGGCTTCCACTACGAGCTGAGCTACAATTATGTCTGTGACATCGTCGTCGAGGCGCTGCCATTCCATGAACGCGGCTACTGCTGCTGCGGCGGTTGCCAGAGTGTGAGCCATGGCGGAATAGGACCTTCGAACCCGCACTGCTAAACTGTACCCAACGCGTTGCGATGTTGCTGTTATATGGCTAAAGAGGCGATATTGGGGTCCAGGAAGTTCTGCCCGTTATTCGTTTCGTGCCTCGTTTGTTTGTGTGCTGTTACGGGCAGCTCATGCGGTAACCGTGCCACTGGGCCGTCTGTTTTGCAAACGTGGCTCACGTTCAGTCGAGGCGCATTCACCCACAGTACCAATTTTCGCCGGACGTGTTGATCGCGTTGGTCGTGCGCCCACGTCGCAGGGCACGTTGGCGAAACTTTTGGTTTCGGCAAAAGCCGAAGCGCACAGCCCAACATTGCATTCCCAATTTTAGACATTTCGAGCCGCATGGGAAAACTTTGCTCGTCGGCCCAACTTCAGAATACGATCTTAGTGGTGTGGTTTGTTTAGGGGAATCCCACACGCATTCCAATCTCGATGAGTGATTTCGTTTTAGCGAAATACACTGGCAAAACGAACCTCCTTGGAACGCAGAGCACCTCATTTCACCGCAACAAAATGAGCTCTCCCGACTGGCTCTGACAAACCTCACCCACAGCTCAGGCTCTTGTTCCACGCCAGCACATGAGGCCAGGGAGGCTCGAGGCGAGTCGAGAACCGAGGCATTCTCGTCTCAAGGGAGAGAGAGGAGTGAGGTGAGGGGGTGTTCCTTGCTAGTGTCAGTTCCTCTGGGTCGGGTGGAAAACGGATGAGTTCAAGAGTATTCTGATGTGGCAAGGCAATCATCGTCGTGGTAAATCTCTTCGACCTGAAGGCAAAATACACCCCTGAGCGGCTGTGCGTAGCTGTTTCCTGCCAGCAGCATTCAGCGGGTTTGGGGGTACGCAGGGAAAGGGGAGACATGTCACTTGCCCATAGCCTGAAGGCTGGAAGGAAGACATGTCACTGAGGGAAGGAAGCCTGAGTGAAGGAAGCCTGAGTGCATAGCTTGAGAGCTGGAAGTTGTCAAATCTGCGTAGGATAAGTGCCAAGTCCCGTCATCCCATCGTGGTATGGTTACCATGATGGTATGGTATGGTTACCATGGATGTTACCTGGACGGCTCGCGTCGCGAGCATACGACGTCGGGTCACTTGACAACTCGGAGCAGCGTTCAGCGTGATGCGACTTCTGCTCGGTCGTAGAGCAGAAGTCGCATCCTCTGAATGCTGCGTTATGCGACTTGTGCTCGGTCGTAGAGCACAAGTCGCATCTTCTGAACCCTGCGTTATGCGATTTCTGCTCGGTCGTAGAGCAGAAGTCGCATCCTCTGAACGCTGCGTTATGCGACTTCTGCTCGGTCGTAGAGCAGAAGTCGCATCCTCTGAACGCTGCGTTATGCGACTTCCGCTTGACGGTTTCGTGTAGAAAGCGGGTTCTCGACTCGATTCGAGAGCAAGTCGAAGGGAAAGACGTGACGAATCATGTCGCATCACTGCTCCGAGCAAACCCGGTTCGCAAAGGTGCTCTGAACGCGAGGAGAATCCGCACGAGCTGACGTGACAGTGCTGCCATGCAGAATCCAGTCCGACTCGCTGATGGAAACCCGCGGCCGAAATGCACGCCGATCTCCTGGTCGCGAAACGCCAGTCGCGACGATCGTCCGCACATCCCAAAAACCAGGGCCGCAAAATATCACCCCCAGGACAAGAGTAGACGTGACAGACGCCAGCCAGAATCGCCCGTCTCGCTGATGCAATCTTCGGTCCTGGTTCCTGCTCGCGCCGTGTGACTCGCAAGTACAAATAGAGGCTCGGACCTTGAAGCCAGCCAAGTTTGAGCTCTGAGTTTCTAGCCTTGAACCACTCATACTCGTGTGAGTGCATGTATTAAGGAGCTTACCTGGCGACGATGACGCCGCTCAAACTGCTTCCGGGGCTCGCTTGCCTGCTTCCAGCGATCCTCCTCGTGCTGTTTTTATCAGGTGACTTTGGAATTGCTCGAATGCGTGTTTCTTTCCCTCTCTCAACCAGCCAATTCTACACCTCACTGGCGTTACTAGAGCATGTGCACTCTTTTTTAATCTCATCAAGAACCACTCTTTTTCGTTTCTGTAAACCTTGCTTTTTTCAAGCACAAGTTGTTTGTAACAAGGTTACCCCAACGATTCGCACACTGCCATTCCGTCCCCATTCCGTGTTCCTTCTCTCAATCTTGCCTGCAGCATCAACCCCCGCGTTGGCATCTCGTGACAAGGCGCTGGGAAGCCGTGGAGCCACACACGATGCTGATGGCACGCTTGAAAAGTCATTTGTCAGCCGTCGCACGCTGAGCGACTCCACTCCACCAGAGCCCCTGCCACAAGTCCTGCTCAACTCTTTAAATGCTGCCGGGGCTGCCGGGGCTGCCGGGTCTTCTGGGACTCCCGGGGCTCCCGGGGCTCCCGGGGCTCCTGGGGCTCCCGGGGCTCCTGGGGCTCCTCGGGCTGCTGGGGCTGCCGGGTCTCCTGGGCCTCCTGGGGCTGCTGGGGCTGCTGGGGCTTCCGTCGATGCCGGGGCTGCCGGGTCTCCTGGAGCGCCTGGGGCTCCTGGGGCTCCTGGGGCTCCTGGGGCTCCTGGGGCTCCTGGGGCTCCTGGGGTTGCTGGGGCTGCTGGCGCTTCGGTCTATGCCGGGGCTGCCGGGTCTGCAGGGGCTGCTGGGGCTCCCGGGGCTCCCGGGGCTGCAGGGGCAAGCAGCAGCAGCGGTGAAGGGGGTGCCAGTATACCAGCAGTCGCAAGCAGCATACCCACGCCATCACCCCCATCTCCGGGGGCACCATGCATCAGCCACCCTCTCTCCGGCATCTGGTCTCAACTGGCGTCCTTTTTCCACATTGGAGGTGGTGATAGCTGCAATGGGGACGGCGGCGGAGGTGGCGGTGTAGGCGGGGGAGGTGGCGGGGGTGGTGGCGGAGGAGGTGGCGGCGGCGGGGGTGGGGGTGGGGGTGGGGGTGGGGGTGGCGGCGGCGGTGGGGGTGGGGGTGGCGGCGGCGGTGGCGGAGGCGGCGGTGGCAGTGGAGGTGGCGGAGGTGGCGGAGGCGGAGGAGGAGGCGGGGGTGGGGGTGGCGGCGGCGGGGGCGGTGGTGGAGGAGGAGGTGGCGGTGGGGGCGGCGGAGGTGGAGGAGGTGGCGGTGGTGGTGGCGGTGGCATTGTCATTGACAGTATCAGCAGCAGGGCAAGCCGTGCTAGCCGTGCAAGTCGTGCGAGTCGGGCAAGTGGTGCAAGCCAAGCGAGCCAGTCAAGTCGGGCGAGCAAGAGCACGCGTGCTACGCGCCTCCGCTAACACGAGCCGGCAACTGGTGTGTAGTGTTATGCTTCTCTTCCGGAGAATTTCTTGGTGTGTGTGCTGATGAATTGAATACAATGGAACCAGCAAAAGCACACAATGTGACCTCCTGTGCGCACTTACCTTACACTAAGGGCAATGGAAAAGTATAGTTTCTTCTGTGTGCATTCCTTTCTAAACGTACTTGTGTTGCGAGATGAGTCCCCGGGTGCTTATGCAGAATGCCAAAGCCACGCCTTGCTGCAAAATGTGGATCTGTGCTGCAAGGTGGTATTTAGACGGACAGTTCTAGAGAGTTTTTTACGAGCTATAAGGGATTTTCCAGTTGTTGGACGCTGTTGGAAATATCTCAAGGACTTAAGCGTTTCTGAAGTGTAACACTGTACTCGAGGAAGATTACAGGGGAGCACGCGAGTCAACGGAGGTTACACGAGGGGGCGGACAAAGAATGCGAAAGGACTCGAAAGGTCGCAACTGGAGGTTGCGACTGACCGTTACAACATCACGGATGGTAACCGAAGCGGCAATCGAGTCGCTGTGCGACTCGATAAACCGTTCCTGTAACTGTATTCTACAACTGCTTTCTTATCTTCTATATATTGCTGTATGCTTGTTTCTTTAATCAATCACTTGTTCTCACATACTAGTACAAGGGTTCAACTGCCTCAACTTCCGCTGCACTACTCCAAGTCTCAAGTCTCTACAAGCTGGGACTTAGTCTCTGCAAAAGATCCTAAGGGCTTTTTCTCAGCCCAACATGGTATGAGAGCTGGTCAGAGATCAAACTCCCAGCAACTACGCTCCATCAACAAACTGCAACTCAACTCAATTCAACGACTTCATTGATTACAAGACATGGACAGCAAGGGCAAGAAAGCCTCTACGGGCTCACCCAGCGGCCAAGAAACTCAACACGGCAACTCTGGTCTGCACACCTCAGGATTGCAGACAGAGACCGGGACTGCTCAAGAAACAACAGGAAGAGTACCAGAGATGGTGACTCCGTCTCCCTCTTCAAGTGTGGACCCGAATCTCATGGAGAGATTCTTCAGCTTCATGTCACACTTCGACCAGCAACAGCAGACAAGGACACCTGCGCATTCAACACAGAGCAATGGAGGAAACATGGGATTAGCGCCGATGAGCCTCGACAACTCATCCTTCGGGCGACACAACCAAGCACCTACCTTTGCGCCTTATCATTCTTCACCGGGGACGTTCGAGTTCATGCCGCCCCGCGCCCAACCAACAGCAGCTGCATCACAACAAACACCAAACGAGATTCTCAGTCTTCAAGCTCAATTCTCACACGTCATCAAGTTACAAACATCCTCACCGTTCAACGGACACGACTTCTTTACCTGGAGCTTCGAGTTCGAGCTGCTGATGGAGGCCGCGCATCTTCTGGGATACTTCAACGGGTCCCTGCCATTCCCAAGCAACGGCACTGGAAAGGAACAAGAGATCTTCACGTATCAGTCGCTACTGGCGTATACAGTCCTCCTGCGGAACCTGTCACCACAAGAGCAGCAGAGCATCAGAACGTATCGGAGTTATGGAAACTCCGCGGAACTCGCATGGCATCATCTCAAATGCCTCTACCAAGCAAACGACAGCGTGACACAAAGCAGACTCATGCAACAGCTGACAACAATACAGATGAAGACCGGGGAAAAGGCGATGCAGTATATGAGTCGCTGCCAGACCCTGCGCGACCGCCTGCTTCGGTGCGGAGGAACGATCACTGAAGAAAGCTTCGTCACACTTGTCCTCGCCGGGCTCGGACCAGAATGGAGAACCACACGATCGCTTCTTCGCGCCCACAGAAGGATCTCGGAGATGCACCTCTGCGCCGAGCTTCACGCTGAACAACAGGAGATGGATCTGTTCGAGGAAAGACAACCAAGGAAGCAACAGCAGTTAGTCTTCTACACTCAAAGAAGAAATGACATAAACTACAACCGACGCAGCAAGCAAGATCAACGCGACAACCGAGGACTCACCATCGTGCCGCCGTTCTGCCACAACTGCCAGACTTCCGGACACTCCAAAGTCAACTGCAACCGCCCTCGCGTTTACCGAGCAGCAGACCCACAAGTTGCTTCCACTCAAGCAAGTTCCCCAAGGCGCTCTTCAACATCTGCACAAGGGACACCAAATATCATCAACTGCATGGTACACATCGACAACTGCGCACCCAGATCACCACCCACTTACGCACCAGACGAAGAGGAATTCCCGCCGCCGCGCTCACAAGGACTTCAGGTCAACCCGACATACGCTGCGGTCGCCAACGCCGAACCCACCGGGCGAAACACCTGGTTCTTGGACAGCTGCTGCGGTCAACACATGTGCTCCTCGGGACGCTTCGTACAACAGGAGAAACGACTCAACCGCGACGTCGTCATCACCGTCGCCAACAACGAAAACCTGAAGACAAACAGACAGGGCGTGGTTCAGTTACAATCAATGGAGACGAATGTCATACTTCAACTCAACAAGGTGCTCATTGTCGACAATCTGGGATACAACCTACTAAGCGTAAGCCAACTAATGGCCAAGGGGATTCACCTGGAGTGCGACTCTTACTCCAACGAGTTCCGGCTTTACCACGGGAAGGGCGGCCTCTTCATCGGTCGTGCCCTCCTGAAGTCCGGTGTCTTCGTGTTGGACTTCGTCCCCGACCGCGGAACTGCCGACAGCGATGGCATCGTATCGTTCGCCGCCTGGACTCACCCGCCGGATCTTGACCCCGACTTCGACAGTGACGGCTTCTGGCACTCCAACACCATACCTGCAGCAGAGAGAACACGAGCATTAGCAGTTATCAGACAAGAAAGACAAGTACCCGCAAGTGTCCCAACAAAACCATCACCTGCAGTATCAGCAGCAGGACCCAGCCGAGTACCACCACCATCAACACGAGGACCGCCAACGGAAGCAGACCAACTTATGCCCGCCACACGAGAAGCTTGTCGAAGTCCCGCCTCAGTCGTCGCGTTCTTCTCCAACGCCGACATCTACCACCGCTCGCCCGGCCACCGCGCTCCCGACGACATCTGGCACCAACGTCTCGGACATCCTGCAAACAGCACGATACTTCAAACAATCCAAGCAGAGGTGTTAGAACGCAACGCCCTTCTGACGACGAACGGCCAGGAACTCCGACGACCACGCGCACGGTGTTTCACATGCCCCGAAGCAGATCTTCCTCATCAACCTTTCCAAGCCCATCACAATCCAAGCGCACCCACTTACGCTCCGATGGAAAAAGTCTACAGCGATATTCTAAACATGCCTCGAGACGACACCGAAGCCGACTTCAACTACGTCATCACGTTCATCGACGCCGCAACCAGATACGTCTGGCACTTCAATCT
This sequence comes from Closterium sp. NIES-67, assembly GCA_027943415.1. Lineage (NCBI taxonomy): Eukaryota > Viridiplantae > Streptophyta > Zygnematophyceae > Desmidiales > Closteriaceae > Closterium > Closterium sp. NIES-67. The sequence continues at coordinate 758,768 of BQMB01001448.1, read as the reverse complement.
CAAAACGCGCGATCAAGCCTTCGAGGCCTTCACCACATGGCTTCCAATCGCCGAACGAGAGTCAGGAACCAAACTCAAGAGTTTCCAGTCAGACGGTGCACTGGAATACCAGTCACAATGCTTCAGGACCTATCTCGCGGAAAGGGGAATCCGACGCCTGGTGTCTCTGCCCTATGCTCACCAGCAGCAGGGGGTAGCAGAACGCATGAACCGGACCTTGCAGACGACGATGCGAAAACTGCTTTTGGGGATGAGGCTGCCCAACGCACTGTGGCCAGACGCGATGACACATGCTGTTCACCTGCACAACCTGCTGTCCTCGTCATCACTTCCCAACAACGCATCACCGCACCTGTTGTGGACAAGAAAAAGGGGCAGCACAAAATTACTCCGCGTTTTCGGCTGCATGGTACAGTACAGACCCCACACAGCCCGAGCAGGACGCTTCTCACAAAGAGCTCGATGGGGACTACACCTCGGCATCGCAAAACATTTTCACGCGTGGAAAATTCTCGACATACAAGACAAAAACACGGTGGCATCACGCGATGTTATCTTCTACGAACGACTGACGCTGCAGCATTACCTGGACAACCTTGCCAACACACAAGACCCCACCGACGGCTTCGCGGGCCTTCGCTCCTTCGCTGACCATACTGCCGAGGCTGACGCAGCAGAAGAAGACGTACCTGGAGCCTCGGAAGCTGCCGAACCACTCCCATTCTGTTCCGTACCTGTTCCACTCGATGAAGAAAATCCCCTCGATAGCAACAACCTCGACACCTTTTACCACTTCGCCGACCAAGGTTACGCTACACCTCACCCCGTCGACACGAATATTTCGGAACGCATCGGCCCCAATTTCTTACCTGACCCCGAAGACGGTGACGAAGCAGCTTATTCCGGGAATGAAAATTCCCCTCGACACACGCCCACGGGACTCCAGATTCTAGGCCTCTGGGTCTCCGTCCAGAATCCGCCGCCGCCTTCTCCGCGAGAGCCTTCAACGTTGTCGCAGGCTCTGGGGGGGGAACATAAGGCAAGATGGAAGGAAGCAATGGAAAAGGAGTTAAAAGCTCTGCAAGACCGAGAAACATGGAAACTGGTACCTGCAACGAGCATCAACGGAAAAAACGTTCTCTCGGGGAAATGGGTGTACCGCATCAAGACCAACTCAGACGGTTCCATCGAACGATTCAAAGCTCGATGGGTCGTACGAGGCTTCGACCAACGATACGGAGCCGACTACACAGAAACCTTCGCTCCAGTCTCCCGTCACACCTCATTACGCATCCTACTCGCCGTCGCGGCCACGAAAAAACTGCCACTACGCCAAATCGATGTCGCGAATGCATTCCTATACGCACCTGTGGACGCTGAGATCTTCGTCGAACAACCCCACGGATTCATCAACGATCCCACGAAAATATGCCGACTGACAAAATCCCTATACGGGATCAAGCAAGCCCCGCGGCTCTGGCAGCAGCATCTCCACGGCCGTCTCGCAAAGATCGGCTTCCTACAATTACCGCATGACCAAGGGATGTACCGACTGCAGAAGGGAAGAGATTATGTTCTGCTCATCGTCTACGTCGACGACCTGCTCTACATCGGCTCCACTATCGACATCGCCACCTGGTTCGAAGGGGAGCTGAAAGAAGATTTAACTCTCACGGTGTCCGACGAAGTTACTCAGTACCTAGGACTGAACATCGTCGAAGACGACACGGCGTTCTACCTACACGCTGGAAAGTACTCAAGCACCGTCGCGAAGAAATTCGGTCTAGCACCGACTGCGGTCCCAACTCCCTACCGCTACGGGAACAACAGTAGCGCCTCCACAAAACTCCCCGCGAAACAAATCCAGGAGTATCAACAGAAGCTCGGCTGCCTACTATTCGCAGCAGTAACCTGCCGACCCGACCTATCCTATAGTGCGAGTCAGCTGGCGACACATCTGAAGCAGCCGCAACAGGAAGATCTCGAAGAACTCAATCGAGCGCTACTCTACTTCGTCTCCACGCCGACGATCGGGCTCACCTACAGCAAGACAACAACACCGTCCGTACAACTACTCGGATACGTCGACGCCGACCACGCGGGAGACAGCGAAAATCGACGGTCTAGGACGGGCTACATCTACCGACTAGAACCTATCGGAACTATCTCCTGGCAGTCGAGCAAGCAGGAGTTAATCGCACTATCCTCGGCTGAAGCAGAGTATATCGCCCTTTGTACTGCGACCAAGGAAGGACTCTACCTACGAGAGTTACTCGAAGAAGCGAAGATCGCGACCCTGCCCGCCTTCTCACTCCTCTGCGACAACCAATCTGCGATCAAAATCGCGAACAAGGACGGCTTCGCCAACCGAACCAAGCACATCGCCCTGCGGTACTTCTTCGTCAAGGATGAAATCGCGAAGGGGAGACTTCAACTCAGTTACTGCCCGACGACAGAAATGGCCGCAGATTATCTGACGAAGAAATTGGCGAAAGCAAAATTCGACTACTGCATGCTCCTAACCGGGCAAACAAACGTCACCGGATCTGAACACTCCAGCACTCCAGAAACGAAGGGGAGTGTTGGAAATATCTCAAGGACTTAAGCGTTTCTGAAGTGTAACACTGTACTCGAGGAAGATTACAGGGGAGCACGCGAGTCAACGGAGGTTACACGAGGGGGCGGACAAAGAATGCGAAAGGACTCGAAAGGTCGCAACTGGAGGTTGCGACTGACCGTTACAACATCACGGATGGTAACCGAAGCGGCAATCGAGTCGCTGTGCGACTCGATAAACCGTTCCTGTAACTGTATTCTACAACTGCTTTCTTATCTTCTATATATTGCTGTATGCTTGTTTCTTTAATCAATCACTTGTTCTCACATACTAGTACAAGGGTTCAACTGCCTCAACTTCCGCTGCACTACTCCAAGTCTCAAGTCTCTACAAGCTGGGACTTAGTCTCTGCAAAAGATCCTAAGGGCTTTTTCTCAGCCCAACAGACGCTAATGATTTAAATGCTCAGCTGATCTGCTGACATATCAATCACTCCCTACTCCCTCCCTCCCAACCGCGCCCCTCGGATGCCATCTGACGTGATGGCAAGGGGTGTTTTATCTCCCACCCTCGCATAAGACCAACCGGACCCGACCGGACCCGACCTGACTTTGCCCTACCAGACCCGACCGGACCGGACCCGACCGGACCCGACCTGAGCATGCCTCTCCTTACCTTCTTCGGACTTTGACTTGACTCTGAAGCATGCCTCTCTCGTGTCGCTCTCTCCCCCCCTGCTCTGGCACGCCTTCCTTACCTTCTTCTGACTTTGACTTGACTCTGAAGCATGCCTCTCTCGTGTCACTCTCTCCCCCCCTGCTCTGGCACGCCTTCCTTACCTTCTTCTGACTTTGACTTGACTCTGAAGCATGCCTCTCTCGTGTCGCTCTCTCCCCCCCTGCTCTGGCACGCCTTCTTTACCTTCTCGATGACTATGGTTGGTGGTGCATGCCATGCGTGCATTTGCGAGCTCTAGGTGCTTCCTCACGTGATCATGGATGAAGGTGAGATGCTGATGGAAGTTGTCAGCGGGTGTGATGTCGACACGAGTGGGGACATTGGGATGTTGACCGTACAGTGCCAAGAACGGTGACATGCCTGTGGACGAGTGATGCATGTTGTTGTAGGCGAACTCGGCCATGCTCAGCTTCTTGTCCCAAGCTGCTGCATTGTGCACGGTGATGTTGCGAAGTATCTGTTCAAAGGTCTGGTTGACACGCTCTGTCTGCCCATCTGTCTTTGGGTGGTAAGCCGATGACATGGCTAGGCGAGTCCAAAATAGAGCGAAGAGCTGCTTCCAAAACTTAGAGGTAAAAAGAGGATCGCGGTCTGAGATGATGGAATCTGGAAATCCGTGCAATTCGACTACATTATCTACGAACAGTGTCGCCGCTTCCTCTGTTGTAACCTAGCCGTGCGTGGGGATAAAATGCCCTACTCTAGAGAACTTATCCACTACGACGAAGAGGGCGTCATGACCCCTAACTGTCCGCAGTAGAGCCATGATGAAATCCATCGTAACTATCTGCCAAGGACGGTCGGGTGGTGGAATCGGTTGGAGGAGTCTGGCTTTACGCTGGCGAGGGGATCTGGTGCGCTGGCATGTATCGTACGAGCGAATATAATCCTCTACGTTGCTTGCAAGCCCTGTCCAGAAGTACGTGCGACTAAGCGTCTTGACTGTCTTATCAGCCCCGAAATGACCTGCACTAACTACATCGTGCGCCTCTGAGAGTAGGAGTTGGTGAAGAGGGCGGTAGGCGGGAACCCAAATCCGGGAGGTACCCTTCCAAATGTAGACACTACCCTGCACCTCTGCTCCTACGGGCAGCTGCGGGTGTTCGGGATCTACCGTGTATCCGTGCTTGAAAAGTGTTGTGAGAAGTGGATGGCAAGCAGTGACTGTGAGACTAGCGACCTGACAACTAGGGCGAGTGAGTGGATCTGCTGGGTTGCGCACACCTGGCTTGTACTCTATATTGTAGTGGAAACTTCCCTCCATGAACTCCATCCATCTAGCCTGGCGGCGACTCAGCTGCGGTTGTGACTTAAGAAACCTTAGCGAGCAATGGTCCGTGCGTATGATACTATCTGCCCCATCTAGGTAAGACCTCCATACCTTGTACGCGTGGATGATTGCTAGCGCTTCCTTGTTGTGGATCAGATAGTTCAGCTCCGCTCCTCTCAGCTTGCGCGACTCGTATATGATCGGCTGCAACCCCCGGCCTTGGTCCTGAAGAAGCACTGCTCCAATGGCCTGATCTGATGCGTCGGTCACTACCACGTATGGGCGAGTCGTATCGGGGTATGAGAGAGTCGGTGACGACGTGAGAGACTGCTTCGCCTTCTCCAACGCCTACTGCTATGCTGGACACCAATGGAACTTGACGCCCTTACAAAGTAGGTTGGTGAGTGGACTAGCGATGGATGCGTAACCCTGAACGAATCGGCGGTAGTATTTTGCGAACCCAAGAAAGCTATGCTGTTCTTTGACCGAGGTAGGAGTTGTCCACTGCTGCACTGAAGCGATCTTCTTCGGGTAAGTTCTAACGCCAATAGCGGATACGATATGGCCTAGAAACTTGACCTCTGGAAGGAAGAACCCCCACTTCGATTGCTTAGCGTACAGTTGCTCCTTTTGCAAGACCTCAAAGATTTTCAGCAGGTGCTCTAAGTGCTCCTCTGGTGTCCTAGAGTAGACTAGGATGTCGTCTAAGTAGACTACGATGAAGGAACCGATGAACATTGCTAACACACTATTCATGAGTATCTGGAACGTTGCTGGAACGTTGGTCAATCCGAATGGCAAGACGCTGAACTCGTACAACACCGACTTCGTACGGAACGCTGGCTTATCCTGATCCTCCGAAACTACTCGAATCTGGTGATAACTTGAACGAAGGTCGATCTTAGAGAAGATTCTATCGCCCTGCACTGCATCTAGAAGTTCCTCAACCCTCGGCACTGGAAACCTATTCTTGATGGTGGTGGCGTTCAATGCTCGGTAATCAATACACATCCTTAACCCCCCGTCCTTCTTAGGTGCGAATAGGATCGGTGCTGCCCAATGAGATCTAGACGGCTGGATGAAACCGTGCGCTAGGAAATGCTTAACCTCGTTTCATCATCTCCTCTGTCTCAGCTGGACTCAACCTCCACTACGGCTTTTGCTACTGGTCTGCTCCCTGGCTCTAACTCTATTCGATGGTCCACTGCTCGGCTAGGAGGTAACCCTGGGGGCAACTTGTCGGGAAAGACGTCTACAAAATTTACTAAGAGTGCACTCACTTCAGCGGGAAGATTCTTCTTCTCTCCAACTGCTGCACTCCCTCCTTTCTCCTCCTCAAAGAATACTGCGAAGATCCGTGCCGCTCGCTTCACCAGCTGCCGCACACGAATAGCGACGATGATAGCTGCAGAGGATTTGGCCGCATCGCTCCACTTTGGCAGCTCCCCGAACTCCCCATCCACCTTGATGCTGCAGATGCCCTGAGCCCAATCGAACAGAGTCGTTACCGCCCGTAACCAATCTCTACCGAAGATGAATCGTAAACGTCCAGCGTCGCAGAATCAAAATCTCGTCTAACTGTGATCGGTCGAAGCACTACGCGCAACTTGTGGATGACTGGACCTATGTGAAGAGACGTCTGATCTACCATGGAAGCGTCCTTGAAGTCGCAAGACGAATCCACTTCACGATTGAGTCGACTAACTAGCGATGAAGAAACAAACGAGTGACTCGATCCGCTATCTACGATAATCTAAATTGTAACTCCACGAAGCTTCTCGAGAAGCACGACTGGCTGATCAACACCGTCTACCTCGTTCAGCGTAGATGACACCTCTAGAGGCGTCTCCTCTACGTGGGTAGACTGGGCAGGTACGGAAGCCTACACACCAGCTAACGACCCGCTATCTACTGGCGGTTTGCGTTTCCTTGCTGCCGCTCCGTAAGCTGAGGACAGTCCCGCTTCATGTGTCCCGACTTTTATAAGTAGTGACAGTTTCCTCTAAATCCTGGTCGCTGTGAGCTATCATTGTTAACTGCACCAATCTGCATGGGCGATGGTCCGTCCCTCGAGCGAGTATCATTGATCGAATTCTTGTAACTCCTATCGCGATTGTCACGACCCTGTCGGCTTCGTACTGCGTCGACGCGTTCTGCTGCTGCAACTCCTCGAAGGTGGACAATCCGTGAATAGCTATGACTTCTGCTACGTCCGACCTTAACCCCTCGAGGTACCGATCGCGCATCTCTGCTTCCGTGATGTCATCTATTTCATTGCAGAGGCTCAAGAACCGTCGTGTGTACTCCTAGACGTTTCCTTTCTGACAGAAATGACGTAGACGCTTCCTAGCAGCTTCGGAGGCATTCACCAAATCGAATCTAGCTTTCAACACGGCTTCAAATCCTCCCCATGTGGTTGGAACCGTGGTAACACCCAAAGCTAGACTACCTAAGCTCGAAGTTGCAGCTGCATTCCCCTCGCTTTGCTGATGCCTATCTACGTGAGCCCTTCTTACAGCAGTTTGTGTGAGTTGGTGCCACCACTCCAAGGCCGGGCCCCTCAGCAGCGTCACAGAGTACTCGACTCGCTGCTGCGCATCCGCCTCTTGCACCTTGCTCGCGTTGAAGTAGTTGTTGAGATAAAGATCCACGTCTGCACGTTTGCGTCGCGATGGCTTGGGTCGAACGGCTCCGGCTTCTGCGGCTTCATCGTCGTTCGGGGTTCCGGCAGCGCTTCTGCGACAGTTGACGTGTTGGGTGCAGGAGTTGGTGCAGCATGGCCAAGGGGGTTAGAAGAAGCCAATTTACGAAGCTATTGAATTTCAACCCATACCTGACGATTTTCAAGCGTCAGTGCCTCGAGTTGTTGCATGAGGGTTGCAAGCGCGTTGCCCAAGTCTTGGGATTGAGTTGCCATGGCGTTGTCCATGGTCAGCTCGACGACTCCAAGTCTGCAAGTCGGCAACGCGGGACGATGCCGTCGTAGTCTCGTCGTCGACGGTCGCTCGTTGGAAGTCTCTCCCCACCAAGCTCTGATACCAAGTGTTAGGCCGCTTGGCCTAAATCCGCTAGAGAATAGCGGAGTTGGTTAAATCGAGGAAAATGCGCGGCGTAAGATTTTGGCGAAGAAGTTGTTGGCAAAGTATGCGAAGAAGTAACCGAGTAAATGATTGATGATATTGGCGAATACAAGCAATTTTTATATGGCATGCAAGGACGGTTGTGGGAAAATGGTTTGTGGGACAAAATGGGATTACGTGGCGAAACGAGTTGGATTGTGATGAGATAAGGTTGGGATGGGATGAACGGTGCTGTTAGGGTAAATACCCTGTGAAAAGTAAACTATCCTGTAACAAGGGCAATCTCGCGAAGTGTTTTCGTTATAGCGAGACACTAGGGCAAAACGAACCTCCTCAAACCACATCATTGCACCGCAACAAAATGAGCTCTCGTGACTCGCGCCGGCAAACCTCGCTCATGGAAGAGCCGCTTGTTCCACGCGTGTGCATGAGGCCAGGGAGACTCGAGGCGAGTCGAGCTCGCCTCCATTGCTCTCCTAAACTCGATCGTCATAGAACTAGTCGATAATCCTGATGTCGGCTATCCTGAATTCGATTATCCTAAAGTCGAGTATCCCAGATTCCATTTTCCTGGATGCGTTACTCTGGGAACCGAAGGACGTGTGTAGTTGCTTTGGAATTATTGTCTAATTCAGATTTAGGGTTGTCAATAGAAGCTAGGGTTGTCGAAGGAAGCAGAGGAAGAGAGGGAGCGGGAATGAGGGTCGCGACAGAAGCATGAGGAAGGGCCAAGTATGGCGGTATGCTTTCTAGGAGCAGCACCGAGAACGATAGAAGCTAGGGGGGTGGCTGGCCGTCGTGGCAGGGAGGAGGCGGGCGTTTCTTCAGATTGCCGCCGTGCCATTTGTTGCTGGGTCGCTGCTCAGGTGTGTTATTGGAAGGGAGAGGGAGGGGGGGGAGAAGGCGGGCATTTCAGGCGGGCCTCCTTCCCCCCTTCCTGCTCTGGCATGCGTCGTTAATGGGAAGGGGAGGGGGGAATGAGGGGGGCGTTTCAGATTGCCGCCTGCCATTTGTTGCTGGCTCGGTGCTCAGGTGTGTGCAGACAGAAGGGAGAGGGGAAAGGGGAGGGGAGAGAGGGGGGAAGGGAGGGTGGTGGGCAGGGGAAAGGGAGTTTTTTTCATGGCGACCTCAGTGCTCAATGGGATGCCTGTTCTTTACTGAATCAAGTTTAAGAAGAGTCTCAATTGTCTCTCCTGCTTCCTCACACTCTCACATTCCCACATTCCCACATTCCCACATTCTCCCATTCTCACATTCTCACATTCTCCCATTCTCACATTCTCACATTGTCACATCCTTCCTTGCTGCACTCCTTACAATCTCCCCCACTTGCTCCCCTTTTTTTCTCCTTCTCTTCACCTTGGTTGCATTCTTAGTACTTCCGATTACACTGCAATGCGCCTCATTGCACCGCGCTGCACCCCATTGCACCTCATTTATTTCTCCACGCAACCTCCCTCCAGTCCGTTGCAGCACAGTGCTGCAGCATCTGCCATGTGGCACATAGTGACTGGCCGGGATCTTGTTGGGGTTGGTCTAGGGGTCGTATCCAGCACCGTTCCTCTCCCCTACTGTAGCAACAGCAGCAGCCGCCGTAGCAGCTGTAGGAGCAGCTGCTGCCTCGTCAGCCGCCACACCCGCTGCCACATTAGCTGTCACATCTGCGCTGACCATGCGACCAGGCACAGCTGTGCTGCATCAAGTGTGGTTCATTGTGCGTCCAGTGTGGTTCGTTGTGCTCGTGTTGGCGGGTGGTGCTGTGGAGAGGCTCACTGGGCTCGCCTCGGGAGTTGCTTTCGAAAGGGATTGGGTGATTGTTGTGAGTGTGAGTGAGAGTTGGTATAGTAGTGAGTGTGAGCGAGACTGGGTGATAGCAGTGAGGGTGAGAGAAAGTGAGTATGAGCTGGATAATGCTCGTGGTGGTGGGTGGTGCGGTGGAGTGGCTCCCTGGTCTGGCATCAGGAGTTGCCTTTGAGCGAGACTGGGTGATAGTGGTGAGTGTGAGACAGGGTGGTGATTGCGTGTGTGCTAGAGTGGGTAGTAGTGGTCTAGCACACACTCTAGCACACCTGCACACCTGCACCAGCATAGTTGGTTCGTTGTGCTCATGGTGGCAGGTGCTGTTGGGAGGATGACTGGGCCTTGAGCGAGGGTGGGTGATAGTGGTGAGTGTGGGCTAGCCAGTCGACCAATGCCTTCGGATCAACCATCCCCAAGCCACCCTCCTTCCGTGGTGTGCAGTGCACAGCACGTTTCGCTCTAGAGGGCGAAATGGTTGTCTGCCAAACCGAAGCTCTTCCGCCCGACGTGATATTGTGGCCGAGTCTCAATGCTTGCTTCCAGATCACCTCTGGCGCCGGGTGCACCTGCGCATGACGTAGAAAGATTGGCATAATATAACTGTTGTTCAAGTCTTCAAGTCTTCAAGATTGGCTTCAAGTCTTCTTCAAGCTCCTCAAGTTCACACCACTACAAAGGCTCCTTGTTAAGATTCATGTTCTATGATTCTAGAGATGGTATTATCATGCTACCTTTCTTCCTAGACTACTATGAGTGGTCTCTCTCTCATGCATGTCCTTGTATCTACCATGGATTATAAGGCTTGTGCTATACCTTATTTCATATAAGTTTATGCTCTCAAAGTTCTCTCACAAAGCTCCTAGTTTAGTAAAGTATTCAAGCACTAGTCCATCTTATACCCAACTTGAGTATAAGGTGCATCATTAAGCCACAAGCTTGTAGGAAGACTCTCTTCTTCAACACTCAACCTTATGGCATCTTCACTCTTCAAGTACAAGACACTTTCTTTCAACACCACATCCAAGATTGTGGTCTTATCCCAAGCTCAAGACCCTTTCCCAAGTGCAAGTCTTCCTCTATCAAGAATCACTCCCAAGATTCTACGTCTCCTCCACTTTGTGAGACGCACATAAGTAAGTCTTTCACTCTTCTTCACAAGCATCTTTCCCTCGACATGTCCCATTTTACTCACTTGAGATCCTCTTTATTTCTTTACAAGCACATTATAATCTTATTTATATGTGCTACAGTTCTACTGTTGCACTCTTGTCCTATACGACCGTACAATCATACTCTTTTGTCTTTATTTCAATTCTTAATTGGTATCAGAGCCCGTATTATCCTCATTTCTTGCTTCTGCAAAGCTCATTATATATATATACAGATATATATATATACATATATATACATATATATATATATACATATATATACATATATATATATATATATATATATTTTTTTTTAAGGGGGGGGGGGCATAATAGGCTCTACGCTCACCCCCCTACTTCTCCATGCCTCCCACAGTGAAGTACGACAATCAGAAGGGCACCACTTCACAAGAGGAATCTAGCTCTTTCGAAGTGAGCGGCGCCAAGACAAGCGGAGGTGATACCACATTAACTCCGTCTCATCCTAATCCCCCCTATATCCAAATGTCTACTCCTTCAGCTCTTATTACCAAGCTAGAAGTGCCACGCTTCAATAGAAAGGACTTCCAAGCATGGAGTATCCATTTCCAATTGGCCGCCACTCTCCTAGAGTGGTGGCCCATTTATTATGGTTCTCTTTCTCCTCCTTCCACTGAAGCCCCTCAAACTGAACAGTCGGCATGGGTAAAGAAGAATGACGAAGCCTACCTCTATCTTCTCAACTCAATTCAAGACCAGTACGCCAAGTCGCTACTGACATGCACCAGTCATCGCGACAGTGCGAAGCGAGCGTGGAAGAGGCTAAAAAGGCTCCATCAACCACGCACCGAGAGCACGAAGGCGGAACTGTGGGGTAAAATCTCCAACTTGCGAATGGAGCAAAAGGAGGCAATCCCCGAGTACTTGGAGCATGCGGAGATCCACTTCAGCGACGCCGAAGTCATCGGAGTTGTCGTCCTAGAGGAGCTCTTCCTCACCATCCTGCTTGCTGGACTTACACCCGAGTGGACCCAGATGAGGAGCACAATTGAAGCCTTTCCTGAGGAGCAAAAATCTCGCGACTTCATCTTCAACACCCTCATTGGAAAGTATCAGACCCGCGCGCTAGCCAAGACTAAGGAAGAGAACAACAAGTCAAGGTGGACCACTGATGTGTCTACTTAAGGTCATGGCAACTACAACATAGGCAAGAACCAGCAGTCACAACCGAGTAAGTCCTCCAACCAATCCATTCTTGGTCGTTTTCCCTCGTTCAATTCATCTCCCAACCATCTCTTCTCTTCAAATTCATCCCAGTTCATCAAGCCTCGGTCTGGCAAGTTCAATTATGCATGTCAATTCTGTCATGAATGGGTCCACCCTTGGTTCAAGGGCCCTCATAAGCTGCCGAATTGGACCACTCCACCTCACATGCTCACAGCCAAGGGTAGAGTTGCTCTATCTCACGCTATGAGCTCTCAATCTGAGCCTGCTCAACTCCCCTCGTCTCAACCCTCTAACCCACAACATTTCTTCCAGCAACCCTTTCCTTATCCTAATCACCCCATGCAGCCATACCCAATTTTATATCCTCCACCAGTGCAAGGCTACTTATTTACGCCTCAACAGGCCATACGATTTACGACCCCCAACTCTGCCCCCTCTTCTTCCTCCCAATGTACTACTCAAGGCATCAGCTTTGCCATGACTACCGCTGCTCCTTCCTCTTCATTCGATCCAAGCTACTGGTACTTGGACAGTGGGTGTGACCAACACATGACACCCAATTCCTCTCTTCTTCATTCTCTTATCCCCACATCCATCCCGTCAGTCACAGTTGCCAACATGGAGTCCACTCCCACTGCAGGCGAAGGAACACTCACCTTTCTCAACCCGGCCAGCAAGCCTGTCTCCATCGCAGGTGTTCTCTTGGTCCCCAACCTTGGAGCCAACCTGCTGTTAGTGGGACAACTCGAGGAGAAAGGTTGCACTGTTTCTGTGAGAGTACGACCTCGTTACACCACTTGGCCTTTTCCATATTTCATCTTCATTTCATTCCTCTTTTTATCTCATCTCTTGTGGCCTCATATTTCCCATTTTTCCTTATCCTTTGGTTTCTTCCTTTATTATTATTATATCACCGACCAGGCATGGAATGTTCTAGACACGCTATCTAGCGTAATCCTGCCGTAATCCCTTAAAGCCAATAGCCTCGCGTGGCTATACGCAGGGTGATTCTATTTTCTAGAAGGGTCTATTCCTTTAGATAGGATAAACCTGGTTACCTGATGTACTCTGGAAGTATAAAAGCGCCTTGTACTGATCGATAGTGCAATCGATCCTCGAGTCATTCGATCCTGTGACACTTGGTAATCAGAGCTTTTCTCACTCGGCCGCGCTCAACAAAGCAGCAGCAGCGGGAAAACCTGCTTCAAAAAACCGCCGGGGGCGACCAATTCGACGCCGATTCTGGTAAGCACCAGCTCCGCGATTTTCGAATTACCCCCTCCGTGCGTGTTTTGAACAGGATGGCAACCTTCGACAACGCCGAGGTTACCCAGCAGCTCTTCGCGCGCATCGCAGCCCTTCAGGAGGAAATGCGAGCGGATCGCGAAGCGTGGCGAAACCAGTTCGAGCGAGTAACTCGACTCGCCGGAGCGCAGCACGAGACGACAACGGCGACGACGCAGCAGTCGCAGCAATTTCTCGAGGCTCCAAAACCGCGCCCACCTGAGCCGTTCGATCCGAGCGAACGAAACTCCGACGCCCGCAGATGGATCGCCGGGATGGAGATCTACTTCGCAGCCGTCGGATGGAGCTCGCCAGTCTGGGACGGTCAACGTGTACGACTCGCGGCGACACTGATGCGAGGGCCGGCACTCGAGTGGATTGGCGGTAACAGCACCTTCATCCACGGTGAAGCCACGTGGCAGCAGTTCCGCGCCGACCTGCTGAAACGATTCGAGCCGATAAATTCAGGTTTCCTTGCCCGCGAAAAAATTCATCGCCATCGACAGTTCGGGAGTGTAGCACAGTACACGCAGCAGATGGAAGAATTTTATAACCGAATTCCCGACCTGACCGAAGGGGAAAAAGTGCAATCATACCTCGCAGGGCTGAAGACCGAAGTCAAACGACAGGTGGCAGCGTCAAACTACGCGAGCTACAGTGACGTCGTTTCGGCCGCGGAGCGCTTCGACATGGTCAACGCCGGAACACGATGGACGCACGTCGGCAGTACGCGACAGGGCGACCGCTCGGCTCACACCACGTTCGCCGACCCGATGGAGATCGACAGATTCGACGGGCGGCCACGTCCAAAAAACACCAATTACACGTGTGATTTTTGCGGGGTGCCGGGCCACCGAATCTTCGACTGCAACAAAATGAAGGCCGCACGCGCAGAGTATCGGGCACGCAACAGTGGCGGAAATCTTCCGGCCAATCAGAAGCCAAAAAATGGGAGTCGCCAGTGATTGCGGATCTAGCTGGCGAAAATAAAAAGATCCGAAAGCGGCCGCGGGATTCCGGGAAAATCAACTTCGACGAAGCTGATTCGACGCGAGAAGGAGGAAATGATGGGGGAAAATCTCCACCTCACGACCAGTCTTCGCCAGGGAAAATCGCCGAGGAAAAATCAGACTCCGCGAAAAAAGACTCTGCCGAGACGGGGAAACTCCTTGAAGACCCAAGAAATTATAAGAATTCGTTAAAGCTATCCTATAAAGATGCTTTAATGAAAACTTATGATTTTCGAGGGGCTAGAGCCTTGGAGAAAATACGGGAGGGACTCCAAAAGAAGCAGAAAGCTGTGGAGATTATACCGGTACCGGACAACTTGGGGACCAAATTAAGGAGTGTGGAAAGAAGCCGACCTTTCCACGGAGTCAACGTCCTCTCCCGACACCAGCCCACAACGACTACCCGCTCCCCAGGGAAGACGTCGGTGGAGCTGAAACAGCTCAAGAGGAAGCTGGGGGTCTACAAGAAGCTGCAAAAACCCCGAACCCCTTCAACGGATGCATCCAGTTCTTCGGCATCAACGACACGCACAGTCGTCAAGGAAACTCCGGGCCCTGGAGAAGCGCCGTTCTCCAAGCAGCCTTGGCCAGCTGCTAGCTCAGGAGCAGATAGCAACGAAAAGGTGTGTACGGATTATTGGGATGTACCCTATGACCCCATTAATGAAACCATCTTTGGGTACTCCGAGCAACGCCCGCCTCTCGTGCTCGAGGTCATCTGCAAAGGACGACGCCTCCAAGCACTCGTGGACAGCGGAGCGTCTCACACCGTCTGCGACAAGGCAGCAATCGACCGACTTCGAGAAGAGTACAAGCCTTCGGGATTTTCTGCAACGATGGTGGATGGCAGCAAGTTACCAGTGCACGGCGAAGCAGTGTTACACCTACAAATTGGACCACTGCGCTGGAGACCGGCACTCCCCATCACCAACATCAAAGGGCTTGACTTGATCTTCGGGCGAGACTTCCTGAAAAGATTCAACCCCGAGATCAACTGGGTAAACCGCACCGCAAGCATCTACAACAGTGGACGGAGAGTGCAGCTACCCAACTGGGACGATACAGGAGATATCCCAGTGGAGACACTCGCACGATTCGAGAAGGACGTGAAACGAACCGACACCGGGTTCCTGGCAATAGCGACAGAGGTGGAAGACGGCAAGGAGAAGATCTCGGAACCTCCAGGAAAAATCAAGGAATTGCTGAAGGAGTTCCAAGACATTCTTCCTGACGACCTACCGAACGAGCTACCGCCATACCGCACACATCAACATGAGATCGTGGAGGAACCAGGTTCGAAGCCGACCTTCCGAGCACCATATCGGCTAAGTCCTACGGAGCTGACCGACATGAAGAAACAAATCGAGTATCTCCTGGCCAAAGGACTCATCCGACCATCTACTTCACCATACGGTGCCCCAGTACTCTTCACCCCGAAACCGGACGGAAGCCTGCGCATGTGTATCGACTACCGAGCTCTTAACAAGCAGACCATCAAGAACAAGTATCCGATACCACGAATCGATGACCTGCTTGACCAGCTTCGGGGAGCTACGGTATTTTCCAAACTGGATCTGCGGTCCGGATACTGGCAGATACGGATGGCGGACAACTCTATCCACAAAACTGCTTTCCGAACTCGGTACGGATCGTACGATATCTGGTAATGCCGTTCGGACTCACCAACGCACCGGCAACTTTCCAAGCCGAAATGAACCACATTCTACGACCACTTCTGGACGAGTGCGTGGTGGTGTACCTGGACGACATCCTCATCTACTCGCGCGACATGAAGCAACACGTCGAACACCTGCGACGCGTCTTCGAAATTCTTCGACGAGAACGATTCTACGTCAAACTGTCCAAGAGCGAATTCGCCCTTGAAAAGGTCCAATTCCTAGGACACATGGTGAGCGCTCAAGGAGTTCACGTCGACCCCAAGAAAATCGAAGCCGTACGTACGTGGAAGACACCCGAGAACGTGAAGGAGTTGCAGCAGTTCCTAGGCTTCGCTAATTACTACAACAGGTTCGTGCCACAGTATGCGAAACTCGCGGCACCACTCACGAATCTGTTGAAGAAGAACACGCCCTACAAATGGGAGCCGAAGCACCAGGAAGCCGTGGAGCAACTGAAACAAGCACTGACATCCGCACCGGTACTCATCTTGCCAGATCCCGAACGTGACTACGTCATTGAAGCAGACGCCAGTGATCAGGCCGTGGGGGCAGTCTTGATGCAAGACCAGGGGAATGGACTGCAACCAATTGCCTACCTCAGCAAGAAACTACACGGGGCAGAACTAAACTACCCGATACACGATAAAGAGGCTCTTGCTATTGTCATCGCCTTCAAAGCATGGAGATGTTATCTCGAAGGACGCAGAACAACCGTCTACACCGACCACTGCAGCCTGAAATACTTGAAGACACAACCTAACCTTTCCAGGCGGCAGGTCCGGTGGATCGACTTCCTCGAGACGCACTTCCACTACGACATCGTGTACAAGCCCGGCCACAAGAACAAAGCAGACGCTCTCAGCCGGCCTGCACACGTTGCCGCTATTCAGGCTGAAGGGATGAATCCACTACTCAAGGGACTCTTCACACACGGGTACGCCATCGACCCCGAAATTCCCTTGGCAGAAAAACGACACCTGCTACAGTGGGACAGTGACATCGCGTACCGGAAAGGATCAACGAAAATTTGGGTACCCTATTACCCTCCTTTGCGCCAGTTACTACTCGAAGAATACCACGACGTCCTATACGCCGGCCACTTCGGTAGCAACAAAACGCTGACCGGTATCGCGAAGCACTACTACTGGCCCCACTTGGCAGACGACGTTCAGAAGTTCGTCACCTCGTGTGATACATGTCAACGGATGAAGAGCAGTAAGCAGAAGAAAGCAGGACTGCTACAGCCTCTTCCCGTCCCAGAACAACCATGGCAAGTCGTTAGCCTGGATTTCATCACCGGGTTACCACCTACCACCAGCGGTCATGACGCGATCCTCGTCGTCATTGACAAGTTCTCCAAAATGGGACACTTCATCCCGACACACACGACAGCACGCACCGAGCAGACAGCACAGCTCTTCGTTCGTCACATCATCTCACAGCATGGCATCCCAACCACACTCATTTCCGACCGAGACCCCAAGTTCACCAGCAAGTTCTGGAAGGAACTTATGTCTCTGCTCGGCACCAAACTCGCCATGTCATCCGCATATCATCCGCAGACAGACGGACAGACCGAGCGCCTTAACCAGATTGTTGAGCAACTCCTCCGAGCCGCCTGCAAGGACGAGATCTCCAAATGGGACTTGCATCTCCAAATAGAGTTTGCCTACAACAACGCTACACACGCCGCTACGGGACAGACGCCGTTCTTCCTCTGCTACGGACGCCACCCACTCACACCACAGAAACCGCCAACACCAGCAACAGTCCAACCTGCACACGACTTCATCACAACCATGCATCAGCTTTGGGATCGGACCCATAAGCGCCTCCTTGACATTCAACAGCAACAGAAGCGCCAGGCCGATCGCCATCGCAACGACCACACCATCACGGTGGGGGACCAGGTGCTTCTCGACACCCGTAACCTGGACATCAGCCATCTCCCATCTAAACTTCGACCTCGCTTCTGCGGGCCCTTTCTCGTTGAAGCACAGGTCACTCCTGTTACCTTCCGCTTACGCCTGCCAGCTACCTGGAAGATTCACAACGCCTTCCATGTCCAACTTCTGAAGCCCTATCGGGATCCTAACACGATCTTCGTCGGACGCCAACCGCCGCCGCCGCCACCCGTCCTCGTCCAAAATGAACCCGAATACGAGGTCGAGTCCGTGCTTGCACACCGCCGTCGTCGGAATGGTACCGTGGAGCTTCTTATTCGCTGGAAGAGTTATGATCCTTCTGAGGACAGCTGGGTCTCTGAGACCGACATGGGTAACGCCCGTCGTCCTCTGCATGACTACCTTGTCAAGCAGGGTGTTACTTCTACCACCCAGCTTTGAGGGGGGGAAGTGTGAGAGTACGACCTCGTTACACCACTTGGCCTTTTCCATATTTCATCTTCATTTCATTCCTCTTTTTATCTCATCTCTTGTGGCCTCATATTTCCCATTTTTCCTTATCCTTTGGTTTCTTCCTTTATTATTATTATATCACCGACCAGGCATGGAATGTTCTAGACACGCTATCTAGCGTAATCCTGCCGTAATCCCTTAAAGCCAATAGCCTCGCGTGGCTATACGCAGGGTGATTCTATTTTCTAGAAGGGTCTATTCCTTTAGATAGGATAAACCTGGTTACCTGATGTACTCTGGAAGTATAAAAGCGCCTTGTACTGATCGATAGTGCAATCGATCCTCGAGTCATTCGATCCTGTGACAGTTTCCTTCACTAGTGGTTCCGTGCGGATTCGCGCAGAGTCGGGATTCATCATTGCACGTGGTGAGCGAGCGGGATGCCTTTACCGCCTCCAACTCGATGTGAACCCGGAGTACCATCGCCTCCACGGCTATACCGCCGCTGCAGCCACCACTGTCAAGCCACATCCAGGTATGTCCACTATTCCCCAAATGTGGCATTATCGTCTAGGTCACCCAGGAGAGTCAGCCATGAAGTCCATCACGGCTCATGCAAGCCTGGAAGGCCGCTGCATCACCTCAAGTTCCCAGTCATCCTCATCCTCCTCGTCTCTTTGTCCCACCTGTGTTGAAGCAAAGCATGCACGTCATCCTCATCCCCCCATCAATGTGCAAGTGTCAAGTCCCCTAGAGCTGGTCCATAGTGACATTGTTGGTCCAGCTTGCACACTCAGTTGCACAGGCATGCGCTTCATTATGACACTCATTGATCACAAGACACGCTTTGCATGGTTCTTTCTTCTTGTCTCAAAAGACCAAGTCCCTGATGCATTTCAATTATGGCAAGTCTACATTGAGAGGCAAACCAGCCTCAAAGTCAAGGCCCTACATTCCGACTGAAGGGGGGAGTACATGGGTAAGTCATTCCAGTCTTATCTCTCATCCCTTGGCATTTGTCATAACCTTTCGTGTCCATATACCCCGCAGCAAAATGGCATTGCTGAGAGGTTTAACCGCACCTTGCAAGAAATTGCAAGATCCCTTCTCCTCCATATGAAGCTAGGTGATGCATGGTGGGGAGACGCAGTGAACCACGCTGTTCAGCTCAAGAACCGATGGCCAACTGCTGCCCTTCCAACAGGTATAACCCCGTATGAAGCATGATATAGGGCAAAGCCCGATGTTACCATGTTTAGGGTGTTTGGGTGCATGGGGCAGTATCGCATTCCTGATGAGAAGAGAGGAAAGTTTGAGATTTTAGACATGATGGGGGATGCACCTTGGGGTGAGCATGGAAAGCAAGGGCTGGATGCTTAGGGATCCTCTCCTCTCTAGGGAGATTGTGAGCAGGGACGTGATCTTTCAAGACATGTCCCTTGCTCAATGGAAAGCAAAATTTCTCCCTCCTTCTACCTCTCTCAAAGATTCCTCCCCCACTCCAACAGAGTTTGTCCCCACAGCAACAGTGGAACATGCATCTTGTGCACCAGACCCATTCACATCTCATCCTGCTCCTGAGCCGTAGCTGAATCCGCCAACCTCATTACCAAAGCAGCAAGAACGCGCGCAGTGCCTGTTACCGATCGATGACACGTCTCTACTCCAATCTTCATCGCCGCTGCCGTCACCCCCAGAGTCAACACATGAGCAGTTACGAGCTTCAGTCGATTCATCTGCAGATTCAGCGTCTTCATCACCCGCTGAAAGTCTCTAGACAGTCCCATTTGCAACAGATCTGCTTCCTCCCTCCGATCGTGTGGCGGGACCAGTTCCAGTGACAACGCCTACTCCCACCCCACCAAGCGTCCCGAGTGGCAACACGAGTCAGCAAGGTGTCCGTGAGAATGCAGAGCGGCCTAAGAGAGTGCAAAAGCCCGTACAACGCATGAACCTCGCAGTTGGTGCGATCTTCCCTGTCACACCCAGGTGCACAAAGTCTCACTGCATGGAGTGCAAGGTAGCTGCCATATGTCATGCCATCAGCTGTCTCCCACCTGAGCCATCCACGCATAAGCAAGCAATGGTTGGTGCTCAGAGAATGGGTAAAGGCAGAGAGAGAGGAGATAGACAGTCTCCTTGCACAAGGCACATGGGTGAAGGCACTATTCCCCCCTGGTAAGAAAGCACAGAAGGTCAAGTGGACATATAGAGTGAAAGAGAAGGGAGATGGTACCCTTGACAAGTACAAGGCATGCTTGGTAGCAAAAGATTTCTCACAGATTCCAGGTTCGGACTACAATGAGACATTCTCAGTTGTAGCCAACTACACCACAGTCAGGTGCCTCTGGGTGATGGCCACAATGAAGGATCTTCATATCCATCAAATGGACGTGCCATGGTTTGTGGGGTCAGACATTCGTGCTATGAAGATAACTGTGATGTTGGTCAGCTTCACTGATTTGAATCTGGACATTTCAGAGATGGGTGTTGCATGGAGGCCCACGAGGTCGAGGAATCGGTCATCTACCAGAATATAGGCGTGGCGATCGACGACGAACATAGCAGTGTTCAATGCTTCCACATAGTCCATAAATATGTGCGACACGGTTAGGGCGAGCTAGTAAATATTCCGCGCATACATGTTATGAGCAAGCATCTATTGCTGAAGTAACATCCCCCACAAATACAGCACGATACTTACATTGGGAGTCATGAGCGTGTCGCTCGAGTGCCTCCAATGCACGGGGGGGTTGCGTGTGCGCTCCGCGTCGTACAGTGGCACTTTGTTTTCGAGTGATATGATGAGTGGGATGTTTGTGTGTGTCTCGATCGCATTGACCAACGTGCAAATTGTGAGACGGTCTTTAGGAAATTCAGCACGCAGAACATGGATATAAGGAGAAGTGCATTCAGGGTCTTTATAAGTATGGAGATCAAACACGCCCAATGCGTAAACGTCACGGGGGTCTGGGCCGATGCCACACAGCAGAGCACTCACTCAAGCCATTGAGATATGGCGTCAGATACACGAGAATGTTAGAGCATAAACAAGAGCGCTGAAACCAGTTCCGGCTTTGACATTCAATTGGAAAAGCTAAGCATTTGTATGCCATGGAGAGCAAAAAACCACCCAAGGCATGGACCCTCAAGTCTCTACCCTCTATCAGGCCAGCATTTACACCATGTATTTCTGGTGTATCGCATGTGTGTACCGAGATATACCGCTCAGAATAGTTTTTTCCATATTGTACGAAATTTGCTATGTAC
This sequence comes from Closterium sp. NIES-67, assembly GCA_027943415.1. Lineage (NCBI taxonomy): Eukaryota > Viridiplantae > Streptophyta > Zygnematophyceae > Desmidiales > Closteriaceae > Closterium > Closterium sp. NIES-67. Next base: position 737,366 of record BQMB01001448.1, on the reverse strand, counting down.
CTTATACTTGCAGGAAACAATGACAATACCCTTCTAACAAAATTGTGTTGTATACCCATTTCAGCTCGTATCTAGTCATCAGGAAGCGTTGGTGAGTGAATGCGATGCGGTCTATGTTGAATGGTTATTGCTAGCCAGACCCCTGGAAACGTGTCACTGTCTTGAACATTAAAGGGCAACTTCAAATACTGCCCAACTGAAGTTGGGAAATCTTTTAACATTAAAGGGCATCTTCAAATACTGCCCAACTGCTGTTGGAAAAATCGTCATACTTCCGTCACGTCAAACTATTCCTCGTTAGGATAACTATATATAGTTGACATACAAATGCAGCCTATGACGTACTTTCCGAATCAATGTTTCAAGAAATTCTTCATCAACATGCTAAGTTCCCGCCATCAGAGTATTACGAATGTTCTCGATTCAGTCATATTGACATTTGAGAGTTCACCACAGCTCAAATGTGAATCCACATCAGCCGCTGACAATATCGCAGACAACGGACTATCGTATCACCCTTACCTCTGGAATAGGAATCTCGATGGCTCGTGGGAAACAAGAGCGCCATGAGCTACCAGCTGGCCCGGAAACAAGGCAGCATATTCGGCGCAATAGAGAAGAGTGTACGGAAGTCATGGACAATCGAACTAAGAGGAAACATCGCACAGCGTCGCATGGAGTTTCGACGATCGCTCGATCAGCTATGCGTTGAGGTGAAAGAGACAGGATCCCAAGCATCTCAGCGCCTGCGACACAAGGCGTTGCATCACCTACCAACACATCTAGCAAGGACGCACACACGAAAGAGAGGCTCTGGTCGTGCCGTCAACGTCTCAGTCGTTCCCCCTGCCCAAGATTTTCGACCACTATAGCAGGGGCGTATCCCTCACCGCCGAAGACGTGGATAGCTTGCATCTGGAGCACCCATTGAGCGACTCCGTATTAGATTTCCACAACGTGTAAGTGGAGCCTCGAGTGCCTGTGCTTCCAGAATTAGCCACTTTGGTTTCTCTACCAGAATTAGTTGCACTATTGTTTCCTACCTGATCGCAGGGTTTTGAACATCAAGCGTCCATACCTCAAGGAGGGCATGACGTGGATTGTACTGGACGCGTGCGCTTACGATAGCTGCGAGATCATATGGCCTGTTTTCATGGCAAGTCGGATTCAGTCGTTCATGTCGTTTGACTATGTTGGGGTCATTGGCACGTCAAAGTTTGTCACAGAAACACATCACACAATTGCATGTGTTGTATTTACGTTTTCCATGCCGTTTCGTAGTGTGTAGACACACCACTGACTTTGTATATGTGCGCTCACCTATGGTATGCAGGGGTCATCGGAGCCTTATGATACTGTCTCACGCGCGTCGCCTGCTCCTAGACGATGTCGAGTACGAGGCAAAGACGAGGCCTGCGCTGGATATGACAGCATGGACATTCACCGGAAAGACGGCGAGGTGTTCGCGCGCATGAAAGCGTAAGTAGCGATCGGTAAATGAACGACTTTCTGCTGTTGTGTACCCCACATGCTAACCCCACACGTCACAGCCATTTCCACCTTACTATTGATTCAGACAACCACATGTGTTTATGTACTGAACTCCTATTTTGAGGCGCAGGATGTTGGAGCACGCATGCGAGATATACCATCGGGATAAACCAGCAAACATCATCAAGCGCCGTCTGGAAGCGGTCCCATGCGTGGTCATGGAGGTGCGCGCGCGAAGCGGCAGGACACCCCCCCCCCCCCCTCTCCCCCCCCCCCCCCCCAACCATGCTCCCACACCATTTGTCTCCCTCCCATTCGCCTTCATCTGGATTTTCCGACCTATCGCCAAGGATTTCATCCGCCACAGTCAACATAAAGTTGCTATTTTACTAATCACTCTCACATTTTCTACATTTTGTTTAATGTATGTGCATGAACACCAGATACCAACACAGCGGAACAGCGGGGACAGCGGCGTATTCGTGTGCCAGTATCTCCAGGCGCTTGTCGATACCGACTTCCAGGCCGTGGACCAGTGGGCGCGGTGCAGTACTGCCTCTCCATCTGCCAAAGCATTAGCGAACACGCGGATGGGGTACTACTGGACGGTCTCAGATCGGACGGCATTGACATACCACCACAGGAGCCGTGCCCGCCCCTTGCTACGGTCTCAGCTTGGCGTTACCCCCGCTAGCCTTCCTCTTCCAAACCCTGCCCCCAATTGCCAGCCTGTGCTGCCACAGCACTCCTCTGATCCTGAGCCTGCAGAGGGTGCAACCGCAGGGCAGCCCACTCCATCGCCGTGGCAATTGGTGCAATGTGTGCTTGCTCTGCCAGCCACGAGCACCGCCGCCTACCGTTTGTGGCATGTCATCAAGCAGCCGTATGGAGACGATGTTGGTGACGATGGAGACATTGCCGGTTCCAAAGATGTAGACCCAGAAGCAGAAGCCCCTCCAGCCGCCGTGCATGATGAGCATGACACGCAGGAAGGTGGCGCACACACTGTGGCGAATCTACCCACACAGCCATCAGGTGGTGGTGACACAAGTGGGGCAGGCGGCACATCAGACGTGGACGAGCAGCATCTGGGGGTGGATGGTGGCGACACGGCAGTGCATGATACCAACCAGTCCACACTGGTCCGGGCAGTTGGCACTCCTGGTCGGAAGCCCACAACCAGTGTGTACATAGGCGTTTCCAAGTCAAGGGCAAAGTGGCACGCCAAGATTGTCACGGGTCCAAGGGAGCAGTCCCGACTACGTGCTTATGCAAAGGAGATTGACGCCGCTCTGGCATATGCAGCTGCTGTTTACGAGCTGAGGAATGGCACTACAGTTCCTGGGTCGGCAGAGCTCTGTGCTTCTGACGTGAATATGTTAAACAGATGCACACCCACTGCATTCTGACTGATGGTGGGGGCTCGCCGCTGGCCATACTGGCGGGACTGGAGCACTAAGGTAGAGCGTATCATGAGGGACCGGTAAGGCAACACAGAACCTTACGGGAACTGCCCCGACAGCATCACTCCAGAGCAGTAGTCAGCTAATGGTGGCTGTCTGTGTTGATGTATACTCAGTGGTTCATTCCAACAATTGGACCTTCACTTCACCCCACTGTTTTCCTTGTCACAAGACTAGCTTAGCTAGGAAGCCATAGAATGGCACAAGGTTTAGCTAGGAGCTAGGAGGAGCCATGAGAATGGCGTGAGGTTTTAGGTGCTAGGAAAGTTGAGGAGAGAAAAGGGGTTGGGAATAGAAGAGAGAGGGATACAAGGAGGGGTGTTGTACCCTCTACAGTAAAGTTCAGTAGCCTACCAAGCCTAACAATTATATAACACAATATATAATTTTAAACACACCCCCAAGGCTTGGTAGTCACATGCCCACACACACCCACACCCCCTAACCTAGCAACCCCATTCCAGCCACAGTGACAGCGGCACTAGGTCGGTCGACCCCACGGCGCGTGAGGCGGCGACGTCGACCGCAGGGGCTGCGGCGGCAGCGGCGGCAATGTCGACAGCGGCGGCGGCGGCAGCGTGCGGCTGCGTGGCCCCAACGCAAGCGGCGATAGCGGCGGCGGTGGCGGCTTCGACAACAGCGACGGCGGCGGCGGCGCTCGCACCTCTCGGTGACATGGCCAGGCCCCGCGATTGTGGGACGGCCGGCGGGAGTCAGCCGTCATCTGCGGAAAGGAAGAGGACATCGGGGAAGGAGAGGGGGGGCGCCACAGGCTGACATGCGGGCGGCCGGTCTAGCGGCGCCACAGGCGTTGCACGGCCGGCTGCAGCCCGACGACGCCGTCACAGAGCGGCGTCGATGCTGCAACAGGACGTCGACGCTGCGACGGCAGCACGACGGCGCCGTCACGCCGACCGCGCGCTGTCGCGTAGATGCCGCGGCAGCGTGACGGCGCCGTCACGTCGCCACAGCAGCTTGACGCGACGACGAAGCCGCGGCACGACGACGGGGCCACAGCAGCTGGACGCGGGCGCCATGGACGCGCGAGAGTGGGAGAGAAACAAGCACACAGCGGAAACGTGAGGAGCAGCCCACAAGGAACGAACTGCTCTGATACCATGTCACAAGACTAGCTTAGCTAGGAAGCCATAGAATGGCACAAGGTTTAGCTAGGAGCTAGGAGGAGCCATGACAATGGCGTGAGGTTTTAGGAAGGAGAAAAGTTGAGGAGAGATAAGGGGTTGGGAATAGAAGAGAGAGGGATACAAGGAGGGGTGTTGTACCCTCCACAGTAAAGTTCAGTAGCCTACCAAGCCTAACAATTATATAACACAATATATAATTTTAACACACCCCCTAGGCTTGGTAGTCACATGCCCACACACACCCACACCCCCTAACCTAGCAACCCCATTCCAGCCACAGTGACAGCGGCATTAGGTCGGTCGACCCCACGGCGCGTGAGGCGGCGACGTCGACCGCAGGGGCTGCGGCGGCGACGGCGGCAGCGGCGGCAGTGTTGACAGCGGCGGCGGCGGCGGCGGCGTGCGGCTGCGTGGCCCCGACGCAAGCGGCGATAGCGGCGGCGGTGGCGGCTTCGACAACAGCGACGGCGGCGGCGGCGCTCGCACCTCTCGGTGACATGGCCAGGCCCCGCGATTGTGGGACGGCCGGCGGGAGTCAGCCGTCGTCTGCGGAAAGGAAGAGGACACAGGGGAAGGAGGGGGGGGGCGCCACAGGCTGACATGCGGGCGGCCGGTCTAGCGGCACCACAGGCGTTGCACGGCCGGCTGCAGCCCGACGACGCCGTCACAGAGCGGCGTCGATGCTGCAACAGGACGTCGACGCTGCGACGGCAGCACGACGGCGCCGTCACGCTGACCGCGCGCTGTCGCGTAGATGCCGCGGCAGCGTGACGGCGCCGTCACGTCGCCACAGCAACTTGACGCGACGACGAAGCCGCGGCACGACGACGGGGCCACAGCAGCTGGACGCGGGCGCCATGGACGCGCGAGAGTGGGAGAGAAACAAGCACGCAGCGGAAACGTGAGGAGCAGCCCACAAGGAACGAACTGCTCTGATACCATGTCACAAGACTAGCTTAGCTTGGAAGCCATAGAATGGCACAAGGTTTAGCTAGGAGCTAGGAGGAGCCATGACAATGGCGTGAGGTTTTAGGAAGGAGAAAAGTTGAGGAGAGAAAAGGGGTTGGGAATAGAAGAGAGAGGGATACAAGAAGGGGTGTTGTACCCTCTACAGTAAAGTTCAGTAACCTACCAAGCCTAACAATTATATAACACAATATATAATTTTAACATTCCTATCCTTCCTATGCCATTTTGTGTCAAATCTCTTAGTTCCGCATGTGAAGGCCGCCATGCGTAGTTTCATACCGAGAACGGCGTTTTTGTTTGTAGCAATGTTAGGTTCACGTGCTCTGTGTTTTTTTAGTGATGTTGTTAGTCTATCGATCTGAAACGTGCAAAGAATCCCGAATAATGGAATGTTGAGACCTGTTGAATGTACATCATTTTTAGCGCACAAACTCTATTTTTACGCCCACCGTGCTCGACTGGTGTAGTTATTGCATTGTTGAGGTTTGGCGTTTTCTTTATTTCGCGGACGCCGTAAGCATTACACTTCGCAAAGACGCATCTTGATGGGGGCCGCATTTCCATCCTCAACTGCACAAATTGCAGCCTCTGAGCACTTGAGCCTAACTGCACGTCACAAGATGGAGTCTGAGAGGTCCCACCAGCGCGAACGCAAGGTTCCAGAGTATCTTCAGCATTACGCCGGTGTAAATGTCGAGGCAAAGCACTGAAAATGGTCAGCATTGTCGCAAGCTAGCCGCAAGAAGGGTCGTTTTGGCGACGTGCAGGAGAGGGTGGCACTAAGGGGTACGTGATGTGTTCATCGTCACAGTGTCGTATCTTGTTTATATTTTATTTGAATTTCCAACACGCTGGCCCTAGCTTGTGCATGCAAGCCGACGCCGAATGGGAACTCTTCCGCCGATCTGACAGCGGCTTCTGTTGACGTCGCTAGAAATGACGAACCTGCGCACGCTGATGGAGGCGAAGACGAAAATGCGGCAGCGGGCCTGGAAGCGATGCTCCACTGGAAGCGCCGGAGGGGCAAGCTTTCGAACTTCGCGGGAGAAAACGTGTCATCCGTGCGGACGATCCACGCTCTGGCGTACGCTGTGGTGGCGGACGAGATAGAGATCCACAAGCCGCCGTTCAACCATGTCACAAAAACATGGGAGTGGGGTTGCAACGGAGTCCGCCTGTCTGCTTGCGGATTGGAAGGGCTGCATCCCGCCCACCCACGCACTGACGCTGCTGCTGGCAGGGGAGCCGCTGAGGAGGAGTCAGACAAAGAGTCTCTGTGACGACATAACGGAACACCCCGTTTGTAGATGAGATTGTAGTTGTTTTTATTTATGTTTGGTGCACTGGTATAATATTAAATCAATTCTCCGCTCTGATTCACTTACATCCCAATTCCCAACCGTACCGAACAACCTTGTAGCGAAGCACGCGAGTGGTATACCATCGACCCTAGAAATTACTTATTCACAATATTTCCGCAAGTGGGTTCTCACGATAGTAGCAATACACAACTACCCTATCCGATCGCGGCACGGTCCACGCGGCGGGGAAGCTCAGCGGGAACACCCGGTGGAGCAGATGACCCCAATATTTACGTTGGAACTGAGAAGCGCCATAGCCACATACACATCCACAGCGTGCTGTAAGGCAATCGCCGTGTAGTTCCGACTTACACACTGTCGTGTTTCTGATAATCTCCCGTGGAGGTTTGAACAGACTACCCAATAGAGGTCTTTGGAGGGTCGAAAGCAACATTGCCGCAACCTTCGACTTGTTTCTCTGAACCAAAACATAAAAGCTCATGGGAGTATGTAACTTTAATGTTGCTTCTAGGGTACTTTTATGCAACTTTGTGTGACTTCAAAATTTGAGATGTAGGTGTTGAAAGGATTTAAGCCTAGAAGCTAGCTAGGCATGAGAAATGGCGAGAGGTTTTAGCTAGGGAGAAAAGTGACGAGAGAAAAGAGAGTTGGACTAGAAGAGAGAGGGATACAAGAAGGGTGTTGTACCCTCTACAGTAGGATCCAATTTTGTAGCACACCTAATCTACCAAGCCTACACAACTATATATAAATAATATATATAAGTTGACTGTAGGGACTAAATAAGAGAATAGACAGGAATCGTCGGGCATCAACTTCAACTTGATGTTCAACATACCTTCCAACAGAATTGCCAGCCGGCTTTCTGCAAGCAAGGGATACGAGAGTGCGACGGCGAATGCGACGAGCACCGTCGTGAGAGTCACTAACAGTGAGAAGCGAGCCATTCTGACTGAAAATTCCAACTTTAATTTGGAAATATCTCTAAGGTATAAAAGCCTTTCTAGGTGCTGAATGCCTAGCGGCTGGGAAGAAGTGGGAGGGTTGAGGCTCGAGTCACCGTAAATGAATGATGGGATACGATAGAGCGGTTGCGAGCTGGCTTTTATTATGGTCGAATATGAAGTTCAGCTCTAGGAAAAAACCGCCGTGATAAGCGGGTAAGGGTGGTGTGGCGGCGTGAGGAAAAGAGCGGTTTTGCTCTGCAATAATGCCAAGTCGCTCCTACGATGAGTAAGAATCTGCGTAACGCAGTAGCAGCAGCGGTTCCTTCCGCTTCCCTGTTGTAAGGAATTGGTCATTCCTTTCTGAGGCTTGCTACAAGGCGTACGACTCGAACAGTCCCGAACCAGCGATAGGGTTCCAGACCTTTCAGCTCGAGCCTCCTGGGCCTTTCCGGACCTCGTTTGGACACATTGAGGCCCTTCGATACTTTTCTCTTGCCTTCCGATCCTACGTCCAGGATCGCCCTAGGTTTCCTATATATTGTATTCTTTCATTTTATTGTCATTCATTCGTTCACAGTTTCGCCATTGCCCTCCACGCTTCTCGGCAATTCCATTCATAACACCAGTTAAAGCGAGGGTCTCAAGAAGCGCGAAACCAAATCCAAAAGGTTTGGTTTTGGGTTGACAAAATTGGCGAAACAGTAACAGCGCCCAACCAGCACCCCTCACCACACCTCGCAATTTTCGAGACCCCCCGAAACCAAAACCTTTGGATTTGGTTTTCTGCTTTTTGAGACCCTCGCTTTAAGGGTTTCGGTGCACGAGCATTTCTGGTTGGCGTGTGGTCTTACGGTTCCGCTTCTGGAAGTTTCGGAACTAGTTCCAGAACTGGCGAAGATTTTGCCTGGGGAGGAGCTCACGAAGACCTGTCAAAATGTGTTGCGAATTGTGTAACCAGCCCAAGTTTCGGAACTTGCCGAGTTCCGAACTGTAAGACACAGGCCTTTACTTGAGGCACTGAACAATGGAGATGTGAAGAGAGTAGATCCGAGACCTGAGCAAATCATGCGTGGAGTGGAACCGTGTGAGCCGACCAGGAAGTCTCGAGGCGCGAAATTATCACCAGCAATAATGCGGGTGGGAGCTGGGTCTGCGAATTGGCGAACATCGAGATCGCCCTCTGTTTTGTTACAACGATTTAATAATCTGCTTAGCGAGCCTGCTTAGTTATGTGGTCTCTTATATTTAGGGGGAATTTCACACCCATGCCAATCTCGCGGAGTAATTTCGTAATATTAGACACACTGGGAAAACGAACTTCCCTGGAACGCAGAGCACCTATTTTCACTGCAACAAAATGAGCTCGTGTGACTCATACAGAACTGGCGCTTGTTCTCCACCACAGTGTGGCTGCATTCTGCAGGCAGAAAAGGAAAGTGCAGTTTACATCAGAGCACCTTCCGAAAGCGAGAGATTTTGCTTCGGATCAAGGGTCAGCCCGCAAATTTTCACCCAAACCTGGCACAACGTCCCCGAACCTGGCTACATCGACATGCCTGAAGAACAGCTCCATGTACAGATTACATCCACGTCAGGGAAACACCCCCCTCGCTTCCCTCCCTGGCAAATCTGACGCAAACGTGACGCAACGCTGACGTTCGCGCAATCGCGGCGTTCGCCTTGCGTCCGGCGTTACATCAGCCGCAAGGGTGTACTAGGCCTCCACATCCCAAAAATACAACGGCCACCACTTTACCCCACATCGCGAACTTGGGCCTGCCCTTAAAAAAAAAACAGCAGCTGCACAAACCCATCGCCAAAGAGAGTCGTTTATGGGACCACAGTCTTTCGACTGCACCACTCTTTCTACTTACTCCGTCTCGTACTCTTGCCACGTAATACACCTAACCCGCGGTATTTTCACACCTAGTATTTTCACACCCTATGTCGCGTAGTGGGGCGGTCAAGCTTCAACATTTCGGGGCGCACTGAAATGGGCGGCCCCAGGCCCGCGAGAGAAAGTGCCACCTGAATAGGCTCGGAATTGGTGACGACCTATCGATTTTTGTGGCTCTGCGCACAGGAGCGCGTCATTAGGGGGGAGCAGAAACGAAACTCGCTTCTAGAAGCACCGACAGTACTGTAGAGCTGCCACATCGGATTTGACCAATTCAAATGAAATCAGCAGCATGCCTTCTAAGTGGCTCGATAAAAATACACCCAATGAACGCACGAGATTTGGGCGGTGCTTTGAAATTCCAATCCAGCACGACATTTCGACCAGGGGAGCCTCGGTTGCGACAGCGTGGCACCTTTTTGGTTAGGTGGATTACCCCTGTGAAGATACTGGGGCGTTTCGCGCCCCAGTAACTTCACACCGTCAGGATACGCCAAACGTTTGCTATCCATTTTCAGGGTGTAAAAATACCGCGGGTTAGGTGTATATCTCTGCTGCCCTAGGGCAGCAATTTTTTGTTTCGCAATTTTGAAAATCTCCCATCTCTCCTTTCGCTTGCGCTTTCCACAATTTGGCCGCGTGGCTTCCAAGCGAGGTTGGGAAAGTGCACCTGGTTTGGGTGGTAACCAGTGCTCTCAAAGTCGCTCTCTGGCTTCCTCAATGTCGACGTCGACGTCAACGTCAAATGCCTGCAGAACTCAGCCTATGAGGTCACACATTTAGTGCTGTCGTCCTGTCATGTCCCGTCTTTATTTGTTCTCTAGTGTGACCAGTGATCTGCTTTGATCGCATCGTTCATGACGGAGATCCGTGGATGTTAGCTGAACCCGCGTGACTCCCGGTATCATTGAAAGAGGAGCAGCTTTCGGCGTGATGTGAAAGCTGCTCGCGAGTACAGCGAGATTGCGACTAGTGCGGAAGAGCTTCAGATAAGAATAACTGAATCTTTCATGGCTGTAGCGTCCCGCGTGGTGAAAACAGCTGCTCGCGAGTAGCAGAGCGAATTCGCGAATGGGGAGACGCAACTATTCTGTCCGGTTCCGCTGATTGAGACCTGAAAGAGGAGCAGCGTTCGGCATGATGCGAACAGCTTCTCGCCTTTATGAAACGAGTGATGGCCGCGGTTCACGCCTGCCTGCTCGAGCGAGATTCGCGAGTCCGCGTTGCTGTGCGACGAAGTGATGCGACCTGCTGCACCTCTGTCTGCGGGCTTGACGAGATTCTTGAGTCGACGGAAACGAAATCTCGACCGGAAAGACGTGACGCATCTGTCACATTGGGACTGGTTCTTTGAGCACATTTTGAACGAGAACCCGCACAAGAGTACCCGCACGAGTAGACGTGACAGCGGCCATGCGGAATCCGTCTCCCCGATGCGGTCCCCACCGTAGTCTTGGCTCCTGCTCACTCGGTGTGTTGTCACAAGGACAAATAGAGACTCGGGCCTTGAGGTTTGCAGGTCGCATTTTCCAGTCATCAGAGAACCTGTGTCAAGGAGTGCCTGTATTACGGAGCTAATATGGCTAAGATGGCATCGCTCCTTTGCCTGTTCCCAGCCTTCTCTGTTCTGATTCTTTCAGGTAACGCGTTTTCCAACTCGTTCCCTTCCAGACTGGCAGGCTATTGGTCAATATTCTACCTTCTTTTTCTGGTGTAGATGCGACATATAATAACCATCAATGTGTCCTGACAAAAAGGATTCCTGTGCTGATTCCGGCCTTCTTTCTCTGCTCTTGTTTCGTTTCTTACTCTCTTGACTTACACCTTCCTCGGAATGCTGTGCAGGAACGCTCCTGGCTTCGGCATCCCGTGACAAGCTACTGGAATTCCATGGGACCCCAGACGAAACCACAGCATCTGGAGCTGCAAGACAGGCCGTGGGTAATCCGCCTCTCGCGTTCAAGCATCGCAGGCTGAGCGACGGCACTGTGGCAGAGCCCTTGCCAGAAGTTCCTCGATCTCTGCAGACCGCTGGCAGCGGCAGCGGTGTTGGCGGCGGCGATGGTTTTGGTGGTGGTGGCGACTTTCTTTCTGCCATTTGGTCTCACCTGGCTTCGTTGCTTCACCCTGGAGGGGGACCAAGCCCCCCTCCCCCTCCCCCTCAACCAATAGTACCATTCATCACAGCAGTACCTGGAACCCCCCCACCACCCCCATCACCTGGGGCACCATGCTTCCACCACCCTCTCTCGGGCAACTGGTCTCATCTGCCATCCTTCCCCCACATTGGAGGTGGTGACGGTTGTAATGGTGGTGGTGGTGGCGGTGGAGGGGGAGAGAGAGAGGGAGAGGGTGAGGGTGAGGGTGGGGGTGGAGGTGGGGAGGTTGTTGAAGGTAGGGGGGAAGGGTTTGGTGGTGGTTCTGGCCTCCATGGCAGTGGCTTCATCCACAGTGAGCTCAGTGCACACAGTGCCAGCAGCAGGGCGAGCCGTGCAAGTCGTGCTAGCCGTGCTAGCAGGAACTCAAGTGCTAGCCGCCTCCCCTAACAGAAGTGGCAAGTAGGTTTGTATCGTAATTCTACCGTCTCCTTGGTAGATGTGCTGATGTAGTGAAAGCGATGTAATCAGCACAGTAATGCTCCAAAGCCTCTATGAGCATGTACCAGAACCTTGGAAATAGAACCTTGGACACGTCACATGAACTTAAAAATAGCAGGGGCTGTAAATAGAATGACATAGAAATCAACGAGGCATGTAGTCGCGTGCTTGAACACGTCTATTTCTTACCGGAGTATCAGGTTTGTGTTCAGAACTGTGGCCTTGAAAGTCGGGAGAGTGACGTGGCCACTTGCGTAGCCACGCAGACCCGATCCCAAACTGGGGAAAGACCACCCCCACATTACTTGGACGTCAGCTTCGGACCGAGCCTAGTGGGCTCGAAATCATGACGTCAGCCAATGGCTGCTTTGTTGGGGAGGAACTACAAGAATTCAGTCGCAGGCCACACGTGCAGCTTGCCCCGCTTCAGAACACTCACCGAACCTCGAGTTTGCTTTGCGATTGCGGTGGCCAATCGCTTACGTCCCAGAAGCCCGCCGTCATATTGCCGAGATTTGCCCACGAAGCTTGGTGTCCCTGATGAGAGGACGCGAGAAAGCAAAAGGTAACAGCGACGCCACATCGGCGCCCGCGACGAATGGCCCCCGCTAGCCCTTCTCTGCGATGGCGCCAAACCTTTGTCAGTTGTCGTCATTTAGATCGTAGGTCACATCATCGGTCGCCGCCGACTCGTCGCAGCCCCAACTTCAAGCCCAAAATCCACCTCTCCTGCCTTTTGGGCAAAGCGGGCGTGAATTCCAGTCGCCCAAGCTCAAATCGAGATCCCTCAACCATATGACATGGCAAAGAGCTGTACAACCATGCTAATCTTGGCCCTTGGATTGGTTCTCGAAACAGCATTTGCTGTTTCCTTTCCCTCCCCTCCCTGACCCAACCTCCCCCTCCCTGACTAGCGCAATCCAGCCTTTTTCCCCCACCCCAACTTGCTAGCACACCCCAACCCTCCTCACTCCTCCCCGCCTCCCCCGCAACCTCCCCCCGCCCTCCGCACCCACCTGCCAGCATCTTCCCCCGCCTCCTTTTTCTCTCCCCAACCCCTTCACCCGCTCCATCCCCCTCCCCTCCCCTCCTGCTCCCTTGCACTGTAGCCCTTGCTCATTCTTTTAGAGGCTTGCTGTTCACTGCTGCTGATTGGCTGTGAATCGTTCTGAATTAGGTCGAGCTGCTTCTTGGTTTTCGACCAGACCTGTATTCCGTCCTGTCTGCGCGACTTGCTCCGTGCGGTCTCCGCTCCGCACAAGAGCCATTGCAACAGCTTTCCGTCGAGAGCGTTAAAAAAACCCTTACGAGAAGGTTTCTTCCTAGTGTGCTCGTGACGAAAAGCCTTGCGTTTTAGTGTGCTCCTGACACTCTCGTAACTCGCGCAGTCCTCTCCGCAGCACAGCTGCTCCACACCAATACAGGCCTGCTCCATACCAATCAGCTTGCTCCTTACGAATCAGGTTCCTCCTTACCATTCAGATTGCTTCTTACCAATAACTCCGGTCTTGAATTCGTATATGAGGGCCTCTTCAAGACCCTTCCTGGCATCCCTTCTGGCACCCCTCCTGGCTCCCCTGCTGGCTTCCCCGCGTCTCAGTTTCTCCCATGGCGCTTCTCAGCGCCCAACGCATCATCGCTTCTGTCCCTTCTTCAACCAGCGGCCTAGTTGTGGGGAAATCTTATCAAATCGAGCTGTCTGCTCCCCGCAGCAGCTTCTACTCGGGGAGCCCTCTAATCAGCACCAGGCCTCTAGAGAAATCTCTATCGCCTTCTTTGGCGAGACGCTCATTGACGCGAAGCGTCAAGAGTCGTTGTAGTTCCCAGCAGGGGTTACGTCTGCGTGGTTCCGGTCTACGTTCGGGTGTTTTCCCCCGTGAAACCCGCAGGGGGGAGCTCTTGGGGTCGGCTGCTCGTAGCTCAAGCTTTCCTAGCGTCGCTCGGATTTCGAGGGTTTCGCACCAGGTTGCAAAGGCCGATGGAGCGTCGCCGGGTTTCGTATGCGACTCATCCGGGCGGTTCTTCTCGGGATGTACTGGTCTCTCGTGTCCTCTCTCGTCGCCGTGTCTTCCCTCGCGCGTCGCAAGCTTTCGTTCGCTTCGCACGTTACCAACATGTGAGGTTTCGCAACCGTCGCCGCGTTCGTTCCAGTGCTCATCGGCGACTCGCATAGGAGCCCTTGGCCCGGTCGCACTGACGTCGCACGGGCGATCGTTCCGGCGATCCGCGTTCGGCACCCGACCGCGAGCGAAGATCAGCCAGCACCGGAACTCGACGGCACACATGTAAGCGAGTCGGAAATGAAGGTAATTCTTGAGTGTAAGTGACATTCCCAAATCACACAAGTCCTCTTCGCAACTCGACAGGTGTCGTCTATGTAAGTGACTTGTACATGGATTTCTAGTCTTTCTCTCCTGTAGAACTTGCAAAATGGCAAACAGTAAGACCGCCAGCATCCATGCTCCTTTGCTCACGTTTCCTCGCCTGGCAGGACGCCGCGCCGGGCGTTCAGGGGGCAGCGGCGCGCGCAGAGGAACCGAGTGACGGTGCAAGAAGCGGTGGACGCACGGGTAGAACAGCCATGCCATCACAGCAGCGACCGCAGCAGCAGCAGCAGCAGTTGTGTAACTGGCGGCAGCAGCAGTAGCAGTAGCAGTGTTTGTTCCGGCAGCTTTAACGGTCATGATATGGTGGCGGGTTTGTGTGGCGAGGTTGTAACGAATGCGGGAGCAGCAGCGGGTTTCGTGCCGGGTTGTGACATTAGCGGGGCCTTGGATCCAAACGCGGATTTCGTGCCGGAAGCTGATGACGTGGCGCAGCTAGAGAGAGTCCTGGCGCAAGCTGACGTGGAGTCTGTCACAGAATCTAATGGGCAGACCGCCATTCCCAATGAGGACTATTCTTTCAACCCCTTGGGATTACCGAACCTGGGGGCTTTTGGGCCTTCAGATGTCTCGGAGGGTCGAAACGATCTGGATGGGTGGTCATCCTCGTTAAGAGACGAACCAATGGGTTCGCTACAAGATTGGGTGGATTGGTTCGAAAGGCGCGATTCCCACATTGAATCGGTATTTGTAGGCAACAGTGAGCGTGGCACGCTGAGACTAGGGGAGTGGGAGAGGGGGTTCATGAGCTACGGTTCTGGGGAGGAGGAGTTGGTTGTACCGGATGCCCTTCCGCTGCTGAGGGAATCCCCGCTAGTGGATGACTCGTCTTGCGGTGGTAGCGACACTGAGATGGACAGCAGCAGTAGCAGCAGCAGCAGCAGCAGTGACATCAATGGCTACATGAGTATACTGGAACCGCTTGTGCTGTCAAAAGTTGAAAGACAGCAGCCGAAGCAGAAGCATCAGCGGCAGCAGGAGAAAGTTGGGGAAGCAACGGGGTCCGACCAGCTTGGACACAAGGCAGCAGAGGAGGGGGAGGAGCAGCTCGAAGGGGCGGAGGAAGCAGAAAAGTCAATCTCTGAAGAGGCATCATCTGAAGAGGCATCATCTGAAGAGGCATCATCTGAAGATTCCTCATCTGTGTTGTCTGCCCAACCTGCCCATCCCGCTGCTTTGATAGGTGTGCTAGCCATGTCCGCATGGTTTGCATGCTGTTTTTTTTCTTCTTCTTCTTCTTTTAACCACTTCTGCTAATTTGTTTACGTCGATTCATCAGCCGCTTGTCCTCTCTGCAGCAGCCTCCTTCTGGACATTCACAGGTGTCTGTAATTGCTTGCATCCCCTTTCCTCTTTCCCGCCCTTCCCAGCGTTCTACTGGACATACATGTTCAACTGCTTTGGCGAGCACTCATGGCGGTTTGCAGGAGCGGCCCTGCTCGCGTTATTGCATCACTCGTTACTGCCCGTGGCTGTTGCAAGCTTCGTTAGCCAGGTGAGCCCTTGTTTGCACTCACGCGTGCCACCCATACATGCATGCATGCACGGCGGCCAGGCGCACAAGCGCACACTCATGCACACACTCACACGCCCCCTTCCCTCCGCCCTTGTCCCTCCCTCCTGCAGCTGGTGGTATTCATAGGAGGCTTCCTAGTGGGCAAGGTTTGAGCCGCGTCCCATAGCACTCTCCTTCTCTCCTCCCCCTCCTGCATGCATGCATGTATGCACGGCGGCCAGGCGCACAAACGCACACTCATACACGCACACACACACCCCCTTCCATCCGCCCTTGTTCCCCCCACCTGCAGGCTGCAGTTGGTGGTGTTCACAGAGCCGCCTCTAGTGGACGAGCATGGAGGAGCCTCACCTCAACTCAGTACGAACCATTTCCCCTCTCCCTTCCTCCCTAACAACTCTCCCTCTCCCCCCCCACCCCTCCCCTTCCCCCCTCCCTCCCCCAATGTGCAACTGGTGGTATTTATAGGAGCGCGTCTCGTGGGCGAAGCGAACTTATGGATTCCCAACTTGAATCGTTCCTCCCCTTCCCCACTTCCTGCAAACCTCCCCTTTCCCATTCTCCCCCACCCCCCTCCCCCCCCCTCCCCCAATGTGCAGCTGGTGGTATTTATAGGAGCGCCTCTCGTGGGCGAGCTTATGGACTCCGCTCCCAGGGTGGCTGCATTCAGCACCATCTCTGTTGCTCAGGTGAGTTTCCAGGTGAATTTTCTGTTGGCAACTTGGCACGTCAGGAGGATCGCAGCAGCAACATATTAGCAGCACTCACCACGATATACGACGTTCCCTCCTTTTCCCTCTCTCATTCCTCCCCCCCCCCAACCCCCCAACCCCCCGCCGACCTCCTCCTTTTATCAACAACACAGTCCGTTGCAAGCTGCAATGGTAGTGGCAGCAGTTGCCACCACGCACGCCCTTCCACTCACCTCCTCTCCCTCTCTCCTCGCTTATCGCGTCCCTGCTGCTCAACACCCGCCTATCCTATCCCCCATATAGACCTGTTCGATGGTAGTTGGCAGCCCTCGCCACCACACACGCCATTCCGCTCATCTCCCCTCTCTTATCGCGTCCCTCCTGCCTATCACCCCCCTATCCCCCATATAGACCTGTGCCATGGTAGTTGCAGCCCTCGCCACCATACACGCCATTCAACTAGCGTCCCCTGCTGCAGCAGCAGCAGCAGCAGGCGCAGCTGCCACGTCAGCCGCCACGTCGGCTGCCACGTCAGCGCTATCTGCGCTCCCGGGCACAGCTTTGCTACGGCATGGGTGGTTCATAGTGCTCGTGGTGGCGGGTGCTGTGGAGAGGCTCACTGGATTGGCATCAGGAGTTGCTTTCGAGAGAGATTGGGTGATTGTGGTGAGTTGACTGGTGCATGCTTGCTTCACCACACACAGCTGCCCGCCCAGCACGGGTGGTTCATAGTGCTCGTGGTGGCGGGTGCTGTGGAGCGGTTGACTGGGCTGGCATCGGGAGTTCGACATGGGCAGCATGCCGAGCCATGCTCGGCTCGACCCGGCTCAACTCGCCTTTTAGGCGAGCCGAGCCGGGGTTCTTTTTCGGCCGGCTCGCCCCGAGTCCAGCTGGTCGAGCCGCGCGGCTCGGCTCGGCTCGAGGGAAATTTTTGGGCGATCGAAGTCGAGCCGGCTCGATTTCGGCTCAACTGTCGAGTCGCACGGCTCGCCCACCACGCCAGCCTAGCATGCCTAAGCCCCATTAATCTCACTCCGTAAGTTCAGTCAGACATTAACTAAAGTGTTTCAGGTTATTAGGGTTCAGGAAATTACGTTTTTAGGGTACACCAGCAATGGCGATTTCTGTTTAGGACCTAGATTTTCTAGGTCCGCCAAACACCCACTTTCTACTCTAGTCGAGCCGGCCGAGCCAAAGTCGAGCCGGCCATCGGCTTGACCCTCAAACCCGGAGTCGAGCCAGCCCTTTTCGGGCAGCCGGCTCGGGTCGAGTCGAGCCGGCTCGGCTCGACTTTTACTTGACTCGTGGTCGAGTCGAGCCGAGTCGAGCCAGGCTCGGCATGCTGCCCATGTCTATCGGGAGTTGCTTGTGAAAGGGAGTCAGTTGCTTGTCAAAGTCAATGGCGGTGAGTTTGAGAGAGAGCGTGTATGAGCCTGAAAGAGCTGTGGTGTGTGATGCATGCTTTATGCATGGTTGGATTTGCAGGGTGTTTTTGAGAATTCTCAAAAACACCCTGAAAGTGCTGTGGTGTGTGATGCATGCTTTATGCATGGTTGCTTCCTTTCATAGTGCTGCGCTGCCGCTCTCGATTCAACACACAGTCATCCGTTTGTTCACCCCCTCTCCCCTCTCCTTCTTCCTTCATCCTCAGTTGGCCGGTCGGTCAGGATCGTTCTGTGGCTCTTGATTCAACATAAAGTCGTCTGTTTCTTCCCCTCTCCTTCCCCCTCTCCTGCTCCCTTCATCCTCAGCTGGCCGGTCAGGATCGACCTGTTGCTCTGGCGAATGCCAACGCCATGCTAAGAAGGGTGGATCTGTGTTGTGAGGTGAGTGCTGTAATGTTTTTGCATGTGCTGCTTCGACGTGCAAGGTCGTACCCTCCCTTCTAGTCGCATGTCTTGAGGTACGAATGGCCACTATCTTAACTCTCTCTCCCTCCGTCCTCTGTCCTACTGTCCCTTCTGTCCTCTGTTTCCATTTTCCTCCATCCTTCACTATTCCACTTGCCGCATTCCCCCCCCTGCACTCCCTCGTTCTCCTTGCATCCCCATTCTGTCTCCCCGTTTCAGATAACAGCACCTCTCATCTTTGGCTGGCTCATCGCTGCTTTTCTTTCCCTCACTCCCCTCGCACTTCTCTCTCTCCTCCTCTGTCCCACCTCTCGTTTCTTCTGCCTTCTCCCCCCCTCGTTCAGGTAGCAGCACCTCTCATCTTCTTCTGGCTCATTGTTGCATTCAGCCCACTTGTCTCCCTCGTTCTCCATCCTCCCCTCACCTATGCTCCCTCTCCTCCCCCTCGTCTCTCTTCGCTCCCTCCCTCCCCCCCACTCCCTTCAGGTAGCAGCACCACTCATCTTCGGCTGGCTCATCGTTGCTTTCAGCCCGCTTGTCTGTGCCAAGGCATGCCTCGCCCTCATCGCTCTCTCCCTCCCTGCCCTGGTAAGTTTATCGGGTCTTGTACCCTCTCCTGCTCTCTTGGTACGTTTCTCGGGCTTTTTACCCTCTCCTGCTCTCTTGGTACGTTTCTGGGGACTCGAGTCACCTCTCTGCCTGCCTGCCCTGGTACGTTTCTCGGGTCTTGTACCCTCTCCTGCTTTTGAGCCGACTCAAAATTCACCTCTCTCTCTACCTCCGCTGGCAAATTTCCTGCCTCTTCTACCTCATCCTGCATATAGCCGTCCCCTCGTCAGTCTCCCTTGCTCTCTCATTTCCTTCCCTCTCTAATCCCCCCAATGGCCTCCTTTCTGTGTTTTCCCGCACCATTGCTCCGACCCCCTACCCTCTCCCGCTCCCCCTTCTCTCTTTCTTTTTCTCCCTCGATTCACCTTTTCAACTCGTCCTCACCACCCCCCCCCCCCCCACCACCACCACCAACCGTCTATCCCAAGGTGTTTTTGAGAAATTTCAAAAACACCCTTTCAGGAGACCTCTCACCTACTGTCTCTCCCAAGGTGCTCTCAGCAGACCTCGGCCTATGAAGGAATGCGTTGGGTTGACACAAGGTTCCCCCTTTCTCTCTCCCCTCCACCCTCCCAACCCCCCCCCCTGCCCCCCCCTCACCCCCTCAGCTCGCCCTCACCACTCTCACCAACCGTCTCTCCCAAGGAGTGCTTAGCAGACCTCGGCCTTTGGAGGATGGCCCACAACAAGAGCTTTCTTGCCAGAGCGAAGATCAACCCACACTGGCACCAGGAGCACCAGATTCGGCACACAAGTCTCTGAGTTACGAGGTGACTTTTGAGTCGACTCAAAAGACAAACCAGTCTTCGAGTTGTCATATCGAGGATTTCCCAAAGTGGCCGCAGGAGTCGTCGGTAGGGAGGAAGCATCAAGAGCCGTCCTCGTCATCAAGTGTGTACACACATCATTCCTTCAGTCCCCCGCACTCGCCCCTCCTCCCCCTCGTCGCCTTTCCGTTCAGCAGCACTCATGCCGCTGCGCCCCTCCTCCCACTCGGCACGTACCGCTCCTCCTTGTCCTCGTTGCACCCCGTGCTGCATGCAGCGGCAAGGATGCAGTGGGTTGATCACAGGCAGCACGCGCCGCTGCCACGTGCTTGCGGCGCCAGTCGCGATTGTGGTGGCACTGCTGCTGCGGCCACAACTACTGCTTCTCCCACTGCTGCTTCTGCTGCTGCTGCTGCAGAATTAAAGTGCGGCGCATTACCTTTCCCAAGATCGCTGATTGCAGTGCTTGCTGCAACAGTGAATTCCGCCAGAGCAGCTGCAGCAATCGCAGTGGGGAGAACATCAGCCGGGCTTAAGCAGGTGGCAGGGGCGGCAGGGGGGATAAAAGAAGTGGTGGGTGGAGTGGGAAAAGTGGTGGGGGCGGCAGGGAAGAGGTGGAGCAGCTATGTGCAGCAGCCGGTGGTGCCTGCCAGTGCGGCGTACGTGCTGCTCTTCTTTAATGCCGTGCTCTCGCCCGGGGGACTTCTAACTTCGTTTCTGTCTCAACACGGTGAGTACAAGGGCTGTGCTTACATGCTGCTCTTCTTCAATGCCGTGCTCTCGCCAGGGGGGCTCCTCACCTCCCACCTCTCGCAGCACGGTGAGCAAAAGGGTTGCGTTGCACGCCTAGTCATGCCCTGTGGG
Organism: Closterium sp. NIES-67; assembly: GCA_027943415.1. NCBI lineage: Eukaryota > Viridiplantae > Streptophyta > Zygnematophyceae > Desmidiales > Closteriaceae > Closterium > Closterium sp. NIES-67. The sequence continues at coordinate 716,853 of BQMB01001448.1, read as the reverse complement.
CCCATGCATGTCTGCCAGGCTGCCAGTGCGGCGTATGTGTATAATCCGTGTGTAATGAGTCGACTTTTGAGTCGACTCGTTACACACGGACTAGTCATGCCCTGTGCACCCATGCATGTCTGCCAGGCTGCCAGTGCGGCGTATGTGCTGCTCATCTTCAGTCAATGCCGTGCTCTTGCCAGGGGGTCTCCTCACCTCCTTGAACATTCCTCTCGCAGCACAGTGAGCAAAAGGGTTGCACGCTTAACCATGCCGTGTGGGCCCATGCATGTTCGCCAGACTGCCAGTGCGGCGTACGTGCTGCTCTTCTTCAATGCCGTGCTCTCGCCAGGGGGCCTGCCTGCCCACCTTTTCAATATACACCCCCTCTTTCCGCCACCCCGCCTTCCCCCTTCTCCCTTCCCAACATGCACAGGGGTTCAAATGTCAGTGATTGGGGCATTCAGGGGCGCCTGTGCCGCTATGGGCTTTGCCGCCACCTTCGTTTCGCCACCGCTCGTGGCTAAACTGGGGGTTTTGCAGGTATTGCAATGCGGTGCAGAGCGGTGCAGTGAGGAGGGAATGGGGTTCAGTGAGATGGGAATGGGTTTTTCTGCCGCCTCTCTTTCACCACCACTCGTGGCTGAACTGGGCGTCTTACAGGTGTGCAGTAAGATGCAATGCAGTGCTGTGGGATGCATTGCGGTGCAGTGAGATGGATGGGGGTGCAGTGAGCTGTAATGTGGTGCATCTCCCTGCAATGGCATGCAGTAAGGTGCAAGTGGTAGCCCTCCTTGCTCTCCTGTTGTCTGTGTTTGTGTGCGGGTGTGTGCTCCCTTGCCTCCCTCATTCCCCTTTTCCCCTCCTCTCTTCAAACTCTTCCCCCCTCTTCAAACTCCTCCCCCTACTCTTCAAAGTTCAAACTCCTCCCCTCTCTCTTCAAACTCCCCCCCCCCTCCCTCAACCCAGGCTGGCAGTGTTCCTCTTGTTTTCCAAGCGCTCCGTCTCGCCCTCTCACGGTCTTCTCTGCTCTCTCACACACACCGTGCTCTCCCGTCTTCCCATGTTTCACTCACCCCCATTTATCTCTACTCCGTGCTGGCAGTGCTGCTCTTGTCTTCCAGCCAGGCGCTCCTGCTCGCCCGCTCACTCACAGTCTTCTCCTCTCTCTCACACACACCCTGCTCTCCTCTTCCCGTGTTTCACTCACCCTATTTCTCCCTACCCCAGGCTGGCAGTGCTGCTCTCGTTTTCCAAGCCCTCCTCCTCGCCCTCTCAGTTGCAGTTTTCTCCTCTCTCTCGCACTGCCCTCCGGTGCTCCAGCAAGGGCTGCTGCTGCTCTTCCTCCTGCTAGTCGTGAGTTTCCTCTTTTTCATTACCCTGCATGCTCTCACTCTCAGCGTGTACTTGATCAAACTCTGTTGAACTTGGTTGCAACACGCTACTATTGAGTGAGTTTTGCTTCCTGCGTATTCATGACTCCTTCCCTTCGGCACATTCTATATTGCGTTCTGAGTGTTGGCCAGGCCATTTCTAGAGTTTCCCTTGCCCGCGAAGGTGCACTCCTGACGACACCTACTCCTTTTTCTCTCAAAAGCGTGCCTCCTCCTTTTGAGTCGACTCAAAATCGCACCTACTCCTTCTCGCCCTTATGACATCAGGTGCCTGGACATTCGAGACCGTTGATTCTTGGATCATCCAGACCACCATCCCTCCCGCATCCGCCAACCTACCCCTCCTCTCCTCTCCTCGCCTCTCGCACCTGTTTCTATCTCAAACTTTGTGTCCTCTAGGTGCCTTCCCGCATGGGCCTCTGGACGTTCGAGATCGTTGATTCTCAAACTATCCAAACCGCCATCCCACCCTCCTCAGTGAACCGAATCGGCACCACCGAGATCGCCTCACCAGCCTGGCAGAGCTCTTGCGTCTACAATCTTAAGTATCTAAGCCCTTGTCACCCCTTTTCCCCCTCAGGCGCTTTCCCGCGTGGGCCACTGGACATTCGAAATCGTCGACTCTCAGATCATCCAGACCGCCATCCCTCCCGCATCCGCCAATCTAATCGGCACCACTGAGATCGCCCTCGCCAGCCTTGCAGAGCTCCTGATGCTGGGCCTAGCCATAATTGTTCACGATCCCAAGCATTTCGGTGCGCTTGCCGCTATGTCTATGGCTGCGGTGTTTGCTGCTGCTGGCGTGTACTGCTCCTGGCTGGCTCGGCCCGACCCTCGGCTGGCGAAGCTGTTCCCGAACCAGCCAGAGGTTCGGTGGGGGGAGGTGTTTAGGAGGTGGGGAAATGGAGGGGGGAGGAAGGAACGAGTGTGTGGTTAAGGAATGAAGAAGAGATTTGGAGAAAGGAGGGGTGCTGATGGCCGTGCTGTTGCTGTTACCGGTCCTGCTTCTTCGGAGGTTGGGTACTTCCAGGGCTGAGCTCCAGACAGCTCAGAAGGTGAGGAGCTCTGGAGAATAGAGGTCCGCAGACTTTGGGTTGACTCCACAGTGATTGGTTACCGCCACTGGTGTTACCGCTGGTGTTACCGGTGCTGTTTGTTCCGGAGTTGACTTTTGACTCGACTCCATCACCATTGGTGGCCAGGCCACTGGTGTTATCGATGCTGGTTGGCTGGAGGAAGTTTTGAGGCGCCTTCAATTTCCGGAGAAGATTGGTTGTTGGCCGCTGGTGTGACTGGTGCTGTATGGGCCGGAGCAGCAGCAGCGCCAGCAACGGTTGTCGCAGCAACTGCAGCAACAGCAGCGTGCGACACAACGGAACGCAGCAGCAACAGCGACAGCAGCAGCACAGCATCAACAGCAGCGACAACAGAGGGAACTGCAACAACAGCAACAGCCGTGTCATGAACAGGATCAACAGCAGCAACAGTAACCGCCACAGCAGGACCAGCAACATGAAGTACAACTGCTGCAGCCATGACAGAAGCACTTCACAGCACGCCGGGAAAACAGCACCAGTTGAAACATGGCTCCTCGCCACGTCAATTGTCATTGTTGTTGCCATGCACCAATTGTAAAAAGCGGGACTCGTAAACTAGAACTTGGCCATTGAATTTTATACATAGAATTCGAGTTTGAGTATACAGATTCAAGCATAGATTTGGTGTGGCGTTTATTGACTGGACTGCACATCCTTCTGACCACACAATGCCAGTCAAGTACCGTCTCGAAACCAAGCCGGCTTCGAGCTTCGACCAATCAAGCAGCCCTTACCGGATCCGCTCTCAACCAATCATCCGACGCATGACGCCGCCGCCTTTTCTTCCATTCGGGCCAAAGCAGCTAGCCAAATCCAAACTATTCGAGTCCAAACCAAACCAGCCTTGGGGGTTCCCCCACCGGAGCAAAATAGGGATCCTGGGCTCGGCGTGGCTAGGGCCCTTCGGACAAATACATTTGTGTTGTTGCAGAAATGCTAGTTTTTTCAACTCGTTCCTCAACTTTGTGGTATTGACAGAGTTTTCCTCCTGTTTCCTGACCTTGTTGGCTGGGTGGAACGGGTTAGTGTGTGGAGTTTTCTACTGTTGTAGCTGGCAGCGTGAGAAGGATATGTTGTATGTGCAGCCAACTGGGGTGGGGAGTCGAGACTCGGGACCAGACATTGGATGTTTGAGCATGCGTGTTCGCTGGGCACCCACTATCTGCGAATTGCTTGACAGTACCCTAAATTTCGTCAATCTCAACAAACTACAATTTTACCAGGTTACCCTCTCTCGGCTCATCAAATGTCCTGCCCGTACCCAGACCAGGTTTCCTCAAAACCAGAGTCCAAGCCTGGTTGGTCCAGAAACGAGACCCATACCAAGCAAGCTGCTCCTCCAACTAAAGGCACAAGCAGGTTGGCCTACCAAGCCAAAACTATCCCCAGATACCGAACCAGCATGTCGCGCCGAAGCGCCAACCAAAGCTGGAATTCGGAATTCACCCCATTCTGCTAGCGAAGGGATTGGCTCACTTCGCCCCTCGCACCACTCAACTTGATTGGACACTCTCGCCCCCCTCCCCCGAATTCCGAATTCCAACTCCCAGCACCAAGATTCGCGAGTATATTTTGGAGCCCGAACTCTACTAGCAACTCATTGTTTCATCGTTTCATTAGCTGGAAATTCCCTATCTGCGCGGTCTCCCCCCAGCCTCCACCATGAGGACTTCCGTTCTCCTCAGCGCGCTTGTTCTGCTCGCCGCTCTGCTTGTCGCTGCTGGTAAGCTCCGGCAAGAACTTGTGTCATTCTTTTGACGAGTCTTACTAAGACAATTTTCTGGAATTTTGTCACCTGACATGGCTGATTTCCGTACCCCGGGTTTCCGTTTCTGTCACCCGTTTCTGCAGACCGTGTCTCTGCTATTGAGAACAGCAGGCGAGCCCTCGGAGACGACTCCTGCCTGGAGAAATTTAAGGAAAGCGCCAAGAAATGCAAGAGGGATCACGACCCTTCTGACAAGATTGACAGGTGCAGGGCGAAGGCATACAAGAGATTCAAGGTGTGCAAGTACGGCGCCAAGAAGCCGCCGACGCCGCCGCCTTCGCTGGCCTGCAAGGACCTGTGCATGATGATCTACATGCAGTGCAAGGACGAGAACCGGGGCAACTGCGGCTGGAAGTACAACAACTGCCTCACGAACGACTGCTCTTAGATGATTTCGTGCGGCCCCACACCACACGCCGTGATTCATGACATCTTGGCGAAAGAAGTTGGCGAATTCGGTGACTATTCAGGTTGTGACTTGGAGTCGTGATGTTGGAATTCGACCGGTGGTTGTGCGCCAGAGGGTTGACGTTGCTTTGATTGTTGGGTGCTTCAAATCCAGGGGTTGGGTAACGGGGCGAGGGAGCTTCTAGCAGGGGGTGCGTAGCGTTTCAGGTGAGGCTGGGCCAAGGTGATGCATTTGATGTGTAAGTTTGATGGGAAATAATTGTTTTGATAACAAATCTGGCACACCTATGGAAAGCGTGTAGGTTTGGTGCTGGAATGTCATGGAGTTTCACTTGAAATGCCCTCTGTTGAAGGATATGCCCTTAGTCAATTACCCTCCATGTCATCAGGAAGAAATTGTAGCCTTGCCCTAACAAAAGACCGTATCATGAGCAGATTAACAAAGGTAAGCAGTGCCATTGTTTATAAAGCTCAATTGCGTTAGAGCAGAAATGTACTGGTTGATCAGCTATGGCATTATACACGTGACACACACACAATTTGTTACCAAATGATGTAGGATGCACCCAACAGCAAAAATTATGAGTGCATGGGATGGGATGGGACATGTAAGGAATTTTCCATTCCTTACCAAGCGGTACTGCTATCGCGTACGCTCGAACACACCCGAAGCCTCGGGACTGTTCCAGACCTTCTGACAGAACCGCCTCGGCTTCTCCAGACCTTTCGGTTCGACCTTCGGGAGTTCTCCAGGCCTCGTTTCGTCACTTCGAGACCCTTCGATCTCCTTCCCGAACCTTCCCATCGCATGCTTAGACTAGCTCTGGTGTTCCTATACCTTGGCTTGCCATTCCTTGTATCGTCATTCATTGAGTGAACAATCTCGTTATTCATTTCCGCGCTACTCTGCTTATTCATTCATAACACCTGGTATTCAGAGCCACTTTCCTCGCTCACCCGTTTTCGTGAGTTGAATTTTTTTTGGGGGAGGGGGGTAAGTCCCTCACGTAAGCTGCAAAGCGGTTGCTCGCGAATTAGATTGATTAATTCGCCCAACTACGATAGCGTTTGCGCTTACCTGAGTACAGGCATACGACGGAATTCCCCCTGCCCCGGCGGAGCATTCGCCAAATGGACCAAGCTCAGTTCAACGAGCTTCGGGAGCAGTTCAACACCATGAACACGCGCATGGCTACAGTGCTGGAGGACAACGAGCGACTTCGTGCGGAAGTTGCTGAGTTACGCCAGGCGCGAGAGGATTCGCGTCAGAAAATTGCTGCCCAAGAGGAGGTCGCCAGCACCGGACGTGTCGAAACCGTCTTGGACGAAATCGCACGTCAGGTGTCACAGGAGCGCAAGGACAGTGAAGCCGCCGCAGCAGCTGACGTGGCAGCACGAGCAGCAGCCGAAGCAGCAGCAGCAGCAGCGACAGCAGCAGCCGCTCGGTCAGAAGCAGCCGCTATTGTAGCCGCACCGGCGTTTATGCCGATCGTGACGACAGCGACGATCAAACCGACAATGCCGCCCCCGTTCAATCCCACCGATAAGAATACTACTGTTACGGGCTGGTTATTTTCGGCGGAACTTTATTTTAATGCCGCTGGGATCACTGCTGACGATTTAGAAATTCGACTGGCTGTATCACTACTGCGGGGACCTGCGCTAGATTGGTGGCGATATACTCTACAAGAGGGGGAGTTTTCGGCAGGCGACACACAGGGGTTTTTCGGAAACTTTGGGTCTGCTGCCCAAGGGTCAACCGCGATTTTTGGCTCGACCAAGATTCGCAGGTGGAAGGCGTGGGGTACAGCTCTGTGTGAACGTTTCGAGCCAATATCCGCCTCGGACAACGCACGCACGAAGCTGGACAACTGGCGCTAGTGGAGTTCTGTCCAGGATTACGCGTCAGTCTTCATGGCGCTATGCGATCAAATCACCGACATGCATGACTCCGACAAGAAAGCTCGATTCATTTCGGGTTTGAAGCAGGACATTAAATACGAGGTCCGACTGCGACTGCCGGCGACGTTTCACGAAGCCGTTCGGATCGCAGACAACTTCGACGCGCATCGGACGTATGTGAGAGCGGGTTCCCGGGAGGGAAATCGTTTTCGTGGCCAGAATCCCCGGCCCACGATTCACGGCGTAGTGGCGAAGGAGCACATGGACGATTTTCGCAAGGGACAATGTTTCAACTGCCACCAGCCGGGTCACCAATCTCACGATTGCCCCCGAAAGAAGCAGATAAAGAAGAACGACGAGGACAGGTCGGGAAAAGCCAAGCGTCAGTAGCGGTCGGGCCCCCTACTGACCCTGCCTCATCGCCCGAAAAACAGCATCCCCACCGAGTAGTGGTTCCGATACATGCTATCAACCGCTCCCGGCTGAAAAAGGAGGATGACCCAGTGGACCACCCTGTACTGGCGGAAGGACGACTTCATGGGAGAAAAAAAAAAATATTCATCGACGGAGGTGCGAGTCACAGCCTGTTAAATCGAGAGACAGCACGACGACTACACCTGACGCTGGAGAGGTGTCTACCCGAAATCGACGCGCGATTGGTGGACGGCACCCCGCTGGCAATACGCGACAAAGTACCTGTCGTTCGAATGAAATGTGACGACGATTTTGGGTTCAGCGCGCCGATGCTGGCGACAACGCTCGACGGCTACGACGTGCTATTGGGACGCGATTGGCTGCGAAGATTCAACCCCCAGATCGATTGGACAACAGGCGAGTGCACAGTGAAGTGCGACAAAGGTTGGCGAAAATTACCCACGTGGCCGGAAGCAGAGACAACATCGACACGAGTCAACGCGGTGTGCCTCAATCGAGCAGTCAAGAATGGAGCGGATTTATACGCCGTCCATCTAACCGAATCGACGGAGCAGAATGAGGCGACCGACATCAACAAACTCTGCGATTCGGTCTCGGACGACTTGGCGAAAATCATTCGGGAATATCCTGAGATTTTCCCGGACGACTTGCCAAGTGGATTGCCACCCGAACGACCCCAGGACCACAAGATCGAGCTGGAACCCGGCGCGCAACCTACTTTACGCACACAATGGCGCCTGACTCAACCGGAGCTACAGGAACTACGGAACCAGTTGGACTACCTGTTGGCAAAAGGGTTCATTCGGCCGAGCACTTCACCGTTCGCAGCACCAATCCTGTTCACGCCAAAAAAGGACGGCGGCCTTCGCATGTGTACGGATTATCGTGCCCTTAATCGGGTAACGATAAAATCGCGCTACCCAATCCCACGAACGGACGAACTGATCGACAACCTTAGCGGAGCTCGCTACTTTTCGAAGATCGACCTTCGTGGCGGTTACCATCAAATTCGGGTGTTCGCTGACGACTGCCACAAGACCGCGTTTCGTACTCGCTACGGGAGTTACGAGTACACGGTGATGCCGTTCGGATTAACGAACCCCCCCTCGACGTTCCAACTCACGATGAATGGGGTGTTCCGCGATCTACTCGACAAATGCGTAATAATTTACCTGGACGACATCCTGATCTACAGCAAGACCCGGGAGCAACATTTAAAGGATTTGGAAGCTGTTTTTCAACGGCTGCAGCAGCATCGACTCATCACCAAGGGCTCCAAGTGCGAGTTTTTAAAACAAGAACTGGAGTTCCTGGGGCACGTGATCTCTACGGAAGGAATTCGAATAGACCCGAAAAAACTCAGGGCTATTCAGAAATGGCAACCGCCAACGAATCTCCAGCAGCTGCAATCATTTTTGGGTTTTGTGAACTACGTGCGACGGTTTATACCCAATATGGCGGGGTTAACTGGACCTCTAACCGACCTACTGCAGAAGGGAAATTTTTACGAGTGGGGGGAGAGGCAGCAAGTTGCGTTCGAGGCATTAAAAAACCTTCTAATGTCGCCACCGGTACTTCGCATCGCTGACCCGGAACGGTCCTTCGAAGTCATCACCGACGCAAGTGAAATTGCCATCGGAGCCGTGCTCATGCAAGATTTCAGCAATGGTCTTCAACCAATCGCGTACGAGTCTCGGAAAATGCAATCTGCTGAGCGCAACTACCCGGTACACGACAAGGAGATGTTGGCGATCGTCCACGCGATCAAAATCTGGAGGTGCTACCTGACTGGAGCAGACGTAACGGTGCGAACCGATCACAAATCACTACAGTACCTGAGGGCGCAGCCGAATCTCAACCCGCGGCAGATACGCTGGCTGGACTATCTGGAGTCGAACTTCACGTACAAGATCACGTATAAAAAGGGCGCCAACAATATTGCGGAAGCCCTTTCCAGACCATCTGCCCAACTCGCAGCAGTACTAGTTGCCCAGAGCAACCCGCTACTGAGTGGACTATTTACCAACGGGTATTCGACTGACCCCTTCTTCGTAAATGACGGCCATCTCCCAATCACTACACGGAAAGGCGTCTATTACTTACGAAGCGGAACTGATTGAATTTGGGTCCCAAGTTATCGTCTACTTCGCGAATTACTAATTCAAGAAGTCCACGATTCGAATTTATCGGGACATTTCGGGGTTGATAAAACCTTGAAGGCGTTGCAGCGGTTTTATTACTGGCCAGATATGGTGACGGACGTGCAGCGTTACGTGGCCGCGTGTCCGATCTGCCAGCGAATGAAGCCATCACACCAGCGACCTACAGGACTGTTGCAGCCCCTCGAGCCACCTAAACGCCCATGGCAACATGTAACGATGGATTTTGTTACGGGACTACCAGCCGGATCCAGCGGAAACGACGCTGTGTTGGTTATCGTCGACCGATTGACGAAAATGGCGCATTTCGCACCATGTCGTACAACCATCACAGCCGAAGAAACAGCGCGCCTGTTCATCTCGACCGTCGTTCGCCTACACGAGATACCAGCAGCAATCATTAGCGATCGAGATCCGAAGTTCACGTCAAGATTCTGGCAGGACACGTGGGCTCGGTACGGCACGCGTCTACAGTTCTCATCCGCGTATCATCCCCAAACGGATGGCCAGACGGAAAGGACGAATCAAACGATGGAGCAGCTGATTCGGACAAACTGCCCCGACCGAAAAAAATGGGAGGACGTGCTGCCCATGCTGGAATTTTCCTACAACAACACGCCCTCGGCTACGACTAATCACTCCCCGTTTTATCTCAATTACGGGATGGACCCTACAGTGCCGATCTCCACCAACGTTGAGAGTCAAGTACCACGATAGCAGCAGTTCGTCGAAGACTTACAGACTGCCCGCGACAAAGCTGTCGAACTGATTCGCAAGGCGAACGCAACTGCCCGACGGTATGCGGATTTACATCGACGGGATATTACGATGACGACAGGGCAACTAGTCCTTTTGGACACCAAGAATTTACGACTACCACTACCGACGAAATTACGACCACGTTTCTGTGGCCCATTCAAGATCGTGAAGATGGTGACGCCGGTGACCGCCCAATTGCGCCTACCTGATGACTGGCGAATTCACAACAAATTCCACGTGAGTCTGTTGCGACCCTTCGTTCCTGACACGTCGGACATCGCTCGACATCGATTAATTCCCGATGTACGGCCACGTGCCAAGACGACCATCGAGCCTTCAAATATTTTGAGCGATCGGATTCGTCTCGACGGTCAAGGACGACACGTTGACTTTCTGATCCGATGGACCAATCGCACCAATGAGGACGACACGTGGGTGCTCTTGGACTAGCTACAGTCACCTTCGATACTTGCGAATTAGTTGGACCGCAAGCACGTGGCTGATATAGATCACCTGCGCTAAGGGGGGGGGGGGGGGGGGTGTAAGGAATTTTCCATTCCTTACCGAGCGGTACTGCTATCGCGTACGCTCGAACACACCCGAAGCCTCGGGAGTGTTCCAGACCTTCTGACAGAATCGCCTCGGCTTCTCCAAACTTTTCGGTTCGACCTTCGGGAGTTCTCCAGGCCTCGTTTCGTCACTTCGAGACCCTTCGATCTCCTTCCCGAACCTTTCCATCGCATGGTTAGACTAGCTCTGGTGTTCCTATATCTTGGCTTGCCATTCCTTGTATCGTCATTCATTGAGTGAACAATCTCGTTATTCATTTCCGCGCTACTCTGCTTGTTCATTCGCTACAGGACACACCTGTTATCCTTGCAATGTTTTTGGTCCTTTTGAAGCTAAATCGCTATGCCGTATTTGTTCCAGTGACGTACACCAGCCGGTACACAAATCGTACGACATGAAATGGAACCTGCGGCTAGAGCTGGCCTGCTCAAATGTGTGTGCACCCTGACCACGAAATGCTGGTCAAGTGCCGTCAAGAACCCAAGCCCCTCCGCACCTCGACCAATCAACTACAAGCCGTTACCCGTTTCGCCTTCCAAGCCGACCAAGAGAGCGGCTGCTGCACCCGCTTCCCAACCACAGGAGCCAGGTTCGTCTTCTAGATTCTCCAAGCCAGTTCGAGCCTCGGAAACGCATCAGGGTGAATGTGGGGACCTGGGCCACGCCAAGGCTGTGTGTGGTGGTTTGAGAATTGCCCTGATCACTCACCAGGTCAGGTGCCATTTGTCCCATCTCATGTACAAACCCATCAAACCCACCTGAAATGGTCCTTTTGGGCTGCGGCTTGCCTCAAGCGCGAGGCCAGCAACCCCCGCGCCGGACCCCCTTCAAGATCACGAATAGCTCAGGCCACACCCAGACCTGGCTTTGGGTGGTTCGGAGACCATGTCTGATTGGCCCGGAAGCTAAACTCGGGCCCAACAAGCTCCTGCCTGAACGGTTGGCGCAGCCTGGCTGCCCCTCCGAGCCAAACCTATCACGGCTGACCGAGCCAATGCTTGACAGCCGCCTACCAAAGCTGGTTTGCGGGTTTGGCCCCCAAACCGCCTGAGCGAGCAACGCACTTCACCCCTCTCGCGCCCCCAGTCGACTCGACTCGACATTTCACAGCCCTCCCACCCAACAGCAGCATTTGCGAATATATATTCCAGCCCCGATTATCCCAAATACAGCAGCAGCAACTGCTCGGTTCAGCAGTACATAGCCGTATTAATAGTCTACATTCCGCGAGGAGCTCCCGCCGCCGCCATGAGGACTTCCGCTCTCCTTGTCGCGCTGGTTCTTCTCTCCGCTCTGCTTCTCGCTGCTAACGCCGTCCCTGGTAAGCTCGGAATATCTCATGAAAAGTTGTAAAGCTCCTAAGGCTCCAGCATTTCCGAAATTGAACGCGGCGCCCCCAACGCGTTTCTCGAATCAAGTTAAGGAATTTTCCATTGTGCCCTTTTGTAACGTTGGGTCGCAGAGCGTGCCTCCGCTTTGGAGAAGAGCAGGCGGATCCTGAGCCACAACGGCGACGACGATCGCCGCAGCAGCAGCAGTTCCAACTCCGACTCGTCGTGCCTGAAGAAGTTCAAGACGAGCCAGTACAAATGCAACAGGGATCACAAGTGCTGCGACAGCGAGAGAGACGGGTGCACGCGGCGCAAATCGTGCGCGGCGAAGGCGTACCAGAAGTATAAGACGTGCGTGTACGGCGACTCGTCGTCTTCTAAGTCGGACTCGAGCTGGGACTGCAATGATTGGTGCAAGTACATCAAGAAGCAGTGCAAGAGCGACGACGAAGACAACTGCGATCGTAAGTACAAGAACTGCCATGATAACGACTGCTCCTAGAAGGCGCGCGTCAGTGTGGTACTGTCGCGGTAATTCACGCGCCAGATCATCAGGTAATTCGCAACGAGACATTGGGCTGAACCTTTCGAGTTTGGCCAGGTTTCGAGTTTCGAGATTTCCCATGACTCGAGTCTAGGATGGGCTGGTACCAATCTAGGATGGGCTGGTACCAATCAGCTTGTTGGTAAGGGGGAAAGGGGGTGGGAGAGAGCTCCTAATTCATCTACGTGGTGTTAGAATGAGACTTTGTGTTGGAAATAAATACCGGTAGTGCTAATTCTGTTCGGGGTCTCCCTGAAGGCTTCGTGTCGAGACAAGATGGTTTGGGTAATAAGTTCCATTGGGGAGAGCGAGGTGGGAGGGAGCACCAAATTGGGGGAATGTGGTATTTTGTGGGAATAAATCATGTCAATTTTGCTGCAAGTCTCCCTATAATTAATGGATTCATTTTGTTGAACCATTCTGTCTCCCTATAAGATGCTGAAACTTTGGAGAAACGAATCAGCTAAAAAGGACGTGGTGGAGTGGGTGATACTCCATCTACACCTACCAATCAGGTTGTAGATTGTGTCCCGTGAAAGGAGCACCTTACATTCTTTCCTATATATAAGGATGAGTTTAGAAGCGCCTAGATGTACAGGCGAACGACAGGAGTTGAGCTGACCTTATCGCACCACAAGTGGAGAAGCCAGTCTTGCGCCGTCAACAAAAAGCCTCCCCCAAGCATGACCAGTTTTCCAGCTTGGCCCAGGTTCGCTTCCCAAGCAAGCAGCCCACCTCAGTCAAGTGCGAGCCGCCGCCGGCTTTCTACCGAAGCAGTCAGGTTCGTCTGCAAGATTCCGCACCCACGTCGAAAGTCGCGGTGTACCTGGAAGAAAGTGGGGGCTAAAGCGCCGCCTCTAGGTCCTTGGTCAGTTACAATCGGGTGAAACCCTAGAATCTGTGTCGTGTATTCAATCACAATTATGAGGAAACATGCTCCAAAGGGTATGGAGATCAAACCGGTTCGTGATGGTGCTCCAGAACCGAAACAAAACAGTATGAACCCAATTTTCAGTGGGGAGTTCACCGGCTAGAAGTGCCACAGCAGGCTGTTGAGGAAAACATCTACTTCAGGCGTTGGATATTTACTTCCCAGACCGATAACAGTCGAGAGCTTCTAAATCCAGCCCGAAGTCCATCAGGGCCAACTAGCTCATAAAATCCAGGGATTCGTGGTTTGCCTATTTGTGGCCGAAGCGACAACCCAGCCTAGCAGCTCGGCATCCTCAGCCAATAACGCAAGCTGGGCGGCTTTCAGGCCAAATGCGCGCTTCCAAATCTGAACCCCCAGCGAGCCGCTCACCTCCACCCTAGCTAATTTGCCCCCACCAGAATCCCCCCTCCTGTGTCTGCCTCCCTCCTGGCTTCTCGAATCCAGAGTCCATCCAGACCATCGCCCGTAGCCAGAGTGGTGGATGAGACCTGTCACGCTTGCGGGTATAAATTACCTCCAATTTCCATTCTGAAAAAGCATCAACTCTCTGATTCTCTCCTCTCCCTTTTGGGGTCCAACCATTTGATCAGCCTCTCTTGTTACAGCTCCAAGTGTACCGTTTCCGCCGTCACTGCCAGCATGAGGACTTTCGCGATTTTCTCCGGGTTGGTTCTGCTGTCCGCGCTGCTTCTCGCCACTAGCGCCGCGCCAGCTACTGCTGAGGCCACCACCGGTAAGCCCCGAAAATCGCGATGAAGAATGCGGTGCTTCTTCTACTTTCTACCCCCCGTTTTCATTGAATTGACAACGTGACGGTTCAAATCTGCGAGTATCTACCCCGCAATCTAGTATCTGCTCCGCCGCAAAGTTGCGATTGCCTCATCCGATGAGTCCGTTTGACGGATAACGACATAACTAACGCTCCGTATTCCGTATCTGTCTGTGCGAGCAGATCGTCTCCCTGCTCTGGCGAGTGACAGGCGAATTCTGAGCGACGACGATGACGAGCCGTCGTGCATCGAGAAGTACAAGAAGCGGTATGTGCAGTGCGAGAAGAACGAGGACAAATGCGAGGAGATCGCAGAGGACGACGACGACAAGAAGATCTGCGAAAAGAAGTCCAAGACGTGCGAAATGAAGGCGTATAGGAGTTACAAGGCGTGCAAGTACGGCAAGTGGGGGTGCAAGGACTGGTGCAAGTACTACAAGAAGCAGTGCTACGCCAAGAACAAGAGCAAGTGCGACGAGAAGTACGAAGACTGCAAGGAGGACTGCTCCTAGATCGTCGACCATCAAAATCATAGGACACGGAATTTTGTGGCTTACATGCCAGAATTGGACGTCGGGCAGACGCTTTGGAAGTTCATCGGATTCATGGGTCTGCATGGGGTGTCAGGGTTCCTCTCGGTGATCTGAACCAGAATGTTGAGTTGAGATCCGCTGGGTTAGGATGGTGCAAATGACATGTACGCTTGATCGGCTAATAAATGCGGATTTGGGGAAAGAAGATTTGTGGCCGAGAGCGTTTTCCCAAAATCTATCCATATAATATGGAATGTTGGGTAATGACGTGGAAGCTAGATTTACATAACATATTTGACAATCTGGCAATAAGAGACTGAATGCGGGCAGAGCATTTTGTTGGGGAGATATAGCGTTCGGGTTGTACCCACTAAGAAAATACCCTATTTAGCTTATAACTTGTACATAACAATATATGCTTAAGTTGACACACCCCCTAGGCTAGATAACGGGAAGTGCTCAGGGTGGCACTACTAGTCCAACCTCTGAGGCAGGGGCCCGAATACCAGTCAACAAGATTACAAGCAAGACAGAGCAAACCTGGGCGGCACTACTAGTCCAACCACTGGAGGAAACGCCACAAGGCCAGTCTACAAGGTATAAATAGAAAGCAGTACAAAATCAAGGGCCTAGCAAGTGAGTGTCAACAGGGACTAGACCTACCTGCAAGCAGTGCCGCTGATGATCTCTAGGCGGAAGCGCCTTAGTAAAGATATCTGCTGTGTTGGCACCCAAGGCCAAGTGTACTACGCGGGCCTAGCGACGCTGCTGAAGCTCGTGCAGCAGGAAGTACCTCAGCTGGATGTGCTTCGCTCTGCCCTCAAGTCGAGGCTCCTGACATAGGAGGATCATGGCCATGTTGTCAGCGTACAGAACCGGGGCAGAGCTAGGTTGCTCACCTAAGTCGGCAAGCAAGAAGGTCAGCCAGCGGAGCTCCTGTGCCGCCATGGCACCGGCATAGATCTCACCCTCGCAGCGAGACTGAGCAACAGACGAGGAGCGAGTGGACCTCCACGAGATGGCACCAGAACCAAGGCTGAAACTGTGGCCCTGGGAGGACCGAAGGGTCTCAGCGTCGTCTGCCCAAGAGGCGTCTGTATGCCCAGTAAGGACCACTAGCCTGCGTCCTCCCAGCACTAGCCCCATGCCCGATGTACTTGCAAGATAACGCAAATCCTCTTAGCGGCCGACCATTGCTGTGGTCTGTCTCTGCCTGAGGCCACAAAGCGGGCCAGGATGCTGAGAGGGTATGCGAGATCTGGGCGCTTGCAAGACATCAGGTACATGAGGCAACCCACCAGCTCTGCGTAAGGACCACTGGGCTCTACTGACTCCTCGGGAACTGGAGCTGAGAGCCTGTGGTCTACCGGCAGAGGTGTGGGCTGTGCGGAGGAGAACTGAAGACCGAACCTCTGAAGGACCTGGCGCACCAAGTGTAACTGTGTAAGAATGATGGCGCGTGCTACTCTATCCCTGGAGAAAGGCAGGCCAAGGTAGCGGTGCAGCTCTCCCAGGTCAGTGCAGGTGTGTCGCCTCAGCAGCTCAGCCTTCACGAAGGCCAGCGCGCATCTGTCTGCTATAGCAAAGACCAGGTCGTCTACGTAGAACGGAGTCTGGCAAGCACGAACGAAGAGCAAAGGGTCCCAGAGGACGGAAAGAACTGCAGGTCAGCTAGCGTGGCACGCAGCGTGTCGTGCCACTCACGGGGCGCCTGTCGCAAGCTGTAGACGGGGCGTCGGGGGAGCCACTGGGTCCCAGGAGGGAAAGTACCGGTGAAGCCCTGAGGGCGGCGCAGGTAGACCTGCTCGTATAGACTGCCCTGAAGGAAAGCAGTGGAGAAGTCGAGGGAGTGAAGCTCGTAGTCACGCTGTGCTGCTACGTAGAGCAGCGCACGAAGAGTAGTCATCTTCGGGGTCAGGGCGAAGGTCTAAAAGAAGTCCACCCCCTCTCGCTGACTGAAGCCTCTAGCCACGTAGCGCGCCTTGAGCACAGGCGGCTCTCCAGGGGGGCGCTTCACCTTGAAGAGCCATCGGCCATCGACTACGCTCTCCCCAGGTGGGGGAACTACGTCGACGTAGGTTCCGTTAGCCCTCCAAGATGCCATCTCCTGCTCCATGGCAGCTGTCCGCTGAGAGGCCCAGGGTCCCGAGGTCGCCTCAGCGTAGGTGCGAGGGGTCAGGATGTCAAAGGCGTCGGGGTCACGCTTTGGGACTAGCAGCATGGAACAGAGATGGGGAGGAGCCTCTGACAGGAAAGTACGCTCGTACTGCCGGTCCTCCAAGACGTCCCTGCCGAGGGCAGGAGCACCCCCGACGGACGGAGGACAGACAGGGTCAGAGACCAGAGCGGTAGCGAAGTCAAGGTGGCGAGTAGAGGCAAAGTCAGCGACAGCAGCGACAAGAGCGTCAAGATTGGAGACAGGAACAGACGGATCGGTAACGAGGGAGGCAAGGACCCGAGGAACAAGAGGACGAGCAACACGAAGGTAGTCAGACAGAGGGGGAGGCGCGACAGTGAGCGACGACAGAGGAGGCGAAGACAAACGGGAAGGACAAGATGCGTGGGAACGAAGCAACATAAGGTGAGAACGCTGAACAAGAGAGACAGGACGAACACGAGAGGGACGGCGAGACCAGACGTGAGATAGAGGCGTCGGGTCAGGAGACAGAGGAGGAGTAACAGGAGGGGAACGAGAGGGGAAACGAGCCGGGGATAAGTCCTGCGGAGGAAACACAGGACCGTGAACAGGAAAAGGGGGAGACGGCAAGGGAGGCACAGGCGAGCGGTCAGGGGAGGGAAGGCCGAGCAGGCGAAGGGCGGACACCGGCGGCTACTGCTTCTGCTGCTGCTGAAAGCCGACACCTGGACCACCAGCTGCACCACTGCTACCTCCGGTACACTCCGCGCCAACACCCTCAGAACGAGAAATGTCTCCAGAGCCAGTGCCACCCTCGAGCCCGCCGGGACAAGCCACGAGAGGAGCCCCGGGACTAGCACCCTCTCCAACTCCAGCACCCCCAGAGTCCACAAACGGCTGCGCCTGTGACGACGACTGCGGCTGCGGCGGCGGTGACGGCTGCGACTACGGCGGCGACTGCGACGAGGGAGGAGGAGATACCAGGGGAGGGACAGGCGGCGCAAACTGCGCCGCGGGGCCACCGGAGTCAGCCGACTCCTCGACCGGCACAACCGACGGGAGGGGAGTGACGTGAGATGCACCAGACGGAGCAGGACGGGGAGGGAGGGGAGTAGACGCGACTTGGGGAGTGGGAACTAGAAACAGGGGGGGGGGAAACTGGGAGACCTCCATGAGGAAAGCGGTGGAAAAAGGAGACAGACTCGTCGAAAGTGATGTCACGGGAGTGAAGGAAGCGGTGAGACGACGGCTGATAGAAGTGCCAGTCAGAAGAGTCAAGGGGGAAACCGAGGAAGACACAGGGGACGGTGCGGGCAGTGAGCTTGTCCGTGCCGGAGGCACGAACGTAAGCGAGGCAGCCCCAGACGTGGAACGCAGACGCGTCACCAGGGAACCTGATCCAAAGAAGGGTCGGCGAAACCTGCGGCCGCTGAGAGCGAGGCCAGAGGTTAAGCTGGTGAGCGGCGTAGCGAACAGCGAACGACCACAGAAAATGGGGTGCACCGGCATGGATCATGGAGGTGTGAGCCACCTCCATGACCAAACCGATGCGTCGCTCAGCGACCCCATTCTGCTGCGGGGAGTCCGGTAGGGTGTACGTCTGGGTGATACCCTCCGCACGCCAGAACTTACATAGCCGACCAGAGGCGAACTTGCCACCACGGTCGGAGTGGAGACACAGCACAGGGAGACCGCGGTGGAGGCGCGCAGCGACGAGCCACGGGATAAGAACGTCAGGCACATTGGCCTTCCGCTCCAGGGGAAACACCATGGTGTAGCGCGTGAATTCGTCAACGAGCACCAGAAAGTAGCGCTTGCGACGCGGTCCAGGTGTAGGGTTAAGGGGGAGTCGCGGGGCCGCTAGGCGACGGGGCTGCGGGGCCGCTAGGTGACGGGGCCGCGGGGCCGCTAGGTGACGGGCTGGGGGGCGACGAGGCGGCTACGACCTAGGGCGGAAGCGCTAGAGGGGGGGGGGGGGGGACCTACCTACTCATGATACCATGCTCAAGTGAAAGAATGACTAGAACAAGGCATACAAGGGAATATAACCTAATGGGTTGTACTCCCTAAGGCACAACCCTATACAGTGGCGGAAAGTATTGTCCACATGTTTGTGACTTAGAGGAATTTTGCCATTGTAGGGGGTCATGGACATTAAGCCTTAATCTTATGGTATGCCTAGTGTGTGTAGGTTGGGGTAAGGCTCTACGCCCATGCCTTGAATCTCACTAATATATTGATGTTTACAACAAATAACAGAAAGTAACAATCATGGTACATGTGGACAATTATTGCCAGGCGCAAGCAGCAAGTTACATCAACCCCAAACTAGTACCTAGTCTACCGCCCTTTTGCCTTAATCACCGCCCTCACCCTCCTGGGCATGATTTCCACCAGGTGGGTGCACACATCCGCCGGGATCTTCTCCCATTCCTCCTGCACACGCTCCCAAAGGTCCAGTATACCAGTGGGAGGCTTCTCGTGCTTGGCCAGCTGCCTCTTGAGATGAGAGGTGAGCTCACTTCCCTGAGCTCACTTTCTTGAGCCTAGAAATGCTCCATTGGGTTGAGGTCGGGTGAGGAAGACGGCCACTCTAGCACCCCAAACTCTCGCTCACTAAGCCACTCCTGCACGATACGCGACTTCTGCTTCGGATCGTTGTCGTGCTGGAAGATAGTTAAACTCAATCGTACTATTGAGCTCGTCCTGCAGTATACTCAGATAGAGCGGTCCGTCCATCCTACCATCTATTTTGCACATGAAACACTCGCCATCATACGACATGCACCCCCAAACCATCAAGCAGCTGCCCCCGTGTTTGACGGTTTGCTTGATTTGGTGGCTTCGGAGGGCAGCACCTTCGCGAAACCAGGCATAGGAGCATACGTCGGAAGCAAACCGATTGATCTTGGTCTCACCCGACCAGATCACCCGCTTCCAATCGTCAACCGTCCAGTCGGCGTGGGCACGGGCCCATTCTAGCCTATCGCGTATGTTTTTTCGAGAGAGTCGCGGCTTCTTGGGCTGCTGGATGGCGACAAGTCCGCTACCATTCAACGCATTACGCACCGTCCTAGGATGCAGCGTGATGCCGTGCTGCATCTCGACAATCTTCGCCGCGTGAGCGGAGGTTTTGGCCTCCCCGCTAGTAATCGACCGAACTATGCTGCGGCAAATTCTCTCTGTCACTAAGCGAGGGCGGCCGGCTGAGGGCATCGTAGGACGCATGGCATCGCGGCTAGACTCTTCAATCGCCTTAAGTCCATAATCGTGGACCGTGCTCTTGCCCACGCCTAGCTGTTTAGCGATTCGACGAGTGCTGTACCCCCTACGCAACAGGGTAATGATCCGTGAGCGGCGCGCCTCGTCTATCAGTTTCATGACGGCCTGATCGTCGCAGCGGTCCTAGCCTATCTCCTGACTACTGGATAGTCACGAGGGCAAGTAAGTAGAAAAAGTGAGGTTAGGAAATAGATCTAGTACGCTGCTTGGCATGAACTGTCTGGATGCACCCACGCAAACGAAATCACGTCCTCGGTAAAAAATCGGCCCCTATAAAACTGAAACCAGCATCCGTCACATACAGTACAGTACTACTTAACAGCCAATGCCGAAATTTGATTCGTAACTAAACCTAAAAGGCACCAAACCGGTACGAGAAATGTTTTAAGGCAATTATCCGGGCAATACTTTCCACCAGTGTATAGTCTACAGAAACATACAATATATGTTTGACAATATGCTCAACAATGGTTCCAAGCACAAATTTGGGTAGCTTGGGACTGTAAGAATTTGAAAAAGGGGTGCAGGAGACATAAGTACTTGAAGTAAAAAGTACTACCGTATTCCCCGTATATAACACCCTAGGGTATTGTCAAATTTTCATTAAAAGAACATATGGGTGTTAACTGTTGAAGTAAAAGAATGACTAGAACAAAGGCATACAAGGGAATATAACCTAATCGGTTGTACTCCCTAAGTCACAACCCTATATAACAACCTGCAATGTATGTGCGACACACCCCCTAGACTGAATAGGGGCAGGGCCTGAGGAGCGAGAGAAGCAGCTCAGGTTGGCACTACTAGTCCAGCCTCTGAGGCAGGGGTCTAAAGACCAGACAAAAAAGTACAGACAAGGCAAGAGCAAGACCAGGGTAGCACTACTAGTCCAGCCACTGGGAAGAGGCCACAAGGCCAGTCAAGGTAATATATCTAAAGGTCTATACACAATCAAGGTCCTAGCAAGTGAGAGGCTACAGGAACAAGACCTAGCTGTACACAGTGTCGCTGATGATCTTTAGGCGCAAGCGCCTTCGTAAAGATATCAGCTATGTTGGCACCTGAGGCCAAGTGTACTACACGAGCCTGGCGACACTGCTGCTGGATGCGCTTCGCTCTTCCCTCAAGTCGTGGCTCCTAACACAGGAGGATCATGGCCCTGTTGTCAGCGTACAGAACCGGGGCAGAGCTAGGCCGCTCACCCAAGTTGGTGAGCAAGAAGGCCAGCCAGCGGAGCTCCTATGCCACCATGGAACCTGCGCAGATCTCAGCCTCATAGCTAGACTGGGCAACGGACGAGGAACGGGTGGACCTCCACGAGATGGCACCTGCACCAAGGCTAAAGCAGTAGCATTGTGAGGACCTGAGAGACTCGGCGTCGTCTGCCTAAGAAGAGTCTGTGTGCTCAAAAAGGACCACTGGTCTCCGTCCTCCTAGCAGTAGCCCTATGCCTGATGTACTTGCTAGGTAATGCAAAACCCTCTTAGCTGCCGACCAGTGCTGTGGTCGGTGTCTGCGTGGGCCCACAAAGCGAGCCAGGATGCTGAGAGGGTATGCGAGATCTGGACGAGTGCAAGACATCAGGTACATGAGGCAACCCACCAACTCTGCGTAGGGACCACTAGGCTCTACAGCCTCCTCAGGGACTGGGACAGAGAGTTAATGGTCTACTGATAGAGGGGTGGGCTGTGAGGAAGAGAACTGAGGTCCAAACCTCTGAAGGACCTGGCGCATCAAGTGTGACTGTGAGAGAGTGATTGTGCGCGCTGCTCTGTCCCTGGAGATCTGCAAGCCAAGGTAGCGGCGCAGCTCTCCTAGGTCATTGCAGGTGTGTCTCCTCAGCAGCTCGGCCTTCACGGTGGCCAGTGCGTCTCTGTGTGCAGTAGCAAATACCATATCGTATACGTAGACAAGGATGTAGAACGGAGTCGAGCCGGAACGGACAAAGAGCGAGGGGTCTGCAGACGAAGGGAAGAACTGCAAGTCAGCAAGTGTAGCACGCAGCGTGTCGTGCCACTCATGGGGCGCCTGTCTCAAGCCGTAGACGGGGCACCGGAGGAGCCACTCGGTGCCAGGGGGGAAGGTACCGCAGAAGCTCTGGGGGCGGCGCAGGTAGACCTGCTCGTATAGACTGCCCTGAAGGAAAGCTGTGGAGAAGTCGAAGGAGTGCAGCTCGTAGTTACGCTGTGTTTCTACGTGTAGCAGCGCCCAAAGAGTGGTCATCTTCGTGGTCGGGGTGAAGGCCTGAAAGAAGTCCACCCCCTCACGCTGACTGAAGCCTCGAACGACGTAGCGCGCCTTGAAGACAGGCGGCTCTCTAGGAGGGCGCTTCACCTTGAAGAGCCACCGGCCATCGACTACGTTCACCCTAGGTGGGGGAACAGCGTTGACGAAGGTACCGGTGGATCTCCAAGATGCCATCTCCTGCTCCATGATAGCTATCCACTAAGAGGCCCAGGGTCCCGAGGTGGCCTCAGCGTAGGTGCGAGGGGTCGGGATGTCGAAGGCGTCTGGGTCACCCTCAGGGACTAGTAGCATGGAACAGAGATGGGGAGCGGCCTCAGACAGGAAAGCGAGCTCGAGCTGCCTCTCCTCTAGGATGTCATTGCCAAGAGCAGCCACACCCCCGACGGTCGGAGGGCAGGCAGGGTCAGAGACCAAAGCGGTGGCGTAGTCCAGGCGGCGGGTAGCGGCAAAGTCAGTGACAGCAGCGACAAGAGGCGACAGACTCGAGACAGGAACGGACGGGTCGGTAAATAGTGAGGGAAGGACACGAGGAGCAAGGGGACGCGCAGCACGGAGGAAGTCCGAGAACGGAGGTGGGGCCACAGCAAGCGACGACGGAGGAGGAGACGGGAGGAGAGGAGGAGTACGGGACGCGTGAGAGCGAAGCAACATAGGGTGAGAACGCGGAACAGGAGAGGTAGGATGAGCACAAGACGGACGACGAGACCAGACATGAGACGGAGGAGTCGGGTCAGTAGAGAGGGGAGGAGACACAGGAGGAGAACGGGGAGGGAAACGAGCCGGAGAGGAGTCCGGGGGAGGAAACACGGGGTCGTGGACCGGCAGAGGAGGAGGCGGTGGCAGCGGGGGAGGCAGCGATGGGCGGTCAGGGGAAGGGAGACCAAGGAGGCGAAGAGCGGAAACCTGCGGTGACAGCCGCGATTGCTGCCCGACTTCGACACCAGAACCCTCAGCGACAACACGACTCCCTCCGAGAAGCCCCACGACAGCACCCCCAGAGCCCGCTCCAGAACCAGCTCCAGCCCGCTCCCCAGCACCCCCTGAACGAACGAACCGCAGCGGCGGTGACGACGGCGGCTGCGGCTGCGGCGGCAGTGGCGGAGGCGGCTGCGGCGGGGACAGCAGGGGAAGAGACTCCGACGAGCTGCGAGAGTCAGCGAACTCCTCAGCAGGGACAAATGACAGGAGGAGGGTGACGTGAGACACACCAGACGGGGCAGGGCAGGAAGGGGGGTGGACAGGGTCGACCAGGGAGGGGGGGGCACCAGGAACTGGGGGGGAGTGACTGGGGGACCACGGTGGGGAAAGCGGTGGTAGAAGGAGACGGACTCGTCAAGAGTGACGTGACGAGAGTGAAAGAACCAGTGAGAAGGGGGGTGGTAGAACTGCCAGTCCGACGAGTCGAGGGGGAAACCTAGGAAGACACAGGAGACAGTGCGGGCCGTGAGCTTGTTCGTGCCAGAGGCACGAACGTGGGCAAGGCAGCCCCAGACGTGGAACGCAGATGCGTCACCAGGGGACCCGGTCCAGAGGAGGGTCGGCGAAACCTGTGACCGCTGAGGGTGCGGCCAGAGGTTAAGCTAGTGAGCGGCATAGCGAACGGCGAACGGCCACAGAAAATGGGGTGCACTGGCATGGATCATGGAGGTACGAGCAACCTCCATGACCAAACCGATGCGTCGCTCAGCGACCCCATTCTGCTGCGGGGATTTTGGCAGGGTGAACGTCAGGGTGATGCCCTCCGCACGACAGAAGCTACCAAGTCAGCAAGAGGCAAACTCGCCACCACGGTCGGAGTGAAGACGCAAGACAGAGAGACCTCGGTGAACACGCGTAGAGACAAGCCATAGGAGAAGAAAGTCAGGCACGTCGGCCTTCCGCGTCATGGGAAAGACAGTGGTATAGCGGGTGTATTCGTCGACAAGCACTAGGAAGTAGCGCTCGCGACGTGGCCCATGGACGGGGGCGGGGCCCCCGACGTCCATGTGCAGGGTCTGTAGTGGTGCGGAGGTATTGGGGAACGAGGAGGAGTGAGGGGCATGGCGGAGCCGGCCCTCGACACAGGGCGTGCACAGAGGCACGGGTGAGGAGGGGAGCGCAGGGAACGACTCAGGGAGGCCTAGGACAAGACGGTGCTGGGACATGTGACGGAGACGGGTGAGGGCGGGGTGACCTAGACGGTGGTGCCACAGAAGTGACGGGTGGGTAAGCGATCGACACAAGCACGCCGCAGCAACCTGGGAAGACGCACGTACCTGGGGAGGCGTCCCAACCTGGGGGGAAGTGGTGTCCAACATAAATTGGCCAGACACCGGGTCCCGGGGGAACGTGGTGAGGGGGGCACCAGTGACGGCCTCAGTACAGACAGCGTACCGCTCGTGCCCCGGGAACGTAGTGGTAACACCAAGGTCCTGGAGGCAGCCGACACCAACTAGGTTCCTAGAGAACGAGGGGATGTGCAGGCCTGTAAGGGAGCCCGAGGGAACCACCGGACAGGGGAGAGTAGTGGAGCTACGGGCAACTACAGGACCGGAGGAAGGGTCTGCAAGAGCAACTGCAGCAGGAGCGGCAAGCGGCGTAAGCGTCGTGGAGTCGCGAAACAAACACCAGGAAGTGCCGGAGTCCAAGGTGAAGGAGAGCGCGACATAGGTCGGAGGAGCGAGGGAGGACCCTAGGCTAAACAAGGCAGGGGATCCTACGCCTGACACAGTAGGGGAGCCTGAACTAGGCACACTGGGCACACCTACGCTAGGCAACACAGGGTAATAGGAACCACTCACTTTAGAGTCATCAGCATACAGCACAAACAAAGCAGAGCTAATTTCATCCATGTTCATATCAAAGATTTGAACATGATGACGGAGCAGACTGTGCCAGTCGGGGAGGCCAGGCGAATTGCCGAAGCTGAGACGAAACAGGTCCTCTAGGCGACGAAAGCAACGAGCGGGGGTATGGCCGATCTTACCGCACACGAGGTCGCGGCGAGGACCGGTCTGGAGCTGGTACTAGCAGCGCCCGTCACTCTTACTACCACTCGGCAATACGCCGCGCGAGCGACCACTGCGACCACCGTCACCTCCTGCTCCAGGCCACCCGGACGGGAGACGGCCGACCCTCCGCTGCTGCTGCTGCTGCTGTTGCTGGTCCAGCTGCGGAGCCTGCTGCTGCTGCTGGGCTTGTTGCTCTGGGGCACCACCCCCTGCCCCCTCGTCAGTACTACCAGCGGGCGAGCCACCTCCACCACCGGCACCACCCCCTCCTCCGCTACCTCCGCCGCGCCCAGCCTTGGGGTGGCGACCCTTACCCGGATGAAACCGCAGTGAGGCGGCTATCTCCGCAGCCAAAGCTGTCTCAGCAACCACAGCAGAACCGTTGGAGTAAGAGCACCGAGCAGGGGCATAGCCCTCAAAGATAGAGACTGGCACGGTACCACTAGACTGGGCGATAGAGCGCTGACGGGTCTCTATGGCAGACAGGGTGTCGACAAAGTCAGTGAGGGTGAGGTCAGCGGGGTGGAGACTAAGGAAGTGATCGCGAGCTGTGGCAAGGCGGTCAGGGAGGCGGGTGGCAAGCAGGTAGTGGGTAGAGCAGATGGGGGGCTGAAACACACGAAGCTAAGCCTCAGTGTAGGTAGCGCGTCAGGTCGTTTCTAGCGTGCGCAGGTGGGCGGCTAGGTCAGCGAAAGTGGGGAAAGACGCAAGGTCACGAAAGAGCATGGGCAGGATCATGCGACCTATAGAGGCAGAGGGCGGGGTGGAATAGCGCGCAACAACAGCCTCTAGAAACTCCTGCGCAGTCCTGACGGACCTAAAGCAGGGGCGCTCGGACAGGGGAAGGGCATGGCTAATCACAAGCTGTGGTACAGCGTCGCGTGGCAACCAGACAGCACGGACAAGGGCAGCAGCTGCAGCGGACTCACAGTCAGCAGAGGTGGGGTCAGTGGGGAGGGCAGCAGGAAGGTCCCAGCAGGGGAGCGTACCGCCGATGTGGCCGTCCTGGCGCTGACCAGTCAGGTGTTGCTGGAGGTCGACGAGCCCCCAGTCGAACTCAATCGGCTGCCTCTCAGCATCAAAACGCAGGACCGAGTCCGCCATCATGGTTGCAGCAGCAGGAGAAAGACAGTACTGGGCAGAGAGCACGACGGAAAGCGGTGATGTGCGGTGCAGTGCGGTACTGTGCGGTGAAGGGAGGTGCAGTACGGTAGGGTGAAGTGCAGTGCGGTGCAGGGCGGTGCAGTGCGGTGCAGAGCGGTGCAGTGCGGTGCCGTGCGGTGCAGTTTGGTGCAGAGCGGCCGAGGACGGCGGCGAGGCATCTAGAAGACGGGGCTGCGGGCGGCAAGGCGACGGGGCCGGCAGGGAGACGGGGCAGGTTGGGGGGGGGGGGTGCGCGAGGTGACGGGGCCGCAGGGCCGCTAGGTGACGGGGCCGCGGGGCCGCAAGGTGACGGGACCGTGGGGCCGCTAGGGGACGGGGCCGCGGGGCCGCTAGGTGACGGGGCCGCGGGGCCGCTAGATGATGGGGCCGCGGGGCCGCTAGGGGACGGGGCCGCGGGGCCGCTAGGGGACGGGGCCGCGGGGCCGCTAGGTGACGGGGCCGCGGAGCCGCGAGGTGACGGGCCCGCGGGGCCGCTAGGGGATGGGGCCGCGGGGCCGCGAGGTGATGGTCCCGCGGGGCCGCTAGGGGACGGGGCCGCGGGCCCGCTAGGTGACAGGGCCGTGGGGCCGCTACGGGACGGGACCGCGGGGCGACGAGGCGGCTAGGACCTAGGGCAGATTTGCTAAGGGGGGGGGGGACCTACCTACTCATGATACCATATTCAAGTGAAAGTATGACTAGAACAAGGCATACAAGGGAATATCACCTGATGGATTGTACTCCCTAAGGCACAACCCTATATAGTCTACAGAAACATACAATATATGTTTGACAGGCGGCACTGTTGGTGCAACCCTGTGGCTTGCACTCGGCTTGTCGTCCTTGTTTGTGTGTGTGCATGCATGGCATGGAATGATTTGTGAGTCTATTTCATAGCTATCTAGTGCTTGTGTGTGAGTTTGGATGGTGTATCACAATGTGGTTTGTGTCGGTCAAGACATTAGCGAGTTTTTACAACTCGCATGTCAAGTCGTCGTTTGCGTGTCGCATGTGTTTTTTCTATTTTGTCGAGTGTGAAGTGTCCATCGCATCGCAGGTGTGTGCAGCAAGCCCCCATCAACTCAAGAAGAATCCAAGACCAAGAGCTCAAGATTTCAAGCCCAAGGGACACAGATAAATAATAAAATATGAAAATAGTAACGCTACTTCGTGTAGTGTTACATTTCACTTGGTGTAGCCCCTTGGAGGGTTTGTTTCGAGACTCTTCATGGTTGGGGACTCTGTGGTGGTGTACCACCAACCTGGACCTCGGCTCTTGGGGTATGTAGAGGCTGGGAACCATCTCCATCTCGAACTCTTCTTGCTAAGTTTGTACTTACAAGACAATAGTGGCTGCATACCTCCTGCCAGTCAAACCGCCATAGCGTCGTCAAATCTTCATGGAATTTCATGATTCAACTTGCTGCTGATAGACGCCAACAACGCGCTCCAGATCTAACTTACAGATCACCGTTTGATTCAGCAACTAGGTCGTTATCAATATTTGAAGCCGTCTGACGGAGATCCGACTGTGCTCTCTATCTCTCATTATAGGCACATCTAAGCCTATTGTGATTATAACTGGCACTACTAGTCCGACCACTGGAATAGAAGCCACAAGGCCAGTTTGAAAGCTATATATAAGAGAAGTTCACAATAAGGGTCCTAGCAAGTGAGTAGCTATAGGAACCAGACCAAGCTGCAAACAGTGACGTTGACGATCTTTAGGCGCAAGCGCTTTAGTAAAGATATCATCTGTGCTGGCTCCGGAGGCCAAGTGTACTATGCGAGCCTGGCGACGTTGCTGTAGTTCGCGCAGGAGGAAGTACCGCAACTGGATGTGCTTCGCTCTGCCCTCCAGTCGAGGCTCCTGACATAGGAGGATTATGGCCCTGTTGTCAGTGTACAGAACTGGGGCAGAGCTAGGCCGCTCACCTAATTCTGTGAGCAAGAATGTAAGCCAGCGGAGTTCCTGTGCCACCATGGCACCAGCGTAAATCTCAGCCTCGCAGCTCGACTGAGCAACAGACAACGAATGGGTGGACCTCCACGAGACCGCGCCTGCACCAAGGCTAAAGTAGTAGCCCTCAGAGGACCCGAGTGTCTCAATGTCGTCTGCCCAAGATGCGTCAGTGTGCCCAGTAAGGACCACAAGCCTGCGTCCTCCCACTACTAGCCCCATGCCCGGTGTACTTGGTAGATAACTCAAAACCCTCTTAGCGGCTGACCAGTGCTGTGGTCGGTGTCTCCCTATAGCCACAAAGCGAGCCAGGATGCTGAGAGGGTATCCGAGATCTAGACGAGTGCAAGTCATCAGGTACATGAAACACCCGTCCGTGCCCCCGCGCCGACGCAGCATAGCTCCTGCGGCATCGTCTCACAATGCTCTTTGTACTTCCGATCATCGTACATGTTGTGGGAGCGACAGTGGTCGTCGGCAAGGAGACACTTGACCGCCGTGCCCGAGTCCTCGCCCAAAACAGCCGCCCCCGCAACGCAAGTGGGAGTCGCTGATTTCTCGTGCACAGAGAGCTTCGAGCCACCAGCAACAACCTTTGGTGCAGCGCCTCTGAACTCCACCTCGTCCAGGGGCTGGCGCTCGTCATACAGGGCTGTTGTGCGCACGCGGATAGCGGGGTCCTCCTGCTCATCGCCGTGGTCGTCGTCTTCATCCCCCTTGTCTTGCTCGTCGTCGTCCCCACCGACTTCTTCAACGTCGCCGTCCACCTTCGCCACAAGCGTTGCCACCTCGTCGTCGTCCTCCGACTCGCTTGATGCGACAACGCCCTCTTCGTCGGAATCCTCCACCTCTCCCGGCTCGGGTGGGGGGCTTGCCGCCTTGAGCTGTCTGCCTGTGCAGAGGTTTATTACACATGATGAATGTCAAGGGCTGTGTTAGTACAAAAGAACGCGTCGAAGGATGCATGCCGACAACTACAAGCGTGAGAGATGTATGGAGTTAACAAGGCCATGCAAAGCAAAGTCCAACCAAACAAGCCTCCTCGCCCGCGCCTAGCAGGGAGCTTGTGTGCCCCGCGCTTGTTCACGGAGTTCAGGCGCCGTTTCTTCCCTTTCTTGGCTTGTGCTCCCTCCACCAGGAGCTACTTCTTAGACATCCCATAAGGTCTGAGTGCGGCAGGTGGGCGTTTAGGCTTGTGATTAAGATTGTGCGGCAGGTGGGGTGGTTCATCATCGGATTGTGGCCCTGTATGCCCTTGAGGCATGGGCTTCAACGTGTCAAAGCGGGCAGCAATTAGGAGTGCCGCGTTGAGATCCTCCATGAACGCTTCGCGTTTAGCGGCTGCCTTTTTCCCAGCGGGCTGGCTCTCCTTGCCCGCGGGATACTGGTTGCGAGGGTCTACCATGACTGGCATGGATGCTACGAGCTTTCCCAGCCGGGGAGAACAGGCACTGCTCGGACAAGCCTGGGGGTCTGAATGTTGGCGAAGCACAACAATGAATAGCGAATGGGCCTAGTTAAGACGGGGAGAACAGGCACTGCTCGGACAAGCCTGGGGGTCTGAATGTTGGCGAAGCTAGGGTTTCACAAGAACGCATGGCCGGGGATGCAGCTCAGCTGGGGAAAATTCGTGACCGTCCATATGGCTGGAACATTTGATGGGACACTCCAACAGATGACAAGATTGACTGGTTGGATCGTCAGTCATGCTTGGGGGGATTGGCTACCGTCGATTTCTCATTTGGAACCGTGAAATGCGGAAGGCCGTCGAAAGTGATAGCACCTTTGGTTCTGGACATTTCGCCATACCCCTTTAGGTCACAAAACCAACTCGTTGGCGAATAAGTGATCTTGCCCCCAGCGAACAACTATACAGATCGCGAAAGTATTGTCGGCTTAAAGCTAATTCACCATCAATGTACACAGCTGATATGCAACTCAAATACTAATGCGTACCAGCCCAACCACTCGATACTCCCACCTTGTTTCTAACCCAATGCTGGGCATGTCCTGTCTATTGTGCAGGCAACCTCAGCTGTTAGGCTTAGTTGCTAGCAAAGGTCGGAGTCTAAATGCGCTTGCCGACATCGGAATGGTGGGCCTTGTTGTTGCAGAAAATATGCTAAGACAGCTTACTCTTAGGGAGATGGCGCACGCTTTCGTAGACTTCACCATGTCGTACCCTTTCTATGAGGGTGGCAAACTCATTGTCACTAAGCACGAGGCGGACTCCCTCCTACTGGGAAAATGGCTTGCGGGAGAGGTGATCGAGTGGCTTGGCATGTAAGTACATGGAAGCGAGCACCCCCGCACCTTGAGACGTTTGTCGATGTTTCACGTTCTTAACGATCTCCCAACCAAGCGCTTCCATGACGCAGCCATGCATATTTCGTCGCGACCTCCATCTACGTCCGACGTGGCCCCACCTCTCTTCGCTCCCCCCTCCTCTCTCCTCTCAGCTGGACGACGTTGCATTCCCTGTTCGTACCGAACATTTTTGTCAAGGTTAGACCACTAGATTCAATGCTACGCTCCCCTTTTCTCTGTTTCGCTACTCCATATCTGATGGGTCGTGCTGTTAACACTCACCAAATCCTTACCGTCCACCCACCTGACCTCGTCGGCTCGCCGTTGTCGTAGGCTTCGTATGTAGAGGCATCAAAATGACCGGCCTAAGTGGCTATACTGTTCGACCTACTTATACAACTATGTCTTGCGGGACCAGGACACCAAGTCGAAGAACTTTGCCTACGGACAAAGCATCATGGAATTTCAATACGTCATAGTGCCTCTACATGAAGCGTACGTAGCAACTGCTTGTCGAATGCGGCCTTAACGGGCGCTGCAATCAAGTACAACTCCATCGTTGGCTTACCATCCCTTCCACCCATCCACAGGGGACATTGGAGCTTATTCGTGATCAAGAACGATGTTCAGCCAGCAGACAAAATCCCCGAGCCAAGCATTCTCATTCACGCCGACTCATACAACATGCATGCGGGCTTCGAGGACACCTTCCGGCAGTGAGTGCAGCACACGTTCCTATGAGGATGTGCGCGTTACCGGCCCTCCCTCCAGGTGCCCAAGCAGCCCAACACCCATGACTGTGGCATGTACTGTATGAAGTTCATGCAAGTGCTCGTCGAGCACAACTTCAGGTATACACGCCGTATCAAGCTTTACGACCACCCTGACCAGTGGTGAGAGGAGCTACACATCCATCTCGTCATGTGGTCCGTCTACTTCTCCCATTTCGGGCAGCGTGTGTCGTCACTACGTTGGTGATGGTCAACCACTAGATGACCAGGCCATTATGCAGCAGCCATGACTCCCAAATAGTATGGGGAGGGGAGGAAGGAGGAGACTGGGTTGAGGGAGCAGTTACTGTTATTAGCTTGTTACTGCCGAAACAAGTAGACGCTGTTGCTTACTCCTAGGCAATGGTAGGTTGGCCAGCAGCGTTTCCCATTGTGGATATGAATGGTGATATGAACCACAGCTTCGGATTCCTACCAAACATGCTGCACAACTCAACCCTTGTTCAACGCGGTACTATCCACCATTGCAGTCAGCCCAGGTGATTGCGGCACCATACAGGCATTAGAGACACATGCAGCAAAGCATGGCCCGCATGTGACACAGCTCCAAATCTAATAGGGTAGGTCCACACCACATGGTTAAGTTACTTGTGGACACATCCATCCCCAATTCTATATACTACTCTGACAAGGAGAGGTAGAGTCTTGGTGAGGGGAGGACTTGTGGCCAACACTGCGATACGTTGTGGCATAGCATTTGAGACAATAAGGTGCCATGAAAGCTCCCCATGTTACCCCAGAGGGATCAGGAAGGCGTTATGTTGCCATGTATGTCTCTCAAATATCACGGCTCCTATGTCTAAGACGGGGCAAATTGGGTAGACATTGTCCCAAGGCTGCTATGCACATGGCATAAGCTACTCCACATGGTCAGTTTAATAAACGGCCATCCCCACTGCAGATACGTACAATGTGCTCGGTAACTCTACGGTGAGATGCATCTCAGGTCCATCATGACCGCATCAGGCACACTTGCGAGCACCATGATGTGTCCTCTCTGTAGTCGCTATGCGGAATCTGCCCTGGTGCACCATCATGGCAGCCCGGCAGCGTGTCAGTCGGCACGGGACATAATGCGTTCGTACAGACAAAGGAGCGTGCGTGCCGTCTCGGGATCTTTTTCCGTTAGCGCTCGGTTGAATGTGCGGAGAAGTTCAGCGGCCTGCTCCCACACCGCGGGCCGTTTAGGAGCCGGTTGGGGCAACTCATCCTGGGTGAAACCTGGAGAGGGATGTTCTGCCATACATGGGGTCTGCACGAGGCATACACTAGGGATTGCAGCTTGAGCAAGGCGACGAAATATGGGGGTGGTGGAGTGGGGAAATGCGGCGGGGCGAAGGGGAGGGGGGGTGGGGGGTTTGGTTTGGTGTCAAGGGCGCATGTAATCGGTATACATCAGCATCCGCTCACCCTCGCTGTCCGGCGCTAAAACGGGGTCGGAGGGGAGGCGCCAGAACTCGCGGTAATCGTCGTTCGGTAACTTGACGCGCTTTACCAGCGTTGCATCCATTGGGATGACTGGCACTCTGTTACGGGAAGCCATCTCGGCTCCAGCCGACCCAGGACCGTTGACTGCAAGCACCCTGTCTGCCAGGCCTGGGCTAACGGCCGGGGAATCGGGCGCGTTGGCGTTACGCTCCTGGCGCCTCTCGTTGTTTGACTCTGCATGCAGCCGTGCATATTTCTCTTCTACATGCAGATCCACTTCTGTGTCAATCTCCAAAAACGATGCATATTCTCTGGCAGTAAATGGAGCTTGAGCCATGACCGGTCTAGATTTTTGGCAATTGGACCATAGGCGACTGACTTTGCGGTGCAGGGGGACAAACAGGTGACCTGTGAACGCATCTCAGTCTAGATCATGGATTGTCTCGTTTGGAGCTAACTCGAGTGTTGTGCTGAAAGATTTGTGTTACATGTTTATAACATTGTGGAGTAAACACATGCCCCGAGTGTACCACCCCCGCGGTTGGATCTTTGACCCCTGCTCCCGCCAGTTTTAGTGTGAGTCTGACGGGGATCGCACCTTGGATATGGTGACTAAGAGAAATTCGAGAGACCGGGGTAAGCCGACATGCGCGGCAGACGTCCTAGGTTCAAGTGCGGCCATTGTGAGAGAAGTTTTGCATCCTACGCTAAATCAAAGAGCCACCAGGCCTGTGATGAGCTGTGCCTTCTCGAACAAGATGCACCTACCAAGCGCACCACACCCAATCGGACGCCCGCAGGTCGCTCCACCCCAGCTCGTCCTGAACGGGAGGATGTCGCCCCTTCAGTGTCTATCCTGCCACTGGTTGAGGGAGACCCTGTGAGACAAGGAGTGGACGAGCACCCTGCATGTGGTGACAGTGTGTCTGGTAGTGAGTCACCCAGTACCCTGCCTCTTTCCTCCACGGCTTCAGTATCTAGTGACGACGGTGAGGAGGAGTTTCGGACAGCGGTCGAGCTGTTTGTTCTGTTTCGAAAATACATGTTTTGCAACAAGGCTATTAAGGAGACTCTCCGCATCATGAAGCACCCGAAGCTGTCTTTCGATGACGTTGCGGATTGGAAGAGTCATCGTGACGTGGAGCGGTTCCAGTCCACTCTTTCTTATGAGCGAGGATCTCAAGTGGGTCGAGGAGCGTGTGGAAGTGGACGACCCACAGGTCGGGTACGTCACCGTGCTCCAAAGACCGGTAGACGAGGTAGGACTCTCTTGCTGTGTCCACTGTCCATGATAGGGCCCTTCCCCTGTCCACCGTAAGGCAGCCCCCGTTGAGCTCTTACATCACATCTGTGCACCACGGCAGGTCCTCAAGCGCATGTGGAAGAAGAACTCGGCTGAGCTTAGGTTTGTTGTCAAGCCAAAACATTGGAAGGTGGTGGAGGAGAGACGGTACAGCACTCCCGGCAACACGGATTGGATGATGTCAGCATGGGTGAGTCTTTTGTGGCATTATGTGGATGCACGAGCTCCGTGGCTGGAGAGCTAAGATGAGTGGCTGTCCGTTACGTCCCCAGATCCCGCTACTCCATCCAACCATGTGCAGGGCAAGGTGAAGAAGAGGGGCTTCCCCACCGGCATCATCATTTTTTCTGACCAGACGAACCTAACATTCAATGGGAGGCAAACGGCTCATCCAGTCATGATGGCATTGAGTAACTGCCCCGAGAGCGTGACGTGGAAGGGTGGGGGGATTTAATTTGTGGGGATGATCCCTAACTTCCCTGCGGACATGGATCCCGTGAAGAGACTTCGTGCATTTTTGCGCTGTGTCAGGGCAATCGTCGAGGCCTTCATCAGGGCTTCACAACCGGGCCCATTACATAGCCTTTGTACATGCCACAGCATGCGCGATCCCCCAAATATGGCAGAGAATCCACCCATCCCATTGTTTCCCTCCCCCCCTGATCCTATGTGCGCCTCCTGCAGCACTGGCATCACGGTCAAGGACTTCATGGGGATGTCCTAAGTGGTGATTCCGTTGCTGTACGCGTATGTTGCGGACCACCCGGAGTCATGTAAGGTGGCGTGCATCATGTCCAGCCGCTCCAAACGCCCATGCCCGCAGTGTGTTGTCAAGCAGGCCAACCTGCATGACATGGATGCCAGTGCACCACTATGCACGGTCAAGGACCAAAAATATCTGCATGAGACCATGAGGCAGGCGTCTACCTCGACCGAACGCGACAAGCTTTGCAGCGCCATGTCCACGCACTATGTGCCGGTGGGTACACCCCCGGATCACATCGTTCATAGCACACGGATCTCCAACAACCCGTTGATGCCCGTTGGTGTGTTGTGCCCTTGCAGTGCTTCCTGTGGGACTGGGGGTACGCTGATACCCCATGGGCAACCCATATCAGGCGCTGCTACCTGAGTCCATGCACATGATCGAGGAGGGCATTTGGCTGCACAATATGAAGTGCTACTTGCGGCTCCTTACCGACGGACAGCGGAAGATCGTCGTTGCGTGAGCGGGGGACCTGAAACCCCATGATACGTATTGATGCCCATTGGTTTGATCCATCCTTCTGTGCACATGTGACTTTTAGTCCGGTCCCTTGATTGGTCTCCCTTTCCCCTCCCTCAAAGTTCCCCCCTCGCGGTCACCTCCTTAAATGCTTGCATGGATCGTGACAGGCATTTCAAGAGGATCAAGGAGCACACGCCATCATGCGTGCTCTGCCTCCCTAGCAGCCTGCTCTACTGGCAGACACGAACTTCTCTGCGGCGGAGCATCGCGCGGTCATGCAGGTCGCACCCCTCATCAGGCACCTTCCCGGATTGGGGCATCCGTGCTCCAGCTCCATGACTGGTTCTCATTCATGTTTCGCCATGAGTATCACAAGTATGCGACGTTGGTGACGACAAAGACAAAGACGAAGCAGTAAGTGTTGCAACGTGTGCACCACTGTGGGACGTGCTAGCACACCCGCCCGCAATCACCATCTGTCCTTGTGCCACAACCCACACCCGACACCCCACATTCCACCCGAAGGTTTGGGGTGTGCGGTGAGGGGAGTGGGGTGTGTGGTGCAGGGAATGTGGCATGAGTTTTCTTCCTCTGCCACATCCCCAAACCCCACACCCCACACCCCACACCACATCCCCAAACCCCACACCCCACACCCTACCCATCACCCTTATCAACTCCGGGCGATCCCCAAACCTCACAACCCCCCACAACCCACACCCGCTTTCTCGCACCTGAGAATGGTGGAGGGGCTCCAAACGGCTTACCCCAACCAGGCCTCGGAGTGGCGTCTCCCGAAGGTGCACAAGTTGGTTCACGTCCCGGATGCCATTCGCAGCCGGGACATGCCTCACGAGTACAGCACCAACTCTTATGAGAACCGCCACAAGACAATGGTGAAGCGGCCCGCTCGTGGGGGCAACTGGCGGAATATTGCAGAGAGGATTGCACGCAAGCACGTGGAAGGAGACCTGGTGAAGACTCTGTCCCGTGCGAGGGTGGCGACGAGACTTACGTGACGGCTATGCGCGAGGTGAAGATTGTCCGAGAAGCACGGTGGAATGCTCCACCGTGCGGTAAAAGGTGACAGGATCCGCCATGCACAAACGTGTAACCTATACCCCCATTCACCATGTACACCACCCCCCACCCACTGATCCCTCATCCCCCCTCTCTCCCCCTGCACCCCTACGATTGGTAGGCCGTCCGGCTGAACAAGCGGGTGATGACAAGCACAAAAAACGGCTTGTTTTGGGGTCTGCGGGGGATCCTACCTTCATGTCGTACACGAGAGAGCTGGGCTCGTCCATCATGTCGTTGTTTGGGCAAGCGTTGGTCAAGGGCACAGTCCTGGCGTCAGAGATCTTTGTGAGTGCTTGTGGGTCGTGGTCCCCCGTGGTGGTGGCCCATGGGAACCCCCACACCCGTGTCACAACACGTTGCGAGTGCACATTATTC